>CM070753.1:5448857-6048857 GCA_036346245.1 Bonia amplexicaulis
ATTATATATATGAATGGTGGGCCAAGCTGGGCCTGGAAAGCCAGTCCGTCGGGCGGCACGGCACAGCCCGGTGAGCACGACCAGCAAGGGGGCACTGCCAGCACACCAGCACCGACGACTGCCTTGGCCTCGGCCTCACCTCCTGCCTCCCGTTGCCCTCCCATTGCCACCCCATGGGCACTACCATCTCACGGTCATCCCCATAAGCCATCATAGAGTAGAGAAAGAGGGAGGAGAGGGGAAGGAGTATACTGGAGCCTAAAGGTGGCATTGCAGTGATGGCGGTATGCTATGGGGGCCGTGCCAAGAGGAGGAGCCATTGGCCGTCAGCCATGAGGGTCGGAGGAGCCGAGTAGATAGCAAGAGGTGGCTGACCGGCATAAGAGGCGAAGGCCGGAGGGGAGGCCAATGGTGATCGATGGCGGTGACCTCCCCCCACCTACGCACGACTGCGGAGATCTCCCCTACCCCCGAATGACGGCGGCGACCTCCCCCACCCCTGGACAAGAGCGGGAACCTTCCCCACCCCCAGACGACGGCGGCGACCTCCCCCCACCCCCGAACGATGGCGCGTAGGGGGTCCCCAGGGAGGCGCGGCTGGGGTAGCAAGAAGCAGCCGGGGGAGGAGGGTGACGGTGTGGAGGGGGTCATTGAGGTGGATGACGGCGCGGGTAGGGAGGCGAAGGGCATGGCTGGTGGTGGGACGAAGGTGTGTGGTGGGCACGGGGTTGGCCCGAGGAGGCACGACCGGGGTGGCAGGACTGCAGGAGGCACATTGATGCACTAAGGTGGGGTGGGGGAGGAGTAGACTAGTTCCTCTAGTAGTACTAGTAGTAGTACAGTTGAGCAGCTCTCCTCTGGACTTCTGGAATTTGGAGTTATCTGGTTGACTGGTTATTGGATTGCAACTTGCAAGGTGAAGGGTAGAAGGGGCCAAGGGCATGGCCAGTGGACACATGGGACAGCTGGACAAGACACTAACATGACTAGGTTGGAGTGTGCTGTGTGCTGGTGGGCTAAGAGATGATTGAGACAACAGTCGAGAACAACGTTCAAAAGAAGCAACATTCCGGAGCAATGTTCGGGAGAAGAAATGTTCGTGAGTGGTCTGATGCCAATAAATTCACTTCGCTTCTCATTTCTTCACAATCTATCTAATCTCTCATTTCTTCAACATATCTCTACACTCTCCATTTCTTCAACATCTCTCTACACTCCCTATTTATTCACCATCCATCCACTATGCTACCAAGGAGTTGGAATATCAAGGAGCTCTCGAGTAGTATGCAGAGGAGTCAAAGAACGAAATGGGCAGTAGGGTGACTTAGTGTAAGCTCCCGTCGTCGTTCCCTTGGTCCTTCTTCGGCTCCGACTCATGTTGATGCTCGTCGGCTCTCACCAAGTATGGGAGACTACAGCATGGATGATCGTCATATAGATAGTATGGAGGGCTACGAAGAGTACCAGGGCAGTCAAGAGCCAGTGGGGACTCTAGAATTCCCTCCCCTGCGCACGGACGGCAACATTGGCGAGTCTGGACGAAGGGCGAATTGCTGAAAGCACATGACCTAGAGCCAAAAAATCCGAGACAACGAAATGGTAGAGATCACAACTTGTAATTATTGCAATGCTAAATTTACTGCTTGTACAACAGTAGGAACATGACACTTGAATCGACACTACAAAGCATACTTACGCAAGATGGCGGCACAGAGCCGAGGGGAGGAGTATAAACACAACTAAACTTTGAGGCCGATAGATCTGTAAATACTTGGGTATACAACCCGCTTTCTGCCCATAAGAAAGTTGCTAGATATATAGTTTCAGAAGATCAACCGATTAGGATGGGTGAAAGTCGCACGTTCAAAAGAATGATCTAACACGGCTTTTGCCCACAATACCAGCATGTTACTAGGAGAACTACTACATCTGATATTTTACAGATGTATCAAAAGGAACTAGTAGAGTTGAAAACATTATTCCTATAAGATTAGTTTTCTTTGCTATAACCTCGGATATTTGGACATCCTCACGCATAGGATGGTGGAGGCAATCACATACGCCAAAGTCCGGGAAAAGAGCGAAGAACAACATCAACTGGAGGATCCTCAAATCATGCGGTGTATGCTGACCCGAACGCATGAACGACCTGAATATTGATGAGTAGATACTATGTACACATGTTGTTATAGTTAGTATGTACATATATTGTTACTGTACTCTTTTTCTTACTCTGGTAACTCCACTATGGGGCGTAAGGTTTTTTAACGAGGCAGTAACATTGCATTTTTAAAATATCAAAAAAATTCCACTTTTCCCGTTATTGTGTGCCCAAGTTTTTATGCAACCAATTCAATGTTAACTAGTTTTTAACGAAACGGGTATGAAAGAAAGGAAGATGGCCGCCGCCACCATCGTTGCCGCCGTTTTCGTTGTGTATAGTTACTTCAGGGTGAGCTTGGTGACATGGCACGAACGCCGCACAGTGGCTTTAGTCGAGGTGAGATGTGCTAGCATGACGGAGTGATGGGCCGAGCCGACACAAGACGACGATGCGGCTCAAGCACGGTGGGCTCGGACCATCTTTGGCGTGGCATGGCTCAATACCCACCTCTAGGGAGGACACCATATTGTACTAGAAGCATGCATAATTAAATTTGGATCCTTGATTGAAGAAGAGTGCAAGAAACCAGGAGGTAATTACTTTTGTTTATGGCTAGAAAAAAAATCAGTTGAGCTCATATTTTCTATCTTTCCTGCAAATCTCACTTAAAGAAGTAATTACTAGATATATATTGGAAAATGATTAAACCCCCCACATTTTGAAGGTAAAAAAAACACATTTTACTGATGCCCTTTTTTCTTGGTCACTTTCTAGAGCAGCATCATTATATGTACTAGCCATTTGTTTTTAATATCTTCACCTTTTAGAGTAAACTAAGTAACTACCCAGCAGGAAATTTAACAACCTTGGATAGCATCTTCCTCTTTTGAGAAATACTTAGTTAACTTCATTCACAGCCCTACCACTACCGAAAGAGTATAACAAAAGTAGACAAGTGGAATCACATACCACAAACACAAAGGAAAACTTTTCTCCTTTGCCTTCCCTTGAAGCACATCACTACTTATGTCCAGACCATTGCATCAAAAACTACTCATAACGCCATCAAGGCCACACATATTTAGATTGCCCCAATCAATGGTTTTGTTTGCTCACATCACCTCATCATGTATCCTATCATCTACAAGGGAAAAAAAACCCATAAGCACTACGTGATATTCCATCATGTTTAGCCCACCTCTTTAGAACCGTCATCAATCACATCATCATGCACGTTCAGAAACGAACGTCGATAGCGAGACAACACATACGTTAATTTTAATAACCGTCGTTAATCGATCGATAACCGATAATTGGTGTATACCGATTTGATCTCACCGCCCATTCTTCCACATCGAATGAGCTAGCACCATTCCTCCCAGTCGCCGCCTTATTAATAACTCCCATCTACATTTCCACCTATAGTCACGGTGAGTTCATCCACTAGCTAGCTTTCGCATGCATCTCCTCTGTGAGCTAGCCCGTCATCAAGACGGCGGAGGTGGACAACACACTTGCCGTAAGTGTCGAGTGTGTCTTGTTCACCTACCGCCGTGCCATGAAGGGTTCGCTAGCTTTTATCCTGTAACAAAAAATTTGCTTCTCCTCCGCTGTGAGCTAGCGCCCCGTCAGACGGCGTCACCGGACAACACACTCTTGCCGCCGTAAGTGTCGTAAGTGTGTCTTTTCACGGCACCGCGTGTCATGAAGGGTTCGTTAGCTTGTTATCCCGTAATAGATCCGAATGTGTGTTGTTGTGTTTCCGTGCATTTGCTTGTTTTCAAAGGGCACGTAACAAAAAATTTGGACATCGCTCGTAGCGGCGTCGGAGAAGACGAGTATCACGACGGTTGTTATCGATGAACCGTCGTGATACTAGTATCACAGACGTCAGATAAAACCGCTCGTGATAATCTGGAATTATCACAGACGGTTTTTATTACAAACCGTCTGTCATAGTAACAACCAATCAAATTTGTACAGAGACAGGGATCACAAATAAAAGGTAAATTTATTAATTTCAATTCGAGGCAAATTTATTACAAAAGTCAGCAGATAAAGAGATTGCCGATTCTAATCTTCGGGCTTCGACGCTTCTTCTTCGACTTTGGGACATGGAGGAGCGTCACGAGTTCTCGAACGCCGTTAAGATTATCCTTGTCCTCGCACTTCCTCCTCCAAAGATTGGCAAATGATCGATGAGCGACGTCATAAGCTCGTAGAGGATAGCATGATAAGATTCCTTTGAATCGCCGTTCTACTTGGGCGGCAATGTTATCCATCAATCTCTCCATTGCCACAAATGCTTCCTCCGCTTTGTGCACATTGTAGAGAAGAACGAGGTTAAGCGCAGTTTTCCTTTCCTGAGCGGCAAGAAAACACCTCGCGACGGCGGATGATGAGGTCCGTGACGGATGGAAGCGAGTCGAGGAGGAGAGCGGCGTGAGCGGAGGAGTGCTCTAGACGTGGATTATTGGCCGTCGTGTAAGATTACACCGAACAACTCATGATGGATAGATGAGAGGAAGGAGATGAGCAGGAACAAGACTAGAATCCATATTAATTGGTAGCTAGTAAGAACAAGACGTAGAAGATGTGATCACAAGAACAAGACGATGAGAGTGTACGATGTAGAAGACCCGCGCATATTTAACCTTCAACAGCATTTGTCAGATACCAAACATTAATGAATAGACGCTCAGATAACGAAGGAGATACGTTACGAAACACAAGAGATACGTTCGACTTTTCATTATCACACCGGTTATCGCAGACGGTTTTAATAAACAACCGTCGTGTTGTCAAAGTCCGACGGTTTTGAATAAACAACCGTCTGTGAAAAGCTGGTCATCGCAGACGATTTTGAATAAACAACCGTCTGTGAAAAGATGGTTATCACAGACGGTTGTTTATGAAAACCGCTCGAGATAACAATTTTCACGACGGGTTTTAATATAAAACCGTCTGTGAATTATCACAGACGGTTTGTAATAAAAACCCGTCTGTGATAATGCCACAAAGCATTTAATGCGCCGCCAGCCGCCTCGTCTTCATTTCGATCCGGATCTATAGCCATCGCAGCACTTCGCTCACGCGAGCTAGCGATTTCAGCCGTTAATTTGGTGGGAAGAGAGAGATTGAGCTTTGAAGATTCATTCATACTTTTCCGGTAGCTCTAGATATGGTTAGTAAGGAAATTTGTTTTTTCTCTAATTGCATTACAATTTAGATCTAAGTAATTGGTGAGTGTTATTGAAAATGCTTAATTTGCAAAATTATTGGTTATATAAGAGTTGTTGTGTTTATAATATGAATTGAGCTAGCAAATTAAGCCTAAATATAATACATGTGGCCGGTATATATATTTAGTAATAATTAGTTAATCTAATTTTTAATACTGAGTTGTTATATATGTACGTAACGAGGACCAAGTCGGATGTATGCCGAGCGTGTGAGTGAAGAGTATATTAATGGCGGTTCGCTTACAAGAGCCACCGAGGAGGATATGTTGAATAAGGGGTGGAATATATGTATCGTCCATGCTCGATCGAGAATTTAAAGATGTTTAAGAACCGAGGCAAATTGAAGCGCACTTGATTCGGAGGGGTTTCAAAAGGTTATACGTGTTGGACCGGCATGGCGAAGTGAATGATCATATGCCGGATGACATCGCCAGTGAAGTGAATGATATGCCGCCGGATGGCATCGCCGGTGAAGTGAATGACATGCCACCGGATGATGATCCGATAGGTTGCATGATGATAACTGGATCGATCTTGCGATGTAGAAGAGAACTATGATCGAGAGAGTATGTTAAATTCGGGCTTGATGGAGGACTCGGAGAAACCTTTGTTCACGGTCGCAAGTACACGAGGTTGTCACCGTGCTTGAACTGTTGAAATTGAAGGCGCAACGGTTGGTCCGACAAGAGTTTCACTCCGCTAGGTCTTTTAGCGGACATGCTCTGGAGGAAATGAGCTGCCTAAAACCACGATAAAGCCAAGAAGGTTCTTTGTCCGTTGGGAATGAAAGTAGAAAGAATACATGCATGTCCGAACGATCGTATCTTATACCGTAAAGAGTATGCAAACATGCATGTATGTCCGCAGTGCAACGCATGCCGATACAAACGTAACAATCAATCGATGATAGCGAGGAACAGAGGCGAAGAAAGGACCTCTGCTAAGGTGGCATGGTATTTTCCTATAATTCCCGTTTGAAAAGGTTTTTGCAAATCCAAAGGAGGCAAATCTGCTTGGCACTCTGGAGGAGCGCAAGAAGGATGGAATGCTAAGACACATTGTTGATTCCGCCGGTGGAGAAACATCGATAGGAGTTTCACGACTTTGGTGCGTAACCAAGGAATATAAGGTTTGGACCGAGTACGATGGAATGAATCTTTCAGTAGTATGAGCAAAGACATAGCACATGCCCGTGACTCTCTGCATCTATAACCTTCCTCCTTGGTTGTGTATGAAGCGAAAGTATATTTTGTCGTCGATACTTATCCAAGGGCCAAAGCAACGGGAATGATATCGATTGTACCTAGCACCGTTGGTAGAAGATCTAAAAGCACGTGGAACGAAGGGTACATGTATGGGATGCATACAACGAGAGAATTTCACTTTGCGCTCCTTATTATTCTCGCACCATAAACGATTATCCTCGCCTTGCTAACCTATCGGCCGAGTACAAAAGGTGCCAAAGCTTGTACCCACTGCTTAGATGATACCGAGTGTGTGGTCGAGAACTTACGCAAAACGGTCTACATGCGTCACCGCCGTTCCTTGAGGGCTCACCCATACCGCAAGATGAAGAAACAATTTGATGGAGAGAAGGAAGATGGTTCACCAATGCATTTAAGGGGACACGAGGTTTATGATATGGTTAAGAATTTAGATGTTGTCCTCAAAAGGGACGAAAATGAAGGCTCATGAGAAGAACACCGGAAGAAGAGATCAATATTTTGGGACTTACCTTATTGGAAGTACCTAGATGTTGGACATCTGATCGACGTCATGCACGGAAAAGAATGTATGTGAACTTGATTAGTCTCTTATCGAACATTCGTGACAAAACAAAGGACGCGCCAACGCACGCTTGACTTGGCCGATATGGACATCGGCCCGAGTTAGCACCGACAAGAAGATAATGGACGAACGTACCTTCCCCGCGTGTTACGACCTGTCCAAGGCGAGAGAAGAATCGCTGCTGATGGATGATCGTCATATAGATAGTATGGAGGGCTACGAAGAGTACCGAGGCGGTCAAGAGCCGGTGGGGACTCTAGAATTCCCTCCCATGCGCACGGACGGCAACATTGGCGAGTCTGGACGAAGGGCGAATTGCTGAAAGCACATGACCTAGAGCCAAAAAATCCGAGACAACGAAATGGTAGAGATCACAACTTGTAATTATTGCAATGCTAAATTTACTGCTTGTACAACAGTAGGAACATGACACTTGAATCGACACTACAAAGCATACTTACGCAAGATGGCGGCACAGAGCCGAGGGGAGGAGTATAAACACAACTAAACTTTGAGGCCGATAGATCAGAAATACTTGGGTATACAACCCGCTCGCCCATAAGAAAGTTGCTAGATATATAGTTTCGTAAGATCAACCGATTAGGATGGGTGAAAGTCGCACGTTCAAAAGAATGATCTAACACGGCTTTTGCCCACAATACCAGCATGTTACTAGGAGAACTACTACATCTGATATTTTACAGATGTATCAAAAGGAACTAGTAGAGTTGAAAACATTATTCCTATAAGATTAGTTTTCTTTTGCTATAACCTCAGATATTTGGACATCCCTCACGCATAGGATGGTGGAGGCAATCACATACGCCAAAGTCTGGGAAAAAGAGCAGCAACAACATCAACTGGAGGATCCTCAAATCATGCAGGTGTATGCTGACCCCGAACGCATGAACGACCTGAATATTGATGAGTAGATACTATGTACACATGTTGTTATAGTTAGTATGTACATATATTGTTACTGTACTCTTTTTCTTACTCTGGTAACTCCACTATGGGGCGTAAGGTTTTTTAACGAGGCAGAACATTGCATTTTAAAATATCAAAAATTCCACTTTTCCGTTATTGTGTGCCCAAGTTTTATGCAACCAATTCAATGTTAACTAGTTTTTAACGAAACGGGTATGAAAGAAAGGAAGATGGCCGCCGCCACCATCGTTGCCGCCGTTTTCGTTGTGTATAGTTACTTCAGGCTGAGCTTGGGCTGACATGGCACGAACGCTGGCACAGCGGGCTTTAGTCAGAGGTGAGATGTGCTAGCATGACGGAGTGACTGGGCCGAGCCGACACAGCACGATGCGGCCTGAAGCACGGTGGGCTCGGACCATGCTGGCGTGGCATGGCTCAATACCCACCTCTAGGGAGGACACCATATTGTACTAGAAGCATGCATAATTAAATTTGGATCCTTGATTGAAGAAGAGTGCAAGAAACCAGGAGGTAATTACTTTTGTTTATGGCTAGAAAAAAAATCAGTTGAGCTCATATTTTCTATCTTTCCTGCAAATCTCACTTAAAGAAGTAATTACTAGATATATATTGGAAAATGATTAAACCCCCCACATTTTGAAGGTAAAAAAAACACATTTTACTGATGCCCTTTTTTCTTGGTCACTTTCTAGAGCAGCATCATTATATGTACTAGCCATTTGTTTTTAATATCTTCACCTTTTAGAGTAAACTAAGTAACTACCCAGCAGGAAATTTAACAACCTTGGATAGCATCTTCCTCTTTTGAGAAATACTTAGTTAACTTCATTCACAGCCCTACCACTACCGAAAGAGTATAACAAAAGTAGACAAGTGGAATCACATACCACAAACACAAAGGAAAACTTTTCTCCTTTGCCTTCCCTTGAAGCACATCACTACTTATGTCCAGACCATTGCATCAAAAACTACTCATAACGCCATCAAGGCCACACATATTTAGATTGCCCCAATCAATGGTTTTGTTTGCTCACATCACCTCATCATGTATCCTATCATCTACAAGGGAAAAAAAACCCATAAGCACTACGTGATATTCCATCATGTTTAGCCCACCTGTTATTGTCATAATCATAGGTCAAATAAAAAGTGAGGCAAAATAGGTGCATTACTCTCTGGTGCCGTATACATCATATTGTGTTGCTACGAACCTCAGATAAATATATCATAAGTTCTAAACTTTTAAAAATGTAAAGATAATTATTCTCAAATCTAAAAAAGTGCATACGTAATTCACGTTAGATCAACCAACCACATGCGTATACACATGTGCAGATGATACTATCATTTGCAAAAGATCTATAAATAACACATATATGACTACCTAGATTCATCCATAAAAAATCTTTTTAAGTGACGAGAGGAGGACGAGTAATAGCTTTTGTCCATGGCTTTTAGCTTTTGCTTATGAATAGTAATAACTTATAAAGAACTATATGAAGAGAGAAACTCTTGTGTAATTTTGACCGATATAAATAAAGTCACTACAGTATATACTACAATCAACTAGTAGACCTCATTTTAAAGGACACTCCGTATGAAAGCTAGATACTTTAAAAAAATTATTTATTATAAAAAATAGTTTTTAGAAGTTAATATGAATAGAGCTTCAATTGTAGAATGTGGCTATGGACTAAAACAAGCCGTTAAAATACATATAGGAAAAACCACCTGCACTCATCCTCCGTCGGAATGAAATATGTGATCGTGCACCTTATCAGCAACATGCCAACAAGAAACAACATAAGCACTATCTGGTAGTATGTGATCATGCATAACCACTACAACAGTTTGCTTGTGCAAGTTGGGCACCTAATTGCTCGCCATGGGCCACCACTTGGAGCAAAGCTGAGAAAAGCTAAGCCGTGTTCGATTGCGCTTTCGCAAGGCCGGCCGCTTGGATTAATCTTTCCACTTAGTTGCCCCCACTTAATATATTGGAGGTGGATCTGTTATTTGATTGAGAAGACCGATTAGAAACGGTGAATAGATGCTTCAAAATTTTTTTTGGCTAAAATCGAATTCATATGTAAAAACGTAAATCATATCGGTTTTGCACAATTAAACCATAAATCAACTAGTTCATCTAAGTATGTCAACAACCTAAGTCTATATCAATATTTGTAATCTTAAAGTAACAAACAATCAATTCAATTTCAATGGATATAAATTGTAAGTATAAAATTTGAGCACAAGAAAGTAAACCATAATTGATACATGTTGTTTTACTGTGATGTTTGAAAACTTGCCGGTTTCCTCTAATCCACATTGAGGTAAACCGAAACAAATTGTACCAGCTCCACGAATTAAGCCAATCACCTCAATTGCACCAGTGGTAACTCTTTCGCTATCCAGGTAGGTGAGTTTCAACCTTTACAATGCACTGGACCTTCTTACAGGCTTCTTTGAGAATATTATCAGACATAACGTCTCCAAGAACATCTAGGAGTCGACAATCTCCAAGAGTAATAAGTCAAGCTGCCTGCTTGACTTCTATCATGTGCAGTGAATGCACAAACTCAATGTAGATATGAAATCCACCTCTAGATGCAACATATGCAACTAGAGACCTCACTCATTGCTCATAAAGTGCAACACATGCACATTAAGTGAAGAGTCTCTCACTAGCTCAAGAAAGCAGAATACGGCATCAACAACTTATCCTCAACCGGTAACAAAGGGGTATTTATATTGCATACCAAGAAACTAGCCATTAGGAGCAAAAACTAGAAAATATGGTACTACCGCAAGCAAACGGTCGTTACTACCACTCTCCTCGCAACAACTAAAAACTAGCAATTACATGACTCGATCGATCTGACCGCCCTCACAAGGGCCGGTCAAATCGCACACCGGTTGGACCACCACACAGTCTAGTCTGACTGCACTGACTGTAACCAGAAAATGGAGATCTTTGAAAAATTATTATCGGCAACAAATGTCCAGTAGTACCATAAGGCCGGTCATACTGCACCGATCTGACCGCTCACCAAGAACCGGTTTGACCGGGTGGGCTGACCGCGGCTAGTCAAACTGCCCACATAGGGCCGGTCATACTACCCCTCATAGAGGGTTATACCGTAGGCCGGTCTGACCACTCACACAGAGTTGGTATGACCACCACGATCATACCACCTTGCATTTTTCAGCAGAGATAAGAGTGCACATACTTCAAGACTTTTGCAAAACACATTTGCAAAATATAGTACCATTCAAACAAAAATCAAAGCACGGCTCACAACAAGTTGTAAAACATAATTGCATACGTTAGAATCACATCACAATGATTAGGTATATGGACTCATCTTGTTTACAAAATATATTTGCAAATCTAAGTCACATACTACAACTATTGTGTATGAGTTTCAACTATTTATAAAACACATTCACAAATATAAGCATTATGCCACAAGGAGTATGAAACATGGACTTCAACCACATGTCATAAGAATTGTGCATGAGCTTCAATCATTTGCGAAACACATTCACAAATATAAGCATCATACCCCAAGGAGTACGAGACATGAATTTCAACAGTTTGCAAAATACATTTGCAAATCTAAGTAACATATTACAAGGATTGTGCATGAGTTTCAACCATTTGCAAAACACATTTGTAAATATAAACATCATGCCACAATAAGTAGAAAACATGGGCTTCAACCATTTACCAAACACATATGCAAATCTAAATCATATGTCATAAGAATCGTGCTTGAGATACAACTATTTGCAAAACACATTCGTAAATACAAGCATCATACTAAAGAGAGTTAGAGTAAATAAAATTGAGCTCTCAACATATGATAAAACTCAAGATACTAAACATGACCCCCTTAATAGTACAACAATATATACTACCAATCTGATCTTCCAACCAAACACCAAGACCGGTAAAAGACTAGAAACACATCCTTAGCTTAGCTATTTATATATTTACCTTGAGCATCCTTTTGAAGTTTGACAACGAATATCCCCACTTTAAGTCCGGATCCTTTGATATGCATCGACCCATGATGCATCCTTCACTTGCCTTCTATCAACACATAATAGATCTTCTCTTCACTTGATGATCAACTTATGATCATCTCTTCTTCAGGATCTTGATTTGATGCTCATCAACACATGATGTCATCTTTCGTTCCGAACCTTGATTTGATGACGATCAACTCATGACGCCATCCAAATTCTTCATCACCGTGAGATTTTACCTATTTATCTCATAGAAAATATTAGTTTCAAAATATAATTATTATTAATTACTAAAATATATCACTAACTCATAATTGCCTCTAGATTTTTCACATGTGTCGATCGGGCCCTTGACGATATAAAGATTTCCTGGATCATCTTGGACACGTCATCAATGATCTGTCAGTACCATGTAGACTATAGGCTTGTTTGGCGCGGCTGTGGTTTATGGCTTTTGGCTGAAATTTTTGAATTTTAGCTGTTTATGACAGAGATTATGGAGAGTGATACCCGCTTGCGATTTTGGTTAATACAGATGTTAGGTTTTTAACGTGTATTACAATTAACTTGTAGACTCTGTCTTGAGAAAATACCCTGTTTGAAAGTTAGGTACTGTAGCAAAAGTCAAAAGCCACTAGCTTCGGTAAAAAAGAACATGCCCTATACCTGTGGGTGGCCTGCATGGCGTGTAGCTGTAACGAGCCCCACGTGTAATTTTGCTGACATTATCGTCTAAGAGAAGACAAAGGGTTCGTTCGGTAGCACTTATGTCCTATAACTTTATAACTTTTGATTTATGCTATTATAATTAGCTTTTAAATGATGTATTTTTTTAAGATAAGGTCTACAGATAGATTATATTATAAATTATATCGAGTTCAACTGTACCGGCCAAAATCATATGTGACTATTTCTCTCTGTATGCTGCCTCTCGCAAACAATTTATAATTCAAATTTTTTAACCATAATCCACAACCCAAAAAAAACCACCCAAAACAAGATACATGCTTACTAGTTAAACCGGTGGTTGTTCGGATACAGATTTTTCTGCACTATATATATCAGATATATGCTAAGTCTTGACATGCAACTTACATGGTGAAACAACTTTTATGCTTAGTTCGATTGGACTTGCTATAATTCTAGACTAGATAGATGGATGGTAGATTGATATCTAATTATTTTTTAACCAATTCCAAGCAGTTCCCAACACTTTTAAGTAGTATTTGCGAAGATAATAATCTGACTCGATTCATTTCTCTCTTCGTTTTCTTTCTTGTATCTCTTTCACATATTGTATTCTAGATTCGACTTGTAGTGACCATTTTAATCTCTAGAGTCTAGGCACGTTGGAACCTAAGTTGGCGGCAAAACTTGTTTAGGAACATCTACCTTTCCATGAAACGCATGCACTCCAATCAATCAAAGGTTGGTGCCGACTCCTTTTCTGAAATAGCAGAGGAGGATTGAGAGATGGAACTTATGTTACCAGAATTAAGTTGTTGTTAGGAGCATAATGGGGATTGGGGATTTGGATATCTTGGCAACCAAAAGTTGACTGGGGCCGTCTAGTGAACTAAACAAATGCTGGAAGTTGTGTTCATGCTACCTGCCAATCTTCATCGAAGTTAAGGCCAATTCAATGTTCTCAGTCGTTGCATGTGTTAAGAAGATAGAGATAGAGTTGTATTAGGAGATAGAGTTTGGATTCTATTCTATATATGCCTTATCTCTATATGGCATATCTCTTGTACTCTCCTATATATATGGCCCTTTGGGTCTCATATCAACACACAATATTCATAATATGGTATCAGAGCTTAGGTTAAAACACTAATCTCATCTACTTCCGCTGTTGCTGCCTCTGGGAGGATCGATCTACTCTCCCAGGGGCGGCCACCTTGCTAGGGCCGACGGTGAACGCGACGGACTACCTGTGCAACTAGTTCGCGGACACCGCGTCGGCGGTGGACACCAGCCGCACGTCCAACCCATCGCTTTAAGTCCGCGTCGCCCACCTCCTCCTCCTGCTTGGCTACATCCGCCGCTTCCTCCTCAGGCGTTCGACGCCGTCGGCCTCGGCGACTGTTGGATATTGAGGACGAGCAACCGCGCCGCAGAGCATGCCGCTGGATCGCGGCCCGACCTCGGCCTCGCCGTCCTCGGCCGCACTTGGCCGCCGCTTGGGGTCCGCGCCGCGTCGCTTGCCGCCGCCACCTCTTGGTCCTGCTTGGCCGACCTTAGATCCGGCCGAGGTGGCGGATCCGCCTCGCCATTGGGTCACCTCCATGTCGCCCGCCGCCGGAGGAGGCTCCCAACGGCCGCCGACCGCGCCGCCGAGCCCCGCACGGCCGACCGCCTCGATCTCCGCCTGCCGGTGCCGCCGCGCTCCCGCCGCCGATCCGCCTCCCCACGCTGCCTCTCGCCGGGCCGTCTCGGCCTCGTCTAGCCGCTGCCGGCTCTTCGTCTCGCCGCCGTCGCGGCTCACATGGCGTCTCGCGCTCGATCGCCGCCAGTGATCCGGCCGCCGCCGACGGATCCGGCGACCTCGCACGATCCGGCGCCGCCGAGGGCGCCCCGCACCGCCGCTGTCTCGCCTCGTCTCGCCGTCCGTCGTGGTCGCTTAAGCCGCCCGCCGCCGCCCGCCTCGCCGCCTGCCGGCATCCGGCCACCGCTCGGTCTTCCGGCCGCTGGCCTCCGCCGGCCTCCGCTCTGCCGGCCGCCGCCTCCCGCTCCGTCCCGCCGCCGCCCTCCTCGCCTCCGCCCACCGCCCGCTTGAAGTCGCCGCCACCGCTGGTCTCCGGCCGTTCGCTAGCGCCGATGCCGCCGGACCTCCGCCGGCCTCGCCCGACGCTGCGCCACCTCCATTCGTATGCTGCCGCCGCCCGGATGGAGACCGCCGTCTCGGGCCTCGATCTGTACCGTCATGCATCTATCTATTCCTCTTCGACTTGATTTGACAGTTTATTCCAAGGCTGCACACAACGACGACATCATCAAGACTCGGATTTCGGATTTTTCTTGTTTTAATGTTAACTCCTTTTTCAAATGCAATGCTATTGCATACGCCTTGCATTTGAGGGGGTGTTAAGGATATAGAGATAGAGTTGTATTAGGAGATAGAGTTTGGATTCTATTCCATATATGCCTTATCTCTATATGGCATATCTCTTGTACTCTCTTATATATATGGTCCTTTGGGTCTCATATCAACACACAATATTCAAAACAGCATGGACAGTCAACTACAATTACCTTTTTCAGGACATAAGAAGTACATCAAGGAGAAAACTTTCTCTGTGGATGCTGTAATTAAAGAGGAGAATGTTAATTAAGAGAGTACTAGATATGCTGTGAATGTGAGCCTGCTGAAGTAGGTTTCCTTGCATAGTCGATATGCTGTGAATGTGAGCCTGCTGAAATAGGTTTCCTAGCATAGTCGGGTGAAAGAGATGGATATGTTGCTTCTTCGGCACAGTGCAATAGTGAAAGGAAATGCACAACTAGAGTACTAAACATATACCACACCAAACAAAGATTCTAACTTCTCAACTTATTTGGAAGATGCTTCAGATTGTAGCTACAAGAACTTGACAGAGGTTACTTGGAAACGAAAAAGAGCAACTTGGCAGAAGTTGTAGCTGCAACCGAATGCTACTTCTCACAAAGTTGCTGTTGAAGGAGATTCAGACTTCTTGTTGTTGGACACAGCGTAAAAAGTTGCTCTCATGTTTCAGAGAAAATACTCTGAAGCTGCTTCCGCCGCTGCCAGGTCTTCGCTGTCAGAACAAAGGGCACACAATAAAACCGCGTCATCACCAACCGGGCTTCTGAAAACTGCCACTTCCTACTTTAGGATTGCGCATTCTGCTGACTACGTTAGGCACGCAGCGATGAAGATGTCACAGTGGTAGTGTAGATTGTTCTTCTGTACTACCAATTCTTGGATGCTGAAAGCCATTAGGATTTTTCTTGAGAGCATTCTTCACCTCCTCCTCCCTCTTATCAACAAAAGTGATTAACGATTTGATTGTAGTTAACCTTGCTGGTCGATTTACAATCTCTGGTTCAAGCTCAACCTGGTTATTGTATCTGCTGTACTGACAAAATATTCGAGAGAAGAAAATAAAGAGAGCAAGGACACATGCAAGGCCACAGATGAGGAAGAGGCCCCAGAAGCTTGACAGGCTCAAGGGGTTCGAGCCAATCCCGTTATCATCCGCGCCACATTCTGTCCCAGTTAACCATTCATCGTGGATCCTTTGGAGGTTGCCATTCTCTGACAGTGTAAGGATTGCCGTCTAGAAGTCCTCAGCGAGAGGGGAATCTCTTGGAAAAACCTGCAGCAGAAATGTAGCACAACCGTATGATATTCTGGAAAGAAAAACCGCGAGTTTTGTTATTATAATCAAGTAACTTACAAATCCCCATCCTCTTTTTGTGAAAACCTGACCAACCGTCTTGAATTTGCAGTATACTGACAAGAAGATCTCGACTTATGGTAGCTCATCGATTATTGCAGCAACGCCACCATTTCCTGCCCCAGCTCTAGTGCTCTTGCATAATCTGATGGGCTGTTTAGTGGCACCAAACGGGACTCGGCAATATTGAGCTCCTCCACAAGGTAATTTCTGGCAAAAGATCCAACGTGATAGCCAATTGCACCTGAAATCGAGATCAAGCTATCAAGGCCTTGTATCCCTGATGTCAGCTCCTGAACTGTGAGAAGTGATGTCAAGCTTGCCGTGTAGCTTGAGTTAATAATGAGCACAACAAAGAGCCAGACAAGCAGCACAAATCTACCAAGTGCGCTGACTGTGTTCTCTCCTGTGTAAAGCAACGAGAAAGGAGGATATGAGAGTGGACTAGGAAATCCTCCAATATTTTGACTAGCTTCATGTCAACACTTACTGTGTGCAAAAAACATGGTCGAAAAACTAAACCTGAAAAGGCACACAAACTCCATAAAATTTAATTAAAAAATAACTTTCAAATTTAGAAGAAGAAAAATAAAAGATACGCAATACAGATACTAACCAGCATACTGTCATAATTTGTTGCCTTGGGGGTCCCCGGAACTCAGTATTAGTGCGGTGTTCAAGTATCCAAACAACTGCACCCACGAAGAGGGAAAGAACACCTAGGGCTAGAACACACCACATTTGGAAGGTGAATGGTTTTTGAGATGCCCAAGCATTTGATTCATCAATCTCTCCTGCTGGAGCTACAATAATTGGACCTGATTCTGTATATGGTTGGGTAAAATCAACAAGTCTTGTTCTATTCGTCACAATAGTAATGTCCCCTATTGCAGCGTCGAAGTACTGAGTGGTACAAAAAACAGAAATAAGAAAATCCCGTATAATTGAAACGTTCAAGACACTAACCTATGACAACTTTTAGAATTCAATGGTATGGAGATGTTACTCACATTTTCAGAAACCTTCAGAACAAGCTCACTGTAGCTGGGATTCTTCAAACCATCTCCAAATAAAACAAAATTGCATGTAACAGGGTAAGGCAACAATCTTATTGCAGCTTTGAAAATATCAACTGAAAACCCCTTTACTCCATCAGGTCCATTGTCTTGCATCACAAACTCTTTGTAGCTCGTACGGAGAGGTAATCCAATCTTCAGAGGCTTGCCATGATATGGAAACGCCCAACCACGAGGTTTCTCAGCAGTCTTACCAGGCCAGATAACACCACGGAGCTGTATATTGTTGGTTGAAGAGTCCAGTGGTGCCGAATGCAAGTTTTCTGGAGCAACAACTGAGAGACCAGAAAAGTTTGATCAATAACCAATGGTTCTGAAACCTGCACCGCAGATATTCAGGATATCATAAGCTGGGTGGATCAAATTCCAGTCCAAAGTAAATCGTACTGCGCTTGAGATGGCTCTGGTGGCAGAAGACAGATCCGACTCGCACGTGGGCACAGTTACAAGCGTCTCATGAACCGGAAATCCAAGCAATGTTTAAGGCAGCTACGAAGGTGAGGTTTGGCGACGGCAATCTTGCGCTTTTCTGGCAGGACAACTGGATTGCCGGCCAATGCGTCCAAACTGTAGCCCCCTACCCTCTAGAAGCTCATTCCACCAAGAAAGAGGAGATCCACCACAGTCGCAAATGATCTCATCTCCAACGCATGGGTCTAGGACATTCACGGTGCGCTCACAGTCCAAGTCATTGCGGAATTTTTATTCCTATGGAACCACCTCTTCGAGGTGTACTCAGCCCAGTCAACGTACAACGCTTTCTTCCTTGGAGGGATTCAGTTTGCAGGCCACAAATGGATCTAGAAATCCAAAGCCCCCCTTAAGTGTAAATTCTTCGGCCAAGGATCGTTGCTGGACTGGGGCTCGTCTGTCCCAGCGAAGCATGCCGGCGCACAATTTATGCCTATTTTGTGCTCAGGATGCAGAAACAATAGATCACATCCTGGTGCACTGCACGCGTGTTTGTCAAGTCTGGACAAAGGTCTTGCATATTTTAGGAATTGGTGGCATCCACTCACGAACACCAAATCTTGAATTACTCAACCCTTAGAGGCCTGACTGCCAACAAGGGGGCGGTCGGACCTCTCCTTGGCAGCCTGACCACCAATGTTGGGGCGGTCTAACATCTATTTGGGTGGTCTGACATCTATTTGGGTGGTCTGACCGTTATGAATAGTGTTTTCAGGCTTATGAATAGTTTAGACCTATTCCATCCACGGATCGCAAAAACCCATATCAAAGTTTAGACCTTTTTGAGATTTAAGCAATGATGTACCAAAAATGACCTAAAACCAAAATAGATTGATGGAGTAAGTCAAGCGCTAGCATGGAGACACCTATCAAACCCACCTGCTTCGGCCACGACTGCTACCGAAACTGACCGGCGCAGCTGGCTACTCCAGCCGTGGTGGACACCAAGCTTATTTCGTAGCTTTGGTCCGGGCTTTTAGCCCCCCGCGTCGCCTTCATGGAGGAAGACCCCCACAATCCTAACAAGCTGGACCGGGGAGAAGACGATTTCGATGATGAAGACGATTTGGAGGACTTCCTTGGGCTCTCCCATGTCTCGAAGACGCCACAAACCGAGGCTCACGCGGCCAGCGAGGGCACTAGCCCTGCGGACCTCGCTGCCTCGCCCTATGCAGCATTTACTTCGGTTGCTTCTACGAAGGGTAAAGAGGTTGACCTCCCTGCCCGACCTTGCGCAGCCGCTACTTCCCCGACCCATGCCCTTTAGCTGAAGCATGCAGAGGTAAGCAAAGTTGCTAAAGCTTTTATTGTATCTCAGGTCGTCATTACTGCGGCCGGCATTGACGGCCATAGGCCACAGCTGCCGCCACCCTTGCCGGAGCGACCTACCTGCTCTGTGGTATGGAAGAGTAGTAAAGTGGCCGATGGACAAGATCTTTCACCAATCCAGCGCACGGCGCCTACAACGTGGGAGCCCGAGAAGATGCAGCTACCAAAATCCATCGCTATGGCTCCTTCTCACCAGCTTGGAGTAGAACAGCTAGGCAAGTTAAATGCATCACAACCACCTTCCTCTACTTGGCAAATGGTGAAGCCAAAATTTTGATGGAGGATACAGAGCATGCCAATTCAGACCTTGTATTCAAGCCAGCTTAAACAACGATCACCTACCTCAATCACTGCAGGAAGAGCTTCGGGTGGCTTTAAAAACCATCTCAAGGGCAAATGTTTCAGATGCCTTGCAAGCAATCACCAGGTAGCTAACTGTAGAGATCCCATCAGATGCCTCCTCTATAGATGCAGTGGCCATATTGCTCAATTTTGTTATGCCAACAAACCAATCCCACACGCTTGTCCAAAATCCAGCAGTCAGTGAAAATCGCCATGGAGTACCTACCTGGGCGGCCGGAGCAGTGGCCTCAACACGCTGAGTGCACCATCGTACTCTCCCAGTCGATGATGGAAGAGGCGAACAAGCTCCGCGAACATGTGGTACTGATCTCCATCATCAGGGTACGTACCCCAAAAGCCTCCTCAAACACCTACAATGTTGCCAAGGCCCTCGAGACCCGCCTTGGGATTCCATGGGCAAACCTGCGTGTCACAAGGCACCACGCGGATGATTTCTTTACTTGGTTCGACCATCCGGCACAACGTGAGATAGCGCTCCATGCAAGATCTGTCAACTTCAAGGACATAAGCTACACGGTGAAGTCGTAGCGAGAATCTAAGCATGGCACGCACCGCTCTTGGTGGTACCGCGCTTGGATTGGCATTGAAGGCCTCCCCTGAATGCTTGGACGGCGGAAGCTGCGGAGGAAGTCCTTAGTAGCCGCTGTCGCTTTGAGCAGATTGACCGTTATTCACACAACCGCAAGAACACGATGATCTATTAGGCCAAGTTGTAATTTACAGACTTGTAGTTGTAATTTACACGGTGAACATGACTTTCAAGGTCTGATAAATCTACTAAGTCAAGTTGTAATTTACAGACTTGTAGTTGTACTTGTTTTACATAGGAGGTCATGATAAGATTTAGTCCTTAGGGTTATCTGGTTGGTTCTAACACTAACCACACTCTTGTGCATCCACTACACCAGCCTTCCCATACCATCCACCAGATATTTAAGCAAGTTGGGGTTTTTGGGAGCGTAAAATAACCATATCAAAATATATTAGCCATTTTCCACCCATGGCTTTCCAAATCAGTTTCTCATGATTGAAAATGATGCTTGGAGCATTTAGATACTATTTCTTTAGAGACCAGGTAGAGAAGGGTGATGTTGTGCTTCACTTTATAGAGTCTGAGCAATATGTTGCGGATATTTTCACTAAGACTCTTGATTCTTCTCGTTTTGCTTCTTTGTAGGGGAGAGTTAGGGGTTATTAGTCCTTTTGGCCTGATTTGAGGGGAGTTTGACTTTTTTTGCATCTATTGTATCATATTGTATTTTAAATTCAGCAATTTGCATTGTAATATAAATACATGGAGTTTTGACTATTATTCTTATGTGATATGATATCTTGCTTTCTATCTTGTCATGTCATGTACTAGTTTATTTTATTTATCATGTCTTTCTATGTGTAGCTTAGCTTTTGCTAAATTTGCTTACTTCCAAGTGATTAAACAAAATAATTCAACATTAAACTTGTAGCACTCTAAATTAGCTCAATTATAGCTTCTTGGTTCCATTTAGTTCATTGACATAGCTTGGCTCATTTCTGGATACCTTTGGCTAAGTATGATCTTGAGCAACTTGATACGCTAAAACTCTATTTAATTTCATATTATTGCTCATTTGGCTTTAGCTGTGTGCTATATATAGTTTGCCATGATATAGAATAACTATTTCACTAAATATGACTTTATGTAATACTTGTAGAGACACTTTGTATAATTTTCATGACTTCTAATGCTAAAAAAAGTAAAATGCAGCCACTTCATTTCATGCATACTCTATCTTCTTCCATGCATCTTGATACTCCATTGTCAAAGGCGAAGAAAGATTGATAAAAAAAATACATATTTAGAGTATGATTTGAAGTTTTTGTACAAAATCATGCTAAGTTGGAGCTTTAATGTGTTGATGTGATTATCTTGTTCTTTTGAGCTCTTCTCACCATGACTGAAGGCAAATAGAACAATTATTCTTTTATATGGACCTATAATGGGTTTCCTAATTTATTTGGTGGATTTGAAGATTTTGTGGAAAACTTGTCATTTTCAATTGCTTCAGTCCATTTCTGCCTCATATGATCATTTTTAGTTTTTGCACTCTTCTTGTGACCATTTTGAGTCTCTCTTTGCAAAATTCTCTTTTTATGTCTAAAACGATCTCCTATTTGTATTTTTGAAGAATTGCCAATGAGTTTATTAAGAGGGAGATTGAAGGATCATGTAAGAAGATTCGGAATAATGTTATGATGAGCTATTGCAAATTTTGTAGAGTGGTTATTCAATTTTGCAAATATTGTATTTTGTCTGGATTGTCTTCTATATTTTTCAGGAAAACCGGTCATACCGCAGATATAGAAGCGCTCATACCGTAGAGTGGTAGTACTGTACGGTCATACCGCATAGCAATAGTACTGTGATTTACTTAGAGGTAGCTATTTTTCAGAGAGGTCCAATTGCGAGATATGGAGGTGTAGTAGTACCAGCCTGTGGTAAGCGGTAGTACCGGCCTAGAGGGAAATCTTTGAATTTTGGAGAATTGAGTCATGGATTGAGTTATATTGACCTAAAATTTTAAGACATCATTCACACAATTCTGTTGCCATCTACGATTCTACTGAACTTCCACTCAATAGACAATCGTAGACAAACTCGACAACTGCCTGTACACATCGTTCAGTTTCAGGAGAGAGGCTTGAGTAGATATTTTGTACTTGCAAGACTTTAGTAACAGCCATAAGAAAAGTGACGGGACAAGAGGTGATTTTGGATTCACATCCGGCTGGTCACCCTCCTACCGTCTCTGGAAGTTCAACTTCTTGACGCCATACGCGAAGAGGAAGAAGAAGAGGAGGATGTAGCCGAAGTGCCCCAGCACAAGGTAGCCAAGGAAATCATGCTTGTAGCCCAGGTTCTCATTCAAGATCTCCTTCACCACCACGCTGCCAGTTTCGCCGGGGACTGTCACGTTGCTGTTGTTGTTGCCGAACTGCGATGCGATGACACCGTAGATGGTCCACGAAACCGGGTTAGCCCAGTAGAACCATCTCCACCAAACAGGCATGAGCTGCAAGAGCAAAAAAATTTTAGAGATGTACCACAAGCTCATCATAACCTAGTTAGTACCAACAGGAGTGTGCTGTAACATCAGAGCTCAATGAAGTGCCTACCGGTCGGGATATGAGGAACCCGGCAAAAATGTTCCATTGAGTGAGACTGAATGAAACAAGAATGCTCGCGAGCATTTGGGAGGGAGTGCATGCAATCAACATCATGCCATACAACGTGTAGTAGATGAAGCTCGCAATTGTAAAGAACAGGAAGTAGAAGAACTTGTCTGCCTTCCACTCATAGCCAACCATGGCGTAGATGAGGATGGTATACAGAACACCCTGAACTGCGCTGTAGACAAACTCGACAACTGCCTGTAAACATCACTCAGTTTCAGGGGAGAAGTTTTGACTACATAGTTTTGTACATGTATGACTTTAGTAACAACCATGAGAAAGAATAACTATTTGTAAGACAACATGATGAAAATGCATATTACAGATGTTCTAAAAGCTCGCTTATACTCGGGAAAAAGTATAAATTGTTAGAGTGATCTCAGGGATTTGGCCCAACGGCCAAATCCCAACCTTCTCCTTGACCGCGCCCTGATCGGGGGCGTCCAGCCCAATAGGCTGGTGGGCCCCTGTCGCCAGCGCCATATAAATAGAGGTGGGGGCCGGGGTGGCACGTACCCCAAGGTTCACCGTGCCGCCGCCACACCCCACCGACAAACCCTAACCCGATCTAAAGAGGGGGCGCTGTAGCGACGGGAAGCACCACCGCCGGAAGGTCGCCGCCGCCTGGAAGGTCGCCGCCGCCTGGGAGTCGCCGCCGCCGAGGAGCTCCGCACCTCATCCCCGACCGTCGCTGCCCTTAGCGCAGATCATCGCAATGGCTACTACCTCCTCTACCTCGGACGGTAACTCTAATCTCCTCTCCCTCTCCCCTTCTAACATGAACCAAATCATGAACACCCCGCAAAGAAAGAGTATAACATTGGTATCAGAGCCTTACGGGCGTGGTCGCCGCACTGCCGCGCCGCCCGGACCACCTCGCGCCGCTGCCGCGCAGCCTGGCCGCCGGTCGCCCGCCGCTGCGCCCTGGCCCCACATGGCCGCCACTGCGCCGTGGTCGCCGCGATTCCGCCCGGCCGCTGGTCGTCCCGTGCTGGAGCCGCGCCGAATCCTCGCGCCGAGCCCAGTCGCCCTTGTGGCTTCGCCTGGCCGGCTGCTGCCGCCTGTGCGGCCAGCGAGCGGGGCAGGCTTGTGCCGCAGCTGCTGCCGAGGGCGCCGCCGCTGGGACCGTTGTTGCCGCACGCTGCCTGCCGCCCGAGAGCTCCCCACTCAGATTCGTTTTTGCGGAATGGAGCGATCCGGTTTTGTGGGAGGTGGTTCAGGAGTGGAGATATTTTCTCCTGGTGAAGACCGGTCAAAGAAAGTCCAGCAGCCTTGATGGTGTCTATTGGACACATGAAACAAAAAGCAGTCACGCAACTGCTTGGTCCCAAACAATCCCCATTAAAAGGTGCTGCAGTGCATTGATGGTGTCTGTCCTAGCCACATGCAATGGACAGTAAGATATTTTTCTGATTGAGTGGAGAGAGACAAAGCTCCTTTTGACCAGTCAAAAGTTTTGAATTAACAGTCCAAGGAACTGATCTACAGTTAAAAGAGATAATTAACGTATCTAATCTCTGTTTTAATTTTTCACCAACGTGTTAACTAATTTCCAGAGATTAGATGCATACAGTAATAATGTTTCTGAATGATGAATTATTTTTAGAATAATTACAGTTTCCGCTGCAAAAGTAAATGTTGATTAATTTTCATTATTAAATTCGAACCAACGGGAGAATTTAATTCTGGAAAAACAGATAAAATTTACAGTTAATTATGATATTGTTATTTTCTGACCAACGTTGATAATAACATTATTATAATTATTAATTAATGATTTTACGATTATTTCTATTTCGCCCAACGGTGATGTAGATTTAATGTGTAAACAATCGTATGTTTTAACTTTAACCAACGTTGAAATCAAGACATGCAGTTGTTGTTATTATTGTTATTATAAATGTTCTCACTATATACAGAGGAACTTTGCTCCCATAAAGATGTCATATGATCTTGATCATAAAAAGTGGGTCACAGCCAACAAGAAATGTTTGGCTGTGATAAAGAACACGATTGAACCTACAATTGTGGGCTCAATCGCAGAGTGTGACACTGTCACAGAGTACCTTGATAAAATAAAGAGTCAGTTTACTGGCTCTTCAAAGACTTATGCTACACAGCTGATTAAGCAGCTTGTGACAGAAAGGTACTCTGGTGGTGGCAGTGGCATAAGAGAGCACATACTAAGGATGAGTAACTTGGCATCCAAGCTTAAACCAATGGATTTGGCTCTTAAGGATGAGTTCCTTATTCATTTGATTTTGCTTCTTTCTTGAAAGAGTTTGACATTTTGTTGTCAACTACAATATGCGGCAGAAATGGGACTTAGAAAAGTGCATAGCTATGTGTGTGCAAGAGGAGGAAAGATTTAAATCCTCACATGGTGGTTCTATCAACTATGTGAAGGATAACAAGAAAAAGAACTTCAACAGTAATTTTCTCCTCAAAGAACAAGGGAAAAACCTCTGTTTTCGGCCTCAATGAATAATTTCACGGTGGAGAAAGATCGGTGTCTTCACCGCAAGAAGACGGACACTACAAGAAAGATTGTCCCGATTTCTTGAAGATGATTATGTCAAAGAAAGGTGAGAACATTATTACGTTCATAAATGAATCCTCGTCTACGAATGTAAACAGGAAACGAAAGAGAACTCTAGATGCATCGTCGAAATTATGGCACTGTCGTTTAGGCCATATTTCGAGGGGGAGAATAGAAAGACTAGTTAAGAATGATATTCTTCCTCTATTAGAGTTCTCAGACTTAGAACAATGCATAGAATGCATTAAAGGAAAATTTGTAAAGAAAATTAAGAAAGACGCTAAAAGAAGCACATGAGTTCTACAAATTGTTCATACAGACATTTGTGGTCCTTTTTCTGTGAAAAGTGTGGATGGTTATGATTCGTTCATAACATTCACGGATGATTACTCGTTATGGATATATTTATCCAATCAAAGAAAGAAATGAAGCCTTGGATAAATTCAAGATATTTAAGGCTGAAGTTGAAAACCAACACGATTTAAAGATTAAGATAGTCCGATCCGATCGTGGTGGGAGTACTACTATCGACATACCCCATATGGACAAGTTCCTGGACCTTTTGCAAGGTTTTTACAGGAAAATGGAATAGTGGCCCAGTATTCTACACCGGGCGAACCTCAAAAAATGGAGTAGGCGAAAGACGCAACCGCACTCGATGGATATGGTGCGAAGCATGATGAGCTACTCCACCGCCGCTGAGTCTATGGATGGAGCGTTGAAAACGCCATTCATATCCTCAACGAGTGCCTAGTAAGTCGGTGCCCAAAACACCGCACGAGATGTGGACGGAAGAGTTCCTCACTAAACCACTTACGTGTGTGGGGAGTCTGCGAGGCTAAAGTATTTAACCCAAACCTTGGGAAACTTGATCCCAAAACGATGAAGTTGTCATTTCATTGGCTACCCGAAAAGTCAAAAGGTTTTCGTTTCTCTGCCTGACAGATATACAAAGTTTGTAGAAACGAGACACGCTGTCTTCTTAGAGGATGAGATGATGAGGGGGAGCATGGTAGCTCGAAAGATTGACCTTGAAGAGAAGCGGGCGTATGCGCCCACTCCGATGATTCAAGAGCCATTCTTCGCACTACCTGCTGTCGCTACACCGACGGTACAAGATACTGTGGTGCCAGCACCTGTTATTGTTCCTCCTGTGGCAACAATAAATGAGAATGAAGAACCTGTTCTTCAGGATCATATAGAACCAATTGCCACAGATGAGGGGAGCAACGACCTCAAACAGAAGATGTACCAAATTTGGAGGCCCCGGAGGTCTCAAAGAGTAAGAAGATCGACTATTTCGATGATTATCAGATTTATCATACAGAGGAATTTCAAATGGAGGATGATCCCACCTCATTTGAAGAAGCCATGAGAAGCGAAAATTCCTCAAAATGGCTTGAGGCCATGGAAGAGGAAATGAGGTCCATGAAGGCTAATAAAGTCTGGGACTTGGAAATTATTCCTAAAGGAGCCAAAACAGTAGGCTGTAAATGGGTCTACAAGACAAAGCTTGACTCCCAAGGGAATGTAGAAAGATACAAAGCGCGACTTGTGGCAAAAGGCTTTACGCAAAGAGAAGGATTGATTACAATGAGACTTTTCTCCGGTCTCATGTAAAGATTCTTTCAGAATCATAATGGCATTAGTTGCACATTATGATTTAGAGTTACATCAAATGGATGTAAAGACGGCATTTCTTAATGGAGATTTGGAGGAAAATGTTTACATGGCACAACCGAAAGGTTTTGTCGTGGAAGGAAATGAAAGAATGGGATGCCGCCTAAAGAAATCAATTTATGGGTTAAAGCAAGCTTCAAGACAGTGGTATTTGAAGTTTGACAGTACAATAAGAAAATTTGGGTTTAAAGAGAATGTAGAGGACAACTGTGTTTATGCAAAGTTTAAAGATGGGAAGTTTATCTTCCTAATCACAGTATGTGGATGATATCCTACTAGCTAGTAGTGATGTCGATGCACATCGAGACAAAGAAGTTTTGTCCTCAAACTTTGGTATGAAAGATCTTGGTGAAGCTTCGTTCGTTCTAGGGATCGAAATTCACCGGGATAGAAATAAGGGGGTATTGGGACTGTCACAAAAGGCATACATAGAGAGTATTAAAGAAATTTGGTATGCATAAATGTAGTCCTTCACCGCACCTATAGTCAAGGGCGACGATATGGGATTTTCAATGCCCGGGAACCAAGATGAGATCGATCAAATGAAAGCGGTTCCATATGCTTGGTTGTCGGAAGCTTACAAGATGCTCAAGTATGCACACGACTTATCATATGTTACCGGTTACTTGGCGATTCGAGCAATCTCGAATAGAACATTAGAAATTGATAAAGAAAGTCTTGCGTTATTTGCAAGGAACAAAAGGCCTCATCTTGACATACGTAAGATCGATTACTCCATATAGTGGGGTATCTGATTCGATTTTGCGGAGATGATAGAAAGTCTACATCCGGATATGTATTCACTCGCAGAGGAGCTATATCGTGGAAAAGCTCAAAGCAAACCGTCACTACATCGTCCACAATGTATGCCGAGTTTGTAGCATGTTATGAGGCTACGGGGCAGGTGAACTGGCTTAAGAAGTTCATACCCGGTTTTAAAGTGGTTGACGACATCAATAGACCACTTAAGTTGTACTGCGATAATGAACCCGCAGTAACGTATGCCCACAACAATAAGTCAAGTGGTGCTGCCAAACACATTGACATAAAGTACTATGTTGTGAAAGATAAAGTCCGGATCGATCATAAGTCTTGATCATATAAGTACAACAAAGATGTTAGCGGATCCGCACAAAAGGCTTACCACCCAACGTGTTCGAGAGAACATGTAGCCAAGCATGGGTTTAAGGGAAAGCCTATGATTCTGGACTATAAAAGGCCCAAAAGTTTAAAGTAACTATTTCGAACAAAGAGGTGTATCGTAGCTGTTAAGTCTATCGGCGATTGACCGTGACGATGAGACATGTTCTATGCACTAATCTGTAATGGAATGAGTAAAGTCAAAAGTAATTAAAGATAAAGTATAGAATGAGATCAAGGGGGAGAATGTTAGAGTGATCTCGTGGATTTGGCCCAACCGCCAAATCCCAACCTTCTCCTTGACCACGCGATCGGGGCGTCCATTAATAGGTCAGGGGCCCTGTCGCCGCCGCCATATAAATAGAGGTGGGGGCCGGGTGGCACGCACCCCAAGGTTCACCGTGCCCGCCACACCCCACCGACAAACCCTAACCCGATCTAAAGAGGGCGTGTGAGCGACGGAAGCACCACCACGGAAGGTCGCCGCCGCTGGAAGGTCGCCGCCGGGAGTCGCCGCCGAGGAGCTCCGCACCTCATCCCGACCGTCGCGCCCTTAGCGCAGATCATCGCAATGGCTACTACCTCCTCTACCTCGGACGGTAACTCTAATCTCCTCTCCCTCTCCCCTTCTAACATGAACCAAATCATGAACACCCCGCAAAGAAAGAGTATAACATAAATAGCTGATGTAGTACTTAAATGTAATCATGGCTTATGCATTCAGTTACTTATTTAATAATTAATTTCCCTTTTCTCTATCAAATAATTGAAAACTGTAAAAGAAAAAGAAGATGCTCTGCTGTCTAACGTTTTGTTGGCATGTTCTTAACTTGGATGTTAAGTACTTCTGCCGGAAACAAGATTAATGCATGTCCAGATGATGGTATTTCAGTCAACACGTGGCTAGTAAAGTAAATAAGAAAATTACCTGTGCAAATGCGTAAGACAGTGGAGAGTACATCCCTGCTGCCTTTTCACGGTAGAAGACTGTCCTCTCAATAGACACAACAGGCAGAATTGAAAGCAAACTTGCAGCTCCAAGGAAGAAAACAGCAGCATAAGTGGCTCCAAGTAGATTGTACAGGTCCTGCTGGGACTCTCTGTACAAATGGAAAATATCAACAGATCAATCAAGATGCATTAGCGCAGTGGGTCATTGGTCTAACAACAATCCACACATTGATTGGAATTAGAACAGATGAACGAATTGGAATATAAAGTAGTATCATACATATTCTTTCCCTTGCGCCAAAAGACTGTACCAAACACAAAACCATAGAGAAGCGTCATAAGATATCGCATAGCGTTATAGGGTGGATTCTTCCAATATGATCGGAATTGCTTCCATGCATTTGCCATGCACTGATTTAGGACATTCTGAGAATATTTGGTAGGAAACGAGAGATCCTGGCTGCCTGGTGGTGGAACGCTCAACTCTTTAATAAGTTCTTGATTGCTCCTGAATATATTCATGAAAAAATGTAAGAGCATAAAAAGGGAAAATTGTTGTTTTGTTTGTTACTTTGACCATTCAAAGAATTCACAGTTGAAATGGTGTCAAAGAACGAACAATTTTACTAAAAACTGTTGATGGAACAACATAGCTAATCTATTTACCGGTAAAGTGTAGAATTGGCATAAATTTCTGAAAAATCTACGTTCAGGCGAGCCTCAGCTAGAGGAGAGCTAACTTCCAGCATCCATGTAGCTGGGTTATATCCTTCTGTGATTTTTGGAACACCTGGAATTGCCTGTAGGAGAATACTATACATTAGAAGTATCCTTATGTTGTCTCATGTGAAGTAAGGTCCTCCCCATTGCATATTATGTATTGTATATCTTCACCAATGATGAATCATTATATCCCATATCTTAGGTAATTCCTGAAGTAGTATATGAAAGAGTTTGACTCAAATTGATAAAGGAGTTTTCAAGAATCAATCTCACAGCCAGAAATATATCGACTTTAAATCATAATGTATCCCAACTAGCTGGTGTGTATATACAACCATGGACACCAAAATTTATCTACATATTCTCTTTCTGCATTATTAGAAATGGCCTAAATACTTCAAACAGTTGAGTAGAATTCCCAAATAATATGCATATTTTCAGGCTACTAATCCCATTCAAATTTACCCAGAAGAATTGCATGGGCCCACACTAATCGTGGAGCGGTAACTAATTTTTTAGCAATACTGATAGTTAACATATTAGAACTTGGTTATCACAAACTGATACATATTATCAAAGATAATTCACCTCGAAATATTCAACTAGTATGTCAGAATGGCGACCAAGCTTGCCAGCATATATGACCCGTCCTCCCCTCTTCAGTAATAGAAGCTGAAAAACATAACCATTTTTCAGTATAGAACTGCAGAGTTAAAAATAAAAGACAAAATAAGACCAGAGAACATGAGCAAGCTTGCAAGGACCTCATCAAAAGACTCGAAGATATCAATACTTGGTTGATGGATTGTGCAAACCACAGTTCGTCCTGTGTTAACTGTATTTCTCACAGTACGCATAACAATGGCTGCAGCTCTAGCATCAAGGCCAGAAGTTGGCTCGTCCATGAAGATAATTGAAGGATTTGCAACTAGTTCTACAGCAATAGTCAGCCTCTTCCTTTGTTCAGTTGATAACCCGCTAACACCAGGGAGACCAACCAGAGCATCACGCAATACATCAAGCTCAACTAGTGACATCACTTCCTCCACAAACACCTACAGTGAAGTTGATTTTATCAGAAATAAGTAGTGCTTTCAACTCCCAAGATACAAAATGTTGCATGTTTTCATTAGTATCAGTAACATACAAACTCAAATAAAAACCAAAAATTGTGATCATAACAATGTAATAAGTAATATGTATATTTGAAGTATATATAGAAAAGAAATATGATCTCATGGTGTGTCACTCATAATACAGACCACATTGATATATCAACATATAGAAATATCAAATGAATCAATCCATTGCAGCCTCAGGATCATCTCACTTTACACAATCTTGAAGGAATGTATTCAGTAAATTGAGGCTCAGTTTTCAATATGTAAATTTTTTCTATATAGGTCAAAATTTAGGAAAGCTCTTAAGTTTTCGTGCTAGGATAGAGAAAAAACTATTCCTTTTTTTCAAGGAAAAAGAAACTTGTTCTTCTTTTCTTTCAATAAGCACAATGAAAAAGTATATAATTAGGGATTAATATGCACAGTGTCAGTTAATGAACCACTACACCACACAAACATACGCACCCCCAAACAAAACAATAAAACACGTACCTTTCTAGTATTCTCATCAACTTCTGAGGAAAGGCGCAACCAAGCAGAATAAACAAGAGATTCATAAACAGTAACATTTGGTGAATGGATATCAGTTTGTTCACAATAGCCACTAATACGGGCAAAAGTTTCTTGTTTTTTAGGGTAACCAGAGAGCCTGATATCTCCCTCAATGGTTCCACTTGTCTTTCTTCCTGCCAGGACATCCATTAGAGTGGTCTTTCCAGCTCCACTAACACCAACTAATGCGGTCAGAACACCAGGCCTGAATGCACCACTAATGTCAGATAGTAGCTGGAGGCGGCTTTCTGTGAATCCTTGTGCCTTCATTTCCTACAAAGCAAGATTTTGCATTTCAAGTACATATCTGAACTGTATCTCTTGATTAAAGCCGTAAGTTACTAGCTTAGTTCAACGGATGATTATCACATGACTCAACAGGTAATGTCCATGCTAAAAAAGATGCAAATATTATCTATAAAAGGAAGCAAAACAAGCTAATTTCTACTCGAGCTTCAATGTATCTTACTAACTTTGCACTATCTGGTTATGTCAAAAAGTTGGGACATCTTTTTAGAAGATCAACTTACAGTGGGCATGTCGACATAGTAGTTCATGTGGTTGAAAGAAAGTGAAAGAGGTTGGAATGGTAGTACCATTCCTGTCTGGGTTCTCCTGTTTGCTGCTTCGTTCGTACCTAACACAATGAAGTGGATGCAGAACAGATTTTGAGATGATAGATACATAAACAGATTAAAAATAGTAGTAGAAACAAAACTGCATGCTTCATGATACATAAATATGCCGGTGTGAGCTGCATATATGAATGATGAATAAAGCCATAACATAATTTATGGCCCATTTGAAATGTAGGATCCTCATAGGAATTTCGTAAGAAACCAAACATCCAGTGAGAGTGGATGTTTCCTTTCCAAACTTCCTAGAATTCCCATCCAAATGGGGCCTCATTGAAAAAAGGAAAACATCAACAACTTGATACAAAATGGAGATGGGATAAACAATATGGATTGAAGATGGTACATGAGATGCATCTCCTGCTATCTTACCATGGGTGATGTGAGACTTTTGTTCTTGATTTGTTGATTCTGTTTTCAACTCATTTTCTGTGGCATCATCAGAAACCACAGTATTTGAACTGCCACCAGCTGTAAGAAAAATAGAATATAAGTGCTTCACCTAGGCATCAAACAAGTGAAAATGCCACGAATAGGAAAGGTGCTTACAGCTCAGGAATGTAAGAGCGCAAAGGTAAAGAATGTTGAAAATAATCATAAATCCTATTACGGCTCCAATTGAAAGCCAATACCCCCAGTCACCCGTAAAGTAGCCTTTGGATTTGAGATAAGCCTCCCCGACCGTTCGCACACCATCAGTGTTTGGCTGCAGTTAAAAAGTGATATTAGTTCCAGATTCTATTGTGCTTAGATATATCAACATCCTAGAAATTTAACTTATGAGATGTTCTGATTTTTCTTTGTTGTGTTCATACGAACAAAATATATAAAAAATATTTGTCTTGTGATCAATGTTTTTGTGCTTTTGTCTGCATCTAATATAGATAAAATATTAAATTTAGAGAAAGAAAAACAGTATTGTGACAGAAAACTTACAATAGCCCACCTACTGGCAAGGAATTCATTGACTGATAAGGCATTATTGCTATACATCATGGGAGATATCCAGTATCCCCAAATCCACCATGGTTTAATGTCGCCTGTGCACATAAATATCAAGAAAACCCAGTAAGAAAAGGAAGTTAATAGTAGTCCACATTGGAATCTTCAGAGGAAATAAGACAAAAACCTCAACAATAAAGTTTCAATCTATCTTCAAGGAAGTTATTTTGTTTCTAACAAACCATAACTGTGGCTAGCTAACTTACTGGGCCAAGGGGACTAAAATACAATTTCCACAATGACATACTTACTTCTGGGGATGAGAAATCCTCCGAACAAGAAAACAATGAGCAGCACAAATATTCCGAATGTATTAGCTACGACCATTGTTTTCAAAATTGCACCTAGCAATCGGAACATGGCCACAGCCATCTGGTGCGTGCAAAAGTATGCTAGAAGCTGGCTAAAGAACCTGAGATCAGTAGACAGATGAAAACATCAATTAAAAAAACTACAACAAATTCTCATATAAAAATATCTAAAATGAAAAACTGTGGGAAGGAAGTGGTAGATCAGCTACCTTCCTGGAGCAGGTGCATAACCTATAACATAATATGTGACCAGTGTCCAAACAGATGTGTCCAGAAGCGAAAAAGGAAGCTTTAATATTATGCTTGCAACTCCAAAGGTCCATGCTGGAAAGAACAAGTAGTCTCTCTGTTTGTAGAATACTGGTAGTTTTTTTATAGTCAATTGAAGCTCGGCAAGTCCGCTGAACATGATTGTGATCAAAGAAGAAGTCAAAACACCATTAAATTTGGTGGTATCAGAAAATTTCCCGTGGGGCATCTTTGTTCTGAAAAACACAGTCATGGTTACAAGTCCCAGGACAAGCAATTGAAAAGACTTGAATATGTAGAGGAAGGAGTTGCGCTTCATCAGCAACCACTCTCTTGATAACACTGCCTTGAGGGACTCCCAGCTAGACAACCCATACTTCTTCGTAACCAATGCAGCAGGATGTGTTTTAGATTTGTCGTAAGGGATTTGCAGCTCTTTCTGGAGCTTCTGCCCGACATGGAATGTCTTGAAAAGCTTAGCGAACTCAGGGACTGAGACATAACGATAATGCTCCTGGTCATGGTACCAGTACTGCTGTTGATCTTTCCTGGAAGTCACCTCTTGAAGGAAGTCGGCCACTCCTTTCCGTTCAGGACACCGGAAACCAGCACTCTCGAAGAATTCAAGAATGTTCTCCCGTGGCCCATGGTAAACTACGTACCCTTCTGAAAGCAAAATGATGTCATCGAATAGATTGTAGGTCTCAGGCGGAGGCTGGAGGAGAGAGATCATCACTGTAGCATTCATCACATGGACCATCTGTCTGATGTATTTAACAATCTGAAATGTGCTAGAACTATCAAGCCCAGTAGATATTTCATCCATGAACAAAGCTCTTGCAGGTCCAGTTAGCATCTCCCCTGTAATCAAAGCAATTTCAAAAGTACAAGCTTAAGACCGTTGGCATGTCAATAACGTAATATCAGGATTCGTTATGCAAGTGATTAAACATTTCCTGCACAATACCTTAGAAAAAAAATACAGTTAGCAATAATTTAACAGAGAAAAGCAGTGGTGCATCCACCATGTGGCCTGAACCCAATGGTTGTTGCAATTTTTGGTTGAATTATATTAATAAAGGTACTGAGAAATACAAGGAGTAGACCCAACAGGGTTGTATCATGTGTGATTAGATCCCACAGGGTAAAATTGATGCTCTGTCACTGGAGAAAAGGATATACACACGGGGATACCAAAATATGCTATTTGAGATAAATAACTGCCAGTTTATGCGGAGAATTCTCTATATCTAGGTTATACTAGTTATAACTTAAGATGTAGTGTGCAAATAAAATTTCATGCAGGAAATGACCAATCATTTCTGTTATATTTTAATGTGTATGATAGGCGCATATACCAGTTGTCACACGTTTCTTTTGGCCACCAGAAATGCCCCTTTTCATCTCATCACCAACAATAATATCAGCACAAATGTCAAGTCCAAGCACCTGCAGAGATTTATTGCTCAATTAGCACAGCGAATAAAAAATGATTGTGGAGACTCAGTTTGCATCAGGAACAGAAGAACTAAGTTTTCATATGTGTGGCGTGTCACTATCAAAGTGATGCATATGCACTTCTTGTAAAAAAGGAAATAGAAAACAAATTCACGCACAACTTCATTTTAATAGATCAATAAAAGAAACAAAAGGCCAAATTGAGGCTGGCAGGCCTAAACCATGTTATGTTAAAATGAAGAAAGTTAAAGAACAATAGAGTCACACCTTGAGAGTAAGATCAGTGATAACGTTAGTCTCCTTCCCTTCTACTGCTGTTGCCTTCATGAAAGCATCAATCTCAGGGTCAGGCTTAATGCCTGCATTTCGCTCCCGTCTTGCTAATTCTGAGAGCATATCATATCTGGCACCAATGCCTAGACATCGTCTCGAGAAATCCAATGTTTCTCTTACTGTCATCTCTGCATTGTGTAGATCATACTGACTGACATACGCACTAGTCCTCTCAGGATAGAACTCTGAAAACGTATGGCCACAGTATGTGATGTTGCCAGATTCCTGTAGCAATTGAGTGACTTAGCATATGGCAAGCATACATAATCAGAAGAGAGTAGATTAAACTACACGAATAAGAGTGAAACCTTAATATTTTTGTCAGGCTTCCCAGTTAGTGCTCGCATAAGTGTGCTTTTCCCCGATGATGGAGGTCCAAGAAGAAGTGTCATCCTGACATAAGTAGTTAAGTAGTTTAATACAATAGTTCAAAAGAACAGCCACAATATTCTACTTTTATCAAATAACGGTAAAGCAACTACTTTGATGAGAGAGAGAGAGAGAGCATGAATTCCAGAACAGCTATGGTTGCATAAGCCAAATAGGTTAGATCAGTGTCACTTGGGAATTCTGATTGCTAAAGGTTGCAAATAGTTTATTTGAACTAAGTATGGAAGTGTCCCAGCATAATATTATTACCCCATTTACAGAGAGAGAGAGAGAGAGAGAGAGAGAGAGAGAGAGAGAGAGAGAGAGAGAGATGTTGCCATTTTATCACTCTAAATTAGCACTAGTTCGTTAAAAGGGTTCCATAACCGAAATTGTTTCAAAGAACAGTTGAGTACCTCGATGGCTTGAGAATGCCACTGACATCTTTGAGAATCTTATTCGTCCTCTTGTTCGACGAACCGAATTGGCTAACTATCCCCTGTCATCATAAAGCATCAAGGATAGCGAATCTGAGCCACAGATAACAAGCCACAACATACACCATATAGGTGATATTGCATCATTACGATCCTTGCAAACTACGAACTCACGGCACTGTCCGAGCTGCTTGTCCGAGAACGGGATTACAGCGCGGCGCATGATTTACCGGCGGAGCAACGACGCAAGCCCGCACGGAACAGAACGGAGCTTAAGAACAAGGAACACAAGGGCCAGTAGCCCTAAGTCCTACGGCACAACGCAGTAGCGAAGAGACGAGGCGGGCGGCTAATGCGTGAATCTATGGAGGAGGAGGCGGCCAAGCTCGCCGCACTTCCGCCGCGGCCAGAGGCGGCGGAGGCGGCGGCCAGTGGACGGCTCCAATCTCCATGGGCCTGACACCACAGCGCGAGAGTCATCCTGAGCCGGCCTGTCTGAGCAAGGTGGGCTTTGGTTCGTTGCTCGCGGTATCCTGGCTTGGCTTCTCTGGTACACTACAGAGCGGTCTGGGCTAAATTGTTTAATGGTTTTTTAGTTGGTTTGATGATGTCCAACAGATAGCAAACGCCCTAACGTATTCCTATGAATTTGTTTATTTCTGATAAACAAAAATATAAAAAAAATATATTATACTAACAGCACTGTTGGTATGTACGAAATAGGCAATCCTGTTAAGTGCTTTTCGTATAGTAGCCGCAAATTAAGCTAGTTGCAACTAAACATTCCTCAGATAGAGCAGATCTTTTAGGGTTTCCATCCAAATAGCGATAACTTCTGGTTTTTAAAAATAAAAAACCATTTAGAACACATTGGTTTGTTAACATAGATTTTACTTTTGTATTATCCATGAAGATGTTTTTTATTTCTCTTTAATTGCCATTTTAGCCGGAAAAAACCACTGCTTTGAAAGGCCTACGTGTTGTAGTGACGTGACGTTCACCGCTGTAAGAGGACGATATCCCCTGCAGGCCACGTGGACAAATCGTCTAGAAGAGTAGTACAAGTAAGCAGCACGTGATCGGACCAATTAAGACGCACGGGAATTCCACGCAGTCTATCTAGAAGGGAGCTAATTAATTTCCCCTTTGTGTTTTTTCCTTCTGAAAGCGGTCCAGGCAGGAAGTTCTCTACTCCTCTTGGATCTCTCCTGTCACTTACACCGTTGATCAGCTAGGGAGGCAGCGCGAGTCCTCCGTTTGACCGGAACTTGGTTGGAATGAACGGCTGGTGGAGTACTAAAAAACAAACCTCGGAAAAACGTGATTGACTAACGTGTGACCTTATTAAGGGCCATTTGTATAGGTTTTTAGTTTAGACTTATAATTTTGATTTATAAATAGTAACAACCTGTAGAGAGAGACACTTACGTATATTTTAGGAGATATAAATAAAATCGTTATAGTGTGTACTATAATCGACTAGTAGACACCGTCTTAAAAGAACATATAGTTAGATACTATAGAAAAGATATTTACTATAGAAAGAGAGTGTCTAGGCATCACCCGAATATTTTCTTTTTAATTATCATCGAAATTTGTGACTTTTAGATTAGATATCAAGGGGCCCTTGTTTTTGAAGGGGGGAGTTTTTTTTTCAAGGTGGAGAGGGTAGAATTCAAGGGGGAGTTAACAAAAACCCTATAGAAAAGCATATTTTAAAAGTCAATATGAACAAGGCAAATATTTTTGACTCGACTCTTGCCCCAATCTTTTAGGTTTTTAGCTTCAATTTTTTTCAGCAATCACTATTTATTAAACTAATAAATCGTAACTAAAAATCATAAACTACCATCCTAAGAACAGTACCCTCGTCGATCCTAGCTAGCTATTACCAGCGCAACATATCACTGGATGGCATACGAGCACGAGAGACTCCCAAGCTGATAAGGTGCGTAGCTGGCATACAAGTCATCGCGCATTCGTTGTAAAAAAAAAGTTACCATGCGTTTGGGTAAGAAGTCCTTGCTATGTACCTCGAGGGCGTTGATGGCGGCGTTGAGCAGTGTTGGCAGCGCGCGCTTGCCGACGTGGACGTCCGCCTCGATGGAGAGGTGCTCGTACCGCACCTCGATCTGCGGAAGCTCAATGCCAACCCTGCATGAGTAAACAATATTGAACCACGGTCGGATCATGGATCATGTATGTTTGGAACGCGGAAACATCCTAACTAGAAAACAGTTCAATTCTTGCAGGAGTCCGTGTAATTATCCGAACTCCAAACGGAGTATACGTGTGCTCCTAATGGTTACCTGAACTCGTTAATTTACGTGTGCTACACACTTACAGGTCGAGCCGGTCCCTGAAGCGTCGTAGGAAGCGCTCGTTGTCGTCCTCGACGGCCTTGAACACCCGCTCCATGAGCTCGCGGCCGTCGCGCGGGTCGAGGTTGGCGATGTCCACCTCGTCGGGCGCGTAGTGGTTCCCGCCGTCGAGCGCCTTCCGGATGATGCCCCGCCGCATGCGGTCGTACGTCGGCAACTTCTCCAGCGCCGCCCAACGCAGGTTTTCCTCGTCGTCCCCATCGTCGCGGCTCGCCGCCGACCGCCGGAACGGGTCGTCCGGGTCGCGCAGCGACCTCGAGAAGGACGCCGCGCCCCCCGACAGCCAGCTCCGCCGGCTCCCTGACGGTGCGATCTCCCCCGCCATCGCGAGGCGCGCTTATTGATCGGTGCGCGCAACCCGCGTTACGCCCTCGGTTGCAAGATGAAACGGTGCGTGCGTGCAGGCTCTTGCCTAGTTTGGCGGGAAAAGCTAGTGCAGTGTGTGTGTACATATACACACGGATTGAGGGACACAGCACGATTCCCCGGGCGTTGACCGTTGACACGGGCTGGAAAAGATACCCTCACAGTGCCTCCCTACGGGTGCAAACGGATCGAATTCGGACGGATATTGTTGTTACCATATTCTAACCCATATTTTTTTTCGGATTCGGTACCAATCGGATTCGGTGCCGGATCGGTCGGGATTAACCCGAGCCGTTTGCACCCCTACTTGTTTGTAAGGAATGCATGCAGTATAACAAATAGAGTAGGAGGACGTACTGTCAAGAACTTGATGTTACTACTTAATAGCTGATGTGGAAGATTTTATTTTACCATTGCAAAAGTAAATGAAACGTCAAATAGTAGCACTAACCTGAAATCAAACTTGAAAACGTATCGGATTCGGCACGGATATTGTTGTTACCATATCCTAACCCATATTTTTTCTCCGGATTCGGTACTAATCGGATTCGGTACCAATCGGATTCGGTGCCGAATTGGTCCGGATTAACCCGACCCGTTTGCACCCCTATGCCTCCCTGTGCGCGCGAGTTTTGGAAGGACGCGATGCCCTTTCTCTCTTTGACGTTAACCTTTATATAGCTAGTGAAGCGACGGCAGTTGTCCCGCGCCAGAAGACGCCTCAATGTTTTGGATGATAACTGTTTGACGGAAGTTACTGTCAGTGAGACGTAAAAGGCCGTTCGCCATATAGCGGTTGTTATCAGAGAGAGATCGTGTGCAGTTATTGGATAAACGCACATTCTAACTGTCTTATCAGACGAACCCACGATGCAGTTGTTCATCATAGAAAAGTTAGTCGGAGATAGATTGGTCGCAGAAAAGTTCACGACCATAAGGCAGTCACAAGTCAACTTACGACTACGTGGTCGTAGAAGGACTTACGACCATATGGAGTAGTCGCAATAAGACTTACGAATATTTGGTCGTAGAAGGACTTACAACCAAGGGAGTAGTCGCAGTGAAACTTACAACTATTTGGTCGTAGAAGGACTTACGACCAAGGGGATAGTCGCAGTAAGACTTAAACTATTTGGTCGTAGAAGGACTTACGACCAAGGGGTAGTCGCAATAAGATTCACGATTATGTGGTCATAGAAGGACTTACAACCAAGAGATAGTCGCAGTAAGTCTTACGACTATATGATCGTAAAAGAGCTTACGACCATAGGTCGTAGGAGAGCTTATGACCATCCTGCCATATTTACCTATTATCGATAAGAGATATATTCAAGGAATATAATGACTTAATAATTTGAGAATTATTCTATACTCGTCAAGATGCAACGGGCGGTGGGTGGCGAATCCAGCCGCACCGCCACCACCACCGGGTTAGGACTCTAGTTCACCAGTTAGGGCGGCAGTGTGGCGAGGATACGGTGGCGCCGGTGGATGGGTTGGTGAGGAGCATGGAAGAGAGGCTACAGGTGGTGGGTGGCGGATCCAGCGGCGCCATCATCGAAGACGAGGAAGGAGGCGGTGGGAGGAAGCGTAGGTGGGGCAGAGGACGAGGCGGCAGGTAGCAGTGGTGCCGACAGCCACATCGAGCGATGGAAGCGGTGGTGGGTGGAGGTGGCTCGCGGTCCGCGCCAGTGTTAGTGGCGGTGGTGGGAGGCGGCAGCTAGGGAAGGATGGGGGCAGCAGCGGCTAGTGGTAGGGTGGGGTTGGACTGGAGTGGAGTGGAGTGGAGTACCGAGGTTAGGGTTAGGGTGGATTCATATATAAAGTGGGGGAAGCGATATGGATGGTTGGATCTAGATCCAATAACTTAGAAAATTGACTGAAAGCTAAGATTTTTAGTGCCTTTTGTCGGTCCCAAATAATTAAGAGCCAAAGCAATCTAAAATGTGCTAACAATGAAGCCTGTGCAGCTAATCGTGGTACCTGAAAAATTAATATCAGTACATGGTAATAGATATGCCTGTAGGCAACTAGCTGGTGCAACTTGAACAACGACGATTTTTAATAGAAGAATTTAGATCATGCCATGCGCACCGGCCTGTTTGTTATGAAGGTCTAGTTTAATTTACCATTTCGTATATAGAGAGAAACACATGCACCTAGACCGCACGTAAGTTTTTCAAAATGTTACTCTCTCCCTCCGTCTAAGTTTATAAGATATATTTTTTTAAATAATTCTATCTGTAAATATATGACATATTTCATAAAATTAGTGTGATATTTCCTTTATACCCTTAATAAATATGCATCTTTACTTGCTAATCTCTATATGCATACATTGAATATATGTAGGATCGAGTATGACAACTAGATGAGGGGTGAATAAGAGCCCAAATCAATCCCATGTTTTTCAAAATATTTTTCTTTGAGCGGAAGGAAAACTCTTCGCTTCATTAGCTAAGGAAACTATGAATGTCACAAACAAATAATCACAAGGAAAGATCCGATCAAAACAAAGCAAAATACGCTTTGAAAATCCTCGACGGTCTGACCTCCACATATATGGCGGTCTGACCTCCATGAAGGGGGCGGTCTGACCTCTAGGCTGGTCAGACCACTATTGCAATGGCGGTCAGACCGCTATGAACAGTAAAATCAAACAACAACACCGGTCAGACCACTGCTACAGTAAATTCAGGAATGAACAGTAATTTCAGCCCGATTTCAAATCCGAAAATCTATGCAACTTTTGATCCGTAGATCCAATGATATGAAATTTTGCAGGGATCTTCTCTAGGTTATCAAGAACCTATTCCAACAAAAAATTGTGAAAATCATGGCAAAAAATAAGACTTTTTCCAATTTTGAAGGAAAAGTGTATCAAAACCGAGCCAAAACCAAAATCGTTGAATACAACTTGCTTGTGAGTGGACGATGGCCAAGATGGCTTTAGATATGTTCCCACATATCCCAGTAAGCAAGAACGCCGAAGAAATCACTCCAAAACCAATCAGATCAAGAAACCACTTGGAAAGTCAAGAATGTGCAAAAACCGAGTTTCTTGATGAAGTTGCTACCAACGTGCCTAAATGGGTGGAGGATGATTATCAAAGGATCTTTCTATCTCTTATACATCCTTGGCACATCAAGATCAAGAAAATGGTGAGGGGGAGGAAAAACGAAACAAAACAAGAGCAAATCAATCAAATAGAGAGATAGCCATGGAGAATATCAAAGATTAATTATATTGCTTCTTGAGGAGGAAAGTTTTGCAGGCAATCCATTAGGATAGCACAGCTCTAAGCCAAGAGCAAATATACACACTCCAACCCAAGTCACTTGGCGCACCACATGCCTCTTCTCGCACATGACAGCAACCAGCTTCCTTGACCGTATAGGACCTCAACTCCTCCCTGACCCTAATCCCAGTCCACCTTGCTGTTGCACGTCATGTCCACCACCAGTAGATCCCGCTCCGATTCCTCGTCGTCCCTGCTTACAATCACCCCGCAAGCCTCGGTCATTTTCGACATCTCCCTGAAAGTTCTAGACCTCAGCACCACCCTGTGCCTAGTCCCGATCCTCCTTCGCCTCACCATGACCTAGCTCCGACGTCCTGCAACCAACACAAACAAACAAACCATCACGTAGCACCGCACAATACATAAAGTCATCAGTTGGTGCAATTCATCTATACAATGCACCATGCAAAATGTATGCACCTAAACTGCTGATCCTAAACCTAGGATCAAACAATAAACCCATATGTACACAAGCAACAACACCCATGCCATAACCACATGGTCGTCCCAACTCAAAACCCAAAATCCTGTTTTTTGCAAAATTTGGTAGTACCACAAGCAGCATGCCGGTACTACCGCTCCCCAAAGCGGAACTTTCGCACCTTCGCACCTCACACTGGATCTCTCTAGAAAAAATATACCGCAACTCAGAGTGGAACTACTGCCTTGCGGTACTACTGCGTTCACAACAGCGGTACTTCCGATTTTCCTGAAACTTTTAGAAAATAGCCCAAACAAAGTGCGATCTTTGCAACATCACTTCACCACTCCAGAAATATTACAATGGTTCATCACAACATAAACTAGGAACTTCTCACATGGTCCTTCAATCTCCCCTTGATGAACCTATTGGCAGTACTCAAAAATGCAAATAGGAAGTGGTTTTAGATAAACAAGAAGAATTTTGTAAAGAGAGCTCCAAATGATCAAAAGAAGAATATGATGAGCTGAAAATAATCATTTGAAACAGAAATGGATAGAAGCTACTGAAAATGATAATTTTTTTACAAAAAGCTTCAGATCCACCAAATGAGTCAGGAAATCTCACTGTAGGTCCAAAAGAAAGAACAATTGTTCGATTTGACGTCAGTCATAGTGAGAAGAAATCAAAAGCTCCAAATTAACAAAAATTTGCACACACCAAAAATTCCAAAACATGCTCTAGATATGCATTTTCACCGATATTTCTCTCTCTTTGACAATGGAGTCATCAAAATGCATGGAAGAAGATAAAGGATGAATGAAATGAAGTGACTACATTTTATTCATTTTAAGCGTTAGGAGCCATAAAAATTATCCAAACTAACTCTACAAGAATCACACCAAGCCATATTGTGTGAAAGAGCTATCTAGACTATGGTGAACCATAGATAGCAAAGCTAAAACCAAATGAGCCATAATCTGAAATTAAATGGATTGTTTAATATATCAAGTCACTCAAGATCATAGTCTAGCTAAAGGTATTCAAAAATAAGTCAAGTCATGTCAATCTACAAAATGGAACTAAGAAGCTACAATCGAGTCAATTTAGAGTGCTATAAGTTCAAGATTGAAACATTTTATTCAAACACTAGATATCACTTGTAATTAAGCAAATTTAGCACATTTGACATTTTCTGAAATTCATTTGTCACAATTTTTTATTTTCTAAGCCATGTGCTAGATCTCAAGCCATATGTGATCACTCCAAAAGAAGCTTAAGGAAGTGATCTTGGTCATCCAAAACTCCTCCTGAATTCATGTCTAATATAATGGCAAGCCATCTCATGAGAAAGAATTGGTGAGATCAGGTTTTTTTACACAATAGAGATCATTTTGTATTTTCTTGACTTAGTTCAAGAACAAAGAGCTAATATTATCTCATGCTTCAATAAAGAATTAGTATAGCTCAATCTAAAACTCAATTTAAGTCAAAGAGTCAACTTATTTGACATGGCATAAATCATAAAGGGATCACTAGAGCAAAACTAGTTACAAGATCCAACAAGACATGATTTAATTCAAATTTTCATATTTAATAAAGCTAACATGGCAAAAACTAAGCTACATATAGAAGGACATGATAAATCTAGTAAGCCAGCACAAGATATGGCAAGATGTAATGCAAGATATCATGTCATACAAGGATAATAGTCAAAGTTCCATGTATTTATATGACAATGCATATTGCTAAATTTAAAATGCAATATGATATATATGATTGCACAAAAAGTAAGCTCCCTCTAAAAAGCAATTCGAAAAGAAGGAAACTTCAACTCCCCCTTGAGAAGGCAAATTGAAAACTACCAAGAAGTTAGGCATAAAATCCAGAAAATGAAGGTTCAAACTCAACGAGATGACTCCCAAACACACCCTTCCCACATAGTCTCTAGCCTATAACCTCATACCACGGAGCAAAAAGCAACACTAGCTATCATAACACAAGACACTAGTGGCCAAGAAGAAAACTCAAACTAGGCAATAAATAATCCTAAAGAACCATTTGGATGAGAAGTGTGACTGAGACAAAATCATATAGAATCGGTTCCTATCTATCCAAATAGACCATCCTACCACTAGAACATGAATGCTATGCGAAACCAAGCAGTGGAAAGTAAAAAACTAAAGGTCACAAGGGAGCAAACCTTCGTCACATCGCTTGGCGATATGGTGTAGTTGATGTGGCGGAATTTGACTAAAACTGCATTGTGAGATCAACAGAAACCTACACCACAAGCTCAAAAAAGTTGAGAGACCCAAAGCATCCACACAAGCAACATGGTCTCCCCCTCACAACCATAACATGTAACTCAAATACAGGAACAACTGGTGTCCTAGTATTAAAGTGATATACAAGTATGGATCCAGTACTGAGACATATGACAACGAAAGTAGCATGACAGGCATAAATAACAAAGAACACATGAGAACATACCCCCACGCAACTCTATCTAGACCTCACCAAATCATCTAGGACAACAAAACCTAGTGCAAACTAAATCTAGAAGAAGCTTGTGGACTAACTGTCAGACCCGGATTTTTCAATCCAGAATCTCCTGTGATTACTGCATTATTCCCTGGATCAGTAGATAATGCGCACAGGTACATTGCTGTATCATTTCATACATCGCTTAAACAGTAACATTATAGACCATGGTTCAAATTACACCACGTCGGGCGATAGTTTACAAAAGGGGGCACTTAGGCCGAATGTCATCAATACATACAAACAGCGGAAGAGGAAGCAAAAGTAGGACCATAACCTCAGGCAAGCGACTGGGGGTAATGTGTGCAGTATATATTATCTAGATTTAGATAATATATGTGCACACAATGCCTTAGGTCTAACTTGTCTAGGTTCGGAAAATACGACCGGCGACCTAGTTCCCATCGTCCTTCCTTCCTTCTGTGACCGGGGCGTCTTCATATTCATAATGATCCTGCGTCCTTGTTTCTGTTTTTGGTAATGCGAGTGTGAGCACACTAACCACCGTGCTCGTGAGTCATCACACGTAATGCGATAATAGTATGTCAATGATCAAGGAGGGCTTAGGTTTATTTTATTTTGCCGTAAATTGCCTTTACAATCTGATGCTTAGAAATCCCTATGACCTAGCAGTTTTTGAAAGACACAAGTTTAGTGGAATGTAACCGTCTTAATAGTGGTACAGAGCCCATCCACCATTACATGGCCTCTGCACCTTATATCATCTTCCAGCATTATAGTTGCCTATCTTACCACTGGGACGACACCTAGGACAATTCCAAACTAGAGCCTTTCACTGCCCTACATTTCCCCTTTTCTCCCACAAATCATTTTTGAAACAGAACTATATCTAGTTAAGTCCCCATGTCTGCCCATGACCGCGGGCACAGCTATTCGAATAGTTTTGACTCTGTAGAGTTTGTACACATTCCCCACAAGAGACTGTCAACTCGTTGCCCCACATGATTCCTTAGTCATATAGTTGAGTAGACCGTCACAGTGACTTTTCGAGATATCTAGCCTCGTTCGTCATCTCACCCTATGGGCTTATTCCCACTTGTGGTGGGTCCCATACGTTGCACGGGATATTTCCCACAGTCACTAGCGTAGCCGGGCTCCACTCCCCGCAGCACTAGCACAGCTGCAAAACCTCACCCTCCCCTTGGTGTCCTTTTAGGCCTTCCCTTGCCCTTGCAGATCCACTCCTATCCACTACCGGTGAGATGAGTCCGGGGGTTTCGATAAATTTACTTAGCCAGGTTGTATTTTACAGACTTGTAGTTGTATGTTTCACATGGGCTAACATGACGAGATTCGGTCCTTAGGGTCATCTGAGTGGTTCTACCACATCCCATACTCTTTGTGCTTCCCCTGCACCACATACCAGCCCCCAAATCATCCACCCAGATACTAAGTAAGTTTGAGGCTTTTTGGAGCATAAAATAACAGTTCCAAATTTCTTTCCAGTCATTCCCACCATGACTGCCCAAATCATTGTCATATTTGCAAGTGAGATATTTTGGGACAGCTAAGCGTCCCCGTTTATCTAGCAATACTAAGCAGTACAATATATTATAACTCTATTTGTGAAAAACTACATTATGATAGTTTTGCTATGGCGACAAGGTTCACATATCCCAAGAGTTTCAACAGGCAATACTAACAAGCATAATAATAGGTGTATATCTAAACTCTATAAAAACTGAGCATATCTTATCACATAAAATAATAGCATGCACATGGATAATTTAAAGGAAATAAATTTGCATAAACATGGGTTCAACATGATCAAAGTGATAACTCGCCTTGGTCACGTGGTCCGGCTCTTGATGCTCGGGGTTGCTAGGTTGGTCGCCTCGGTGTCTTCCTCCCGAGCTTAGTATGCTATTTTAATCGTGCGCTAAGATTTGCATAAAAGAAAAGCAATAAATCACTCCAAATAACACCGAAATTCAAATGAACTCTAAAATTATGATTTCGGTTCCATTGGATAGATCTTGAATTTAGGCAATTTAGAAATTTGTCTCACTCAATTTGGAGTTAAAATGAAGTTATGCCATTTTAAAATTCTCAGTTCAGATAAATCCCTAAATTATTAAATTTCTGACATGTGGGGCCCACACGGCATATTTCCTATTTCATTTTATTTTATTTATTTCTTTTACTGTCTCTAACCGGTGGGGTCCACATGGCAGTGACTGGTGTTCTTGCGCCCATCGACGGGTGGGGCCCGCTGGCGATAACTCGCCCTCTAGCGACCATCGACAGTGGGTCCTCACGGCACCGAACCCACATGTCGGCCGCCCACCGACAGTGGGACCCGTCTGTCGGCGAGCTCTCGGTCCGGCAGCCGCTGACAGGTGGGGGCCACTTGTCGGCAAGAATGTTAAAAGAAATGGCTCAACCCAGCACGCGGAGCCGGGGGCTCGAACGCGCGCCGGGGAGCCAAGGGGGGGAAGAGAATCGGTCGCGCTAACCAAGTGGGCGGGGAGGCTTTGCCTACCCAGTAAGGGCGATTGACCCTTTTGAGGTGGCTCGGGGAGGCGGCTGGGCAGAGGAGGCCGAGGCCGGTGGAAGGCGGTGGCGCCGGCGGCGAGGAGTGTTCGGGGAGGTGCTGGGGAAGGGTGAAATAGGATGCCGGGGGCACGGGGAAGCTGATGACGGCGGACGGAGACCGTGGGACACCGGAGGGTGGCCGGCGTCGCGGGCGGCAGCAGGGAAGGGCTTCGGCGCCGGCGAGGTACGGGCCTCGGGAGGCTCGGGGAAGACTGGGGGCGACTTCACAATGTGCGGGGATGGCTAGGGTGCGAGGAATGGACTCTAGCGGTGTTCACGGGGAGCCCAGTGGCCGGACTTGGGAAGAAAACAGGCCGTGAGCTGGGGAGTGGGAGCTCAGTTGGCACCGTAGAGGGTCAGGAGAGTGTGGGGAGGACGTTGGCGCACTCGGGGTCTTATAGGCACGAGAGGGGGCGGATCGGCGCTGCCGAGTGGTCACGTCGGCGAGCGGCGGGACAGCGAAGCGATGGGCACAGAGGATATCCGGCTAGGGCATGATGCCACAGTGCGCGCGTGAAGTGGCGGCGGGGCTCGAGCCAGGCGTCTTGCCACCGGCGCGCGGGCAAGAAAAGAGAGACGGCAGAGCGTGGGGAAGAGTCGGCGCGGACGGACGGAAACCGGCGACTCGGACAGGGCCTCGGCGGTCCGCCGGTCCGGGGGGAGGACCGCCGGTCCGAACGCGTCGCACGGCCGGGCCGCGGGGGGGTGGCGAGTGCGCGCCCGGCGGCGGCGAGGGAGGAGGCGGGAGGAAGAGAAATAGTGCGTGAGGGTGGAAACTGGTCATGGCGGGGAGTTGGGTCAAGTTGGCCGTGGTGCTCCGTTCGGCTGACCCCAATTTTTTATTTTTCTTTTTCTTTTCTTTTCTTCTTCTTTATTTCATTTGTGTGCATATATGTGCATATATATATATATATATATATATATATATATATATATATATATATCTACACCTTCATGTATTTCCGACCTATTTTAGAGACTTATTTGCATATAATTTATCATTTCTCTACATCATATTTACATATATATATATATATATATATATCATCCATGTATACATGGATGATATATATATATATATGCATGCATTTCTTTAATGTACTTTATCCGACAATTCCTTATTGCAGATATCAAATAAAATTTCTAAATTTTTGGGACCAAAATCTATTCCTCTTTTACTGGATCATCTTTTCAAATTCGCACTTTAAAATCTTGTTTCCTAGTGTTTTACATTTTATCCTTTGGAACCTTAATCAAAATTTAGGGAATGCCTTAAAATTAATTTCAAATCAAAACACAAGGTAAAATAGTGCAAAAATTTTTATATTTCTAAATTATAATTTTCAGGATGTTACAAATCTACCCCCCTAAAAAGAATCTCGACCCCGAGATTCATCCTAACTGGTGAACAACTCTGGGTAATCTCTTCTTAGCCGGTCTTGGCTCCCGTGTGGCCTCCTTCTTTGAATGATGGCTCCACCGCACTCGCAGTGCGAATGGTCCGATTTCGGTCTTCTTTTCCACGGTGTCCATGATTTTAATTGGACGCCCTTGTAGGTCGTCGCTCGATCTCAATTGCCTCCATCGGGGTTTGATCTTCCGGTACCCGAAGGCACTTCTTGAGTTGGGATACATGAAAAACACTGTGCACATCTGCTAGGCTTGCGGGCAAATCTAGCTAATAAGCTACTTCTCCTTTCTTGGCTATAATTGGGAATGGCCCAACATAGCGAGGGGCGAGCTTACCCTTGACTTTAAACCGTCTGACTCCTCGTAGGGGTGACACCTTTAAATAGACATAATCTCCGACCTCAAAACTTAATGGCCTCCATCTCTTGTCCGCATAACTCTTTTGTCTGGACTGGGCGGCTAATAGTCGATCTCTGATCAGGCGAACTTTTTCCTCTGCCTGCTTTAGAGTATCTGGCCCGAATATGTAGCCTTCTCCTACTTCTGACCAGTGTAAAGGAGTTCGACACTTTCTCCCGTACAGTGCTTCAAATGGGGACATCTGTAGGCTGGCTTGGTAGCTGTTGTTGTAGGCGAACTCTGCATATGGCAGACATCGGTCCCAGTCTTTAGAGAAATCTAGGGTACAAGCCCGAAGCATGTCCTCTAGTATTTGGTTCACTCTCTCTGTTTGGCCATCTGTCTGGGGGTGATAGGCGGTGCTGAAATCCAGATGGGTACCAAGGGCTTCATGTAGGCTAGCCCAGAAATACGAGGTGAACTGGGAACCTCGATCTGAGACTATCCATTTTGGCACGCCGTGCAAGCACACGATGCGTGACATATATAGTTCTGCCAACTTGTCTCCTTTGTAAGTTGTTTTGACAGGGATAAAATGTGCGACCTTGGTCAGCCTATCTATTACGACCCAAATGGAGTCGTATCCTGACCTGGTTCGGGGAAGTCCTGTGATAAAGTCCATTCCTACTTCTTCCCACTTCCACCGGGTACTTGCAATGGCCGCAATACCCTGGCCGGTCTCGATGTTCTGCCTTCACTCTTTGACATACATCACAGCATGCTACGTGTTCGGCGATGTCTCTCTTCATACGTGGCCACCAGTACCACTGCTTCATGTCTTGATACATCTTTGTACTTCCAGGGTGGAGGGAGTATGCTGAGCTATGAGCCTCTCTGAGTATTAGGTTTTTAAGGTCCTTCTGGTGGGGCACAAAGATACGTGTCCCATACCTCAAAACTCCTTGTGATCCACATTCATCTTAGGAGCCTTCCCTTTTTCCATTAATTTCCTCAACCTCAAGGCAGTCGGGTCCTCCTTTTGTGCGGCTATAATCCTTTCTTCTATGCTCGTTTGCACTTCCATTGCCGCTAAAGTTCCTCCCTCTACTATCTCCAAGTTCAATGCTTTCAACTCTTTATATAGCTCAGGCTAGTGTTCTTGAACCATAAGGTTATTACAATAGGTCTTACGACTGAGAGCATCTGCTACCATATTGGCTTTCCCTGGGTGGTAGTGGACACTTAGGTCGTAATCTTTTATCAATTCTAACCATCTTCTCTGCCTCAAGTTGAGGTGTGATTGGGTGAAGAAGTACTTGAGGTTCTTGTGATCCGTGTATATATCACAGTGGTTGCCAATCAGATAGTGCCTCCAAATTTTTAAGGCATGTACCACTGAAGCTAATTCCAGGTCATGGGTGGGATAGTTAGCTTCATGGGGGCGAAGTTGCCTAGATGCATATGCCACAACCTTGCCTCCTTGCATCAGTACGCATCCCATTCCTTGATGGGAAGCATCACAGTATACTCAAAATCCTTGCGTACATCAGGTAGAACTAGCACCGGGGTGGTAGTCAATCTTTTGTTAAGCTCTTGAAAACTTCCTTCGCAGGTTTTGGTCCATTCAAACTTCTGTTCCTTCTTGAGTAGCTGGGTCAATGGCCTGGCTACCCTAGAGAATCCTTCTATGAATCTTCTATAATATCCTGCCAATCCAAGAAAACTTCGCACCTCGGTGGCGGAGGTGGGTTGCTTCCATTCATCCTTCTTTGCAATCTTGGCGGGTCAACGGATACTCCCCCTGCAGACATTATATGTCCCAAGAAGCTGATGTCGCTTAGCTAGAATTCACACTTGCTATACTTGGCATATAACTGATGTTCTCTTAACTTCTCTAGCACTAGGCGTAGATGCTCCGCATGCTCTTCTGCACTTTTGGAGTAAATTAGGATGTCATCAATGAACACCAACACGAACTTGTCTAAATACTCCATGAATACCTTGTTCATGAGATTCATGAAGTAGGCCGGTGCATTTGTCAGACCAAAAGACATGACCGTAAACTCGTACAGTCCATATCTAGTGGTAAAAGCCGTCTTTGGTATATCCTCAGCCCTAATTTTCAGCTGGTGGTAACCCGATCTCAGATCTATTTTGGAGAAGATGGTGGCTCCACCAAGTTGGTCAAATAGATCATCGATCCCGGAAGGGGTATTTATTCTTGATGGTTACTTCATTTAACGCCCAGAATCCACACACATCCTAGTTGTACCATCCTTCTTCCTTACAAATAATAGGAGATCCCTGTATGAGGAACTGGGTCTGATAAATCCCTTTTCCTGCAGTTCCTGGAGTTGGGTCTTTAGCTCTTCCAGCTCTTCCACCGTCATCATGTATGGTCTCTTGGAAATGGGAGCAGCTCCTGGCTTCAAGTTAATGACAAACTCCAGGTCTCTGTCTGGGGGCATGCTGGGTAGGTCTTCGGGAAACACTTCCTGATAATCTTGCACCACCATCATTCCTTCCAGGGGTACATCTTCGCAATAATATATTTGTGCAGCCCCATCGGTATGGTCGGTCTACTTTTACATCTATGATCATTCCAGGGCACTTGGTCAGCTTCACTGTCCTGGTGGCACAGTCCATAACTCCTCGATATCTGGCTAACCAGTCCATTCCTAATATAATATCCAGGGTCTGTGAGCTTAGTACAATCAAGTCTGCTAGGAAGTCGCACCTCTCCATGGTAACCGTTACCCCTGGACATACTAAGGTAGCGGTAATCATGCCAGCTGGCGACTTAAGTACTACTGGCCTCTTTAGAGGATAAATAGGTAACCCCATTTTATCAGCATACCCCTTGGATATAAATGAATGTGAAGCTCCTGAGTCAAATAAAGTTTGCGCTGGTATTGACTTGACAGAGAACGTACCCATAAGAACTCCTGCATCTTCCTCAGCTTCCTCTGCCGTGATATGGTTGACTCTACCACAGTTGTGCGTTGGGGTACTCCTGCTAGCTTGCGAGGTCTGAGGCCCCTTGCTAGGCACTGAAGCTTGGCTATGGACAGCGGCGTTTTGCTTGTGTGGGCACCGGTTAGCGAAATGCCCCTTCTCTCCACAGCTGTAGCAGTTAAGGTTGGCCGCGGGGTTTGTACCGGTGTACTGACTCCCGGTGCGAGGAGCTTGAAAGGAACTTCCACTTGATCGGGGTGCTGGAGTTGGAGCCCTAGGTTGATTGGGTCTTGAGAATGAGGGGTTGTTGAAGAACTTCTGAATAAATCTCCCTTGCGGCCGCTGAGTTGTTAGCTTGCGTTTACGGCTGGCCTCCAGATTCTTCTTTTCATTTTCTAGAATTAGAGCCTTGTTCACCAGCTGGTGGAAGCTGGTGAAGTCCTGCACAATCAGCTGCACCCTTAACTCCTCATTCATGCCTTCAAGAAATCTATCATCTTTTCTTCTTCATCGGCCACGTCCGTTGGAGCGTAGCGAGCAAGATGAGTAAATTTTGTGAGGTATTCATTAATGGTCATGCCTCTTTGCTTGAGAGTGTGAAATTCGTTCTTCTTCATTCTCATGACTCCCGTTGGGACGAAGTTGGCCTTAAAAGCCATCCTGAATTCTGACCATGGTATGACCTCCATGTCGCTGTCCGTAGAGGTCTCTTCCTGGCCTCTGGCGGCAAGATAGTTCTCCCACCAATTTGCTGCTGCTTGTAGGACCAAAATGGCAACAGAGGGGGGGTGAATGGTGCCTTAAAAATATTCTCAAATATTCAATCCTATCTTTTCTCCAATAGCTAAAGAGCGTGAAGAAGAGGATTGATTGTTCACCGAAAACTCGTAGAGAACAGAGAAGAATCACCACCGGAAGAAAAACAACATAGAACACCAAAGAATTGCCGTGGTCAAAGATATCTCATGAAGATCACCACGGTCGTAAATCAAGGAAAAACAGAGAGGCGGCAGATTGAGTCCGACAATAGATTACCGTGGTCGCCGAATCGAAAATGGACGAAGAAAACAATGCTAGCCTAAACCGAGAAGATCGGACCATCGGTTGAAATCGAGAATTACCACGGTCGAATCACCGCCGTAAGGTCTTTATCGTGATCGAAGGCGGTAGAGAAGAACTCATGACCGAGACAACCAAAGAATCGTAGTCGTAAGACCAACTCAAGGTAGTCAGAATACAAGAACATGCAAGTCGCACTGACGACCACTTTGAAATGAGAGTAGCCACACTACCGCCGTGGTCGTAGCAAGGAATATGGACGTGGTCGAACGGCAACTCGTAGTCGATAACAGAAGTGGTCTGTGCGAGACAGAGGTCGAACTCGTTTCGTGGTAGTAAGTCAATTGATGACTGAACGGCCGACGTGGTCGAAATGATTACCCGAACCGACAAATGAAAATGAACAGTAAATAAACGTGGCCAAATTGCCTTGAGCCAGATTCTCTGTTCTGAGCAAATCAAATATAAGCCAACTCTCAAAGGAAATACAGAAGGAACTGAAAATGAAGAGATGGCAAATAAATCAATGAAAACATCTCAAGAACGACCTCTCAACCCGGATCACAAACACGGACCCATCTCATAGATAAACTCTAACAAGTGCAGAGATGAGTCCTCTCAAATCATAACACGGAGGTTTCGCAACCACTCCCACAGGAGGACAAGCTCTAGCCCTAGAGCACACACAGATACACTCCCAAGGGAGGGAGAGGCGGTGCCTCCACGGCCTAGCCGACCAACTCTCTCAAAACACTTGCCTCCCCTCTCCCTTTTATAGCCTCACACCTGAGACTAACCCTAATGGATCCATCCATTAGTCCATACTGGGATAACCCAAACCCCATCTAACACCGGTTTTAACACTCACTTTGCCCGCTAACTCAAATGCTTTGCTGCTATCCCAACAGACCAAGACTTTGCCCGTTAGCGCCAGCAAATCCACTTCTTTTCTCGGTGCTTTACCGGAGGGACGACTTCCTTGCGCTTTGGCATTTCTCCAAAATGCCCTCACACCGCCTTCCCGTCCATGCTTGCAACCACCTCGCAAGACTAGGTCTCCTTCGCTTCCCGGTGCTCGGACCCCAACACCACCGTGTCTCGTCCCGACCATCCTAGCCTCACCTGACCTATCTCCGACCGGTGCGCATCGCCTCGGTTCCTCATCGCCCACCTTGAGCTCCAGTCTTCTTTGGCTTCACCCGACTGCTCGGACATCAACATCTTCCATGTCTAGTCCCGACCTTTCCAAGCCTCACCAAGACTTGTCTCCAAGATCATCGGTCCCTCGACTCCTCCAGTCTAGTCTCGGTCTATTCCGCCGCACACGATCGCACCCAACCTCCTCGACTGCCTCGGACCTCGGCTCCTCCACGAGCCTAGTCCGGTCCTCCTCGTTGTTGCCCGTCGTGCTCGGCTCTGGCAGCCCAGCTCCGGTTCCTCGTCTCCGGCCACAACCACCTCACCGACCTCGATCATCTTGGCGTCTCGACCGTCTGGACCTCAACACCTCCTGTGCCTAGTCCCGGTCCTCCCACGCCTCACCATGAAATAGCTCAAGTCCTGCACCACACGCATAAGCAAACCATCACATAGCACCGCACAATACACACGAGACCATCACTCGGCACAAGTATCACAAGACAACACCGGTCGTAAATCCCTACGACCACCCGAAGCACAAGACGAGAGTGGTCAAAACCCCGAAGACTTCCACGCTTCCTTCGACCACAAAGATGTCGTCACGACCATCACAAAGCTCGTTACGACCATGCAGACACAAGCTACGACCATCACTAGCCGCTATGACTTTATCGCACAAAGTCTAGACCTCATACGAGCACTCTGTTGCACCAACCGAGACACTCGAGCCCAACAGAAAATAGATTGCAACAAGACCACAAAATGATGAACCAATAAGTCCACAAGGTCCACAACATCACCGAAACCCAACCGACCGATTCCCATCATAATCGACACCATATGTGCCCACACGACCGGTTTAATGAGCTCCATCGACCACGGTCGACATCCGCTAACGTGGTCGAAACAACAGCGCCCAACGTGATCGAACGCCCGATCTCCCAACGTGGTCGAAAACCCACGCGCCACAACGTGGTCGAACGCCAGCGCCCAACGTGGTCGACGCCCCAAGCGCCAACGTGGTCGTAAACCCCGGCGCCGACTACCGATCACGACCAACGGTCGAAACTTCACAACGTGGTCGTAGATGGCCCTAGAGACCTCCGACCACGGTTATTTTCGCTGAGTAAGATACCGCGTGGTCCTACGCAGTCCGACCGACTTCCGATCACGTCCAAATTCACCGAGGATGCTTTGGCGTGGTCGTGGCGGCGGGGTGACCTTCGATCATGGCCAAATATTCGAGGGCTCCGCAACGTGGTCGCACTCCACCCGAGAGACTTTCGACCACGGCTAAACTTGTCGAGAAGGCCACAACGTGATCGTAGATCTCCACAGTGGGTCGTATAGCCTCCCACCACTGCTCAATGCCTCACTCGGTTTCAACTAAGGACAACGTGGTCGTAAGCTGCGGTCTGCGACAATTGTTAAGGCTTACGACTTTGCAGTCGTCTCAAACCTCAAAACCAAACTCAATCTTTCTAGATCAAGAGTCAATTACTCATCACAACCATGGGGTGACCTCCACATGGTCTCACAATCTCCCCCTTGATGAGTATATTGACAAACACGTAAAAAGCATGAGGAAGAGTTAGTTTTGAGCGGAAGAAAGGATGGAGATGCAAAAGCCACACATGGTCTAGAAGAATGAAGAAGTGACTCAAGACCATGTTGACACGTAATGAAATGGAGCGAGACAGAGAAAGATCAAAATTTCTACTGAAACTCCAAATCACACGAGAAGTACAGCCTTGCTCATGGTCCAAGAAGCACATGACCATTGTCATAGCAAGATGACCAAGCATTCTCCCCTTAATGCCTTTTATCCTTCTCCCATCCCTTGATGCATTCTCCCATTTTAATGCCTTTTGCACCCTTAATGCCTTTTCTCTATCCTTCTCCCCTTTTGGCAATAAAGTCATCAAGATGCAAGGAAGAAACATAGAGCATGAATGAAATGGGTGACTACAATTAATTCATTTTAAGCAAAGGGAGCCATGAAATTATCGAAGTGACTTCACGTAAAATTATATCAAGCCATAAAAGGTGACAATGCTATCTAGATCATAACAAACTATGTATTGCCAAGCTCAAGCCAAATAAGTTATGATCTTTAAATTAAATGGTTTGATTAGCATGTCGAGTCACTCAAGATTATAGTCTAGAAGAAGGTATCCAAACGTGAGTCAAGCCATGTCAATATTCTAAGTGGAACCACGAAGCTATAGTTGAGTCAATTTTAGAGTGCTATAAGTTCAAAATGAGACACTTTGTTCAAGCACTAGATATCACAAGTAATTCACTACTTGTAGTACTTTGGATACCACTTGTAGAATACTTGTAGCTGAGCAAAATTAGCACAATTGGCTTTTATCAGAAATTCATGGTTGGTTTCAACCATTTTTCACAAGAATTTTTGTTTTCATAGCCATGTGCTAGATCTCAAGCCTTATGCGATCACTCCAAGCAATAAGCTTAAAGAGGTGATCTTGGTCATCCAAAACTCCCCCTGAGTTCATGCCGAGTGCAATGGCAAGCCGTCTCATGAGAAAGAATTGGTGAGATCGGTTTTTCGCACAAAGAGATCTTTTGCATTTACTTGAATTAGTTCATGAACAAAGAGTTAAGACTTAACTCATGCATCACTAATGAACTAACTTAGCTCAATCTAAATCTCAAAAACAGATTCAAGGCTCAACTTAGCCTATTCGACATGGCCTGAATCAAAAGAGGATCACTAAAGCCAGACTATTCACAAGATTGAACAAGACATGATTTGATTCAAGTTGTTCACATTTAATTAAGCTAGTATGGCAAGAGCTAAGCAACACATAGAAGGGCATGATAAATCAAGCTATCACAAGACATGGCAAGATATAAATCATGATATCATGTCACATAAAGATAATATTCGTGGCTCCAAGACGTACAGGCATTCATGTGAATGTGACGCACTATTGAACAAAAGAATGCACATGAGATGAACTCCCACGAAACATAGCCCGAATAGACGAAAGGATCCAACTCCCCCTAGAGAAGGCAAAAAGAGAAGAACCAAGAAATTTGGCACAAAATCCAGAAAGAGAAGGTTCTAGCTCAAGGAGGTGATTCCCAAACACATCCTATCCTCATGGTCTCTAGTCTATAACCTCATACCACGGGGCAAAAAGCACACTATGTCAATGCAAAAGACTCTAGTGGCCAAGAAAAGTTCAACCTAGGTAGAAGAGAATCCTAGAGAACCAAAGCCCAAACTAGGTAGTAAATAATCCTAGAGAACCATTTGGATGAGAGGTGTGAATGAGACAACATCACCTAGAGTTGGCTCCTCACCGCCCAAAAAGACCCTCCTTACCACTAGAAGACATATACTATGCAAAGCCAAGTGGCGGAAGCAAAACACTAAATATCACAAGGAGCAAACCTTTGTCCCGATCGCTTGGTGTGTAGTCGTGATCGTAGATGATTCGGGGTCACAGTCATATCCGAGTCCGCATCGCGGTGGAGTGATCAAGTCGCGTCTTGGTCCGGACCATGGTCGTAGTCATGTCTGAGGATCGGTTGTAGTCGAGTTCGGATCGTGATCGTGGTTGAGTCCGGCTCATGGTCATGTGTGTGTGGTCATGATCGTAGGCCAATTCGGGTGGTCGAACACAAAACCGGTTGTGGTGGTAGTTGCATCACAGTCGTCATGTCCGTGGTCATGGTTGCTACGACGTGATCGTAATGACAAAAGGAGCGATCGAAGTCTGTACCAATCTCCCTCATTAATAACCTGCGGATTAAACATAGGGGAAATTTGGTGTCCTAGTCTTGGGGTAAATAATACATGTGCATGGATCCAAGATCGAGACAAATGACCACAATCGGTAGCATTACAAATGTATGAGAACACGCACCGCCACAAGCTCAATCTAGCCCTCATCAAAAGCATCTAGAACAACAAGCCTAGAGCCACCCAATACTAGAAGAAGCTTGTGACCTAACCACAAATCTCATGATATCTAAGCATAAGCACAGACTAATGCTACCAAGATGTCATACAATTTATTTCATGCCATAACAGCAATAAGATCAAAGTATACAAGCATCACAATGAATCACAACCATACACATAGCAGATGACAGGAGCGATCACGTAAGCATATGCTAGCATGGATAAAAGCATGTATACTAGAAAAGATACAAAGGCATGAATAAACGCACCATCATGACACAAAGAAACTATCCAAGATATACTCAAGCTCATACTTGTCCATACATATGCATACATCATGTAGACATACAACATGGCAAATCAACATCATGAAAAGTATGCTAACATGTATAAATAATGATGAATGAACATAAGGAGCAAGATGTGAACCATGATAGATACTACGAGCACAAGGTCATGATGATACTTGACTTCTAATGCACACATTCTACTTAGCTCATGAAGTCAAGTCAAAGCTTAAGCATGTAACAAATACAACAAGGTACATGGATACTTAAGCAGCATACACATAAAGGCATGACATGAAAGCATTGAGAGAAAACATGCCAAGATGGTACAAGTGAGCACATGAACAAGAACAACATGCCAATATGGTCAAACATGAGTATAAGGGCATGAAGGTATAGAGTAGCTCACAAAGTAGGTGGAGACGCCAAACGTGAAGGTACATGCCTCTTGGAGGCCATGAAGTGGAGAACCAACAAATGTTCTAGTCACGTGATGAAGCGTAAGACTAAAATCCATTCGATCCCATGTTCTCCATCCAACGCCCGACACCTACAAAAACAAGAACAAAGTGCCCAAGTCTTGGATCCCAAGTGGTTAGAAAGCGATGCTTGAACCCAAGACTTGACACACGGCCACTCAAAGAAAAAGAGTGGTCGTTACGCATTACTCGACTACGGTCGAGAAGAAATGAGCGTGGTCGTAGCACGAGAGGCGTAGTTTTGAATGACTACACCGAGAGATGTGATCGTTGGTCATTACAACCTCGACCGGAATTGCGGTGTGGTCGTAAGTCGCTTATGACCACGGCAATCGAAAGCGGCGCTGCTCGAAACCGGCAATCGTGATCGTAGGGACTTTCGACCACCTGTAACAAGCGGAAGTGTCCGCCAGCAGACATGGTCGTATGCAGCTACGACTATGTCGAGAAGCCGAAGTTGTGGTCGTAAGGCATTACGACTATAACGACGACACGCAGAGGAACTCGGCTTTACTACACTCTAGTAAGCTCATACTCCTCTACACAAGTGCGGTGAGTCAAAGTTTTAATTTCTCATTTGCGATTTTAACATTCAAGTAGAGAAATTAAATTTTCACCGCTCACGAGAAAGACTCACAACCTACACATGAGAAATGAGATTTCAACCTAGCAAGAGCAATCTAGCAATTTATAATCTAGGCACCTCACAATATCCCGAAGAGCAAGTATATTCATCTTGGACAAGGCCAAGGTCATAATGAGTTTTTACCTTGCTCATGATAAGTCGACGCTCGTCCTTATCATTATCATCCGTGTGTTCTCTAAGGCTTTCTCCTTCCTGGCACTTGATCAACCAAAGGACAAGAATGTACCACAAAGCTCACACTTGTGGTTTCTTGCAAATAAAATCATCCTCTAGTCGAAATCAAGCCTCTTGTCGCAAAGGACATCATTGGCAAAACACCCCAATAAGATTCAAAGGAAAGTTTACAAGATTCCCTACTAGTTGCCAAGCTCCAGATCGGTTAAGATCAAATACAGAGCCAACCTTGCTCTGATACCAATTGTAGGACCAAAATGGCAACAGAGGGGGGGTGAATGGTGCCTTAAAAATATTCTCAAATATTCAATCCTATCTTTTCTCCAATAGCTAAAGAGCTGTGAAGAAGAGGATTGATTGTTCACTGGAAAACTCAGAGAGAACAGAGAAGAATCAGCCGCTGGAAGAAAAACAACATAGAACACCAAAGAATTGCCGTGGTCAAAAGATATCTCATGAAGATCAGTCACGGTCGTAAATCAAGGAAAAACAGAGGCGGCAGATTGAGTCCGACAATAGATTACCGTGGTCGCCGAATCGAAAATGGACGAAGAAAACAATGGTAGCCTAAACCGAGAAGATCGGACCATCGGTTGAAATCGAGAATTACCACGGTCGAATCACCGCCGTAAGGTCTTTATCGTGATCGAAGACAAATGAGAAGAACTCATGACCGAGACAACCAAAGAATCGTAGTCGTAAGACCAACTCAAGGTGTCAGAATACAAGAATGCAAGTCGCACTTGACGACACCGAAATGAGAGTAGCCACACGGTGCGTGGTCGTAGCAAGGAATATGGACGTGGTCGAACGGCAACTCGTAGTCGATAATCGAGAAGTGGTCTGTTCGAGACGTAGAGGTCGAACTCGCGTGGTAGTAAGTCAATTGATGATCGAACGGCCGACGTGGTCGAAATGATTACCCGAACCGACAAATGAAAATGAACAAGAATACCGTGATGTCGAAACGAGAAGCGATAACCCGATGGTCGATATGCGCACACGGCCAAGATCACGTGGTCGTAAGCTCGAATGAGCTGCTCCATGAGCACGACCGCAAAGACCAAAACCCGATAACTTGCAAATCTTCAAACGAAATGAGGAGATATTTTAACCACAAAGATTCAAAGATCCTCTCGAAGAGAAATCACCTAGTAAAACTAAAGTCTTTGCAATGGTCGGCTAGAACGACACGGTCAAAACCGAAAGCGAGAACTGGAGGCGCATGACCGAGAGACACGAAATTTCTCCGATTCGACCTTGCTCTCGGAATGAATCGCCAAATTGCCTTGAGCCGATTCTCTGCTCGAGCAAATCAAATATAAGCCAACTCTCAAAGGAAATACGTATGAACCGAAAATGAAGAGATGGCAAATAAATCAATGAAAACATCTCAAGAACGACCTCTCAACCCGGATCACAAACACGCACCCATCTCATAGATAAACTCTAACAAGTACAGAGATGAGTCCTCTCAAATCATAACACGGAGGTTTCGCAACCACTCCCCGGGAGGACAAGCTCTAGCCCTAGAGCACACACACACGATACACTCCCAAGGGAGGGAGAGGCGGTCGCCTCCACGGCCTAGCCGACCAACTCTCTCAAAACACTTGCCTCCCTCTCCCTTTTATAGCCTCACACTGAGACTAACCCTAATGGATCCATCCATTAGTCCATACTGATATAACCCAAAACCCCATCTAACACCGGTTTTAACACTCACTTTGCCCGCTAACTCAAATGCTTTGCCTGCTATCCCAACAGACCCGCACTTTGCCTGTTAGCGCCAATGAATCCACTTCTTTTCTCGTGTGCTTTACCGAGGGACAGCTTCCTTGCGACTTTGGCATTTCTCCAAAATGCCCTCACACCGCCTTCCCCGTCCATGCTTGCAACCACCTCAAGACTAGGTCTCCTTCGGCTTCCCGGTCGCTCGGACCCCAACACCACCGTGTCTCGTCCCGACCATCCTAGCCTCACTGCACCTATCTCCGACCGGCCGCATCGCCTCCTGCCTCATCACCACCTTGAGCTCCAGCCTTCTTTGGCTTCACCCACTGCTCGACATCAACATCTTCCATGTCTAGTCCCGACCTTTCCAAGCCTCACCAAGACTTGTCTCCAAGATCATCTCGTCCCTCGACTCCTCCGTAGTCTAGTCTCGGTCTATTCCGCCGCACACGACCGCACTCCAACCTCCTCGACTGCCTCGACCTCGGCTCCTCCCGAGCCTAGTCCCGGTCCTCCTCGTTGTTGCCCGTCGTGCTCGGCTCTGGCAGCCCAGCCCGGTTCCTCGCCTCCGGCCACAACCACCTCACCACCTCGATCATCTTCTTGCGCCTCCGACCGTCTGGACCTCAACACCTCCCGTGCCTAGTCCCGGTCCTCCCACGCCTCACCATGAAATAGCTCAAGTCCTGCACCACACGCATAAGCAAACCATCACATAGCACCGCACAATACACACAGACCATCACTCGGCACAAGTATCACAGCACAACACCTGGTCGTAAATCCCCTACGACCACCCGAAAGCACAAGACGAGAAGTGGTCAAAACCCTGGAAGACTTCCCTGCTTCCTTCGACCACACAGCATGTCGTCACGACCATCACAAAGCTCGTTACGACCATGCAGACACAAGCTACGACCATCACTAGCCGCTATGACTTTATCGCACAAAGTCTAGACCTCATACGAGCACTCTGTTGCACCAACCGAGACACTCGAGCCCAACAGAAAATAGATTGCAACAAGACCGTCAAAATGATGAACCAATAAGTCCACAAGGTCCACAACATCACCAGAAACCCAACCGACCGATTCCCATCATAATCGGACACCATATGTGCCCACACGACCGGTTTAATGAGCTCCATCGACCACGGTCGACATCCGCTAACGTGGTCGAAACAATGAGCGCCCAACGTGATCGAACGCCCGATCTCCCAACGTGGTCGAAACCCACACGCCACAACGTGGTCGAAACGCCAGCGCCCAACGTGGTCGACGCCCCAAGCGCCAACGTGGTCGTAAACCCCGCGCCGACCACCGATCACGACCAACGCGGTCGAAACTTCACAACGTGGTCGAGATGGCCCTAGAGACCTCCGACCACGGTTATTTTCGCTGAGTAAGATACCGCGTGGTCCTACGCAGTCCGACCGACTTCCGATCACGTCCAAATTCACCGAGGATGCTGCAACGTGGTCGTAACTGGCCGGGGTGACCTTCGATCATGGCCAAATATTCCGAGGGCTCCGCAACGTGGTCGTACTCCACCCGAGAGACTTTCGACCACGGCTAAACTTGTCGAGAAGGCCACAACGTGATCGTAGATCTCCACAGTGGTGGTCGTATAGCCTTCCCACCACTGCTCAATGCCTCACCGGTTTCAACTAAGGACAACGTGTCGTAAGCGGTCTGGCGACAATTGTTAAGGCTTACGACTTTGCAGAGTCACCAAACCTCAAAACCAAACTCAATCTTTCTAGATCAAGAGTCAATTACTCATCACAACCATGGGGTGACCTCCACATGGTCTCACACCGCCCTCGGAGTCGATGAGCCGCAAATATTACTTTGTCCTCCTCTGCGCACTTAGCCAAGCGCAGCTTCCTTTCCGTATCCCGAAGCCAATCTTCGGCTTCGAGAGGCTCGTCGGTACGAGGCAAAGTGAGGGCCGGGTCCTCGAAAGTCACCAGTCGGCTTAGACCGCTGGAGCTACCTTGTTGCCCAAGAATAATAGCCTGCAAAGAATTGGGTCACGCGCCATGACTTGCGCCATGGTGGGGTTGGTTGGAGGGTGGAAGGTTGGCTTCGATCGTGGGCTTGCTCACGCCCGTGGTAAGACACCGGCGTGGAGTCCACCACCCTTGGTTAAGGGTGGCATTAGCCAGGCCCCGGTCACCCTTTGATCGGCCATCTGCGCAATCATAGTTTTATGACTTAATACTATTACTAGGCAATTAAAAGAATAAAAAGGTTGCCACTTCATGCAATAAAAGCCAACAAGATAAACGACAAAATAATTTCAACACAAGGCCGCTTCCTTAAGCATAAACTAAAACATCACATAGCCAGCTTCTAGGCTGGACTTACTATTACAACACAATAATTAAAGTCTGATCGAATAGCAACTACGATACAGAAGGTCTGGCATAACATACTGGATACATCAACTAGTACTCACGCTACATCGGGCAAGTACGGCACCACCCACCTACTCCTCCATATAGCCAACTCCGGGGCTGGAAGGGCTGTAGTCCGGGCACCGAGAGCGGGACCTACTGCCGCTGAACTCAGAGGGGTCGGTGTCAGAGTCGGAGTGTGAGCGGTGCGGCGCGGGCGCGACCCTCCCGGGCGAAGAGCCGATCGTGGTCTGGAGGTCGCACGCTCTTGCGCGGTCAGCGGTGCGGAGTCCACTAGGTCCCGTGGGGTCGGCGGCAGTCTTGGTGGGGCAGCAGGAGCTGGGACTGCTGGGCTGCGCCTGCCGCCTTTGCGGCCGCCTCGCTTGGCTGCCGCTAAGGCTCGCCGCACCGGGCGAGCCGCCACGGAGGGTCGCCACCTCGGTGTGCGAAGCGACGAGTGCGCCTGGCGGCGGTGATCTCCTCCATAGCGGCGGTGTGGGCCGATCCCATGGCCCTGGTCAGGTCAACCTGATGCGTAAGATCGGGTTGTTCTCGCTCGTAGGCATGTAGGTCTCATTATATCGCGCCTTCTCCGGCGCGATGGGTAGTAGCGAAGGGAGTGCGTCGAAGGGGGCCTTGTAATGTCGCACTGCAAGCGGCGAGAAGGCGGCAAGATCCCGGAGTGCCACAGCCCGATGGTCCGCCGGTGCTCGTCCGAAACGTGAGGCGGGTCGTGCGCAGTCTTGGTAGATGAATACCTTGATCAACCAGACTCTCTCTCCTCGCCGTGGTTTGAGTCCACGGTACACGGCCGGTCTGGTAGCCCACGTAGTGAAGGAGCTATGAGGGATCTTGTCAAGCTCCCACTCGTAGACTCCGTGGGCCAAGTAGTCCCAGTCACCCTCCTCTCCAGCTCCGGCCATGTGTAAGTTAAATTCCTAGTGTTAGTAACTTTTCAAAATATTAATGAAAAATAGAATGTAATGATCTAAGAAGGACGAGAAAAAGTAATACGTTGTATTTTTAGAAATTCTTTTTATATAGTTTGCAAATTTTGTGATCATATATCCTTCCTAACATCCATACTAAGGCCTTTACCCTACAACAGATGGTCTCGATACCACTCTGCGGACATCAGATTTTTCAATCCGAATCTCTGTGATTATTGCATTATTCCCTGGATCGAGATAATGCGCAGTGTACATTGTCGTATCATTTCATACATCGCTAAACAAGAACATTACATACCATGGTTCAAATTACACCACGTCGGACGATAGTTTACAAAAGGGGGCACTTAGGCCGAATGTCATCAATACATACAAGCAGCGGAAGAGAAAACAAAAGTAGGACCATAACCTCAGGCAAGCGACTGGGGGTAATGTGTGCAGTATATATTATCTAGATTTAGATAATATAGGTGCACACAATGCCTTAGATCTAACTTGTCTAGGTTCGGAAAATACGACCGGCGACCTAGTTCCCATCGTCCTTCCTTCCTTCTGTGACCGGGGTGTCCTCATATTCATAATGATCCTGCGTCCCTGTTTCTGTTTTTGGTAATGCGAGTGTGAGCACACTAACCACCATGCTCAGCGAGTTATCACACAGAATGCAGTAATAGTATGCTGGGCTAATCAAGGGAGGGCTTAGGTTTATTTTATTTTGCCAGAAATTGCCTTTACAATATAGTACTTAGAAATCCCTATGACCTAGCAGTTTTTGAAAGACACAAGTTTAGTGGAATGTAATCGTCTTAATAGTGGTACAGAGCCCATCCACCATTATATGGCCTCTGCACCTTATATCATCTTCCAGCATTATAGTTGCCTATCTTACCACTGGGACGACACCTAGGACAATTCCAAACTAGGGCCTTTCACTGCCCTACATTTCCCCTTTTCTCCCACAAATCATTTTTGAAACAGAACTATATCTAGTTAAGTCCCCATGTCTGCCCATGACCGCGGACACGGCTATTCGAATAGTTTTGACTCTGTAGAGTTTGTACACATTCCCCACAAGAGACTGTCAACTCGTTGCCCCACATGATTCCTTAGTCCTGTGGTTGAGTAGACCGTCACAGTGACTTTTTGAGATATCTATCCTCGTTCATCATCTCACCCTATAGGCTTATTCCCACTTGCGGTGGGTCCCATACGTTGCACGGGATGTTTCCCACAGTCACTAGCGTAGCCGGGCTCCACTCTCCGCAGCACTAGAAAAGTTGGAAAACCTCACCCTCCCCTTGGTGTCCCTTTAGGTCTTCCCTTGCCCTTGCAGATCCACTCCTATCCACTACCGGTGAGATGAGTCCGGGGGTTTCGATAAATTTACTTAGCCAGGTTGTATTTTACAGACATGTGGTTGTCTGCTTCACACCTGCCAACATGACGAGATTCGGTCCTTAGGGTTATCTGAGTGGTTCTACCACATCCCATACTCTTTGTGCTTCACCTGCACCACATACCAGATCCAAATCATCCACCCAGATACTAAGCAAGTTTGAGGCTTTTTGGAGCATAAAATAACAGTTCCAAATTTCTTTCCAGTCATTCCCACCATGACTGCCCAAATCATTGTCATATTTGCAAGTGAGATATTTTGGGACAGCTAAGCATCCCCGTTTATCTAGCAATACTAAGCAGTACGATATATTATAACTCTATTTGTGAAAAACTACATTATGATAGTTTTGCTATGGCGACAAGGTTCACATATCCCAAGAGTTTCAACAGGCAATTCAAATGAACTCTAAAAATTATGATTTCAGTTCCATTGGATAGATCTTGAATTTAGACGAATTTAGAAATTTGTCTCACTCAATTTGGAGTTAAAATGAAGAAGTTATGCCATTTTAAAATTCTCAGTTTAGATAAATCCCAAAATTATTAAATTTCTGATAGGTGGGGCCCACACGGCATATTTCCTATTTCATTTTCTTTTATTTATTTTTTTTACTGTCTCTGACCGGTGGGGTCCACATGGCAGTGACCCGGGTGTTCTTGCGCCCACTGACGGGTGAGGCCCGCTTGGCAGTAGCTCTGCCCTCTAGCAGCCACTGACAGGTGGGTCCCTCGCGGGTACCGGACCCACATGTCAGCGGCCCACCTGACAGGTGGAACCCGTCTGTCAGCGAGCTCTCGGTCCGCAATACCGACAAAGGGGCCCACTTGTCGTCAAGAATAAAAAAGAATGGCTCAACCCAGCACGCGGAGCCGGGGGCTCGAACGCGCGCCGGGGAGCCAAGGGGGGAAGAGAATCGGTCGTGCTAACCAAGTGGGCGGGGAGGCTTTGCCTACCCAGTAAGGGCGATTGACCCTTTTGAGGTGGCTCGGGAGGCGGTCAAGGTGAGGAGGCCAAGGCCGGTGGAAGGCGGTGGCGGCGAGGAGTGTCCGGGGAGGTGCCAGGGAAGGGTGAAATGGGATGCCGGGGCACGGGAAGTCGATGACGGCGGCAGAGACAAGGGGCACCGGAGGGTGGCCGGCGACGTGCAGTGGCGACGGTCGGGAAGGGCTTGGCCGGCGAGGTACGGACCCTGGAGGCTCGGGAAGACGGGGCGACTTCACAACGTGCGGGATGGCTAGGTGCGAGGAATTGACTCTAGCGGGGTTCACCGGGAGCCCGTGGCGGGACTTGGGAAGAAAACGGGCGCCCGAGCTAGGGAGTGGGAGCTCGGTTGGCACCGTGAGAGGCGTGGAGAGTGTGGGAGGACGCTGGCGCACTCGGGGTCTTATAGGCGCGAGAGGGGCGGCATCGGGCGCCGCCCGAGTGGTCACGCCGGCGAGCGGCGGACAACGGCGGGCAAGGGCACAGAGGATATCCGGCTAGGCATGATGCCCAGTGCGCGTGAAGTGGCAATAGGCTCGAGCCGCTGCAGTGTTGCCACCGGCGGCGCGGCAAGAAAAAGAGAGACTACAGAGCGTAGGGGAAGAGCCGGCGCTCGGACGGGGGAAACCGGCGCACTCGAACAGGCGGCGGCGGTCCGCCGGTCCGAAGGGAGGATCGCCGGTCCGAACGCTGCCGCACTGTTCGGCCGGGCGAAGCGGGCGTGGGGCTTAAAGCGGCGCGAGCGAGGAGGAAGAGAAACAAGTCGCGAAGGGGGGAACTGGTCGGCACGGAGTTGGTCGGCCGTGGTGGGCTATCGGCTGATTTCGATTTTTTGATCTTTTCTTTTCTTTTCTTTTCTTTTCTTTTCTTTTCTTCTTCTTTATTTCATTTGTGTGCATATATATATATATATATATATATATATATATATATATATATATATATATCTACACCTTCATGTATTTCCGCACCTATTTTAGAGAGACTTATTTGCATATAATTTTATCATTTCTCTACATTATATTTACATATATATATATATATGCATGCATTTCTTTAATGTACTTTATCTGACAATTCCTTATTGCAGATATCAAATAAAATTCCTTATTGCAGATACCAAAATCTATTCCTCTTTTGCTGGATCATCTTTTCAGATTCGCACTTTAAAATCTTGTTTCCTAGTGTTTTACATTTTATCCTTTGGAACCTTAATCAAAATTTAGGGAATGCCTTAAAATTAATTTCAAATCAAAACACAAGGCAAAATAATGCAAAAAGTTTTATATTTCTAAATTATAATTTTCAGGATGTTACACTAACCAAAGTTCTCATGGTGTCTACACATAAGCACAATCTAAAACTACCAAGATATCATACAAATTATTTTCATGCCAGGATAGAAATAAATAAGTTCAAGATATACATGCAAATCCACTTCCAAAAACATGATAAGTAAGAATGCTATAATCCTAGGTGAGATGTGGGCAATAGATATTCAATGCTCACATAAGCATAAGCAAATAATTTTGAGCGTGAACAAGAATGTACAAGGCATAGCAATGAGCAAAACAAAACACTACATGCTAGAGAGACAAATCAAGCTCTGTTTATATTCATGGCAAAGAATGAAGTAAATGACCAGCAAAGCACATAGCAGGGCACTCATACAATCAAGGTCAAAGAATGCAAGAAAAGCTATGGCAAAACTCATCTATCCATAATTTGCAATACCACATGTATTATCAACACTATGTAAACATACATCATATTAAAGAATAAAACATGCTTAAATTATGCTAACAAGGATCAAGAGAAAGATATGCTAATATGGATACCTAATAGATACATGGATACCTGGAGCAAGATATCTCAAAAGTATGATAGTGAATACATCAAGATAACATATGCTTATGATGAAAAGCCAAGCTCAAGCACATAGAAGAATCGTGATTAGAATTCTAGCCTATGCACATATGATCAAGCAAAAAGCGTGATAAGTAATGAGACAAGAATAGCACAAGATAATGGCAATAAGAAAAAAAACTCATGCATCCATAATTGATATATCACAATACCAAGTATATAAAAAAACATGATATGGAACAAATCATGTAAATACATAGAACAGTGACATCAAGCAAGTATATGAATACATGAAACACAAACAAGAGCATGATACATAATGCATAATGTTACAAGAATAATGCATGCTCATCAAAATAAAATATATATCCATAAAAGATGAATAATTAGCTAGCACATGGATATACAAGCATGATACACATAAAGGCACGACAAGAATAAAACAAGAGTAATACATTCCAATGTGATACAAGTGAGCACATGGATAAGCACAACATGCCAATTATGATCAAACATAAATATCATAGCATGAAGATATAGGATAACTCACAAAGTAGGTAGCAATGCCAAATGTGAGAGCTCATGCCTCTTGGAGGCCATCAAAGGGGGTGGAGAACTATATGATATTCCAATCACATAATGAAGTAAAAAACTGGAACCTAATCAAGTTCATATTCTCCATCTCGCATCCTAATACCTACACATGAAAAGAACAAGATGCCTGAGTCTTGGATCCCGAAGGGTTAGTAAGCAAGTACTTGGGAACCCAAAACTTAGATACACCAACACTAGAAGTATGCAAATCGGCATGATGCAATGAATGTTCATGTAAGAATATCCAACCTTAGAGGTATGCCGCAAGTGGACAACTCGATGAGAAAAATGAGTGCCATTTCTGGAAAAGCAAAGAATGACTTGCTTGAAAGCACCAAGATGAGAACCAACACATGCACAAAAAAACTCACAACTCCTCCTCGCTATGGGTGCATACCTCGATGGAGAAAATGAGATCCACCACTTGAGAGATGGTGAATCATTCCTCGGAACATCATGTGGACTAAAATCAAAGTCATAAGAACCATATCCACGATACTAGATGACACCACTAGGAAAAGTGACAAAGAACCAAGCAATGATGCAAAAGTCTACTAGGATACATAGTCCGTGAGGACACAACATCAACAAGGCTCACAAAAGAAGTCCTCTGGGCAGAGACAGAAGAACCACATGACACAGATTCAGAACCCCGCTGAAAACCAAGAAAAGAGAGACAAGTCACCTTAGAGTCGGTCACACCACCATTGCTCAGCCGGTTTGACCGCCTTGCGGTCTGACCGCAGGAGTAATAGCAGTATGATCGCTCCCCTGGGTCCAGACCCAAAAACAGCAAGGTTGTCACTATGCTTTGCCTTCTAAATTCGAGGTTTCATGCTCTACACTTGGTTGTACATGTCATGGGCAAGACTATGAACACCAAGAGACTTAGAACATAATCTCGATAGCACACTCGACACTTATAGTTGGCATGGTGAAAGCAAGGTTCAACTTGTGTCCATCTTTCTCGCAGTAGATGCAATGGTACTTAAGTTTGTACGAATCAGTACCAAATGAAATAGAAGCACCGTCATCGTTAGAAATCCCTTGAACAATACTAGAAGAGCTAACAAGAGCTGCACTAACTAAAATAGGATCAACAAAAGTTATGACACAAGTGCCAACAATTAAAGAAGCAAGCTCACTACTAGAAAGATCCAAATCCAAATGCAAGGAGGTGACTAAATCGCAAGATTCAACGCTCATATCATCGCGCTCTCTCCTCAAAGTATTTATACCATCTCTCAAAGAAAGACAATATATGCAAAAGATGAAAAGTGCAAGTAAGAAATGAATTAGATCAACAAGAGGAACATAGCTAGTACAAACATCAAAAGAAGCCAGGCTACACTAATCCCAGCCCTAGCAATCTCAAACTCCTCTACACATGAGAGGTGAGTCAATTTTAATTTCTCATTTTCAAATTTTACGCATGCAAGAGAATTATTCAATTTTTCAACATTCACATGCAAAGACTCACAACCTACACATGATAAGTGAGATTCCAACATAGCAAAATTATCATCAAGGAATCTAGCATTCTTATCATCTAGGCATCTCATATTATCCCTAAGAGCAAACATATTTACGTTGGACAAAGCCAAGGTCACATAAGGTTTTATCTTGCTCATAATAAGTCGAAGCTCATCTTCCTTGTCAATATCATCATCATCTATGGACTCCAAAAGCTTCTTCTCCCTGACACTTGAACAACCAAAGAAAAAGAATGTACCATAAAGCTCATACATGTAGTTTCTTGCAAATAAAATCACTCCCTAGTTGATTTCAAGTCTCTTATCACAATGGATATCATTGGCAAAAACACCCTGGCAAGATGTAAAGAATAGCTCACAAGATTTTCTACTTGTCGTCATGCTCATGATCGATTAAGATCAAACAAAGAGCAAACCTGGCTTGATACCTATTGTAGGATTGAGTATGTCGACTAGAGGGGGTGAATAGGAGCCCAAAATCAATATGAGGCTTTTCAAAACATTTTCTTTTGAGCGGAAGGAAAACTCTTCACTCTGGTAGCTATGGAAGCTATGAATAATCACTAGGAAAGATTCGATCAAAACCAAGCAAAATGCACTTTGAAAACCCACGGCGGTCTGACCTCTATATATGTGGCGGTCTGATCACCATAAAGGGGGCGGTCTGACCTCCAGGCTTGTCAGACCGCTATTTCAATGGCCGTCAGACTGCTATGAACAGTAAAATCAGGCAAGTTATAGTAACACCGGTCAGACCGCTGCTATAGTGCCAGTCAGCCCGCTGCTACAATAAATTCAGGGATGAACAATAATTTCAGCCCGATTTCAAATACGAAAATACATGCAACTTTTATCCGTAGATCCAATGATATGAAATTTTACAGGGATCTTCTCTAGGTAATCAGAACCTATTTCAACAAACGATCATGGAAATCATGGCCAAAGATGAGACCTTTTCAGTTTGAAAGAAAGGTGCACCAAAACCGAGTCAAAAGCAAAATCGGTGAATACAACTTCCTCGTGGGTGGATGATGGCCAAGATGGCTTTAGATATGTTCCCACATATCCCAATAATCAAGAACACCGAAGAAATTACTCCAAAAACCCTTAGATCGAGAAACCACTTAGAATATCAAGAACGTGTAAAAACTGACTTTATTGATGAACTTGCTACCAACGTACCTAGATGGGTAGAGGATGATTCCTAGAGGATCTCTCTCCATCTCTTATACATCCTTGGTACAGCAAGATCAAGAAAAGGGTGAGGGGAGAGGAAACACCAACCAAAACAAGAGCAAATCAATCAAATAGAGAGATTGCCATGGAGAATATCAAAGATTGATTCTATTGTTGTTTGAAAGAAAAGTTTTATAGCCAATCCCTTAGGATAACAGAATTCTAAGCCTAGAGCACACATACACTCTAGCCTATCTCCCATAAGAGGGTAGAGTTAGGCAACAAAAGGCTTAGCCAACCTTCTCAAACCTTAGCTCTTGCCTCTCCTCCCCTTATATTGGCTCACAATCTAAATCAAAACTTAATGGATCCACCCATTAGGCTAAACCGGGGATAACCCGTTAACCTCACCTAACACCGGGTTTTACTCTTACGCACGCTTCAACACATACAAGACATAAACCACTTAGGCCAACATCACGATTTCACATACTGCCACTTGTTTGGTACCAGACAATTTACCAAAATGTCCCTCTACCGCCTTCCGTGAAGCTTCCCGCTTCCTTTGCCACGAAGTATCGTCCATACTTCGTCATTTTTCATGTAGCTCAAATGACTTGTCATCAAGCCTCTCACGCGTCCGGATACACCGAACCGTCCTCGCTTGCGAACGACCCAAGTCATGTGGCGCACCACATGCCTCTTCTCGCACATGACAGCAACCGGCTACCTTGACTACATAGGACCTCAACTCTTCCCTGAGTGTAGTCTCGGTCCACCTTGTCGTTGCACGTCATGTCCACCATCAGTGCTCCCGCTCCGGTTCCTCGTCGTCCTGGCTTACAACCACCCTACAAGCCTTGGTCATCTTCGATGTCTCTCTGACCATTCTGGATCTCAGCATCACCCTGTGCCTAGTCCCAGTTCTTCTACACCTCACCATGACCTAGCTCCGAAGTTCTGCAACCAACACAAACAAGCAAACAATCACTTAGCATCTCACGATACATAAATTCATCAGTTGGCACAATTCATCCATATAATGCACCATGCAAAATGTATACAAGCAAACTACTGATCCTAAACCTAGAACCAAACAATAAACCCATGTGCATACAAGGAACAACACCTGTACCATGACCACATGGTCGTCCCAACTCAAAACCCAAAATCCTGTTTTTCTGCAAAATCCGTAGTACCGCACCCAACACTACCACTCCCCAAAGCGGTATTTCCGCACTTTCGCACCTCGCAATGGACCTCTCTGGAAAAAAATATACTGCAACTCAAAGCGGAACTACCGCCTTACGGTACTACTGTGTTCACAGCTACGGTACTTTTGATTTTCCGGAAACTTCTAGAAAACAGCACAAACAAAGTGCGATCTTTATAAAATCACTTCACCATTCCAGAAACATTGCAATGGTTCATCACAATATAAATTAGGATTTTCTTACATGGTCCTTCAATATAGTACTTAGAGATAATAATATAGATAATTTAGTTATTTTCATTGTCTCCTTGATTTATATGTCAAGATAAAATATGTACATCTTATAAACTTGAACAGGGGAGTATGTTCAAATCTTTTTGACCGTTATTTCTTTGTTCATTAATATGACAATAGTAACACAGTTTGCTTACTTTTTTCCAAAATGTCATGTTCAAATCTTTTTGACCGTTATTTCTTCGTTCATTAATATGACAAAGACACTGATCTGTTTGAGCCCAGGGCGCCACACGAATCGAAGTTACTTTGCATCACACATGCAGTTGACTTGGACAACTAATTAAGCTTGGAAGAACATGCAGCACTGAACCAAGCTATACTTTTGACCTTCTAGAATGGTACTAACCTTTCGTTTTCAATTTCGGTCTGAAAGCAACTTGTAAGCAAGCTGCCATAACGCTTAACGTCTCTCTAGACTCTATATTATATATTCAGACTTGATTCGTGGTGCGTGCATGCATCGAAAGGTATACATGATGTTTCACCGAAAGATACGTACATATCCAGACTTGACCATGTTTTATCACTTTCTTTAATCCATGACCTAATTAAGATACCAATTCCTATCTAGGCAAAAATTCTCAGTACGTACAATTGTTCTGCTCGTTTTATCTTCAGTCTCTGACTTATTTTTCACTATTTATAACTTTCATCTTTTTTTGAACTTTTGACTTTTTCTTTTGAGCTTTTTTGCCCGTTCTTTTTTTCCTGTATTCGTTTATATTGTCCGTGATGAGCTAGCATATTTTTTATTTTAATTTTTTAAAAAATTTAATTACGTTAAATAAGCCACCTTCAGCTACAGTGAAATTTCAACCGCTACAGTGTAATTTCAGCCATAAGCCACAACTTTTCAGTCTAACCGAGCGGGGCCCAGATGGATCTGCTTCTAGAACACCGCTACTAGGACAACTAACTATGACAGAAGCTACGGTAAGCTAGCGTTACACTTACTCGATCGCAGCTAGCGACGTGTAGTCAAGATGGATGGATGCTAGACTGACCACGGAACTGCAGAGATCGAGTAGGTTGAATTCAAAACACATGCCTTCTAGAATTCTGGAATGCTGGAGCCGGTTCCGCGACTTGATGATGTTGATCGGGTTCGCGGTTCAACTGATACCCATTTTTTATATCTGACAACGGAAAGGGTTGGGTTTCAGACATTGAGCGAACCCGATGGCGATACATCGATGCATGCATGTTGCTCCAAAGCGTCGTAACGTTCCTTTTTCCCATGGACAGTCAAAAAAGTTGGATCACGTTCGTTCCGTCCGAACATCACATGTGCCGGCCAGGCCAGAGCGCAAAAGCGCAGGATGCATTCATGGCAACTACGCAAGTTTCGTTTCAGATGATCTCGACACGCGTATAATCGTTAACGTACTGAAGCCGCGCACAGGGTTACGAGACCCAGGATTTATGTGTCTGTTCAGTGTTGATTTACGGGGGAGATTTGCAGAACAGGTCGACATTTGATACGCACATCAATGGTTCAGTGATGGCATAGTAGAAGAATACGTACGGAAGCCGAAGAATATGCATCTCGTCCCTGGTCCTGCATAAGAGCATGTACAATACAGATGCTTAAAGAGGTGTTTAGCAATGAAAAATTAATTTTTCTTGCCACATAAGATAGATAAGATGCTTATTTTGAAGCATCGATGCTTATGTGTATAACTATATCTATTAATAGATAATATAGCATCTAAGCACCTACGGAAGAGATACTTGCATTGGAGGAAATAACTTTTACATGGATATTTGATGATGTGGCTATATTCTCTTTCTTTAAGTATTTATATATAAACATCTTATATTGTATATGCCCTAAGAACAGGGAGCACATCTACTAACCTTACGAGCTAGTTTAGTCTACACCGTACTTTCGGAGAGAACTCCACACCTGAGCAACTAACCTGACCTACCAAGACACCATATATGTCCGCGAACACACACGTGAGTTTTAGCCTCTAGCACACGCTTATAACTGCAAAAGCTGGAGATAAATCCGTAACCTAACGAAGCACATGCACACGCATTATCTCCCTCCCCCCTCTTGCCTCAAAGGTAATGTTAGATTGGGCCAAAATAAGTTGGTTTATGATTAAAATTATATTATAGTTGGTTGAAATTACATTGTAACTGATAGCAGCTTATTTGACGTAACTAAAATTAAAAAAATTAAAAATAGAAAAAACAGGTTAGCCCATCATGGACAATGTAAATGAATACGGGAAAAAAAGAACAGGCAAAAAAACTCAAAAAAAACAAAAATCATAAAAAGATGAAATTTAAAAAATAGTTAAAAAATAAGCCAGAAGCTAAAGGATCAAGCCAAAATAATCAGGGCGAAAGTTCAATCTCTCTCTCTCTCATACACACTAATTTTGGATCTAGGAGATGAACATCCTAGCTAGGGGTGGAAAAAAAGCTCGTTAGTCAGGCTCGTTGGCTCGGTTCAAAATTGCTTCAATTATACTTGTTAATTGGTCAAACATTAAAATGAGTTGATTTCAAATGAATTTGAACTTTGCTCTAGCTCGGCTCGGCTCGTTAGCTCGTTTCTAAAAATACTTTCAAATTATACGTAAAATGATATTAAATCAAACTATATCAATTTTAGAAAAAACTCGATAAGACGAGGACTTGGCTCGATATCCACCGCTAATCGTAGCTTGGCTCTGTCAGGGGAGATAAGCGACGTGGTTGGGAAGCTACGTCACTACCTGAGCAACAACAGCAACTCCTTCAAGAGCACCCTCAAGAAGCTGGATGTGTTAGGATAAGCTCCGCTTCCTCCGTCTTGACAATCTGCAGCAAGTCAAGCCTCACAAAGAGGAAGCCGCATCTGCATGGCTGTGGCTGCTGAAGAAGGCTACACATGACGCAAAAGAACTTCTCGACGACATGGAATCTGAGATGAACGAGTGTAATTCGTCAATCGCTGATGTTATTATGACTTGGCTCTCCTCTGATAACAGAAACCTGATTAGAATGGCATACATCGTTGGTAAACTTGCTAGTGTATGTGCTGATGGTCAATCTATTGTTGATGCACAAAGCCTACATGAGAATGCCTCGGAAGATGAGAAGAATGATAAAACTTCTTCATCCCATGATGCCATGAGCGGCGAAATCAAATATTTGAGTGATGGTGACTTTCTTATTGGGCGCGATGAGGAAATAGCTATGATAAGAGACATGGTACTGGACAATGCCCAATATGTAGCAGCAGCAGCATCACTTCAGGGCAGGGCTGAAGCTGACAAGTTACACATTTCTCAGAAGGGATGGATTATTGAAACCCTTCAGAACATTGGTCAATCTAAGAAGACGCAAGAAGCTGCTGAGTACAAAGAAATGGGTTACAAGGTAGAATATTATACTCGTTTAGGGCATGACAACAATGTTACCAACCTGCAGAATCCTATAGTTGTTCCCATAGTTGGAATCAGTGGAGTGGGCAAATCAGCTCATGCTAGGTTCATGTTCGAAGACGGAAGTGTTCGGGAGCACTTTGGTGATCACTCTGCTTGGGTTTATATGACTGACAGAATCAGCCAAGAGGAAATGATAAAGCAGATCGTCTTTTCTTTCAGTCCTGAGCGTGTTCTCCCTAATCTTACGATCGACCTTAAAGATGTCCATACTGTACTTCAGAGTATCATAGAAGGAAAAAAGATTCTTCCTGGCACTTGATGATGTTTGGGATGAGATGCGTGCAATATGGAGTGATCATCAGACGGTTTGGCTTATTATTAATAAAAGTCTGTAGACATGACATGATGTTATTCCAACTGTACCTACAGTTGCATTGCAAGAAAAATCCAGACGATGAAACAGTCACAGCAATGTCGCTTCTCATCATTCCAGGCTGCTTTTCCCTCAGACATCAAACATGAGGCTGAATTTGGTAGCAAGAGGAATGGATATGATGGCAGCACCCAACGCAACACCAAATATACGGTGTGAGATTGAGAATGTAGCGCTGAACTGAGGCTTCTTCAAAGGAAGATGGGGAGACAATGGGCGGTTTGCGACAGGAGCAAACAGGGGACGACTTGTGTGCAGGGATCGGCTTCCGGATGGAGACATCTTCGGTCGCACAGTTCCTAGGGGAGAGGTCGTGTAGCCCCTAGCTTGCTCAAGGCTTGAGGAGTGTCTGAGGCCATCCATGCTGTTGAAAGATGAGTTTGAGCTACCAAGGGCACCTGAAAAGATGAAGGCAACAAATGTGGAATACTTGATTGCGTGAAATGAACTTTAAACTTCTATTCAGTAGAATGAAAAAAAAATGAGGGACATCTCATTGCATTCCACCAAAGTTGGTGGAAAACACTGTTAACTATACATAGAATTTAGCAATGGCTTGCCAAAGATTCACTAAGTAAATAGATGGATGTTTCTCCATGAAACTACACATCAACTCATGTAACTATATCCAAATAAAACATAAGAGATACAACTGAATTATCATAGCCATGTGAGGCATGCATGAACTCTTGCCCCCACACAAAATTTATGATTAACCAATGACAACTCTTCACTTAATGGTATAAATGGCCAGTTATATATGTCCATTATTGACCTCTTGAGCTATGACAGACTAGAATATATATGGTGATAAACTGGCATGGTATTAAACTCAGCTCAATTAAGCTGCTAGCTGGTGGACTAACACTCTAGTCTACTGTGGTTTCCAGCCTCATATTATCTCAACTGTTAGTCCATCACAGATCCTACACATCAAGAATGTACTTGCAAAGATGTCTGTATGCCCCCACTATCACCTATACATTGGGTCTGAGGTGTGATTGTTTGATATCTCGAAACTACATAAGAAGGACAAAGAACATAACAAATCCGTCCAAGAGTTCTTACCACGGACAGCAAATGGAGCATCTCTGAAGGGTGCAAATCGAGTGTTGCTGTGATACTTCTCCATTCCTGCACAAAAAACCAATAACCATGCATTAGCATCAACACGCTTTAGTAGAAAGAAGAATATAATTAACCAAGTTTTGTCAACTAACATCGAGAAAGAGAAGATTAATGATTAATGTATCTTGGAGATCTGAAAAATCAATTGAAACTAGTGAACTAGATTTTTAGAACATAGATCAAGTAATGCATTTTAGCAAATTCCTAGTGAAACTCGAAGCTAAGCAGAGGCTGGAATATAGAAACACAGAACAGAGATCAAATTACTTTGTGGTTCACAAATTCATCTCACTGCGATGATGTACAATCAACGAACCAACATAACAACATATTTAGCTTTTTCAGTATGCGCAGTTTGTGTTGTGCAGTGTTAACTATGTAGGAGCTGACGATAGAGTGCATAAAGAACATGAACCTGAGCATTACAACATCTTGAAATTTCTAATCACTTTACTCATATCTAGAGCCTACCTAAATTCCAGATACATATACACATTCCAACGGGAAAAAGCCTAGGCATGGGTTGCCATACAGTCGCACTATTGTAGCTAACTACAGAATGTCAATTTACATTTTCTACCATATCATCAATATCACCAATGATGAAAGGGATATCCCCCCTAAGCCCTAAGGACCTCTTTTGATGAAAAGGAGAAATATGCAAGGGAGAATTAGAACTACCTGTGATTTTTATAATACAAACACAATTTTAGGACACGGAGAAAAGCTTTTCACTTGTGACTAAATTCACAGCAGTGTAGCTTTACCAATTTGGATCTGCACATCATGATTGAAACACTTATATCCAGCAAAAGTGATACCCAATATCATTGCATGAAGCTATAAAAATGAACCATTCAAGAACATACGGCCTACATGCAATCCCCTTTACACAGTTCATATTTTCGGCATCGTGAACCAGAACGACTCAGGCGCCGAGAAGGTTCTAATCAGAAATAATAATCTAATGGAAAGATAACCAAACATATCCAGTGGCAGGCGTTGGCACGGCATCATAGCATGCCACCGACGGCCGGCGAGACGACGGCAACAGCTGGATCGACCGCCGCGCGGAAGGTCGGACGCCGGAACAGTTTTTTTCCACACAAGAAAACCCGGATCCCATTACCAAGATTGACGCCCGAACAGATCCGAGACACGAAATCACCACAACTAGATAAAGCAAAAATATCGCGAGATGCGCCTTATCTTAACAGGTTAAACAATTTGAGGGGAAAGATCGGAATCAACCATGCCAATGCTCGCCATGGAAGTACCCTAGCCCTAGCAACTAGCCCCAAATCAAGAGCACGCGTAGGCAACAAGAAACCAAGAGAAGTTTATCCCGAAGCGCGCGGGGGTACATGGCTGATGATCCCACCTTCCTCCGCGCCGGGCGATAGGAGATCGGGAGCGCGGTGGCGATTCGGAGGGGACGACGGCGTCTGGCTCTGCCTTCTTTGTCCTGTCCCTCTTCCTCACACGACCTGGATGCACAAAGAACCAAGGAATCTCAGGGTGTTTTGGGCCAGGCGGGGAGACGAATAGGTGGGGCTGGGCCGCCGAGTTCAGGGAGGGAGACGGGGAGCATGGGCCGCCCAGGACTGTTTGCAGTTCAGAGGTTTTCGATGTCAAATTTGGTGCATCTTTCTTGTGTTTGGGAGTGACGTGAAGGGAAATCGTATCCGAACTTACAAATGTAGAAAAATCAAACAAAAGTTATGAAATCGAGGACAAGACTCAGTGCATGCAGATTCTGTTAAGAAATAACCAATACCAATGCAATCCACATAACCAAATCAATAAAGAACATTAAAGAATAATTGAGAGAAAACACCAAGGAACGAAGTTTTTATTAATCTCAGATCTTATCTCCTTGTATATAGGTTTGTTTATTTATAGTCAAAATTTCTTAGGGATAGTTTCGGTATTTGCCCGCACCATGTCCTTCTCAGTTTCGTAACACTCCTCGTTGAGCGAATACAACAACATGTACATACCTCATTAAAAATTCTCCCTAAAAACACAGTGGGAAAAAAGGATGGAGAAAAGATTACATCACATGCGCCCCTTGTGTTGCACTTATTGCCTCATTAAAAATCTTCACGTGAAAAAACTTCAGAAGAACTCACAAAGGAAAAATGAGTACAACATTAGATCTTTAGGATCATATAAATCTTCTAGTTTTAAGTAAGGGATTTACTCCCCTGAACCTTGTAACTCTCTAAGTCACCTCATCCCTATGTCACGTACGCACTTCTGAAAACTAGAAGAGGGGAGAGATTTTGTAAATAAATCTGCAAGATTATCACAAGACCTAGCTTTTAGTATTTTTATCTCTCCCTTCTTCTGGAGTTCGTGAGGATAAAATAATTTAGGAGCAATATGCTTCATGATATTACTTTTAGCACAATCCATTTGCATATGTCCACACAAGCTGCATTATCTTCATAGATAATGGTGGGGTCATCGATGGTGTTTAAGCCACACGACTTCTTGATGTGGCTAATCATTCGTTTGAGCCAAACATATTCTCGTGAGGTTTCATATAATACGATTATTTTTTAGTGGTTAGTAGACGTAGCTACCAAGGTCTGCTTAAATGACTGCCAAGAAATAGTTGTGCCACCACAAAGAAATATAAATCATGTTTAGGATTTCGCATTATGTGGATCAGACAGATATCCTGTATCTAAATATCCAACCATAGTCAAATCTTGGTTCTTCGAGAAAAACAACCTAAGATCATGTGTACCCTAAAGGTACCTGAGGAGAGTTTTCATGCCTGCCCAATGTCTTCATGTTGGAGTTGTGTTGTATCTGGCTAGCAAGTTGACTGCAAAAGCAATGTCCGGTCTTATGCAGTTAGCAAGGTACATTAGTTCCCCAATAGCACTCAAATATGGAACCTATGGCCTAAGAAATTTCTTATTTTCTATCCTTAGTCTAAAAGGATCTTTATCCGCTTCTAGGGATCGGACCACAATCGGGGTTCATAGAGACTTATACATATTAAATTTATCTAACACCTTCTTAGTATAAGAGGATTGGTGTACTAAAATCCCTCTAGAGAGGTGCTCCAGCTGCAAGTCTAAGCAAAATTTGATTCCACCCAAATCCTTCATTTCAAACTCCTTAACAAGATAGGAATTTGCTTCCTTTATGTCCTCTATTGTTCTGATGATATTCAGATCATCGATATACACTAAGATAATACAAAATCTATTCTGGGATTTCTTTATGAATGCACAAGGATAATCCTTATCATTAGTGCACCCTCTCTTTAGGAGAAAATTTACTAAGCCGGTTGTACCACATTTTTCCAGACTGTTTTAATCCGTACAATGACCTTTCCAATTTGACGCTATACATATTGCGATTTAATTTATTTGGATCCAGAATTTTTACTCCTTCTGGAACTTTCTGTGAGACCATGTGGAGGTCACCCCATGGTTGTGATGAGTAATTGACACTTGATCTAGAAAGATTGAGTTTGGTTTTTGAGGTTTGAGCTGACTCTGCAAAGTCGTAAGCCTTAAGAATTGTCACCGACCGCCACGACTCGTTGTCCATGGTCGGAACCTAGTAGATCCGTTTTCGAGTGGTCAGAAGGCTTTACGACCATGTTGGTCATGGTCGAAAGCCGTGCGCTCTGTTTACGACCATGTTGTGGCGTATACGACCACTTTGGGCGTGGTCGAAGGTCACCCGAGAGGTTTACGACCACTCTGGCCGTGGTCGAAGGGCACCAGAAGGGAGTACGACCGTTTTGGCCATGGTCGAAAGTCAGCCAAGCTGTTTACGACCACTTTGGCCATGGTCGAAAGCCACTACGACCACATTGGTCGTGGTCGGAGGTCGCCGACGACCACGATCACGTTAGTACGAGAGGAAGTCTGAGGTCTAGGCTTCGATCGCGCGGTCGATAGTCGGCAGACCTTGACTACGACCACGTGGAAAGTCGGCGGACTTCGACCACGTTGTGAGGCGGTCTAACGTGGTCAATAACGGTCCGCTGTGGTCGTAGCTCTTCGAGATTGGTCGGATTTGATCAATTGGGGACTTAAGCGGTCGGAGGTGCTCGTCGCGCCCGGTTGTGATTGGAAGTGGTCGCACGAGCTCGGAGCGCGGTCGGAAGTGGTCAAACGTGGTCGGAAGGGTTTCGACCACGGTGAAACAAGTCGTACATGGTCGGAATGGTTTTGACCATGGTAAATCTCGTTGTGCGTGGTTGGAAGGGCTTCGACCATGGTGAAACTCGGTGTACGTGGTCTGAACGGGGTTCGACCACGGTGGAAAGTGATAAATGTGGTCGAAAGATCTTCGACCATGCAGTAAGCAGTCGTGGCTTCTTGAAAGCGGTCGTAATGACCTCTGGGGTGGTCATAACGATCTGGGAAGAGGTCGTAGTCTTTAAGCATTGCATGTCCTGTGAGTTCGACCGATCGTAAGTCGTTGCGACTAGGTAAGCGATAGTCGTAGCCGCTGGAAGCCATAGTCGTAGTCGCTGGAAGAAATGGTCGTAGCAAGCTAGCGATGGTCGTGGCATGTGTCTGCATGGTCATAGCGAGCTTTGAGGTGGTCGTGATGACCTGCTGTGTGGTCGAAGGAAGCAGGGAAGTCTTCCAGGGCTTCGACCACTTCTTGAGTTGTGCATTCGAGTGGTCGTATGAGGTTTACGATCAGGTTTTGTGCACTGAGATCTTGTTGGTTGTGCCGATTGATTGTCTGCTTGTTTTCTGCGGTGCTATGTGACGGTTTGCTTGTCGGTGTGGTTGCAGGACTTTGAGGCTAGTCGTGGCAAGGCATGAGATGACCGGACTAGGCATGGGAGGTGCTATGATCGAGAGCGGTCGGGAGATGCCGAAGACGATGAGGCAGGCAAAGTGATTGCAAGCCGAGGAGACGAGGAACCGGAGCTGGAGCTGCCAGATGATCTTGGAGACAAGTCTTGGTGAGGCTTGGAGTGGTCGAGACTAGACATGGGAGATGTTGAGGTCCAGAACAACTGAGTGAAGCCAAAGAAGACTTGGGGCTCAAGGTGGCTGCAGGACTTCGGAGCTAGGTCATGGTGAGGCGTGGGAGGACCGGGACTAGGCACAGGAGGTGTTGAGGTCCAGACGGTCGGAGACGCCAAAGACGATCGAGGCTGCTGAGGTGATTGTGAGCCGGGAGACGAGGAACCGGAGCTGGAGCTGCCGAAGGTGGACACGACGGGCAGCGGCGAGGTGGATCGGGATTAGGCTCAGGGAGGAGTCGGAGGTCCAGACGGTCAGATGCCAGGTGCGGTCGTGTGCGATGGAACGGATCGGGACTAGGCTCAGGGAGGAGTCAGAGGTCCAGATGGTCAGGGTGCCGGTTGCGGTTATACAAAGCAGGAGGAAGCTTCGGAAGGCGCTGAGTGGCATTTTGGAGAAATGCTCAAAGTCGCAAAGGGAAGTCGTGTCTCGCGAAGCACAGAGTTGTTGGCGCTAACGGGCAAAGCAGTGGAGCCGTTGGGATTAACGGGTAAAGCACTGAAAGCTCGTTCTCGCTAAGTGGGTAAAGTGAGTGGTAAAACACGGTAGTAGTTGGGGTTTACGGGTTATCCCCAGTGTGGACTAATGGATGGATCCATTAGGGTTAGTCTCGGGTGTGAGGCTATAAAAGGGAGAGGGGAGGCACGAGGTTGAATGAGTTGGCCGGCTGGGCCTCGGAGGCAGCCGCCTCTCCCTCCGATGGGAATTTGTGTGTGTGTTCGCTCTAGGGTTAGAGCTTGCCTCCCGAGGGAGTGGTCATTGAGAGTGAGCTCAGACGGAGAAGCAAGCAGAGTGTGTGCTTGAGCTCCTGCGTATGTGTTCTTTCCATTATCCAATTGCGTATGGGGACTCCTTTTGTAATCATTCATCTCTCTGTATCTATTTGAGTTATGCTGTCAGTTTGTTGTTTGGTCATCTTGATTGTGTTTTCTCCGTTTGTTCTCTTTTCTGTGTTCTTGGCTATCTCTCGTTCTTGGCTTGTTTTTGAATCGCAGTGACATGTGGGATTGTGCTCCAAGCTAACTTGGCTAGCTTTGACCCACGAGCGGTTCGAATCTTTGATTTCAGTTTATAAACTCATTTCTTGTGCACTCTTGATCAAATCGCAAAAGGTCTCAATCAGATTGATAAGAGTTCAATTTAAGATTGGAATAGCTTCTTAAGACCTTAAGCAATATGCGCACAAAATTTCCTGGCCAGACGAGTTCGTAATCGAAAGATATTTGGAGTATGGATCTTATGGTCAAGCGCCTCGCTGCTTCCTCTGTTTTGGTTTCGACCATTCCGTTCTCTTCGGACATGGCGTAGAAGTCTTTATTGACGGCCCGATCTCGGTTTCGATGGATCATCCGTGCGATCGAGTGACTCGATCGACCACGAGTTGGCGTTCGATTTCTCTGTCACAGACGGTCTATCTCTTTGTCAGATCGATCATGATAGAACATTTCGACTGTTTTGTTTTGTCCTCAGCCAGCGCCAGTTCTAGTTCGGGTGTTGGTCTGGTTTACGGTTCTCCAGTGAACATTCGATCTTCGTCTTCATAGCTTGGTAGCTATTGGAGAAGAAGATTGTGTGAATACTGGGAAAGTTTTGAAGGCACCATTCACCCCCCTCTGGTTGCCAGTTCGGTCCTACACTTTCATATAAATCTCATAGTCTAGTGACCCATATAAATATACAGTCACTACATCCATTAACTGCATACCTAGGGCCTGTTCTTTTTTGCTGAAGCTTATGGCTTTTGGCTGTGGCTTATGGCTTTTGGGTTGTTCGTGCGAGATATTACAGAGTAACAGAAACTCACGTGCGGTTTTTGCCAATATAAATGAAGTCGACACAGTATGTACTACAATTAACTAATAGACCCTATCTTGAAAAGATACTCCGTTTAAAAGCTAGTTGCTGTAGAAAAACCGAAAAGCAGCTTTTAGAAGCTGAAAAGAATAGGCCCTTAAATTCATACCTGATGCCATTGATAGTAAATATCGGAACGTTATTCTACTCATGATAGGAGAATAAGTTTTATCATAATCGATGCTGGGTCTCTGCGTGAATCCCTATGCTATCAGTCTTGCCTTACATTAAATATTCGTGACCAAAACTAACCATATTCAGAGCGGCATGTATTCGCTCCGTATTCGTGGCCGAGAATATCCGCATTCGTATTCGTATCCGGTACTATCCGTGTCTGACTCCGACTCCGACAAAAAATATGAAAAAGGATACGGAATAAGCAATATCCGTCTGTATCCGTTCCGTTTGCACCCCTACCTGGTAGAAGCATCTGGCTTAAGATGGAAGCTGCAACTGAAGAGTACATTCAGAGAAATTTTCAGGCTTTCAAGAATGTTTGTGAGCTTTTAGTTCCAAGATACCAAGAGGAAGATAAGTCATCTGAAATTACCAAATCCCTGTCGTTTTCAAGATTGAAGTCATCAAATTCAGGTTTCTATTATCCAGATTTCAGCACTTTGTGTATCAATTTATGGAATATGTGGTTGATACATTTGTTTAATCCTCGACCAGGTTTTAGTGAAAGTAATCCTACTTTAGGATGGAGACGTCTGGTTTTACTTGTAGAGGCTTCATATAGTCCTGATTTTGGGAAGAGAAAATAAATCATGCCCATTCACTTGAAACATTCTGCTCCCAGAATGGTATTAGGCTTACTCTAATGAATAGCACCTCTGGATTTGGCAAGCCAGTTACCGCACTTCCTACTCCAATTACTTCTCCCTTATTTACTGGAAGTTTTCCATCTAGTCCACTTCTATATAGTCCAGAGGGCACTCAACGAATTGGTCGAATTGACCTAGTTCCACCTCCTAGCCTGGATGGTCACCCAACTTCAAAGTCCTCACCGCCAACATCACCACTTAAGTCATGGCAGCCATCTGTACATGTTCGGTCACTGTATGATAAGTTGCAAAATATGCCTCAAGTTGGTGTGTGATACACCTGGCTCTTCAAAATGATTCTACTGGTTCAGTATTGAGGTATCTTTTACATGATTTCTTTTAATGAAACAAGCTTCAATGCATTTATTTTGTTTTTGATCTGTAGTTCTGATTATGTGATGCAAAAATTATTATTGCAGCTGGCAGAATGATGTATTTGTAGTTGCTGAACCAGGGGAACTTGCAGACAGGTTTCTGCAGTTTGTCAAAACGAGCTTGTCAATTATGTTGCATGGATGTAAGATAAAGGCTGCATATTCCTTGTCAAAGATTTCATGTTTGTCTGAGTTGGTTGCAGAATGGCCGTCATTTGAAATTGGTGGGATACACCACCGCTATATAGGGCGCCAAACACAAGTAGGAATTGCCGTTTCCCTCTGTTTCCAAGACAAGTCATTATGTATACTAAGTTAACTTGTTGCAGGTAATGGAAGATAACCAAGAAATTGGAGCCTATATGTTCAGGAGGACAGTGCCTGCTGTTCACATGACACCTGAAGATGTTCGATGGATGGTAAGCCATTATGGGTAGCTTGTGTTAGAGATATGATTGCATTGTATTAGGATAGTTTGGATTCTTTCCATACATGTGCTCTTTCCTTATATGTATTCTTTCCATATTGCCATCCCAGCATTGTATATATACCGCCCTTTGGCCTCATATGAATACAAGCGCTATTCATAACATGGTATCAGAGCAAACCTGAATTTTGCTTCGCTTGTCACGACGGGCCTCTCAGATCCGATCTGGAGTTTCCTCGGCCGCCGTCATCCGCCGCCACCGCCGCCGGGCGGCTCCTCCCGCCGCCTCCATCCACGGCCGCCGCACGCCGCCTCCGACGCCGCCGACGCTGCCTCCTCTCCGAGCGCCGCCGCCCGCCCGCGCCTCCGAGCCGCACGCCGCCTCCCGACGCCCGCCGCGCCTCCCGAGCCGCACGCCGCCTCGACGCCACGCCGCGCCTCCCGAGCCGCACGCTGCCTCCCAACGCCCGCCGCGGCTCCCGAGCCGCACGCCGGCCTCGACGCCACGCCGCCTTCTGCTGCCGGCTGCCTCCCGTCGCCGCTGCGCTGTTGCCGCTGCCACCGGCCGCCTGCCGCCGGCCACCGATCGCTTCAAGGCGCGCCGCTACCGGCCGCCATTGCCGCCCGCCGCCGCCGTCGTCCCAACCACAGCCGCGTTGCCGCCTCCTCCGCTGCCGCGCCGCCTCGGTCGCCGCTGTCGTCGTCGCCGCTCACCATTTCTGCTGCCGCCGCCGCACAGTAGTCGCCGCCGCCTCAAGGCGCGCCGCCATCTCCTCTCTCCCGTGGAAACCCTAAACTCGCGTGGGGACCTTTTGGGTTAGGCGGCGGCCAATAGACAATCGGCCAAGAAAAACGCCGATCTAACCGCCGCGGTCCGCGCCGCTGTTAGACTTCGTTGGCTTGGTCGCCGCTGTCCAAAGACCGCCACCGATGGCTTCCGTCGCCGAGTGGTGCCGGTCTGCCGCCACTTCCTCTCGTGCTCGCCGCCGTCCACCTACTACACCGATCGCTCCACGCCAAAGACATCGCCACCTCCGCGGCGGCCACGGTGGTGGTGGCCGTCCTCATCGCTCCCTCTCGCGACAAGGTCGGTCACATTGAGTCCCAGTGCTATAAGAAGCAACGGCATCTTTCACGTCGTTCTTCTACTAGCACTGGCACTGGTGCTTCTACATCGACGCCTGCATCGACTCCTCAGCAGCTCTCTCATCGAGCGTGAGATAGCCGACTTGACGCTTGCTTGCCGCTTCTACATTAACGTCTACATCGACTCCTTCAGCAGTTTCTCTCACTGAGCAGGAGATAGCGAGACTTCGTCACTTGCTTGCCGCCTGTGTTCTCCTCGGCGTGTTCTCGCCAGCTCACTCATCGACTCTTGCACCGCGAAACCACCACCTCCACAATCAGCACCTCCCATGGACTCTTGATTCGGAGCATCTTTTCATATGACTCCCGATTCTTCTACTTTGTCCTTCATTACACCTCTTGATTCCCCTGTCAATGTTCTTACTGCTGATGGTACCTCTCTTTCTGTCTCTGGTCGAGGACCTCTTAGCAACTCATCTTTTCATGTCCCCTCTGTTGCTCATGTTCCTCGCCTTACCATGCAGCTTCTTTCTGCTGGGCAGATTACTGATCTTGGTTATCGAGTCATTCTCGATTATGACTCTTGTTGTGTTCAGGACCGCCATACGGGAGCCCTGGTTGGTTCTGGCCCTCGGCGCCGTGACTCACAACGTCTTTGGGAGCTTGACTGGCTTCATCTTCCTTCCACGCCACCGTCATTGCCGGTCTCTCCGCTTTGCTACTCCGCTCTGAGCTCTTGCCGCCAGTGGCATCATCGTCTTGGCCATCTGTGTGGATCTCGTCTCGTCGCCTTTAGTTCGTCGTGGTCTTCGGGGTCCGTCTCGGAGATGTGTCTTTGGATTGTCAGGGCTGTAAGTTAGGCAAACAGATTCAGCTTCCTTATCCTCATAGTGAGTCAGTGTCTCAGCGTCCTTTCGATCTTGTTCATTTTGATGTTTGGGGTCCAGCCCCCTTTGTTTCGAAAGGAGGTCATCGATACTATATCACATTTATAGATGATTTCTCTCGTCACACTTGGATATATTTCATGTCTTCTCGTGGTGAGGCCTTGTCTATCTATAAACAGTTTGCCACTATGGTTCGCACTCGCCTCCACTCCTATTCGTGTCTTCGTGGCCGACTCTGGGCGGGTACCTCTCTCATCACCGCGCAGCTTCCTTGTCGAGCAGGCACTCTCGCCCGCCTCTTGTCCCGGTGCTCATGCTCGAATGGTGTTGCTGAGCGCAAGCATCGTCACCTCCTTGAGTCGGCTCGTACCCTGATGATTGCCGCCTTTATTCCACCTCACTTTTGGGCCGAGGCTGTTTCCACTGCCACCTATCTCGTCAACATCCAGCCTTCTTCTGCTCTTCAGGGTGCAATACCTGTTGAGCGTCTCTGTGGTCTCCTTCCTGACTACTTTGTCCTTCGTCTGTTTGGCTGCGTTTGCTACGTTCTTCTCGCCCTCGAACGCACCAAACTAACGCTCACCTGTTGAGTGTATTTTTCGGGATACGGTCGAGCACAAGGGCTATCGGTCTTTGGGATCCTGTTGGTCGACGGATGCGGATCTCTCAGATGTGACTTTCGACGAGTCTCGTCCCTTCTACCCACGCCCTACCTCTCCTACGACTTCCTCTGTGGAGTCTCTGTCTTTTGACCTTTCCAGATACACCTATCTCTGCCTTGCCCTCGCCCACCCGTCCCACCGAGTCCACCCGTCCCACCGAGTCCCCACATATTTCTCCTGTGGCCTCTCCGCCGTTGTCGCCTCCTGCGGCTCCTCAGGCTCCCCCCACTACACTAGTCTACACTCGTCGACCTCGTGTTGAGGATCTTCCAGATGAGCCATCTTCTTCTGATGATTCATCTTCTGATGCACCATCTTCCCCTGATGGGTCATCTTCTCCTCCTCGCTACGCTCTCCGCGATCGCCACCGCCGCCCCGCCTGCTTTTGCCTTTGCCGGCGCAGCTACTGTGAGCTTGCTTTCTTCACGGGATGTCGCTACTCACCCCGAGTGGCGATGCCATGGCCGAGAGATTGTTGCTCTTGAGCGCATCGGTACTTGGGATCTTGTTCCTTTCCATCTCACTCGCCACATCACGTGTAAGTGGGTCTATAAGATTAAGACTCGCTCGATGGTTCTCTTGAGCGCTATAAGGCGCGTCTTGTTGCCCGTGGTTTCCAGCAAGAGCATGGTCGTGACTACGACGAGACTTTTGCTCCTGTGGCTCACATGACCACTGTCCGCACTCTTCTTTCGGTGGCGTCTGTTCGCCACTGGTCTGTTTCTCAGCTTGATGTCAAGAATGACTTTCTTAATAGCGAGTTACGTGAGGAGGTCTACATGCATTCGCCACCTGGGTATTCTGCTCACGAGGGCATGGTCCGCCGCCGCCGCCTCTTTATGGCTTTAAGCAAGCCCTCGTGCTTGGTTTGAGCGCTTCTCCTCCGTGGTCATCGCTGCGGTTTTTCAATGAGTGATCATGATCCTGCGCTCTTTGTCCACACTTCGCCTCGTGGTCGGACTCTTCTTCTTCTATATGTTGATGATATGATCATTCTCGGAGATGATTACGAGTACATTGCCTTTGTCAAGGCTCGTCTTAGTGAGCAGTTCCTTATGTCGGATCTTGGTCCTCTTCGTTACTTCCTTGGGATTGAGGTTACGCCCACCCGGATGGTTTCTTTATGTCCCAAGAGAAGTATGTTCAGATCTTCTTGATCGCGCTTCCCTCACCGATCAACAGATCGTTGAGACTCCCATGGAGCTCAATGTTCATCTTCGACCCTCGATGGCGAGCCTCTTTCGATCCGACTCGCTATCGCCATCTTGTTGGGAGTCTTGTCTACCTTGTCATACTCGTCCGGATATCACTTATCCGGTTCACATTCGAGTCGATTCGTTTCGCTCCCACTCGTGTCCACTCTGACCACCTTCTTCGAGTTCTGCGATACCTTCGTGGACTATCTCTCGTCGTCTCTTCTTTCCACACTCCAACTCTTTACAGCTTCAGGCTTATTCGGATGCTACTTGGGCGTTGATCCATCCGATCGCCGGTCTATCTCTCGCCATCGTGTTTTTCTTGGTGGTTCGCTTATTGCCGGAAGACGAAGAAATGCATCGCAGTGTCCTGCTCGAGTGCAGAGGCTGAGTTGCGAGCTATGACTCTTGTCAGCAGAGATTATTTGGCTACGGTGGTTACTTGAGGATTTTGGTGTTTCTGTCACTACACCGACTCCTCTCTTGTCGACGAGACAAAGCTATCGATTGCTCGTGATCCCGTGAAGCATGAACTCACCAAGCATATTGGTGTTGATGCTTCCTTCATGAGGTCTTGTGTGCATGATCGATGGTTGCTCTTGATGACGTGCCTCTGAGCTTCGAGATAGCGGATTTCTTCACGAAGGCCCGCACCACAAGACAAGATGGCTTCTACCTCTCCAAACTCAGTGTTGTTGATCCACCATGAGTTTGAGGGGGGGTGTTAGAGATATGATTGCATTGTATTAGGATAGTTTGGATTCTTTACATACATGTGCTCTTTCCTTATATGTATTCTTTCCATATTGTCATCCTGTACTCGTGTATATATATCGACCCTTTGGCCTCATATGAATACAAGCGCTATTCATAACAGCTTGCACTTTCTTTGAACTGCTTTTCATAATCTGTTCCTTAGATAGGAAGCATTTTATACGATGCTCATGTAAGTGAAATATAGTGAATTTTGGGTGCTAGAACAGGTCCAACTAAAATCTGGTATAGTACATTACTGCCAGTTGATTCCTCAAATGAATTATAGTATATTACTGCCAGTTGATTCCTCAAATAAATTAAGATTTAGGATCAACCATGCATATTTTTCATGGTGCCATTGCCCCGTATGAAAATGAAGTCAGACATGGGGCATATTTGGTTCATGTCAACTATTGACCAAGCCAAAATCTAGCCATGATCAATGCATGGCATGACTGAGAAAATGGTCATGAATCAAATGGTAGCCAAACTCTGATGGCTGCCAATGCTGTGGCAAAGAGGCAGGGTTCACATATGTCATACAATGAAAGGGAAGGAGTATAGCCAAATCTATGGCGTGGAAAAACAGCGACATCGATTTGGCTGAAGAACTCGTTGAAAATATAGCCAATAGGTACCAAGTTGGGGTGGTTAGCTAAAAATTGGCGCGGAACTGACAGCAGTCAAGATGAACTCTTTCCATTAGTTGTCACATCATACTGCCTTTTGTCTTTACTGTGTTTGTTGCAATGCATATCTAGAGTTTAGGGCATTCTTGTCTTGAATTCTTGATTCCTTAAATACGTGTTGGCCCAGGTTGGAGCATGGAGAGAGAGGATTATCGTATGCAGTGGCAAGTATGGCCTTGCTCATGGCCTTGTCAAGGCATTCGTGGATTCTGGTGCCAAGGCAGTCATCTCATCGTCCATGGAGCCTCCGGATTCCCAGGCAATAGCATACCATGGGATGGATGTCAATGGAAGCCTCGAGAATGGGAAGTTTCTCATCGGGGTGATGAAGCTGATGAGTCTGAACCCAAGCCTGTTAGCCCTACTGTTACAAATAATTCATAGAAAAATAGAGATAATAGACATAAATTTTTATATGAAAAATCCTTACGGGAAAAAATTACGGACGCTCAAGTCAAATTACTGTAATAAAAAGAGTTTACAATAGAACGCTTGTAACAATGGAGTGCTTGCTCTTTCTATGGATTACTGGGGTACATATTTATAGCGTGGGAGAAAAGAGTCTCACACGGAGAGGAAACCGAATTAGAATTGGTTCCTACAGATTGACACCACGTCTGATACAATTTGTACATGCACCTGCCATGCTATATCTGACATGAGGTGATGAAGTGTACTATATAGACATAGTATGAATTTGGATCAATTTTAACACCTACAAGTGACTGGGAAGACAGCCATGCGGAGAAAGGCAGTGAACGCAACAAAGATATTGATGATGAAGAGTACCTGGCTCAATTTATCTGCCTCTTGTATGACAAGTTGTTCCGCGAGGGTGTGACAATGGACAGTTGGACACTGCTCTTCGACAAGCGCTCCGCTCACATCCTAAGCCGAAGTACACTTGCCATTTACCTAATGCTTTGTAGTTAGTGACATTCACAAGACATGCAGAAATATACCAAAATGAAATTGATAATACTAGAAAAGAAATAAGGATCGGGTGGTTCATGATGGGGTTAATAGAGTTTATATTCATTCATTGTGCAGGCGTAGGCAAGAAAAAGATTCCCCAGTTGAATCTTTCGGCGAGAATGCCGTTGTAAAACTATAGTACATAGAGCATGTACTCATGGAGACATGGACATAGCAGTGAGTTAATAAAATAAAGCGTGAAGGCTTTGCAGTAAAGCTTCTGTCGAGATCAAGTGTCTGACGTACTGTTGCTGGCTTGCTGCTGTCTGTCCTGTTTACCTGTTCTGCAGAGAGCACTTGCGCGGCTTTAGTTTTTAGTTTTTAGCTTTTAATTTTTTTTCCCGTTTACCTTTATGTGAAAGAAAATTAGATTTGCACTTCGACCATGAAACTATGGACCTACAAATACTGGTTCCACAATTTCATGTGAAATCTGAATGCCTCAGTTCAAGAATGGATTGATGGTGCATTTTAACATGTGAACACCAAAACTTCCAATACTAGTGGTAACAGACCAAAGGCTCCTAATTGCAGGACCTGTTTTTGACTTTGTTCTAATTCTGAGCTGATCATGCCGGTTTTCAGATAAAGGGAGCTGTCCAAAACTGGCTTCTGACTTCTTGTCTGTCTCAAAGAATCTTCAGATTTCATGATGAAACAATGTGCTTTGTTAAAACCTGAGATTTTATAGATCAACAACTATCACAAAGCATGGCCTCATTGAGCAATGGCAGGTCGTAGCACACTGAAGACAGTAAGACACAGAAGAAGCTACCTCTGCAAACAGCTTGCGAATCTCCCGGTTGACTCCACCAACACCAGAAACGAAAATTTACAGCCAAACAGTGTCAATCAACCACCACCCAACAACATAAACACAGATCACCAACAAGGCATGATCTGCTTATGATCAGGCCTTCTTCGCCGCGAAGCCGGCGATGAACTCCCTGATCTCGTCGCTGGCCCGGTCCAGCGCCGTCCTCCCGTCGGCGTCCTTGACGTCCAAGTTTGCGCCGGTCCTGAGCAGCTCCTCGATCTTGGGCTTGTCGCCCTCGGAGGCGGCCAGCATCAGCAGGATGTCCACCGGGTGGATGTTCTCGTTCAGGAGCGCCTCCATCTTGTCGTAGGTGCCCTCCACGGCGAGCATCCCCATGTAGTTGAAGTACTGCGCGTCAACAAAATTCACAGCGCATTGTGATGTGATGTGATGAGCACTGAGCAGTGTAAAGTTAGATTCGGAATCTTCAGTGAACAAACATGTAGGGGCTATGGCTCATGGAAAATTGGGCGAAGGCATCTTTAGTTAATTCGAGGACAGAAATCCTTATCTCGCACTGTCAGTCTGTCACACATCGCAACCAATATGTGAATTAGCATACTCACATGCCCTGCAGCTATATATAGTGTGCCATTTGTTTCTCACGCTAGAAAAACAGTGCAAATAAGGGCCAATCAATTTGGTTGCTGCACAAAATGTGATTCGAGGAGAGAAACAAATGCATTGAAGTACAGTTCCGGTGAAGTTCTCACATTAATTTCAGCTAAAACAATGCACTAGTTATGTTCAACAAAATTCTTTGCTCACACACTCATCAGCTCATCCCCTGAGGAGCAAATCAAGAAACACTTTCTACTACTGGGACAAGAGCAGAACCATGGAGAAGAAGAAGAAGCCAGGCTGACCTGCTCGACGTCGTCGCGGTCGAAGTCGTCCCTACCCTGGCTGCCGTAGATGCCGGCGCCCTCGGCGTCCTTGTTCCCGAACTTGAAGAAGCACGTCGGCCCCACCCTCCCGCTCTCGCTCGCCGGCACCACCACGCTCAGCCGCGACGGCCGTAGCCACCCCAGCAGGCGCCCCGAGCCCCCGCCCAGCAGCGGCGTCCTCAGCCCTCCTCCTTCCCCCTGCGCAGCCCGCGGCGATCTCCTCCTCGACGACGACGAGGAGGTCGTCTTGGTGGTGAGCTGGATGGTGCACGGGATGGAGGCCATGGCGCTTCTCGGAGTGCAAGCTCGCTGGGAGCGAGAGGTGGAGAAGGGCACAGAGAGATACGGAGGGAATGGATAAGTGAACTGTTTGGTGCTTTTTAGTTTAGTTCTGCAGGAGAGATGAAGAAGCTTAGCCTGAAAAGTTGGTAAGGTAGGTGATTACTGCCTGAATTCTGAATCTTTTTCCTGATTGTTTGGTGCAAGACAGCACAGGAGGTATTCAGAAAGTTCAGGAGATATAAAGTGGTGCTATGTTTTGTAGAACAGAGGAGAGATTGGATACAAAGTTTGTGAGAAATGGGTGAAAGTTGCTGTGAGATATATATTGGTGTGACAGGATATATCTAAGCTAAGGATGGTATCTGATTTAGTCAATTCGTTTGTAAGGCTGCTATTTACCATGTGAAAAACAGGTACATCTAAAAAATGTGAAAAATGGGTGAAGTCTGGAGATGGAATGTGAAAACTGGGTAAATGTAAAAGGTAAATGTGAAAGATTTGCTCAGTGCCCGATTGGGACAACACAGTTACATCACTGCCTTCTGTCTATTCCAGGAAATGAATCTATGTGCTCTCAATTAGCGGTTTAGCACCCGCAACATGTGGTGGCAGTTTTGTATATGAATCTTATTAGCATCTTTTCTTTGTTGTTCTGGTTGTGTTTTAGGTACGGATCTATTGATGGATGGCATAACAAAAATGTTTGCCTGGAGAGTTGTACGACATGAAGCTAAGGGTCTATTCTTTTCTGCTGCGGTTTATGACTTTTGGTTGAAATTTTTGAATTTTGGCTATTTACGGTACAGATTATGGAAAGACAGATAGATACTCACTTGCAATTTTGGTTGGTACAGATATTAGACTTTTAATGTATAGAACGTTTAACTTGTAGACCCCGTCTTGAAAAAATACTCCATTTGAAAGTTAGGTACTGTAGCAAAAGCCAAAAGCCGCCAGCTTGTGAGGTAAAGAACATACCCTAAAGCTAGCAAGTTTCTGACTATGTTTTTGCCTCATGGCATTTTCCAATACAATAATGCTATTCCTCCCTCGGTATCGACTTGCGAGGTTGGCGTGGGAGAACGTGGCTATCCAACCCATTTGACACTCCCAATCCTGTCCGACTTATTGCGGCACCCCCCCCACCCCCCGACCCCAGTCCATGGATCCCCTCTTTATACCCCGGTTTGCAACAAAAAGAGATGGAATAGAGCATTGGTATGTCATTCTGGTCCCTAACCTAGGAGTTTTCATACTTCTTTGCAAATTATGTGAGTACTCAAACTAGCAATTTTCAAGAAAATAAGGTAATTGACACAGGTTGCCTTCATCACTAAAATATGACATGGCGGAATATTTTGATTAAATTGATTATAGATAGTACTTTACGATATTCATCAAAAATGATTAGTTTGACTGTGAGTCTTATTTTAAATCTTGGCTATGAGGCTCGCATGTTTCATATTGTAATCTTTTTATGATCACTCAATTTGGCATGTTATAAAAAAATGAGCAATAGAGAAAATTGAAAAGATGTATGCTTCAAGCATACCATGGTACATAAAAAGGAAAAAAAACACAAATAATGCACAAATAAAAAGAAGTATGCTTCAAGCATGCCACCATCTAAAACAAGTATGCTACAAGCATTTCATTGGTGATTTTGTTTAGCGTTGTTATGCGAGTTGTGTTGCGTATGTGCGGATTGATGTTGGTCAAGTTTAGACAAATTTGTGCCGGAAGAATGTTCTTTGGTATTTGCATATGCAGGTTGAACATGGAGGCGATCATGGTCGGTGACGAGGTGGACCGGGACTAAGATGGGGAGATCCGAGGTTCGGACGGTCAAGGAGGTCACGAGATGGTCGGACTCATGCTTGGGGCGCATGGAGATCAGAGGTGGATGATGCATGGAGAAGCTACGGAAGGTGCGGTCCTAGAGGTTTTGACACATGACGTGTTAGGAAAGTTGTAATTTTGAAAAATCTGTGTTAGGAAGGGCTTCGAATCCCTTATTTGTTGGAGTTGGATTAGAACTCGTGGACTTAAGATAAGCCTAGATTTTGAGCTCTAGATTATAAATAGAGGTAGGGTTGGAGGCTAATCTCATGGCTTTTAGTGAGACTAATTTTATACTAGAATTTAGAGATGCCAAAAGAATACTTTATAGCCACCATGATTCAGAAATAAAATCACAGATCTATTCGGAAGAAATTGGCTGGCGGCGGCTCTCGGGTGTTAATCTTCGACCACGGGAGGCGCGTTCTGTGGCATTGTTCATCAGGCAGCAGCGCAATAAGATTTCTCGGTCGGTGCGCCAAAATAATCTCGCGGGCATGTGCGGCTGTGCGCACCTGCACCAAATTGCACGCCATGACGTGAGGGCACTAAAGATTGCAAACAAGTGATTGGCTGCATGCATGTATTGATCTGTGCTTGCTGGTCGACGCATGGATTAGGAGGTGACTTGTCCTGGCGTGCAATCAATGAAAGCAAAATCTCTGTTTTTTAATTCGCTGCTACAGTACTCTACAGTTTTGCTACAGTAATCTACATTGTTTCTACAGTACCCGAGGAGGAAAAAATAGCTCTTTTCGTTTCCTGTTTTTGTTTTTTTTCTATTTTTAGGTTAGACGATTAGAAGACAGAAAATTGGAGAAAAAGTCACCCCTTTCTGATTGTCATCAACGATCTTACACAGTTGTTGGGTACTTGCTAAGATTTTCAAATCTTACGTTTGCTCTTTTCATTCTCAGGTAAAAGGCTAGTGGATTGATAGCATCATACATGGATGGGAGCACTCGAGTTTTCAGTACCGTAGCTTGCCACTATTTTGTTATTTTATTTGTTCTTCATTTGGATAAAAGTGGACTGGTCCCATATTTCAAACATTTATTTCAGTTTTCGCTGGTTCTCTAATATAAAGTATTTTTAAAAGTTTTAATTTCTCTACGATTTCTATGTTTGCTTTTATTTATTTCTTACTTTGGTGATGATATTTCATAATAGTATGTCTTGGTATGTGAGGTGCTACAAGATTGGAACATCGAATTGGCCAGATGGCCGCGTCCTCGCATGCCAACATGGCAAGTTAGTACTAAGGGAGTACCCTGCCAATGTCAGTAGGAATAGCATTATTGGGTGGGTTCTTTTAGGGTGAGGTTTATTGTTTATAACTGTGGTTTTTGAATTCTGGTTTGTTCGTGAGAGGCAGTACGTAAAGAGAAATAGTCACATACGATTTTGGCCAGTACAACTAAACTCAGTATAGTTTGTACTACAATTTACCAGTAAACTCCATTTTAAAAAAATACACCGTTTAACATATGCTACTGATCATTGGTACATAAGTCGTAAGCCAAACGCAGTATCGAAGCAGCCATTGTTTCCCATATTGTGAAGCAGTTTCTGGGATGAGCAACGATGCCATGCTTCCCAGTACCCTCTATCTATGTACTGTCAATTATCACCATTTGGATTAACTGACAGAGTTCTGCCTTAGGATAATGATTGATTAACCTTCAATTAAAGGAAGTCTTTGCTCCCTACAAAACACTGGACCAGCATACTGTCCAGTAGAGCCACTAAGCTAGCTCATCGTCACGCAGCATCCGATCAATTTGAGTTCTTCTATTGCGACATTAGGATTCTGTAGGATGTGGTGTATTCCCTCTAGTCTCCATCCCATGAAATCTAGCGGTGATGGAAATGCTAATGTTCTCCTGATATTGGGTTCAATCATGAAGGGCCCAATCCTGATATTGGGTTCAATTCAATCTAACGAATCTAGGATTCCATTCTGTTATTCCAGACAAAAAAAGTTTTCTATGAAATTTGCATTACCAGATGACAAACACCCTAGCTGGCTTGTTAATTTGTGCAAGATCTGGAGCATTAGGTCGTGATCTGGTGGCGCTAAACAAGCCAGGTAAGCGATACAAAAACGCATAGTTGCATTACATCGCCCATCATGATCTTGTTTCTAATGGGAAATGCTTTTCATAAATTAACTTGTCATACATCAGAGCACAAGAGCATTTTCCAATTTCAATAGAAAACCGGCAAGGAAAACTGACTAGTACTTGCAAGAACCAACGGTGCCCACCAGGAAAGGGCAGCAGAGCCTGCATTTCCAGATGCTGGGGATGGTTTAGGTCAAATTCCGTCAGGGCTAGGCAAATGTCTCCGACAGCTTTGAGAAGCCGAGCTTCCTGAGACGGCTGCTCATCGGGTTACCGCACTTGACGTTCACCACCTCGACGCCATACACGTTCCCTTTCTTCTTCGCCTTGTCGACGTTCGGGCTTCTGTCCACGAGCACGCCATCTGAGTGCAGCATTGGAGAGTTGAAGGTGTTCCGCTGAGAGCTCTTTCTTGGCTTGCAGGCTTCTTCAGCACTCACACGGTCAGTTCTGCCATTGCAACTACTGCTGCTGTTGCTGCTGCTGGTGACATTGGATGGCCTCTTCCGTAGAGCTCTGCATGGCACCGAAACCGGGCTGCTTTGGCGCCTCAGGCGCGGTGTGGCAGCCGCCTGCGGAGCGACTTTGATGGCGTCCAGTTCTCTTGTCATGAGTGAACCGATGGTGCCGGTTGTGCCCACTTTGATCGCGGCCCCCTCGCCATTGACAAGCTCGGCAGCACAAGGCATGGTCTGTTCATCAGAAGAAGACTAGTAACTGGTTAGGCTTTATCACAATTCACAACTGAGGAGGCCTGAATCAACAATTGGATGATATACTGACAGGAGGAAAGCCAGCAGTGTACTGCAAAGGTGAAAAGTCGGGAAAAAGTTGCATAACAAGAAGAATAAAAATCATGATGTTTTGAACATGCAAGATGAGAGGTGCATAATAACAGACACTTGCCACCATGATTGCCATTTGAGAAAGCAAAGAGAAAGATAGGACTGCAATGATTCAATCACCATGATAACATGGCATCAACCCATTTGCGTTCCTAATTCAAGAATTATGATATCCACACAACAAATCCAACCAAATTGTTCTCCTAATTCAAGAATTATGATAACAACACAACAAATCCAACCAAATTGTTCTCCTAATTCAAATTATTATGATAACCACACAGCAAATCCAACCAATTTGTTCTCCTAATTCAAGAATTATGATATCCACACAGAAAATCCAACCAATTTCTTGTCCTAATTCAAGAAATATCATACCCATACAACAAATCCTACCATTGTTCCAATGGAGTCCACTTGGCACCAATATTTGTCCACAAATACGCTTAAGAATGACATTAGATACCACAGGAAAAAGATTTTTTTTCCTGAAGACATATGATGTAGAATTACACGACGCTACTGGCACACTGAAAATAGAATACATTAACAATTAACCTAATGTTAGAAGCTTATAATCAATGCAGTATTGACAAATAACACGAGGATTAAGAAACCTTAACAAGCTATATATAAAGTTGTGGTCCTATTATAGCAGGAGTTATTGGAAGGCCATGTCGAAAAGGATGTGCCGTCTGTGTGATCTCAGGGATTTCAGAGAACAATTTGACCAGCAAAGTGAGGTGTAAAGATGAACACTATGCACAAACATTTTTATCCCCCTTTTCTCCAATCCTTTCTGCCTTTCTTCCTCATATCTACTGATACCTACTACTTTTAGACCATACATCATGTAGGCCACATTGGCCTGTTCCTTCTTTTCTTCTTCAAGAAAAAAAGTAGCACTAATAACAATGATTTACCACCAACAGCAGAAAGGGAGAAGCAAATGGAAGGAAGCATCAAGCATCACTTCATGGGATGTCAACTGGGCAAAGTAAAGAACCTACTCCTCCCTTCTGCCCCCTGTTTCTTTCATTCCAGTATTAGATAATAAGTTTGGTGCCGCATTTGATTTATTCATTTAGATTGGGCTATGAAAGAAACAAGAACTAAAACACAAAATTGAAACAGATTTCCTTGAGGACAAGCAACAAATGAGCAGCATTAAACAAGAGTTCACATTTCCATGCCTGCATGTAGGACAGGGTACAGACTTCTGAAGGCAGATTTAGTGCTTAATACCACAATCTTGCGAATCAAAGCCCAAATTTAGCAAGAGTAGAGAACATAATATGAGCATTTGACCAGCAAACAAGAAAATAACCAGAAAAAAATGAACTACTCCGTTCCTAATAACTCTTTTGCTCTACGTACAACAAACAATTTGGAAGGAAAAAAAAGGAGAAAAGTTGGAAGTTGAAACCACCATGAATTAGCTAACAATAGCACCACAGGTGAACAACAAGATTTGGGAGAAATGACATCAAGCAAAACCATTGCCAGAAATGGTGAGAGAAACAGCAAGACAAGAACCTTTGAATCCCCAATGGACCTTGCACTAGCAATTACGCAGAAAAATCCTCGCTCTCCGCTCTCCGGCAACAGAACACTTCAAGAGATTGTACAAAGCAGAAAGAAATAGGATACACCAGCCTCCTACCTTGACGAGACACTTGAATCTCTGCACACCAGAGAGAGAGAGAGAGGAGTAGAGAAGGGAGGGGCAGCTTCTGAGCAGAATTGAAGAACGAGGGTGAGGGGAATGGGTCACATCCAAATGACCCGACCTGTGTGTCTTCGGGAGTGCAACTTATACCTCACTGGCTCACCCCCATTTATTGCCTGCCTTCTTCTCTCTCCTGTCTCCTCTGTGTCATTTGCCAATGTTTATCAAGGAAAGAATTGTGCACAGTGAAGGGGTTATTTGCATATTTGGCTTTTTTGGAATTAAGAATTTAGAGCTTGGAAAGGGGAGCTATTTGATAGATGCCACCTCGGTGACATAACATGTGTACGTTGTGCACAGTGAAGGGGTTATTTGCATATTTGGCTTTTTTGGAATTAAGAATTTAGAGCTTGGAAAGGGGAGCTATTTGATAGATGCCACCGCGGTGACATAACATGCGTACGTTGAAAATTCATAAGCGAAGGTTAGTTACAGCTGCCTTCGTACTTTGACAGGTACAACACTAAACACGGCATATGCGTACGCTGATGCATGGTATATGGTATCCAAGACCAAACCATTACGTAGACAAAGTCTGGAAAGAATATACATGAGCCATTTAGGCTCTGTTCTAAAATGTTATAATTTTTAGTTAAAATGACATTACTGCAACATTTATCTTTCCTTAAATTATTCAATAAAGAAAAAAATAAAAAATACCGTTATATATAAAGGTGATAATTTTCCCTATGAGGACGGGGTGATCTCCCCCTACGGAGGAACGGAGACGGCGCCGCTACACTAGCGGAGAGGGGGTAGGGGTCGCCCTCCTCTGCGGGGACACGATAAAAATAAAAAATTTTATAATATATTATACTTTTTTAATATAAGATATTGTATGCTTTTTTTTATATATTTAACTAAAATTTGAATCTATATGTTATAATATATATTTAAAAGTACATCTAAATAATTATAAATAATAAATAAAAGTAACATTTATTTTTTAAATAATAATTTAGCATATTTTTAATCCCCTACAGGATCCCTATGAGGTCGGGTCCCCGCAGGACCAGGGACAAGGGCAAGCTTCCCCTCGATAAGCCTAATGGGCCATGCTGGGCCTGGGCTAGCGGGGAGCAAGGTGGGGTCGAGGGGGCCTCTCCGGGACCCTCCCCCCGCCCTGTTGTCACCCCTATAGTTATATCTCCATAGATAATACAAAAGAATAAAGAAAAACCATGTTAAGAAGTCAATACATTGCAAATGGCTTTTGCCTTCCAAAAATTAGAAGTCATCGCTGTTTGGAATAAGGCCTTAAGCATGAGAGAATAGTTGGTTTAAAATGGTAGACAAAGGGTTAGATAGCAAAATTTGATTAGTATTACGGGAAGACAGACTTTAAAAGGGTTTGGAATAAGTACCCGCAATAATGAACAACTCTCTTTTCTCTCATAACTACAATACAAGCATCATGCATCTCACTAATCTCACTCTTGTCATGTGTACGTATATCTTTGTCACTTTTTCACCACTTATTTTCTCCTTTTAAAAGTCAGTTCTTTCAGTCATTACTATTTATTTTCAGCTAAAAACAGAAACCACAGTGAAAAGCTATCAGCAAAAACCAATATGAACATCCTCTCGGATGCTGACCGTCAAAGGGTTAGGGGTGCTTTGTGCACACAATAGTGTGTGACATAGAAAAGAATACAGCTGCTTTTTTATATTAGAAATCACATATAATGAGCACACATACACAATTTTTTTTATTCAAGAGATATTGCACTATAAAACAACAATTTGCAAACAGCCCTAACGTTTAGAGATTTTGGAAATCTACAAAGAATTTTAAAAATGAACAAATTGAGACTGATGTTTAATTATATTGGGAAGTGTCTGTATAATCCTCCCAAATTTGCTTTCCAAGCAAGACTGGGATTTTCTCTTTTATATTTGGAGGGGCATATCACAAGACAGAAGAACTTAAAAAGGTTTCAAAAGAAAGTGAGATAAATTTTAAAAAATCGAAAAGCCAATCTCGAGAGGGCAGAAAGGCGGCAGTCAAACTTGTGTCGAGCTGTGCGCCGCAGTGCGCGCGCTTTGTCTCTCAAATGGAAGACGTAATTCATGATTCGATCGTGTTCGTAAGCTAATTTAATCGGCTCGCATTTTCCTGAAATCTTGTAACGAATCTATCGAGCTGTAGGACGAAACTAAATCGTCATTTTGAAATTCAGAAATGCTTAATCGTGACCCCAGATAAATTACTACAAATGCTCCACATATGATGGCAACAAATCAACAATTTGTGCAACGACTCAGGTTACCACGGGTATGTTTGGCAACGGCTACATCTTATAGCTGAAATTTTTGAATTTTAATTGTTTACGGTATAGATTACGGAAATAGTGATATTCATTTACGATTTTGGATGGTACAGATGTTGGGCTTTAACGTGTACATCGTTTAACTTGTAAATTCTATCTTGAGAAAATACTCCGTTTAAAAGTTAGATATTATAGTAAAAGTTAAAAGTCGCTAGTTTTAGAGAAAAAGAATAGGTCCTAAGTATGATCGTGTTCGTAGAGATTATGTGGAAACTATTACACACAACTTTCGCATGAAAGTCATGCCAAGTGTTTGTATCCGAACATCGCAGGACGGGCATGGTTATGTACTTGTGCCAACGATATATCCAAGCATTCTTCGTACATGATCCGTGCTGATTAAAAGAAGCAATTCTTCGTACATGATCCGTGCTAATTAACAGCAAGTGAACACCGTTAAGTACGAGCAAACACACCAGCAGAAAGAGGACTTTGGCTCTGTTCGGCAGCTCTCCAGCCAGTTGGCTTTTCGCAGTCGCTACAGTACCTAACTTTTAAACGAAATATTTTTTTAAGATGGGATTTACAAGTTAAACGTAGTACACGTTAAAAACTTAACATCTGTACCAGCTAAAATCGCAAATAAGTATCGATCTCTCCGTAATATGTACCGTAAACAACCAAAATTCAAAAATTTCAGCTAAAAACTATAAACCGTAGCAAAAAAAGAATAGGCCTTATATGTGGCTAGTTTGTGCTTGACTGCTGATTGATGTAGCTAGATGAGAGTGGCTTGGACAAGCATATGGATTAAAATAAGCAATTTGAGTATTGTTTACCATGACTGCACCACTATCGCTTTCCCTCTCGGCCTCTCCGTTGGATTCGCACGATGCTGAAATATTTTGATCCACTAGCTGACTAACTCTAATCAAGTCAACGATAATAATCGCATGTCATGTTAAGATCCATCTAGTCGTGGCTAATCAATGCTAGCAGTACATATTGGAGGTATCACCGGCAGGGCAGCAGAGTCCATCGCATATATTACTGTAGCTCACTTTTTAAAAAACAATTTAGCCCCCTCAAATTTGAAATTGCAAGTTTAATTCTCTCCATAACCACGATAGTAACGACATGTGACATAATTTATGTAGGATCGTTGATAGCAATCAGAGGGGGGTGAATGATTGCAGCGCACCGTGAAATCTTTTTTTCTCAAACTTATTATCTTTTGTTTTTTTGAATCTGTCAAACACAGCAAGAACAAAAAGAACAAAAAACAGCAAAAGAAATGTATATGGTTTCTGTAGCAGATTAATAAATATTTTCCTTGGCACTGGCAACCGAAAATTCAAACCGTTGTTTCCTCTGTCTTCATGCGAACGACGTTTTTTTTTTGTTTTTTTACTTTTTTGCCTATCGCGTGATGCACATACATACTCAGTTTATCTAGTCAAGGCTCCTAAGTCCTCTAGCGTGAGCTCATGTGAAAAGGTAAACAACTAGTGTACTAAGAAATTAAACTCCACCAGACACATGCATGCTAGAAATCACATGCAGCCAATGATCAGTATTACGTTTCGCATGCACTGCAAATAAAAAAAAAACCGTTGCGATGGGTTGGCTCGCCGAGCCTTCCTCGCTTCCTGCGCTTTGATGCTTCTTGTGCGCGCGCAAGATGTCGCTAGCACACCGGCCGACGGAACCTACAAAAGCACGGCCAAAGCACGTCGGCCGAGAAACCGTCGCGTGCCTCGGGAAGTTTTCCGCCGGTTCGAAGACAAACACAATCGACGATACGATCCTGCGATGCAAACAAAGCGCCGCATGTGTAGAATTTTTTTCCGAAATAGATCTATATTTTATTTCTGAATCGTAGTGGCTATAAAGTGCTCTTCTGGTACCTTTAAATCCTAGCACGAAATAGTATCTCCAAAAGCCACATCTCCGATCATAATTTCTGTCCCCTTTTATGCAGCCTCCTACGAATCCTATTCAATCTCTACTTAAAATGTTAATCCAACTCATCCAACTAGACCTAGCCCTTTTTATCTTAGCTAGGCTTTTGGCCTACTAATTTTCAAGAGACCCGAAACCCTTCCTAACACAGATTTTTCCAAAATTCCAACATTTCTAACATGTCACGTGTCGAAGCCTACAGGACCGCACATCCTGTAACTTCTTCACGCATCATCCACCACGTGTTGTAGCTTTCGGACCGCACCTCCGTAGCTCCAATACGTATCATCCATCTCTAATCTCCATACGCTCCAAGCATGAGTCCGACCATCTCGCGTGACATCTTCGACCGTCTGGACCTCAGATCTCCCCATCCCAGTCCCGGTCCTCGTTACCGACCACGATCGTCTCCATGCTCAACCTACACATGCAAAAACTAAAGAACATTCTTCCGGCACAAGTTCGTCTAAACTTGACCAACATCAGTCCATACACACACGCCAACACACCTCGCATAACATCGATAAACAATATTATCAAATATTCATCATCACAAATTAACCATTGTCAATTATTCATCACTAAAATAACTTAGACCTAACCACATGGTCTAACAATTTACCTGCCGAGCTATCACCTTACGACAAAAGATCCAGTGCACCTACCATGAGTCCCACCGGCCTGCCACGCCACCCAAGCTTAGCACCACCTCCTGCCATGGTGCATGTGTGCGGCAGGCCGGTGGAGGCCACTGTTTGCCGCATTCGTTCGTTGGCTACCATATTGAATCTTCTAGCATTGTACGGTAGCACTGTAGATGATATGTGTTATCTGTTGTTACTATCGTTGTCATAAAGGAGCCATATTTGGGGCTATATTTGGGGGGAAATATGCTACAGTACTGTACATGCGTTGGATTCCCCCGTAGCAGATGTGTTCTTGTGAAGACGGACTCTGTGGCACAATACGTAGTTAGCTCGTTGGCGAGAGCATATCCTGCATCCATACTAGCGCACTACTAGCATTCCCTCACTTTTGACCACAGAGCCTCGTATCTGGTCTTGCACAGCAATTTATCAGCGGTAAAAATACTGCTCTGTCAATTCTGGTCGACTAGCTCTCTTCTTTTTATGCAAGCAATTAGTTCCTATATTGATATACAGGGACGTAGATTTGTATAACTTATACAGAGAAGATGATGTATAGAAGGAATCATTGACACTTTTGATATTATTTGAATCCGTATTTATAATAATAATTATCATCTTACCGAATTAATAAAAATAATGTATCTAGCGCACAATAGCCATATGGCAGCCTAGAGAGGCAACATGTGGCCTCTGCTGCACGGTCATCGTGCAGCATAGGCTTGCCACATGGCCACTATGCAGGAGGCAATTAGTAAGGCTACTTAGCGCTAATCTAATTTTAATTAGGAATTTTGTTTAGGTGTATTGCTTGTTTGATTTTTAGATACAGTAAATGAGCTCTAAAAATTTCAAAAAAATTTGTGCAGCCTCCCAACACAGCATACTTGATTGTGTAATTTTTTTTCGTAATTTTATCCACCCTAAATTTCATTGAAGAATTCCTTTAACTAGATTGTTTGTATGAATTTTTCAATGTAGCAAATGAGCTCCAAAAATTACGAGTATTTTTGAAGGATCCTTGCACAGTCAACCTAATTGTGTATTTTTTTAAAGAATTTTATGCGTTCCAAATTTGTCATGTTAATTCATGTTAATTTAATCATAATTAGTGACATGATGTGCTCATTTAATTCATCTTTTAATTCGTATGTCACATAGCCACCGTGCGGTGGCCATCTTTTACAGTGCCTGACCTCGCTCCTCCACACATATGTCACCCCCTCGCTGCTATCCCCCTTACCTCCCTCCTTTGCACAGATGTCACCTCGTTCATGCCGTCCCCCCTTGCCCCCTCCCTCGTCCACACATATGTCACCCCTGTCTATGCCGTCCCTCTTGCCCGCAGTGGTGAACGTCGACAATGAGTCCAGAGTCCTACAACATGCAACACCTTTTCACTACGTGGAGTACAGAGTTTCACTCCTGCGGTTTAGACATGAACTACAAGGATCTTTGGGCAGACATGGTGTAATGGGCCCCTGACAAGGACTTGAATACAAGTGCGAAAGAATGTCGGCAAATGCAATGCATCTAGAACGACATGGATGACAGCCAATGTATAGTATTAGCGCACAATCAAGTGCATGATGCAAGACCTTCGAGCACTTAATAAAGGATTGCACCAACAGACAGAACTCGTCTAGTCGCCATTCGGTATCGTTATTTCTTGCATTATCTGCCTTATATTTTTATGCACAGTGAAACTGCACAATACCCAGATATGTCAGATATGTTTTTTATGCATTGTACTGGTGTGTGTGTGTGTGTGATGGACCTAATGCGGCATCTTTGTGCGGCAGATGTGACACGTTTGCCACGCTAGCTCGGTGTATAAGTACTACCCTTCCGTGGTGGCCTTTCATGCAACAAGACTAGCACACTACCACCCACAGATGGAGAAGCAATGGAAGAAGATCAACCAACTAGCATGAGCTACTGCAGCCTGCGACGAGCAAAGCGCCCGTGCTAGAAGGCCACCTCCCCTCAATGACGCCCTCCATAGCTCCAACCCCTACCAGAATGTTCCCACCAAGCATTCATGTGTGGAGGAGGGATGTCAGACACTGCAAAAGATGGCAACTACACGGTGGTCGTGCGGCCTACAAATTAAAAAACAAATTAAATGAGCACCGCATGTCACTATTTATGATTAAATTAACATGGCAAATTTGGAGTGCATAAAATTCTTGAAAAATTACAAGATTAGGTTGACTGTGCAAGGATCCTTAAAAAATTCATAATTTTTTAAGCTCATTTGCTACATTAAAAATTCGTATGAATAGTCTACTTAAAGGAATTCTTCAGTGAAATAGGATAGATAAAATTGCAAAAATTTATATAATCAAGTGCACTGTGTCAAGAGGCTACACATCAAATTTCATAATTTGGAGCCCATTTGCTACATCTAAAAAATCAAAAAAGGAACACACCTAAAGAAAATCCCTAATTAGAGTTAGATTAGCGCTAATTAGCCTTACTAATTGCCTCCTACATGGTTGCCGTGCGGCAATTGGGCTAAAATAACGCCAAAAGTGCCAAAAACACGTATAGAAGCTCTACTCCAGCTTTTAGCGTTGGGCTAAAATAATACCGTTCGCTGCTAAACAAGTCAGTAGTATAGAGTTGCTCGTTAGTTGCGCTCGCTCTCGTCTACATATTGTTAAGGGTGGAACTAGAACAAAAATAACCGGAATTTACTACTTCATCGTACATATAATAATATATATAATTTTTAAGAAATATTTTACTAAATAGTAATGTTTGCGGTAATTTTTAGCATCAATACTTTAACGTAACTGATGGTAGTGTATGATGATAAAAAAGTAGTGATCGAAATACTTATCAAAACAAAAAAGCTTAATAATAATATTGGTTAGTTGTAGCAAACTGAAGTAACTAAGGGCAAAATCACAAACAAAAGCTAGTCGATATTGGTAAAATACATCATCCGATCTCAATGACTTGTTAAAGGAGAACAAAATTACTTAAAGTTTTCAAGTAAATAAATAGTAGAATGATCAAATATAAGTTAATGTATTACCTTTTAGTATTTCCATTCTTTCGAGTTCATAAAGCGACGAACCGCGCCATCATTGGTAATTTTTGTCAATTATTGTTTCTCTGTATAGCAAATAAATATATCATTTATGAAATCATCACAAATTAATTAAAAAAGTCAATTAAATATTTCTATGTTCAACAATCCAATAACAATATAATAAAAAAATACATCTAGTAGCTTTACTTACTTGATATTATGGTCAAATACTACAATTTTACCTTTGATTTGTAACGAGCTAAGCCGATATTCTAAAAATCAAAATTGAAACACTAAGTCTTAACCTTACAATTCGACAAAAATCAATCAACAATCATCACATTGAAATCCTAACTTACAAATTTAGCTCATATTCTTGAAACAAATAGGGAGAATTAAAAGAAATTTAGAGCAAAATACATACTGATCAGGTGGACAAAAGTTTCTTTCGGTCGACAAGGGCACGAGGCAACAGGGATCAGACGGCACCATGGTGAGATGGCAGGTGAAGGCAACCGGTGATGTCGATTTCTCCCACTCTCTGGTGACCGGTCGCTATTTGGTTGGGTGCGGCTGTGTGGTGAACGTGGTGTATATCTCCTAGCCGACCATGCGAGATGAATATACGTCGAGGGCTGTTGCGAGATTTCAGGATCAATTAAATAGATGTCATAGCCTATTACGGTCCAGTCCTCCCTCTTAGGCTATCTTAAGGGATGGCTTGGTCTGATATAGCTATCTTATGGGCTGAGAGAAGCAGTGGCTACTCGTGGACTGTTACTAGTTGCTAGGAATTTAGGTTGTTAGTGCTCTCTTTGTCAAGCCTCTAAGAAAAAAAAATCAGGTAGATTGAGTTTAGACTAAGGAATTTACATATGGGCTAAAGATGCTGACCTCTACTTAAAAAATATTTTATACCTGTGAGACCGGGGGAGGCTACTTGGGGCCTGTTTGGCTGGACACAAGCCGGACGGCTTTTGACTTTTGCTACAGTACCTAACTTTCAAATGGAGTATTTTCTCAAAACGGGATCTACAAGTTAAACGTAGTACACGTTAAAAGCCTAACATCTGTATCAGCTAAAATCGTAGGTGAGTATCGGTCTCTCCGTAATCTGTACCGTAAACAACCAAAATTCAAAAATTTCAACCAAAAATCATAAGCCGCAGTAAAAAAGAACACCCCCAATTGGTTCGGCCCGTGCCTCTTGTGTTGCTTTCCGCTCCCGCGTCACGACGTGCTACCAAAAGCCTAACTTGCAGGAGCTACTAGCGCATGTGAGTCTTGAGGTACTGAGTTCGCCGTGTATCTGTCTCATGTGCCAGAACTGGTGGCCATTCATCTGTCTATTCTATGGCGCTCCGTATCATGCCTGGGTTTTTCAATCCGGCATGCATGGACTTGTCACTTGTGCATGTGTGGCGAGCAAGCACGAGCATGCAGTACCAACTTGTCCATGATTTTTTTAGGCCAAGAGAGCATTTTATTATCTTTGAGTAGGATCACAGTTCTTAAACAAATCTCTCGTACAAAGCTTAGCGCCGCGAGAAGGTACGAGCACCGCTCTAGAGTACAAGAAACTTCCGGGCTGCCATGATTAGGGTGTCCTCCCATGGCAGGCCTGCTCTTTTCATTTTCAGCTTTTAATTTTTCTACGATAAATAACTTTTTTTACAGTAACTAATATTTAAACAGAATATCTTTTTAAAATAGAGTCTACTAACCAATCGTAATACATATTGTAATGATTTCACCTATATTGACAAAAATCGCATACGAGTATCTTTTCCTCTGTACTCTCGCAAAAAGCCACTATTCATAAGCCACAGTCAAAAATCATAAGTTGCAGCCATAAAGAACATGCAAGTGTGGTGCTATGTTTCTTGAATAGAGAGTAGCCTAGCCCATTGGTTTTAGATTCCGCTCCAAATATTTTCAGCTTTTTTTCTTACTTAAGTTAGAAGACACCTAAAATGTATCGGCTTTAATTTTGGTTATTTTAGCTTCTTTTATTTTTTTGCCTTTTTTGCTTTTTTCTATATTTCTTTCGTATTGTCCGTGACGATATAATGATTTTTTTCTGTTTTTAAATTTTTTTAATTGAATGACTCAGAAAAGATAATAGACGATACAATATAATTTCAACCAGAAACAATAGCCAAAGCTAAAAACTAGAAGATTAAGTTTTTTTTTTGAAGCAGACCGCTGGTTGTAATTGTCGGCGGCTATTCTTAATAATTTTGGTGGAAATAGATGGCTGCACTCAACAGTGAACACTTCTAACAACTACCCATGCTATAATTTGCCAACAGTGAACACAACAATTTTCTGGCACCGATGACTGGCGCCACTGAATGATGCATCTAATCCACAACGCCTTCCCAGATAGAGCTACAGGGCCTATTTGGTAACAACTATGGTTTATGACTTTTGGCTAAAATTTTTGAATTTTGGCTGTTTACGGTACAGATTACAGAGAGATACTCACTTGCGATTTTGGATGATACAGATGTTGGGCTTTTAACGTGTACAACAATTAATTTGTAGACCCCGTCTTGAAAAAAATACTCCGTTTAAAAGTCAGATACTATAGCAAAAACTAAAATCCGTCAGCTTTAGAGGAAAATAACATACCCTATTATGGTTGTCATCAGAGGTTAGATAACCCTAGAAATTTATTTCCAAAAGGACGAAATGGTTGTGGATTTGTTTCATTTGAGTCACGGTTGCTATGCTTTGTCCTCGAGACGACGTTAGATCCATTTGGTCCGAGTGGCCATCAATGATTGAATGCTAGCGTGTGTCGTCTTTTTGCAAATTGATGATGGACCAAACATGCATGTGACTACATATGTGAGGTCCCTCTTGCTATTCACTCGCCCTCGCCTGACACTTTTGCATTCGTGGACCAGCACTTGTGCTATATTGCTCGAGCGTTAGTATTGGCTTTCGCTTAAAAAAAATCAGAAGGCAATATGAATATTAGTTTTTCGAAGCGATTACATATCCTACTTCTCTTTTTTTATCTCACGTATGTCTTTCTCTTATTTTTTCTACCACTATCATTTTTTTAAAATCACTTTTTTTGTCACTAATATTTATTTTTAATCAAAATTTATCAGCCACAGCTAATACGGACGCATGTGTGAGTTAAAAATATGCTAATTTTGGCTCAATTCACCAATTAAACTAAAGCCCGATTCGTTAATTGCCTACGGCTCATTTCGTGGGCCTTGAGAGCTGGAACCCCGAAATGAAACTCGTGGGGCTTGACTTTGCGGCACAGCACAGCTCCAAGAGGCGAAGCCCAAAGTAGGCTTCTCTTCTTTTAATCAACTCGGACAAAGCCCACAAAATATTTCAACCCATTATATCTTGGTAAAAAGCTGACCGAAATGGTCGAAGTGCTCAGAGAATACTAGTGATAAATTGACGCCCCCCTCCTCCTCCTCTGTGGTTTATTGCTTCATCATCAACGGTTAAAACGCTATACCTTTTCATCTAAAACAGCTATAATTTTTGTTATTTTACGAGAAAGTTTTTTCTTATAGTTTTAGTAAAGTTTTTTCTTATAAATTTAGTACGAAGTGCTAGTATTTAAACTAAGCTGGTTTGTTTAATTTGCTGGAAATACAAACGCTTAAAATTGGTCTGGCGCCGTGACACAAGATTACAAAATTAGGCTCTGTGTGGTGATCATATTCATAGGCAGCAACTGGGACGTGTCAACCACTCATACCATTCGTTTCAGTTGCAACAAGGGTGCTGCATGCAAGCTGTTGTTGATGTGTAAGCTTCTCCTACCTCTCACCGGTTGCAGCAAAAGAAGTCCAAATGCATCTTCTGCACCTACCTCTCACCAGCCATGAACTCCCTTGAGATCTTCAGTACAGCAAACCTTGCAGATTGTCTTGTTAAATGAACTGCCATAACTCTTTCAAAAAAAGTTTTGCAGTTAAGCTTGAGCTAATTTTCTCAAATGGGAAATCTAAATCTTGCATTTCGGGTAAGACCCAAGTTTATTATTGATGTCTAAACGGAATTACTACAAACACTAGTACATTTTGCAGCCTTGATTGGACTATTACCACTGGCTACAGGCATGTTCCTTGTGATGTTGCATCTTACTCGTAGACGAGAATGAACGACTCACCACCTTAAAATTGATGTCTAACTTTCAAATTGCGCCAAAAGAAGATCAGATATCGTTAACTGATAAAAGTACAATTTACCTTAAAATCGATGTCTTGCTTTTATTCAATCATTACTATCTTAGTAGAGTACTGTTTGTTTGTACCTGCATTTGGTGTAAGCAACACTGGCAAGGACAGCAACGTGGACCGACACCTTTCGAAGAGAAACAAAAGGAGGTCGGGGTAGCGGTCGACATATAAATTTAGATAACTTTAGTCACCAAATAGAGGCTTAGGTGCTGTTGGATTGGGCTGAAATAAGTTGGTTTATGGTTAAAATTACACTGTAGCTGGCTGAAATTTTACTGTAACTGATGGTGACTTATTTGACATAAATAAAATTAAAAAAATTAAAACTAGAAAAAATAAGTTAATCCATCACGAACAAATACAAATGAATATGAAAAAAGAATCAGCAAAAAAGCCAAAAAATCAGAGAAAAAAAATGAAATTTAGGAATAGTAAAAAATATATCAGAAGTCAGAAGTTCAAACCGAAATGAGCGGGGCCTTAATTTCAATCTTTAGTTGCATTATTTGAGTGCTGTAGGCTGGCAGTTGCAATTTGTTCCGGGTAGAATGTTCAGAATATATAATCATTTGACTTGTTTTGATAAAAAGGAACTCATTTCCACCGTCCGTTTTGCTTTTACCGAGCAAAATGTACGGTGCATTTATCTCAGAAATTACAACCTGGTGTGAAACACAAACTTTATCTGTTCTCTAATAAAGGTTGACTCCTTCAGCTATCACAGTCAGAAGACGGCACCTGCATGCTTCAGCTTTGTTTTGCCGCGAGGGAAGTGCATCCTCTGCCATTGCAACTTAGGGCTGTAAAAAAAGTTCGGAGCTTGTGAGCTACTCGAGTTCGGCTCGTTCTAGGTTTGATTCGAGCTCGATTCGAACTTTAAACGAGCCGAACTCGAGCTTGATCTCGAGCTCGCGAGCTTTACCGAGCCGAGCTCGAATAGTTCGCGAGCTCCGATTCGAGCTTAAATAGTAATACATATTAACTCTTACCGAGCTTACTCAAGCCTTACTCGAGCCGAACTTGAGCTTTTCTTATTGTTGAAAATTAGTGTATATTTGAATTATTTTGACTGTTATCGAGCTTACTCGAGCCGAATTCGAGCTCGAACTTTTCTTATTATTAAAAAATAATGCATAATAAATTATTTTAATTGTTATCGAGCTTCACCGAGCCGAGCTCGAGCCTACTCGAGCTTAGGCCGAGCCGAGCTCGAGCCCAGGTTCAAGCTCGAACCTCAACTCAAGCTCGGCTCGAGCTCGGCTCGAGCTTCTACCGAGCTCGAGCGAGCTTGGCCTTTCAGGCTCTAGCTCGGCTCGTTTACAGCCCTATTGCAACTACAATGGCAGAGAGGTACAGAAACATGCCATTACTCTATTCTCAACCATTGGATCAAAGAAGCAACGGATGGGATCAAAACGTACGGTACGATGCTAAAGCGTAAAGGCAGAGGATGCATTCCTCACTCATGACCACCCATGGCATATAGTCTGGCGCTCTGGCTAATTCACGGGAACGACTTGTGCTTCTCGCTGTTGGAAAATAGTGGTAGCAGCTGTGCATGGGGTCCAAAATCCAAACCAATTGAATTAGATAGTACATTCGTCCAATGAGTCTGATAAAAGTAAGTTTCAGAGAGTCTGATCCAGATATGTGTTCCGCTTTGACGTATCACTCAGACACAAGGTACCTTCTTTTTGACCGATGGTTTATGATTTAAATATTTGAAGTCTGACTGTTTGTAAAAGATAATATATGCAGAAAAATAATCGTATGTGATTTTTACTGGTACATCTGAACTCAGTATACTTTTAACTACAATCTTTCTATTGACTCCATTTTAGAAAACGCGTCATTTAAAAGCTAGTTATGAGTATAAGCCATGAATAAGCTAAAAAGAACCGCCCCAGCGTTTAGGCACGTCTAAACGGAAAGGTGATTCAAAATTACAACACAAGTGGAATCTGGTCTCCAACGCTGAATTGGGAACCAAAAGGGGAAAAGAACCGGAAAATCCTGTCATGGTTCATCGGACTTCTACAACGCATAGCCTGGAACCGGTGAGACACCCAGGATGCCACCCTAAAAAGACGAGGTATTTTTCGCATCAAGATTAGGTAGCTAGCTGCTACCAATGTGGGTGGCAGATGGATTGGAACCATCAGTAGTAGTACGCGATCTCTGGCAATCCTGGTTTGAACTCTGAGGTCGTCGATCTTCATCAGTACCACTTACCCACTGCTAGTCCGATCCCCTCCATCGCACACAGAATCGACGAGAGGTTTCAATGAGCAACGGTTGGAAACTAGGATGTTTCGCGGTCCATTTGGCTCCTCCGTTGGCTACCGGTCAAGGAGTAAATTGCGTTTCAAATAAGCGTACGTACATCCGCACACATGCAGGCGTATGTATGGATGTTCTGGAGGAGCGCCCACCCCCCACCCTAGGTGATACTAGCCACATAAGTGCGGCGTCACGCCGCGCTAGCCACCATGTGGACCGAAATAAAAGAGACGAAAATTCGTGAGACGGTTCTTTTAAAAAATCGAGGACGGATGCGTAATTTCGGAGGAACTGAAGGGTTTTTTTCGCAAAAAAACAGAAACCCGCAAGGACCTGTACGTAACTAAATAAGGACTTATACATAATTTTGGAAATCGCGGGCTGCTATCGGCAAATTGGAGGGGGCTTTCCGAAAAAAAACTGTCAGGGACTTGATTGCGAGAAATAAGGACCTGTTTGCGAGAACGAAGAACCTCTACGCGATTTCGCAAAACGCAGGGGGCTTGGCGCATAAACGATGATGTGGCTAGCTTCAGCAGCCGGAGAGTCCCCCGGGCGTAATATATATAGTATACCCTATAAGTAACTATAGAGATTATTATATCACTCTTATTTTTATGATTTTTAAATAATATATTATTTTATCTTTTAAATAAATATTTCTCATATTAATCAGTAAGTATATGATTTGTTCGTGGAACTCTTTATTCATGTTTTGATGTTATTCTAAATTATCTCTGATCTTATGTCTTTGTGTAGGATAACTATGATTTATAGATCAACATTATATATTAATTGATAGACATGTTTTACGGATCATAGAAATGAAGATATCAAATCAATAATATAGACATATGTTAGAGAATATAATGTTGGATTGATCTATTATGAGACACTACGGGAATTATTATATTTTTAAGTGTTATCAGTTGATCTCATACATAGTGTATGTACGATCTTTAGATCTAAGATCGTCACCGTTTTCTATATGTGTAATAGTTTGCTTAGGGGTTATCAAACACTACTCCGTAACTATGTGGTCATAAAGGTAGCTTTTGGATTTACTATAAATTATGTTAAGAAATGTGAGAGATCAATATAGAATTTGCCCCTCCAATATAACGAGAGAGATATCTCTAGGCCCCCTTGATATGATTGGATTAAGAAAGTACATGGCCACATCGAATGTGGTTGAGGAGTCAATCACAACTAAGTAATCCACTATAGATTCGAGTAAAAAGCCAAGCTATCATAGGATGGCACGCTTCTCACCTTGATTCAATCTGGTATCATGAGGCAAAGAGATTAGTATATAAGCACTATATAGGTTCATCCAATACGATCTTTATGTATAGTTGAAAGTCGTTATGTTCTGCTAGGGACCGCTATAGATTTATGGATCAAAAAGGAGTTTTCTCCCTATGGCCAAATATGTATGAATCTACAAGGTCACACACTTAACGAGTTGGAACAGATAAATGTCCGGATGATAGACTCCAAGTGAGATACGATCTCTACTCTTATTGGATAAAGATTTAGCCTGAAACTTTTCGAGTTGGATACGATGTATGATTATATCAGATAAAGATTCACTTGGAGGCTATATAAAAAAGATGTACAGAGGCTGAGAGAGGTATCTTGAGACACACCTATTGAAACACTAACTGTCACCTCTCATAACCCCTGCCGTGCGCGCTAGTGCTATCACACCGACGCACGACGTTCCATTCCTAGATGTGTCGACCTCAGTAGAGGTACTGTTGCGACTGCAACGCTGATCTAGATGATCGTGAGGAGGAGACAGTTGGCCAAAGGACGATCGACTATTTCCACTGCACCGACGCGCGCTTCATTAAACTGGCTGCTTCAACTTTACTTCCGATGCATTGCGCGTCTAGTGGTAACGTTCTATGATCTCTTACTCATATAACTTTTCTAGTTTACACAATGAAAATTTTTATTACGCGCTAGTGTAGTCTACCCGTATCCCAACACAAACGACCTGCCCCCAGCACATGCCCAGGCGCCAGTAGCTATGTAAGGGAGTGTCGTGTTGGTTTCTGCTCTACTCACAGAAGTTAGATATTAATATGAATATATAGTTCTTCAAAACAGTTCTCCACTCCTCTCGCTTCGAAGGTAAGGCAGTGAGTCATGAGTGTATCTCACACCACACTCATCTCGCTCCCGTCTCACACACACATCTCTCTCATTTTTTCCACCACCCGCCCTCTCATTCTCAAAGCCATTTTTTTTCAATCACTACTATTCATTTTCAGCCAAAAGCCATCAGCCGCAGCCTAAAACAAGTGGTAAAATATCTTGTTTTCCTCGTGAATGTATATTGTACGCACGCACGCCGTGCAGTGATCTTTCGCCCAATTCTTTTTTTAGTTTTTTTAGTGACATCTCTTAGAAACTACTATTCATTAAACTAATAAATTATAATTAAAAGATATAAACCATAGTTTAAAAGAATAACCCGTTTTGCGTGCGTCTAATGTGTACGCCAGATGTGGATGCGTATCAGCGTTACATGTTGCATGTCATCGTCCAATAGCTAGCTTGGACGTTCCAGCGGCATCCACGGCTCCTTGGGGCGATGCCAGAATTTCCACTCCACTGCTAGACACACAAGCGCTGTATTTGGGTTTTCTCCTTTAATGTCTAGCGCCTATACTACCGCCTCGCGGCTTCTCCGATGACGTCCCTAACCCCAACCAAATCCAGCTCTGCAATCCGCCTCCTCTCCGCCTAGATCCGCCGCCTTCACCTTCCCTACTCCAGATCTCTCTCTCTCTCTCTCTCTCTCTCTCTCTCTCTCTCTCTCTCTCTCTCTCTCTCTCTCTCTCTCTCGTGTGTGTGTTTTGCAACCTATCGAGTTGGTAGTAGCCCTCGTATCACCTTTTTGGTGGAGAGAAGCTGTGTCCTCTTGTCTTTTGCATGAGAGCAAGTATAATGAGAGGCTGTTAGCTGGTTGTATACTGAGGTGGAGGAGAGAGAGGAGGAGAGAAGGAGGTGGTCAGAAGTTCTGACCAAATGAAGCACAAGAACCAAGAAACTTTGTGAGAGGAAGGGTAGGTCATACAACCTTCAAGTGGTCAGAACTACTATATGAGTAAGTCGATAAGTGGGTCAGAAGTGTCCATACTGACCAAATTGAAGGTCAGTATTATTAGCCTTGCTCTGATAAAGACAACGGCCTTGCACCTTTTCTAGCTATGGGATTCATAATTCAGTGGTACACATTAAGGGCTACAGCCAAGTGATTTGCTACATTAACTTAAATACTCAGTATCACCTAAGTTAGCGGAGAAAAGATACGTTATAATAACACCATGCCTTAACTTCACAAAGAGGATGTGTAGTGTATCTCTTCTTATCCAATCAATCACCATTATTTACGGACGAGTGCGTCTCAACGGGAAAATACGTTCTTGTGCTATATATGATCTATCCCTAGCCTTCGCAGTTCTAAACATGTGCTACGGGGTAGGTCCTTTTTTGGTTCTGGGCTTCAGCTGTTGCCTTTTTCATAGTAACTAGGTTTTAAATGAAGTGACTTTTTAAAGTAGGATCTATAAACCAGTCATAGTAAATACTATAACGACTTCATCTATATCAGTCAAAATCACACGTGAATTTTTCTCTCTCCATATTCTCTCGCACAAAACAACTAAAAGCCATAAACAAAAGCCCAAAGAACAAGGTCATACTCGTGTATACATCCACTACTATACATATAGTCTACGTACAAGTAGAGTCATGCTAGCGCACGGTACCGTAAGAAAAGATTCTGACGGTATAGGCAAGTTTTACCGGTTTTATTTAAGTTCGATGAGTTTCACAAGATTCCAAAGAGTTGAACATATTTTATGAAATTTAGTTAACTTACACATGAAATCTCCCAAAACTTTATGAAACCTAATAAAACATTATCAAATTTAGACATAAAATCTTATAAAATTTAGTCTAACTTAGGCATAAAATATTCTGAAACTTTATGAAACACCACTAAACGCTATGAAACTCAATAATAAAACCTCATAAATCTTAATTATTAAACTTCATGAAACTTGAGTTTCAACTGCATGAATCAGGAACGCAGGCCTGGTCGTCGTACTCCACTGACTTTCCGTCGGTGTTAGTGCTGGCACCGGTCGCCTTCCCGCTCTTGCTCTACCCGTCTGCCTAGCCTCTCCGTGTCGACCTCGACCCTCACGCCGGGAGCCTCGTGGAGAATGTCCACGCCAAGAACGACGCCCACCGGCTGGACTGGCCCAGCCGAATGCTCTTCCGAACACGGCTGCCGCCTTCGCCACCAACTATGAGGCCACAGCGCGTGCTGCCCTGGTGGTCGGTACGGAACGTGACGAGGCTCGTCATCTGCTGCAGCTTTCCCGCCGCGACGACCTCCCGAGCACGTGGTCAGGCAGGCGCAGCGTGAACATCTTGGCATCAGCGCCGGCCTATGCAACGAGCAGTGACCTCTGTCGTGGCCTACAAGCTTGCTCGCCACTCTATCGCAACCGTCAAATCGGCTCTAGTGGCGCCGTTGAATTTAGGAAGGAGTTAGGAATAAGGTAGAGAGAAACAAATGACTAGACGAGGAAGAATGACGACCAATCATGATAAAAAAACCTAGGTAAGGACGAGTCTACTTTCCTTCCTATCCAGAAGATATACCGTCGATTTAAGACGTGACGGTGTACCGTTTTGTAGTTTGTGTGGTACAAGTAATACGTGTGCGTGTGCGACTACCTTGTTCCCAATAAACAACCGTAGCCGATCACATTAGCAATCTCCGGACCCTGTAATAACACGGATACTATACCAAACTACTAGCGATCAGTCAAACCAATAGTACCAACCAAGTCACAGACGGCCGTAATGCACAGTACCGTAGTTTTCTGACATGGTGGTCCCAAGACACTTACAGCTCCAAATCATTTGACCCTTCTCACTCTAAGCAGCGCCAGCCAATCAATGACAAGGTGGCCCCACTCTCCCTATAACTTAGTGGGCCCTCACTCACTCCTACAGTCCTACTCTTTCTGCTGAGTCTCGACTTCACCTTCTCGTCCGTCCATCGCCTTGAAAGATTCGAACTTGTTCGCCCCCTCCTCGCCTCCCCCCGCCCCCACCTCCGCTCCCCAAGGCGAGATCTCATCATCCCATTCCCAAATCGGCCGCAAAACCCCAAACCCAAACCCACCGATCGATCCACAAGCGCCCCGAATCCCTCCAAATTCGCCACGGAATGCCTCGAATCGGAGTCCGAATCCCGCACCCACCAATTCAAATCTGAGCCATACCCCGTTCCCCAAACTCCGGCATTATCTAGGTTCTCGACGAATCCGGCCGCAATGGCGACGGCGCTTTCCAAATCCACCCCTAAATCCCACCCCAGGTCGCCCACCACCGCGCAGCCGCCGAACCCCGGCCCCACCGCCGCAGCGGGCGCGCCCCCGCCCGCCGGCGCGACGCCGTCGAAGAACACGGCGATGGCGGAGCTCAAGTCGCGGGTGCTCGCCGCTCTGGCGAAGCTCTCCGACCGCGACACGCACCACATCGCCTTGGAGGACCTCGACCGCATCATCCGCTCGCTGCCGTCCCCGGACGCCGTGCCCATGCTGCTCCATGCGCTGGTGTCCGACTCTCCGGGGCTCGCCTCGCCGGCGCGGCGCGAGTCGTTGCGCCTCCTCGCCACGCTCTGCGCGGCGCACCCCGACGCCGCCGCGCCGCACCTGCACAAGGTGCTGGCGCACCTCGCGCGGCGGCTCAAGGACCCGGCCTCCGACACGTCCGTGCGCGACGCGTGCCGCGACGCCGCGGGGCAGCTCGCGGCGGTGTACCTCCGGCCTCTGGGTGCTTCGTGCGCTGCTGAGGCGGGCAATGCGACCGTCGCGCTGTTCGTGAAGCCGCTGTTCGAGGTGATGGGGGAGCAGAGCAAGGCGGTGCAGGGCGGGGCGGCCGCCTGTCTGGCGAAGACGGTGGAGGGGGCGGGGCCTGGACCCGGGGTGGTGGGGATGTTTGGTAAGCTTTGTCCGAGGATTTGCAAATTGCTTGGTGGGCAGGGAGTGCAGGCAAAGGGGGCACTGCTCAGTGTCATCGGAAGCTTATCTCAGGTAGGGTCTGGCTCTGTAAATTTGTTCGTGCATGCTATGTGTTCGACATAACGAATGCCAGGTGATAGAAATTTGTCGTAGATTGGTAGTCGATGATTTTTTATGGACATGTAGTTTATAAGTCTGAAGTAGGAATGCTATCCTAGATTGTGGCCTGTGGGCAGGGCTTATTTTGGAGTAAGTGCTGTTTGGCGCTGCTGCTGCCGTAATTAGTTTTATCGTAATTGTAGTTTTGGATGCGGCCTGTATATCTCACTGACAACTGTAGGGATGGAAACACTGGTAGGTTTTGGTGTGCAGGCCAAGTGTTTGGTGAATTACCATTGAGAGTATGGGATCAGGGTTCGGATTTAAAAAAATAGCTGTTACAATGTGGTTTTGAACTTTTGATAGAGGGTGTGAAGGTGGGAGATTTAGCATTTGATATCCTGCCACAGGGCATAGAAGAATGTGTTTACTTCTACAGTTCTACTTGTTGTTTGACCCCATGAACAATGGAAAGTATAATTGAGTACTGATTACAAGGTTTAAATAGGAGCTTAGCTAACCTACCGGCTGTTTCTGGTAACTTTTTATTCTTTTTTATTCCAGCAAGGACTATGAGATATAACCTCTTTTACCTGTTCATAGAGATATGATGTGTAAACGTTGATTCATGTATTGACTGGGAGAGTTGAAGACTCTCTCTCTCTCTTTCTCTCTGCCTATTCTATCGCTCATTGGCTGTTTGAGCCATTGGAGGTTATTGCATTAGTTTGGTCCTTACTACAAATTTGGTAGTGTAGCTTGAATATTTAAGAATGATAGCTTTAGGCCTTTTGATTGCTGGGGGCATGGAGTTATGGAGATTACTAGGTTGAACTATACTTGCGAGCTTTTCTTTGTTATTTCTGTGAAGTGATTGATATATTATGATTGCATGAATGGAAGTCTCCAACTCATCTCTTTTTGTTCTGTTTTATTTTATTTTATTCATAAGACTGCAACGCCAAACTGCTTAAAATTAGGAGCTTCAAATGGTCCTATCATGGAAAATTGTCACCTATACAAGTATTCTTTTGTTCTGCATATTTCATAAATCACTGCAACGATCAGCATGGTCAGTGGGCCTCCTTGTTTGAGTATCTGTTTATATCTTGCCTTTCAGGTTGGAGCAATCAGTCCTCAGAATATGCAGCAGACGCTGCAAAGTATTCGTGACTGTCTTGAGAACAGTGATTGGGCTACTAGAAAAGCAGCTGCTGATACATTGTGTGTCCTGGCCACCCATTCAGGCCACTTGATAGGAGATGGAACAGCTCCAACCATAGCAGCTCTTGAGGCTTGCCGTTTTGATAAGGTAACAAAAAATTCAATACTCAATCTAAACTGAAGGATCTGTTGCTGTTCCATCTTCCATGGATCCTTTTCAGATGACCACAAGTTATATGCTTGTGCTGTGCTAAGTTGTTCCTGTCAATTTTTTCCAGGTAAGGCCTGTCAGAGATAGCATGGTTGATGCAGTACAGTTGTGGAAAAAGTTAACAGGAGAAGATACAAATGGTATGAATCCGTCCTTTTGTTTAACAAGTGTACGATATTATTTAGGGTGTTACAACTTTGTACTTATCGTAAAACAATTTGCATGCAGCAGATGGTAAAAATAAGGAGCCAGCTGATGGTGAAGGGAAGCTGGACTCCAAAAGGTCAAGTGGAAAATCAGAATCTTTGAAAGATTCCTCCCCTGATTCGCCTAGCAACAATGAGAAAGCGAAAGGCGGTAGCATAGCTGAAAAAGCAGCAGTTCTCTTCAAGAAAAGACCTACACTAACTGACAGGGAATTAAACCCTGAATTTTTTCAAAAGCTTGAGACAAGGGGCGCAGATGACTTGGCTGTTGAGGTGGTAGTTCCCCGCAAGACTCTACAACCTCATTTACAAAGTGAAGATGAACCAGAAGAAGATGGTGATCCTGTTGGTCCAGCTAACAGCAATGGATCAGCAGATGATGAAGGACATCTGACTCAAGTGCGTGCTAGCTCTAACTTTCAAAACATTCGAGATAAATGGGCTGGTCAGAAAGGAAATAGAAACAAAGATGCGAAGGCTAGGGCATCTGATGTTGAAAATAGGAGCGAACCCAGTACAAAGGATTCTGCTGCTGCAGCAATGAATATCCCTGGAGAAGGTCCTTTCGTAAGTAATAAAACAAACTGGTTGGCAATACAGAGGCAGTTGTCACACCTGGAGAGACAGCAAACCGGTCTCATGAACATGATGCAGGTTAGTTCTGTTCGTGTTTATTCCTGTGAAAAGAAAGTTTTGAGGTTTGATTTGCTATTGTACTGCTAAGAAAAGAGTCATAGCATATTACACTTTTTGGCTTCCAGAATGATGATAATAAATTATAGAGTAAATTACACTTTGTACCGCATAACTTATCGTTTGTTTCACTTTGTACAAGAGTTAACCTATAATTTCACTTTGCACCAGGGTGGATCAAATAAAATTTCACTTTGCACTAGCCCAACCTTATTTGGCTCAAAACAGCTCTACATAATGACAAGTTGGTATACACAATTTTGATTAGTCTGTTCCTTCAATTTGATTACTTTGTTTAGGACTGGAACTGATTGGTTAGTGCAAAGTGAAATTTTATTTGATCTACCCTGGTGCAAGTGAAAGTATGGGTCAGCCCTGATGTAAAGTGAAACAAGCAGACAAGTTATCAAGTGTAATTCACTCTAAATTATATTCTGAATTTGTAACATTTAAGTCTATCTACAATTGAGATTTTTCACTGCTTAGTAACCTGTGTAAGTGAAATTATAATTCTATTGTCATATGTTATGTTGGTGTTAGTGCTGGGCTGCTAACCATCTTTTGGCGTCAGAATTTTCATGTAGCCATCTAGCAGACATAGTGCTATGATATTACACAATAACACAAATGAACTGAGTTGACATTATTTAGTTATTTCAGAAATAACCTCATTTTTTGGAAGTAAAGTGCTTTTATGGCCACCTAGGGTTGGTACTTGACTACTTGTTACTAGTTATTTGTTCAATCCATCTCATGTAAGTCTGAAGCTTAAAATAATTACATTGTTGGTGGTTTATTGCCATTTCTGTAGTTTGGTTTTGAGTCATGACAAATCCCTGCTTCGTTTAGCTATGCCCAAACTTTCTTCAGTAAATCCCAAATGAAACCACATGTTGTTGTGACGTGTGCTACTTTTGAGGACATAATTTTAGCTTATTAGACATCTGTGGGAAACCTACCCAATTTCACTTGTGTTTTACAAATTTCAGGATTTCATGGGAGGATCTCATGACAGCATGGTTACTCTAGAAAACAGGGTACGTGGTCTTGAGAGAGTTGTTGAGGAAATGGCTAGGGATATATCACTATCATCAGACAGGAGAGGTGGTGGTTCAATGCTGGGATTTGATTCGTCTCCTGGCAGATCATCTATGAAATACAGTGGTTTTCATGAATACTCTAATTTGAAATTTGGGAGGGGTGGCGATGGACGGATAGGATTTGCAGAAAGGTATTTTTCTGCAGATGGTATGGCTTCTGGTGTAAGAAGCCCATCTTGGAGACCAGATTCTGAACAATGGGACTCGTATGCTTATTCTGGATCTAGAAGCGGTATGAATGCCAGGAGAGGATTAGATTCTGTTTCATCTGACAGTAGGGTTCCTAGAAATGAACGAAGCAATGATCAAGCAGGACCTAGGCGAGGGTGGGATAAAGGACAGGGCCCATTTAGGTTTGGGGAGGGTCCATCTGCTCGAAGTGCATGGCGAGCCTCGAAAGACGAAGCGACACTGCAAGCTATTAGAGTGGCTGGTGAAGACAATGGAAGTTCAAGGGCTGTGGCAAGAGTTGCTATTCCTGAACTGGATGGAGAAGCTTTGAATGATGACAATCAAGGGGATGAAAGAGGTTCACTTTGGGAGTCTTGGACTCGTGCAATGGATGCTGTTCATGTTGGTGACATGGATTCTGCTTACGCTGAGGTTCTTTCAACTGGAGATGCTGAACTACTTGTAAAGTTAATGGAGCAAACTGGACCAGTCGTTGATCAACTTTCAAATGAGGTTGCAAATGAGGTTCTACATGCTGTTGGACAATTCCTTGTGGAAGAAAGCTTCTATGATATAGCTTTGAGCTGGCTTCAGCAGGTAAACTACTATATTCCGTTTTAAGAACAAAGTTTTCTATCTGAATAGGCTGAGTAGTTTATAATGACAGCTATATCAGGGAAATGCCAACCTTGAACTTTTTTTTGTCATGTAAAAACTGGTGTTGAACCAAAAAATAAATCAATTTCATGTGGTACAACACTTTAAAGCATTTTTAAAACAATTGCATACTATTATACTATTCTGTGCCTGTAGTTCCACTGCACAACTATTCATCCATGATACATTTTGGTGAGAGAATGTACCATGAGCAATGCAAATTAGTTTCGGAACTTAGGGCATGGCATATATGATGCTTCCCTGAAGTTAAGTGCTTATGGAGCTGAAAACGCTGACTGTTTCCTGAATCCTCAATTCTACCTAATACATTTGCCGATATTCAGACAGTGTGCTCTTGTATTAGTTTTGGATATTACTTTTGTTGAGATGCGGATGGTGTTCACTCTTGAATTGTGAATACAATTTGTTATTGGCCATTGTAAGTTGTAACAAGCTATGACAGTGAGTTTTGGAAGTTTCCGAAGCAAAATGTCAAGGAATGACAAATATCTGAGTAGAGAGTATGGAGAGTCAAGCAATGACGTCTAACTATATACAATGAATTAATTCGTCAATAGCTATATGTTTTGCTAGACAATTAAATTAACTGAAGCATTCTTAACGTATCTTGGTAAAAGTTCATTTGGATAGAGAATAGAACTGTGATTAATTGACATTTGGTCCTTTTGCCCTCTCCAACAGAATCCTGGCTTTTCATTTGGTCTAGAATGAAGCCCCCTCATTTTTACTGGGTTGCTACAAGATTGAAGGAAAAAAGATTGTGAAGTATGTGAAGGATATTTGATGCTTTCTGCAGTGATCAAATGGGTTCTTATGTGTTGGATAGTTGTTTTTGTGTTCTCTTTTGTTCGCTCAACAATACGGATAATAATTAAGGTTTCTATCTGGACAGCAGGTATGCACTGGCATGCTTGTGAAGCTAATGCAATTGTTTCAATTTACTCGTGAACGATGCAGACCCAATGCAGACAGCGACTAAGCTGTCAGATGATGGTATATAAACTATAAAAATTTTAACAATAGGGATTATATTGGTCGAACAAGGTTTATAAAAGTCTTAATTGATGTTTCTTTGGGGATAGGAAAGGGGTACTATTTTCTTTGAAGAGATATCAGACTGATCTGGTTGTTTCTATACTCAGATGTCTGGTTGTGGTTTTATATTTCTGAGTTGAATGCGTTACTTGAGCTACATATCTTAATGACGGATTTCTTTGTTGTTGATGCAGTTGACTGATCTGGTAATGGAAAATGGATCCGATTATCTTGGAATCCCTCTAGATTTGAAGAACGACCTCTTACTTGGACTTCACGAAGCTACTGCCATTGAGCTGCCTGACGATTGGGAGGGAGCGACACCGGTTCAGGTAATGAAGCAGCTAGCTTCGTCGTGGCGGATCGATCTGCAGCAGCTTATCAATTAGGGCCATCGGTTGTTGACATGAGATAATTTCTTTGTTCATTACCACCTGCTTTATGTTTGCTGTGTTGCTATTAGGGGTATAAGTATTAGATTTGACAGTATGGGAGCGTAACTGTGTTGGAATGAATTGGTGTTGCACGGGGAAATATGATGTTGATATTGTTTTACCTGTGCCGTCTTACCTGTTCATAATTTGAAGAATCTCATTTTGCAGTTTTATCATGTAATTTACGTTTGAAAGATCTTGTGGATACAGAACAGCTAGAGCCGTAGGGGTTTAGAGAACTATTCACACTGCGCTGTGACTTTTCTGAACTTTAAACCCACTCGATATACCGTAAATATGAGGCTAGTTGCTCTATGGGAACCTACTAGGTAGAAACTATGATCTCAGCTGGTAAATATGGTTTGCATAGAGTAAATTGAAGTCGACTGTTCATATCGTTAGAAGGCGGAAGTCAATGGGTCTTCTGAAAAATGTAAACAATTTTTGTGGTTGATGTGAACCAGGTGGATTTTTTGTCCTGGAACTTATGTCCTTTTGGAGCGCACGAATTTCACAGAGAGCAGTTTAATTTTTACAGGAATTAAGAAAAATTCTCTTGTTGTAAACGGATCAGGGTACTTTTCCGATGTCTGTGTCATTGGTAAGATCACTGTCCGAATAGCTGATCAGTTTCAAACCTTCTTTCTTCACCTGTAACTTAAAGTTCCTTCCACGTACCTCAATATATGCTTTACAACACCTATATGTTCTGTTATCGGGTTCTTCATGTACCTGCTCATCATCCCAACTGAAAACGTCAAATCTGGTTGTGTGCGTAGCAAGTATCTTAAACTTCCGATTATGTTTCTGTACAGAGTCTTGTCAACAGGAGGATTTGTGTTGTTCTTGCTCATCTTCAAATGGGGTTCCATCGGAATTTGCGTTGGATTGCAATCCTTCATACAACATTTGTCCAACACCTTGTTGCATGTGCGGACTGGCTGAGAGTAATCTTTCCAGAGTTTTGACGTACTTCAATGCCCAAGTAGTAGTTGAGTAACTCGAGGTCGTTCATACTAAATAATTTCTTCATCTGGAATTTGAAACTATTGATCTCCTCGATACTCTCTCCAGTGATGATCAAATCATCCACATAAACTCCAACCAACAAACTCCTTTTTCTTTGGCTTCGCTTGTACACTGCATGCTCTAATGAGCATTTTTCAAAACCAAATGCCACGAGATACTTGTCTAGCTTTGTATTCCAAGCTCTCAGGGCTTGACAGAGACCGTATAAAGCTTTGTGCAATCTTAATACTAGGTGCTCTTCCCATTTCTTCTCAAATTCTAGAGGTTGCACAACATAAACTTCTTCTAGGTCACCGTTGAAGAAGACTGACTTCACATCCATATGATGAACTTCCCATCCTTCATATGCGCAATCGCAATCAGTAGTCGCACTGTCTCTAGTCTTGTAACAGGGGCAAAGACATCGTCGAAATCAACGCCTTATTGTTGAACGTACCCCTTTACAACTAGCCTCGCCTTGTGCTTTATGTCCACACCTTGGGTGTCCTTCACCTTATACACCCACTTTAATCCAATCGGTTTGTGACTGACTAGCAATGGAACAAGCTGCCATGTTCTATTTTCTTAGATAGAGGACATCTCCTTCTCCATACCTCTTCTCCACTCTAGTTTCGCCTTGGTTTCTTTAAAGTTCGCAGGCTCCTCCTCTCCGAGTAAGCAGAACTCTGAATCTTCCAGCTCGATTAGAGATTGGCATCATAGAGACTTTCAATGGCATGCTCCTGTTGAGGTCCTTCAGACGAGCTTTCATCGAGTTCCAATCTTCGCGGAGCACCAGGTGAGATCGGCATTCCCACCGTTGCTGCAGGAGTACGCGGTGTAGTCGAGCCGGACATCCCGATACCTGTGCTCATTCTTGTCGTGGTCATGCCTGGAGTTTATGCAACATGGTCGTGTGTTCCAACTTCGTCCTGCGTGATCGTAGTGTCGGAAGCCACTACGTGATTGTTAGGATCTATGACCACGTTGTGGTCGGATCCTCCGACTACGCCCACTGTGGTCGGCGTGTCAGTTACGTGGTCATCAAGACCCGCATCAGTATTAGGAGAATAATGCACCGTGAAGATATCTTTCATAGGTCGTACCTCTACCGAGGGATCTCTGCTCCACTCCCACTTCCTCTCTTCCTCGAACACAGCGTCACGAGTCACCACAACTCGTCGTATCATCGGATCAAACATCCGATAGCCTTTTGTCTTCGAATCATACCCAATGAATACCATTGACTTGTTTCGACCTGCTTGTTTGGAGAGATGTGGCATTGTCGTCTTTACATGTGTAACACACCCGAAAATGCGGAGGTGACCCACACTTGGCTTGTGGTCGTAATAGGCTTCCTAAGGAGTTTTGCCGATGGCGCTTTTCGTTGGCGCCAGATTTAGGAGATAAACGACAGTCGAGACCGCTTCCTCCAAAATTCTCCTGGGACACTCATGCTCGTTAACAGACTCCTCGCCATACCGACCACTGTCTGGTTCCTCCTTTCGATCACTCCATTCTGTTGGGGCGAGTAAGGCGCTGTCAGATAACGCCTAATTCCCAGCAGCTCGCAATAGTCGTCGAACTCGTTCGATGACTACTCGCCGCCGCGGTCGATACGCAGAGCTTTCAGCCTCTGATGCTTTTCCATCTCGGCTGCACCCTTAATCTTCTTGAACTCCTCGAACGCTTCATCTTTGCTTCGGAGTAACGCTAGCCACATATACCTCGTACCGTCATCTACAAGCAACAGGAAGTAACGATTTCCTCCATGCGTGGTCAGAGTAATTGGCGCGCAGATGTCGTCGTGCCACAACTGAGGGGCATATCTGCTCGGTATAGAGATGTGGTTGAAAATAGGTTCCGATGTTGTTTGCCAATCAGACAACCATCGGAGATGTCATCCACGTGATCGATCATGGGCATGCCTTATACCATCTTCTTGTGAATCAAATCCTTCAGAGCATGAAAATTCACATGCCTATACCTGGCGTGCCATCTCCACGCCTCTTCAATGCCTCTTATTAGAAGGCACTCTGGGAGTGTTGGATTGATGTGTAACACATACATTCGGTTTCTTGATCTGCTCACTTTGGCCAATAACCTTTGAGTTTTATCTAAGATTTACATTACTCCTTCGACCACAATTTTGTAGCCATTTTCGTCTAGCTGACCAAGACTGATAATATTACTTCTCAGCTTCGGGATGTAGTAAACATTCATGTGAATACGATGTTTACCCGTGGAACACTCCAATAGTACTGAGCCCCTTCCTTGTATCTCCACAGCCGAACCATCTCCAAATTTGACTGAGCCTTTTACCTTCATGTCAATCTCAGCAAACTTCTCCATGCATCCAGTCATGTGGTTACTTGCACTAGTATCTAAGTACCAAGCCTTGTTTTGGGTGCCACTAAACTTCGGCGTCACCTTTTCTTCATGCAGGAATACCTCTTCTCCAGATGCTGAGACTGTATGGACGAGGTCACATACTTCGATCATCAGCAGTTGAAGATCGTCGTCGTTCTGCTTCGCTATGAGATTCGCCTTTGCTCTTCGGTTCGACTTTGGATGCTCTTTCGCAAAGTGTCCGTACTCATTGTAGTTGAAGCACTTGACCTTGATCTTGTCGAAGTCTGCTGGCAATCATTCATCGACAACGCGTTTGCTTTCTCCCTAGCCATCGCTTTGTCCACGGTCGCATCCCCGACCTCTTCCATTTTGACATCCTCTCTGAGCACTGCTCGAGCCCTCGTTCTTCTTAGTCTTCAAGCTCCTCTCTTCCCACTTACCTTAGGTAAAGAGTAGCTTGTCTCCTCCGTCCTTTGAGTACCATCAACCCTTGAGTCCTTCCTCGAAAGCTCTGAGACGACCGATTGCCTCCGAGATCGACATCACCGAACTGCTCGATCGTTTCGATAATCTGGAGGAATCTATCAGGAATCGAACTGAATAGCTTTTCGACAACGTCACTTCTTACAGCTTCACGCCGAGCAAGCGGATCTCATGCACCAGAGTGGTGAGTTTCATGGAGTACTTGGTGATCATCTCCGAGTCTCCCGTTGCAATTTGCTTAGTTGCCATTTGAACACTTGAGTGTGTGCCTTCTTGACACGATCTTCGCCTACCCTCATCTCCCTGAGTGCGATCCAGGCTTCTTTCGTCGTCTCCTTCTCATCGATCGACATCATCACGTCGTCTAGCACCGCTTGCGAGATGGCCACCATCGCGCTTTGATCCTTATCGCCGTCGCCATCTCCATCTTTGACTGCCGACCAAACCCCTAGCGAATGCAAGATTAACTGCATCTTGACAGCCCATATGCCATAATTCGTTTCGCTCAACATCGGGTATTGAATCAGGATCATAGCACTTCTTGTCGTCGGCTTGACGAGCACGCCTGCCTTCGATGGATCGAGCTCGTTGCCCGTGGTCTTAATGAGCTCTCCTGAATTTGACAGATCACCAGCGTTGTCGGTTCATCCCCTAAGGCTCTGATACCAATTCTTGGGGAAATCGCTCAGGACCTAGACGAGCGATGAATGACAGCCTTTGAGATCACACACAGGAACATGACTAAACTCAGATTGATTTTGTTTCTTTCTGACGCGATGCAATGTGATGTGTTTGCGCCATTTTCTTCTTTCTTATATAGAGAAGCAACATACAAGACTTTGAAACCAATGCGGCATACCAGGCTGAGAATCTGACATGGAAACATCCCGACTTTCCATTTACGATCACTCTAAATCCTAAACAGACTCTAACTCTTGACCCCTTACAACTACGATTGCTATAGTGTTCTTACGACAGCTACAATACCTTTACGACTTACGACTGCTACAGTGCTTTTACGACTTACGCCCGCTACAGTACCTTTACGACTTACGACTGCTATAGTACTCGAACGTGGTCGTAGACTGCCATGGTCTTAGAACGTGGTCATAGATTCGACCAAACCTGAAGACAATTAGATTAACTCTATCAGTGCCATTGTTGCCCAGTATAGTGTGTATTCTTGTAAAGTTGTGCAGACTGCAGTACGTTTATGTGTATACATTGTGTATTCTTGTGAAATTGTGCAGCATATATGTTATGGGTATGCTCTAAACAGTAAGTAATATGGCTTCGGGAGGCCTAAGGGGGATACCCAGAGTCTAATACTTAAGGGGAGAAGCGTAAAGTGAGCACCCTGCATTTAATTCTACAATGTCTATTTCCGTAATATTGTCCTCTTCCTCCCATGGTGATCGAAGGCCATATTTATAGCCATGCATGAGGATATTTACACAAGTGTTCCTCTTAGGGTTCTTGCTAACAGAGGTATACATGTCATTTCCTTGTTATGCCCTAAATGGGCTTACCTTTTGTTTCCCAATATTATGGGCTCATGCACAGTAGGGGTTATTTCCCCAACAGGAGTCTCTCATGGATAAGGGCTTTGCAACCGACAGGTCGAAACTATGCACTTCGTATTTTAGCCCCTATCCCTTTAGCCCACTGTTGCGATCCATTCAATATACATCCTGATGCCCTCCTCAGGCCCTTAGGGTTGGTAGCCAGGTTTCATCCTAGAAGTCTTATGGCTAGCAAGGGGTGGGGGCCTAGTGCTGGTAACCCTTGAGCCGATAGTTAGGCTTTGTCTTGGCAATCCATGTGTTGATAGGTGGGCTTCGTCCTGGGAATCCTCGAGCCGATGGGTAGCCTTCGTCCTGGAAGGCTTCGAACCGATGCAGAGTCTTCATCCTAGAAGCCCTCCAGTCGGCGATTATCCTTTGTCTTGGAGCTAGGTTATTTGTTAGTACTAGATTTTTATATAGAGCAAGGGTTCGATATGGTTGTGAGAGAGCGACAATCTCTTTACTCTTTTGAGGTTATGCTTAAGGAATTTGCGGTCAGCTTCGTCAAATCTTTCTCTCTTGTAGCAATTATTTCGTCGTCATTATTTCGGTTCTCTCTAAGGGATTTATCTACTTCGTTCTTGATACCGGGTATGCTCGTATCATTTCTTGCAATACCTGATCCGATCTGAAAGATACTACACGTAAGAAGCGTATTAGTCTCTATCAGATCAAAACAAGTAGCCCTAGTGGTAGTTGGCTATTTTAATTTTTTCTTGAGAATAGATCTCATTGTGTTCCCTGTTCCAAATAGTTTCGGCTTCTGACACTTAGAACCCGTCGGCTTCTTAATTTTGTCTTTTTTATTTTTTAACTTTTTTCTTTTTTTCTCTTATTTCTTTGTATTGTCTATGACGATATAATTATTTTTTAAAATTTTTTATTTGAATAACTCATAAAAAACTAATAAACCGCTTTAGTGTTTGTAGTAGGAGTGGCCCCCACCTAAGCCCATTCGTCCTGGTAGGGAATTGTAAGGACCAATATAACACATGTAATAACATATATACCCTTATGGAAGACATATGATTGTAGGGGCAAAATTGTAATTCTGCTCCGTGCAAATATATATACATGCCCTGAACAGGGAGAAGGGCAAGCATTGTTCATCCATCTCAATACTTCACTATTCTCCTATTTTACTGTTTAGCCAGTAGCCAGAATAATGTTCTTTCAGCTAAAAGCCAACAGCCATGGCTTATAAGCCGATTGGAGTATCTTAGCTAAAAGCCAACAGCCATGGTTTATAAGCCGATTGGAGCACCTTACTGTCTACATGGATGGCTGGATGCTAGCTCCTCCTACTAGGACAAAAATGTTTGACTAGGAGTGTAGGAGTACATGCTACAAGTTAAAATGCATTTGCATTTGCACATAGAGGAGTGATGTGGTCGAGTTCAATCGGGAGTCCATTCAGCGGCGACGGCATGGGGTCCCTCACGAAGGTGTTCTCCCTGCTGCAGAGCCTCCACCTGAACTGCCTCACCAGGTGGTGCATCGCCACCAGCGTCTCCACCCTCGCGAACTCCATCCCGGCGCAAATCCTCGGCCCGCCGCCGAACGCCACGAACGAGTACGGCATCACCGCCTCCTGGTTCTCGAACCGGGACGGGTCGAACTTGGCCGGCTCACGGAAGATGCTCGCGTCCATGTGCGTCACGTTCGACGCCCAAAACACCTGAGGAAACCATGCCATGCTGCCTCAGTTAATTTTACCTGCCATTCTTGTTGATTCTGCAAATGCGCAAGAATTTGATTAATTACCTGCCATCCTTTTGGGATGCAGTAGCCTTCGAACTCTATGTCTTCGAGGGCTCTCCTGAAGCTGCCGAATATAGGAGGGATCATCCGAAGAGTCTCCAAGGCCACTCGCCATGTGAACTTCATGTTGTACATGTCTTCCCATGTCAGGGCCTCTCCATCAGCCTTGTTCTTGGCAATCTCTTCGTGCTCTGCGACAGAGAGACATGGCCATGAATGGTAACAGCATCAGCATTCAGTTCTTGCCATTGGTGAAATGATGCACGCGTTGGCTTGTTATTCTTACCTTGAACCATTGCGGCGAGGGTGACCGGATCACCGGCGAGGTGGCGAACCATGAAGGTCATGAGCACGGACGACGTGTCGTGGCCGGCGACGAGGACGACCATAGCGTTGTCCACGATCTCCTCCTCGGTAAGAAGCTGCTTCCCACTATCGTCGCGCAGGCTGACCAAGTAACTTATGAAATCATCCGTAGGAGACGACTTGCTCAGCTCCAGGTTGGCCTTCTTCTCCCTTACGGTCGCTTCAAGCACCCCCCGAGCCCTCGCGCTCGCCCTGAGGCTCTTGCGGAAGGCGGTGAACGGCAGGTCCACCGGCACCGACCACATGCCCTCCAGCATGTCGGCGAAAGCCGCGGCGAGGTGCTCTCTGACTGCGCCCCGCTCGAGGCCGAAGAGGAGGGAGGAGATGATGTCGAATGTCAGCAGCTTCATCAATGGCAGCACCTGCGCATGTTGGTGCCAATTCAGACTTTTATCAACCACTGAACATGATCACAAACCTTAAAATTTTGTCCCTACTTTTAGTTTTGCCGTACCGTGACAGTGCGACGGCCGATCCACTTGTCGTCGAAGTGGCGCCTGACCTCGCCGTCGATCTTGCTCACGTAACGCCGCAGCATGTCCGGCTTGAGGAACTGCATCATGACGCCGCGCACGCGCCGGTAGTCGTCGCCGACGAGCTCCAGTATGTTCTTCCTCCCGAGTATCAGCGGCAGGCACCTGGGCTGTTTCGGCGCCAGCGCCTCGCTGACGAACACCAGCTTGTTGGCCGCCGGGCCCGTCAGGAACACCGTCGGCGCGCCGAACAGCGACAGCTTGGACACCGGGCCGTACCTGTCGATCCTGTCCTGGAGCCACCGCTCGCCGGTGTTGCTCCGCATCGCGCGGAGCAGGCCGAGGCTCTGCCCGATCACCGGCAGGCCCAGCGAGCCCGGGGGCAGGTTGGGCGGCAACGGCTTCTTGGTTCTTGCCAGCAAGTAGAGGGTGAGTGGTGTGAGGAAGGCGATGAGGAGTGCAAGGACGACGGGGATTGCCATTGCAATGCAGGGCTTGCAGAGTTGCAGTGATGGCTAGAGCTTGGGATTCGGTAGGCTGATGGAGTTTAATATATGGTGGCGTTCAGCGTTCTGGATGAGTTGCTGTCCGTGAAGAAGACAAAGCGGCATCTAGCTACAATGCAATTTTCAGAGGATGATAAGAATCTAAGATGAGATGCGCGGGTAGCAAGCAGACAAATCTTTCTGCGTGCGGCTTTAGCGTCGCAAGCAATCGGTACATGCTGAAAACATGACGGTGGACAGAAAAAATAATTATTGATGGGCTATACATCCAATCTTTGTTGCGTTGTTAGCATGTGGTTACTTTCCAGTTCAGAAGTCACCCCAATGGCACTGTTTTCTCGGTAGTTTCGGTTGCGCTTGTGTTTGGCCTTGCAGTTTCTCCTTCTCTTTGATGAACGAACAGCATTTTTCCTGCCTTTTGCCAAAAAAAAAGTGAATAAAAACAGGGGCGGATCCAGGATTTCACATCAATGGTGTCCAACGGGCCAAGCATTATCCAAATAAAAGGTTGTGGGCTGCTTTTAGAAAGACATTGAGGTCACATAGCAGGCTAGACTGCTGTCATCAATACAAAATGAGAGAGGAGTACACAGGCCTGATCTAAAAGTATTGCTGTCCTGTGACAGCACATATTACATGTAGATCCACCCCTGAATAAAAAGCTCCAATGGCATTGTAAATCTATTATATTACTAGCTGAATCCTCGTGCGTTGCTACGGATTTTTAAAATTTATTATACTACAAATTTTAAAACTTACAGATGGTAAAAAAATTTAGAATATACATACAAACATGTTCTAAAAGTTTTTAAATCTGTCAAATAAGTCGAAGGCGCAGGATGCGGGGGAGAGAAGAGGAGAAGCATGGCCCATGCGTCAGCCCGACCTTTTCTACAAGGAGCGGAAGAACTATCTATATGCAGATCTGGACGGCTGATCTTTGATCGAATGGCTGAAAATAGATGAGGGAGAACGGACCGACGACCACCAACTCATATTTTTATAATAGTAAAGATTAAAGCGATAGAAATTCTTACGTTAATCAATGGAAAAGAAAAAGATCTACATCGTCGATTATGGTGGATCTAGATTGTAACAGCCTATATTAAAAGAAAGAGTCCATGTCAAGTGTAATCGAGAAAAAACTAAAATTTGGAATAAAAATAAAATAAAATAAGAAAGATTTCCATACGAGTTCGTAAATAAAATCTCTAAGTAAATATAATTTAGAATAAAAATTAAATAAAATTAGCAATTGGATTTGTACATGAATTCCACCAAAAAAATTGAAATTTGCAAAAAAATAAAATAAAACAATCAATTTGATTTCGATACGAGTTCCAAAGTAAAATCCCTAAATAACTGTAATTCAGAATAAAAGTTAAAGAAAAATTAGCAATTGGATTTGTATATAAATTCCAACAAAAATAATTGAAATTTGAAATAAAAATAAAATAAAATTTGCAATTTATTTCCATATGAATTCCAAAGTAAAATTCATAAATTACTAAATTTAGAATAAATTAAATAAAATTAGCAAATTTGATTTGTATGTGAACTCCAATAAATATAACTAAAATTTTAAATAAAAATAAAGGTTATAACGAGGATAGCACGAATGATGTTTGACGAGACCATGAAAGAGTTCAATGACGTCGATCTATCTTGCAAGAAGACATTGACCCACGAGAAAGCGAAGAGCTGAGGTGGCGACAACGGCAGAGACGAGGATAATGTCGCGCTACTCACATTAACTGTTTGACTAGGCCAATGTCATGCTACTCGTCGGAACCGTTGAAGAGAAAAGATAGAGTCAAAAGAGCCAAAGGCCATGACGATGAATGGTGAGCATCAGCGTTGTTAAAGAAGTCAATGGCCAAAGAAGCTCGATCATTAAGAAGCTTTAGTAGAGAGAAGTTGAAGTTTTGCATTAAAGCTGAGCTATCGATGATATGGGGCCATCGGGTAGCTAGAAGAGTGCCATCGCTGGTGAGGGGCACAATGTCACCGGTGATCATGAGAAGATTCTCCACATCGTTAGACAGTGACTAAAGCAGACATATTGGCATAGAAGTTACATTGGTTAGTAAGGAAGCCACAACATTTAGTTGGCCAATATCAAACAAGAGGAGTGATCGACACGTGAGAAGAGGACATTGAGCACATATAACATCATGTATATGTATATACTTGAATGCATCCATACAAATAGAAGCACGGACGCACATGAGCAAAAGACCAAAGAGCTTAGAGTAAAGATAGCGTAACAATAGGGAATAGGCTCAGAGCCACCGAAGAGAGCGTGACGAGTGTCCTCAATAGAGATCGATAACGGTTGCACGTGTATGCATGTTGATGTCACAACGGTTAGTATTAAGCAACAATGGGAGAGAAGTAGAAGAAAATTATGTTGTATTGTATTGGAAGAGGTGGCAGTTGAGAGGGATCGATCAAGAATTTGGCTTGCTGTTGGAGATTGAACCCGTAAAGCAGTGGCGTGAGAAGAGATAGAAAACACATGGTTAGATGGGGCAGTCGGTGTGTGAAGGATCAAGATAAGTTCAAGGTAGATGGCTATGGTGCATCGGTGTATGCATGAGAAAGGTACTCTAATACCATGAAAATATGGGCATACAACTATATGATCGATTCATGATGAAGAATGGTCATGTTTATAAGAACCCCAACAACTTATCATGCTCAATGATTCAAACTTCTATTGGCATTTTCAATGTCTATGATGTCTTAAAAATCTAAATAGTTTACAAGATACACAAATATATTCTCAAGCATCTAATTTATATCATTTGATAATATAAACTTTGAAATAAATCTGCTAATTTTATTTTATTTATTTTGAATTCAGTTATTTCTGGATTGTATTTGACATGGACACTTTCGTTTAATCTAAACCGCTATAATCTGAACACACCACAATCAACGGTGTAGATCTTCCTCTTTTTTCATCAATTAACATAGGAATTTCTAGCTCTCAAGAGTAAATGTAGTGCCTTTTTCCATATCTTTAATAATAATAATAATAATAATAATAATAATAGATAGATAGATAGATAGATAGATAGATAGATAACTAACACGGGGAAAAGTTACTCAACCCTAGTTAATTTCCCTGCATATACCATAAGTACTAGACTCACCATGCAAACTTTAGACCTTACCTTTGCATTGCCTTTCTTCTCCGTGCAACCTTATTGCCATTTCTAGTCCTCCCAAGCAAATATTGATTATTATAAAGAATAGGTCTAGGAGTGTTACACATGGGACAATCCTTACCAAAATGTCCATTCTCTTGGTAATTGCAACAAGTTTGATATTTTCTTCCACCCTTTGTCTTCTTGTCTTACTTATTACCGGTTTGTCTCTTCCTTGATAATCTCGATTTGCTATCAACTTGATTAGGGCACACTGAGGTAAAAGTGATCTTTCTTATTGCATCCAAAGTATTTGATGTTCTTGAATGTCTTGCATTGTGACTTGACTTGCTATTTTCCTTCTTCTTGGGAACAAAGCCAATTTCTTTCTTGTCATTTGATTTCCTTTGATTGCTTAAGATATTGTCAAGAGAGGCATTCCCTTTGTAGCACTTTTCTGAGTCATTGTTCAATTTCGTGACTTAGGCCTTGAGCTCTTTGTTTTCCTCTATTTGTTTTCCTCTACAAAGTTAGTATTACAAGATAGATAAAATAGAAGGATCCAATTTTGAGCAACAAGGCATATCAAACAAATCATCACAAGAGGTGATATGCTAACCTTAGATGAGGTGCAAGGGTTAGGAGCTAAGCATGGTATGTCATCTAGTAAATTACATGTAATGCCTATATCCACCTTAGTCTTAGTGAATTCTTTGAGGAGAAAAGACACATGTTCATCCTTTAGCACATTATAATTATTTTGAAGCGAGACATGCTTTTTCATCAAAATCTTAAAGTCAGTCTTCTCATTCCCAATATATTCATTAAGCTCTTCTAGCATATCCATTAATTCATCATAAAAGGGCTCATAATTATTTATCTCATTGTTACATTTTTCCATAAAACATACGAACATATCATAAAGTGATGGAGCCTCATTGTTTGTTAAAGTTGTTGATGGATCCTCCTTGATGGAAAACCCGACAAAGTGTCTTCTCTTACCGTCATTCTTCTTTCTTGATGATGACTTAAGCTCATCACCCTTCTTCTTGCTTGGATACTTTGAGGCAAGGTGTCCCTTTTCTTGACATTTATAGCATTTAATAGTTTTGTAGTGTTTTGTTTTGGAGGTTGGGCTTGTGGACTCATTATTGTCAGAGCTAGAGATTGAATATTCTTCTCGTGACATCCATTTTTCTATACAATCCTTCTTTGTTGAGGTGAACATTTCATAATTATCTTGAAATTATGTCCACATCTCATGAGTGCTCCTGAGATTGCATATGGCATCGAAACACCTCTATATCACTAGCTTTGTAGATGAGATTGAAATCCCCAAGTAGGAGCCATCCGTTGCCATTAGGGTGTTTGGAGTCCCGGATTACTGCTAAGAACCCTCCTTGTCATCTCAACTATGGGGCCATACATTGTCATTAAAACGAAGTGTGTTGAGCATGCTTTGATGGTGACGTCGACTATGAGGCCATATTGGCTGTGGTAGCGACTTGCAATGTGGACCTCGTCACTGCCCCAAAGGATCAGCACACCTCCGCGAGTGTTCTACGCTGGCAGGAAAAGGAAGTTGTGTAATATATTTCCACCAAGCGCGTAAACCTGGGCAGCCTGTACGTTGCTTAATTTAGTCTCTTGAAGACAAACAATGTGAGGCTTGATGTCATCAATTGTTTGTCGAACCACCGCGTAGCGGGCAGGGGAGTTTATCCCCTAACGTTCAAGGAGAGGATAGTCAACCTAGGTTCCATCAAAGAAGTCCCCCCATGTGGCCAGCAGCGTTGTTGACTTGTTGCATAGCTAGCTGTTCCGTCGACCTTTTGGAGGCATGAGCGGTAGGTGATGTCCGTCGAGCAGGCAATCCTCTCCCCATCCAGTCTATGAGTAACACATTGGTTGTGGGCGCGGCATAGGTGATAAGAACAGTGCCAACATATTCAAAGCAGGCTGTGTAAAGCCGGTCGATTATGTTGGCTGGGGGTCCCGGTCATTTGCAGGGGAGAGCAGTCACACAAAAACACAAAGAAATGATAAGCCCAGAGAGATATCATCACTAGAAGACAAATCATGCAAGTCGAGTTGGGCAGATAGCGGTACAGTGGAGCGAAACAAATACATAGCAATGCAGTTTGCAACAGGTAGAAAACACAGAATAGGAGGGAGCAGGGTTCTTGAAACAAAAGACAAAAGACAGGGCCTGTGCCAGCGGAAGTTGATCGTCAGCCAGCGTAAGAGACTTCATGGTAATAGTCAGGGAAGAGGACGTCTGGCTTGTCTGTGAAGCAGGGGGTCGAGCATGGCCCGAAGTCTGATGGATTGGCAGCAGAAGCTGGTCGGTTGCACCTTGCGCCGTAAGGAGGTAGTTGTTAGCCTTGCGGAGCCGTGCCTCACACCCGAGCCGTGCCTCCTCGTCAGACTGGCGAAGCCTGGCATCGAAGAGGTTAGATAGCTCGCGACGGAGAAGCGCCACGTGGGAGGTGAAGAGGGCTTGCAGAGTGGAGTCCTCCGCATACTCCTTGAGGGCAAGCTTGCCATCAGCAGTAGCACACTGGTTGGTCTGCGCACCAAAGGGTGATCCGAAGTTGGCTGGCTCCACAGGGTGACGTCGGTGGGCCCCTTCAGTTGGACGTCGAGGCCAGGGTAGCGGTCTCTAGGACGCTCATGAGGTTTCGCATGCCGAGAAGCCTTGTGTGCAGGTGTTCTCCCCCTACAAGGTCATGCTTGTGTTGATGGTGTCGACCATTGTCGTCGTCGTAACGCCTGGCGCGATACCTGCTGTCGTCGAGGCAAGCATCAGGGGCTGGCCGCCCAATATCAATTAATGTTGTTTGGACATAGAACAAGAGGAACATATGCCACAATTGCAGACGAGTATAAGCTGTCCTGAATTTTCTTGCGTCATCCATATTTCACATGAAGTAATACAACGTTTGCATCACCAGAATACAATAATTTTTTTTCCTCCTTCTGCAAATACTGCATGTATCTTCTTCTAAAAATCATTAATTCACTCTTTCAGTAGGATCTTTTCCTACTATTGCTACTCAAAAAAAAAAACAAATGGATACAAGAGAGCTGACTCGGTTCACATTTATTTGTCCACAGAGACAGCATGTACACCAGAAGACTGGAGATCCTCGAACCAGCAGGCTCACTCAACACTCACTGGGAAGTAAACCTTGTTACCACCGTTTGATATCTTGTACACATAAAATATCAATACAAATGCACTGTAAAAGAATATAAACGGATAACATGTTATAATGACGTCAACTGCCAGGGACTCAGGATCTTACATCTTTAGCTTTGTGTTCACTACTAAACAGCAAGAGAAAATAAAACAGAGCTTACAGTTTGCTTTGAATGGCATATTATTGAAGGAACAAAAGGACTCAAGATTGCAAAAACCAAGGGAAGCAGTGTAAGCATATTATGAATGGAATGTGTAGTGAAAATAAATGAAGTGGTTGTGCGCTCCATGTACAAGGGAAGAAAGATGTTGTGCGGTTTTTTTATTGACGATTATTCTTGCTGTATTTAGGCTACACAAGTTCAGGTACAAACAAACAAAAACATCTTGTGTGTCGGATAAGTCATCCAAATCACCTAACATTATATACATATATACATATCGTACCATCTAGACTATTTACACAAGAACTTGGCACAAGAAACTCATGCACATAACATGAGAGGGACAGAGAGAGATTTGAACAAACCTGATGGTAGCAATTATTCCAGCTGGCATTACCTTTCTTGTTTTGATATATCTTATTCCCATAACGACTGTTAATGCCACAGCACAAACTGTTCAACAATAAAGCCTATAAGATAAATCTTAATAAGAAGAAACAAACAATAAGTTTGTCCCATTAAACATTGTTAAGAACATCAAACACGGAAATGGGCAGAACCTAAAATATCAATTACATAGGCTCCCGTAAAACCCATAATGCAATCAGCTAGAAGATAGGTAAATATAACGCATTAGCAAAACTAAACATTCTAATATCAACAAGTTTGTTTAAAATTGGAGAAATTTTTTTTATATACCGAAAGATCTGAGACAAGTTTAGTATAACCCCCTGACAAGTTTCGGAGGTTAAAAAACCAGTTTTATAGTTTAGGGGGTTAAATGGACTTTTTGAAAAGTCCTGGATGTAAAATGGACTTATTCCTTTCAGTAATTACAATCCGATCCAGATGACAACAACATGATGCAGCACGAATTCAATTTCCCAAAATACTCTGCTAAAACTTCTGTGAAATCCTTCTCTACTGGTAGTGTATGAGAATTGGCTCCAAAGCACTGCGAGCACATTGCTTGTGCATAGAAGAATTTTAGCTTGTTCACAGACCAATGGAATGTAAATAACAGGCTCATGTGTGGAGGTTCAGCCTTCGGAATTTTACCAACACTAGTTTCTAACCAATTAATTATATTTTGAACTGGCAATTGTTGCACATTCTAGGATACTGCATTTTAAACATTTCATCATCTACACCTAGCTTAAATCCTAACGTAAATAAAAGATGCATCCAAGGTTATCACGGCGTCGCCTAGGCGACGCCAAGTCGTCCTGGCGGTCGGAGGAGGACGCCGAGGCGGTCGCCAGAAATCTCCCGCCGCGGCGCCGATCTGCAGTTTCTCCCGTTGCCGACGCCGATCCGCGCCTTCTCCCGTTCCGACGCCGATCTGCGGCCTTCTCGCCACGGCCGAGGAAGAAGTGGCGCCGAGGAAGGCGGCCGCCGTGATAGATGCGAGGAGGCGGTGGGGAGGGGCGGCGGATCGGGCGGGGAGGAGGGAAGGCGGCGGATCGGGCGCGGAGGAGGAGGCGGCGGTCGGGCGGGAGGGAGGAGGCGGCGGATCAGGCGGGGAGGCGGCGGCGAGAGAGAGAGAGATGGGGTGATAGAGGCGAGGCTGGAGGCGATCGCGATACCGCATAGGGTTTATAATTTTCTTGGTTTTTTGCGATTAAGTCCTCAGAGGTTCTAAAAATTACAAACAGACCCTTTTTTCAATAGATTTCTTTTAATTTAGACCTTCAGAGTTTCTAAAACTTACAAATAGACCCTTTTTCAATAGATTTCTTCTAATTTAGACCTCCTAAGATATGATTATTTAGATAATTTATACTATTATACTGCATAGTTATTTATTTTTCAGTCATATAAGGTATTATTTGTCGTCTAACTACTATCGTCTAATTGTCGCCATGGCGGACGCCTAGTCGACTAGGCGTCCAGGCGCTCCGGCCTCGCCTCGACTTGCCGGAGCGCCGTGACAACCTTGGATGCATCCCTGCCCTGCAATAGCAGACTATCTGCATAAAGTTGAAATAATTACGAGCTTCCAATGCTAATACTCAACAGCATCAACTCTCCCACCTCTTGTTCCTCCCAAACTACAGAAATTACGGGCACCGGATAACTCCGTATAGCGAAACGAGCAAGAAAGGGGAGGATGGAGAGGAGCAGCAGCAGGAACGGACCCGTCTGGAGGACGGTGGCGAAGAGGGAGCTGGAGTGGCCCCGCGCGAAGGCCCAGACGCTGAGCGCGCCCGCGACGAGGAGCGCGCCGCCGAATCCGGCCCCCGCTGCAAGCGAGACCGCGCTCCCCCGCTTGACGTAGCCGGCGACGCCGCCGCCGAGGACCACTAGGCCGTACGGGATCGTGACGTAGAAGTCCTCCATGCCGCTCCGCTCCCACCTCCCGGATGCTCCCTTCCTAGCTCCTACCGGCGGTTGGTGGTGGTGTGTCTCGAGTCGCCAATCCGGCTTTCCCTCTCGGCCTTGTCTACTCTTCTCCGGTGACTCGCCTTCCATCCACTGGTTGCCTTTTGCATAGTTGACGGTAGAGCAGACCGGTCATGGCCCGGACCAGCCCGGCCTGATTTTGGGATTATCTGGGCCGGACCTTCCATTCCGGCCTCCGTTCTCTGCCCGGATGGTAAGCCTCTCTAGAATTATGGACTTACGTAATAAGCATGTCTACGTGGCACCGTTCAAAACAGCTTTTGCTAATATTTTTTGCCTGTATCTATTTGTTTTTTTTTTTTTGCTGAAACTAGCATGATGGTCCATGCACTTATATGGGTATCATTCTTAAAGTATATTTAATTAGTTTAGCCGTACATATGTGATGATAATAAAGAAACTACATCCAAAAAATAAACGGTTGCAAATCACATGAAAGAATTAAAATATTAGAATTTTATAGCATTATCAATTCGATTTAATTTCCATATTTGTGGAATTGGTTTTATTTATGATATTAATGTATAGTAGTATATGCTAAAATAAAAAATATAGATTACATCTTTAGGAGAAAATACTTGTTCTTTATATTTTAATGGCATCTCCAATAATAAAGATAATAGTTGCATCCATATTAATATAATTAAAAGAGTACACATTATAATAGATATTATAGGCAAGTTTGTTCATGTACGTGGATCGCTTGAGTTCAATTCTATCTCTAGCATATCATATCTTAATTTCACCTAAGAGCTCCCTAACTATATATGCATGCATATCACGGTGTAAATCAATTTCATGCACACTTTCATGGATCAAAAAATTTATTAATTATGGTTTGTTAATCATAAGAATGATCCACCTAATTAAGAGCTAGATGCTTTTTTTAGAATTTCTAACAATTATTTTCATTTATCAGGTAACATCCATCGTTTATGGATTGCTACACATAATTAGGGTATACCAAATTAAAGGCAAGATGCTTGTTTTTATTTTTGGAAGAATTTCTATAATTTTTCTCTTTTTCTTTCAGTTGATATAATCAACCATCATATGCTTTTAGTAAATGATAGATAATATTGAACGGTTGATATAGTTCAACTTTAATTAGAATCCACCACATCGATGTCGATTCTAGAAAAAAATTAAAGTTGTGAAACACACATTGTTGGTAAGTGTACATATAGAATAGATCTTGTCTTTTTTTTATTTCTTATTTTTTTTCTTGCCGAGTGCCACTTGTTTCTTTTTTTTATGCATGGCTTTTACCCATTTATTTTACGCGTCATTATCCTTCTTTTCCTCTTGTACATGAATTTTAGTGTGGGTCATCTAGGATTATTTTAATTTATTGGGTTCATCTAGAATTTACAATGGGTACTCTTGTCTTATTAAATTTCTTATTTTATCTAAAACATCCACTGATGATCATTTACTGAGCATAATAACGGTCTACCAAAACGAGGAATGGATGTTTTCTTTTTTCTAATTATTTCTAGCTTATTTCTCCTTTTTAGCAAATGCAAAATTCATGTGATCGACTTTTAGTGTATAATAAATATATATTGTTTTTTTCAGGGATTTACTTTAGAATTCGTATGGAAATTAAATAGCTAGTTTCTATTTTCTTCCTCAAATTTTAGTTATTTTGGATTATACTTGGCATGGACTCTTTTTTTAATTTGCTAGTTTTTATTTAATTATTATTCTGAATTTTAGTTATTTATATATGTTACTTGAGAAGTCATATGAAAATCAAATTGCTACTTTTAATTTTTTTTATTCCCATTTTTGGTTAATTTGGATTGCACTTGACATATGGTTCTTTTTTTTAATCTGAGCTATTCTAACTTGGATCTGTGAGATATATGGCTAGATCTTTCTAGTTAATACGTGAACTTCCTTGGAGTGTCTAATTAATATAGGTTTACAAATTTTAATATTTTTGAAATTTAGGTTCAAATTTGTTTACAAATAAAATATCTAATCATCCTTTAATTTTTATTCTGAATTGTTTTTGTTTTCAACGTCTTACATATTTGTAAGTGTATATGTATATGTGCAGATTACATCAATGCATTAATTGTACTTACTATAGCAACATCCCACTAGAAAAATTCTAGACTATTAGCATATGTCATTCTTATTCTAATTCGTTTCATGTCCTGCCTAACTACCTAAGCATCTAGTTAGACATGACATAAGGGTGGACCTAAGAACCTTAAATAATCCACATTGAGTATTCTAGTTGCATGATATTTCCACTATATATGGTAATATGTAGTTGTGAGCGAATATTAAGATAAACAGATAGATATGCATATCCTAATCGGTATCTCCTGCGTTATATGCAATGCACCGATGTAACAGTTTTGAGAAGCAAAGCAAAGTAAAAGAGGAAAGGCACATACCTGGTACACCTCTGATCCCTCCGCGATGACGGTGCCGTGGAAGACCACGTACTGCAGGTCAGTGAGGGTGCAGATCGTGTCAAATAGAAGCTTTGGCTAGTCACAGCACTGCATGTTCGCTAGCGTGTACCCCCTCTTAGCATAGTCCTCCAATGCCACGACCGGCTGGCTCTGGCTGCCGTCTCGACGTCGGTGTTGGAACTGATGCCCTCACCGTCGTCGCCGCGGTGGATGCTACGGTCCGCGTGCATCATCTGGTTCAGTCGGCACTAAGCGTGCGTCACGCTCGCCGAGATGGCGCCGCGAGCAATCTTCTTATTTCGGCTGCCCCATAGGACGTGCTTTTTGCTAATTTTTGTTAGAATTTCTAGTATATTTCTCTTTTTTAAGCAACTCTAAAAGATCTGTTATTGACTTTTAGTATTGCTAGCTTTTAGCTGATGTATTCAATTAAAGAAAAATAAAAACTATTATATCGCTATGTACAATGAAAAAAAATCACGTTAACAAGTTTTCAACTTCCGAAAGGTAGAGGCAGAAGCCATTTTGGACTGGCCTCAATCTAAGGGTCCTTTTGGTTGGGCTTTTGGCTTTGGCTTTTGGCCCTAAAAGCCAAAAGCTCAACCAAAGGGGTTGCTTTTGGAAGCAGCTTTTTCAAAAGCATTGCTTTTAGTAGTATATTTTGAAAATTGTTTTGACTCGCTTTTGGCTTTTGGCTTTCTGCTTTTGGAAATGGATTGAATAAAACTCTTTCATAGTTGTTTTAAAAGAGATAAAGACAAAAAAATATATTTTATACTTGTTTAACCAAACAATTTTCAATTTTCTACAACACACATTACGCAGCTTTCTCTCATAGCACACATTTCACTGCAGCTTTTCCCCACAGTCGCAGCTCAACCAAAAGGACCCTAAGCCTTGATGCTGGGCTCCATGCACAAAATAAATGGTTCCCCACTAGGCTGCACAGTAAGCAGACACTGTAGGTGTCTGAACAGGATGGGATCGTTGCTGCGGCGGAGAGAGCCGCGACAATCCATGGCGCACTTTCGCATTCTCGTTTCTTTTTTTTTTCGAGACGGATTCGTTTTCCCTTATCTGAAAGCTGATTGATGGAGGCGAAAGGTTCTCACCCGCGAGTTGCGTACCCACGCCGGTGACAAGTGTCCTCCGTCCAGCGGCCGCGCTGTGGTCACTGTCTGACCACCGGGCCCGGCTTCAGGAATTGCGGTGGACTTATCCGTTGACTGCATCGACCGGCCAGCCGAGGTCACGCATACACAGTCACACGACCACGTAGCCACGTGACACATGCACTAGCAGCGCGGCGAAGCCTTCGTACCTGAGTACTCCCAGGCCCCTAGCTCACGACGAATAGGAGCAGCTCACGACGCGTCACTAATTACAAGCAGTAATTTGCATGTAGCTGTTGTGACTGGCTGGTTTTTGCGGCTTGACTGATCGGTAGCACGATAATCAGTTGTCGTTTTTGCTTAGTGGCACGGCTTTTTCACAGCCGGCGACCTAAATCATTGGTGTTCTGCTGCCGACACATTAGATTTGTTCTTTTTAATTATATTTTATTAATCTAATAAATATTAATTGTTAAAAAAATAAAAGCAATGCCGAAGAGACGAAAAAAAGAGGCCTGTCCTAGAATATGCCTGCCGACACACTAGACTAGAATAGTGCTGGAACGCTGTCATTCGATCATACGAGGCCGAAAGACGCATCATGCATGCCTCGTCGGACATGACCAGACTTTGCTTTGAGCTTTGGATCCACCGCAAGATTCTCTCCTTTTTCACAAGCGCCCAAAGCAAAAGTAGTTTTGGTGCTACTTACTTGGGCATTTTAGCTCGATCTTATAATTTGTTTTATACTATAGTAGTTTTTTTACCTATAGTTACTGTTAGTTTTTTTAGTGTAATTAAGTTTAAAAAATAAACTTATTAAATAAATAAGTGGAAAAAGAAAAGATAAAATGGCCCAAAAAAGCTTGAAAATATTAAATTAAAAAAATAGAAATCAGAAGTTAAAAGCTAAAGCTCTGATAGAATGTCCAGATGTAACGAAGCTAGCATGGGCTGCACAGCAGATCCACTCATTTTAGACGGAGAGACTCGGAGTTATTAAAGAGATCAGATGCCCCTTTTGTGACCACCTTCCAGGAAACTGCACCGTACGTACTAGGGCACAACTTGTAAGTTACCTATGCCTATTAATGGGAACAGAACATTGTGGTTGGCCAATTCGCAGAGAGCATTAGAGCACCGTCTGTAGTGGAGAGGACACTGCCACGCACACTGGTGTTGGTACTTGGTAGCCATGGATCACTTGCCACTGACCGTGGCCGCGTCGTCGGAGGGGAAGAGGGTGGTGGACTCGTACAAGAAGGCGCTGGCCACGGCGGCCTCGGTGGCCGCGTACTCCGTGCTGGCGCGCAGCATGGTGCGCGAGCTCCTCCCCGATGAGCTGCGCGCCGCGGTGCGCTGGGGCGCGGCATTCGTGCGCGCCCGCCTCGGCGCCGGCGAGAAGGAGCGCCACACGGTCGTCATCCGCCCCCAGTTCGACTGCGGGTACAACGACAACCACCTCTTCGACGCCGCGCGCACGTATCTGGCCACCAAGATCAACCCGCGCGCCATGCGCCGTCTCTGCCTCGCGCGCTTCCGCAGCAGCGAGGCCGACGGGAGCAGTAGCTGGAGCACGCTCCTGTGCATGGAGCCCGGGGACTCCACCACCGACGCCTTCGACGGCGTCGAGTTCAAGTGGACGTCCATCGAGACCGGCGGAGACGACGGCAATAAGGGCGGCGGCCACCGGTTGCCGCGCGAGTCCCTGGAGCTCAGCTTCGACGCCGAGCACACGGACATGGCGCTGGAGCGGTACGTGCCCTTCGTCATGGACACGGCGGAGCAGCTGCAGCGGCAGGACCGCTTGCTCAAGATCTTCATGAACGAGGGGCGGGGGTGGCACGGCATCAAACACCACCACCCGGCCACGTTCGACACGCTCGCCATGGACCCGGAGCTGAAGCTGGCCATCGTCGCCGACCTCGATCGGTTCTTGAAGCGGAAGGAGTACTACCGGCGTATCGGCAAGGCGTGGAAGCGGGGGTACCTTCTCCACGGCCCGCCCGGCACCGGCAAGTCCAGCCTGGTCGCAGCCATGGCCAACTACCTCCGCTTCAACCTCTACGACCTCGACCTGTCCGAGGTGCACCTCAACTCGTCGCTGCAGAGGCTGCTCATCGGCATGCCCAACAAGTCCATCCTAGTCATCGAGGACATCGACTGCTGCTTCGACGCCAAGTCGAGGGAAGACCGCAAGACGCCGGAGCAGGCAGACGTCGACTCCTCGGACGACGACGGCCCGCCGGGCATAGCGTACCAGCCGGGAGCGTACCAGCAGCAGACGATAACGTTGTCCGGGCTGCTCAACTTCATCGACGGGCTGTGGTCGACGAGCGGCGAGGAGCGCATCATCGTCTTCACGACCAACTACAAGGACCGCCTCGACCCGGCGCTGCTGCGGCCGGGGCGCATGGACATGCACGTCTACATGGGCTGCTGCTGCTGGGAGGCGTTCAGAACGCTGGCCCGGAACTACTTCCTCGTCGACGACCACCCGCGGTTCCCGGAGATACAAGAACTACTTGCACATGTGGAGGTGACGCCGGCCGAGGTATCCGAAATGCTGCTGCGGAGCGAGGACGCCGACGTTGCCCTGCGAGTGCTTGCAGAATTCCTCCAAGACAAGAGAGAGAGGACACGGAAAGAGACAGAGGACAAGAACGAGGTAGCAGAGAAGGCACTGTTGTACTAGTTCTTCAGTGTCAGCATCCCATTTCATGGACCATCTTGTTTCAGGAGGAGATTAAGTTGAGTAGGCGACATGATCACGACAATAACAAACTAGGGAATAGGCCAGTAAGAGAAGAAATTAAAGGTCTGGAGGTGGTTGGATGCGAATGTTAAGAAGAATAGTAATGAGCAACAGATCAATCAATCTGTGATGCTTTGGACAGAGATTTTAGAGATTCATTTAAATGAGCACGAACAGGATAAAATTAATAATGTGGAAATGAAATGCTCAGGGAGAGTATGCATCGAAGTCAGGCATACGAGGGGCAATTCCATGGTTGCTTCCCAATTTATAATTCGGCAACGTAAGATTCTTAGCTTAATAGTGAAGTTAAGCAAAGATGGAGAACACATGTAAATTCTTCGCTTGGCTGCTGTTGCAACGTAAGATTCTTACGGCAGATAAATTGAGGATGGCCTAATAGTGAAGTTTGTCTACTTTGTGCTCAAGAAAATGAGACGGCAAAAAATCAAACTGTCCACTGCAGTTTTGCTAAACAGGTATGGGCGAAAGCGGCAGCGTGGATTTCTTGGCCGTTGTGGTCGAATTTGCACTTCTCTCCTACGGATGATCTGGCCTAATTGAGGCAGAAAGGAGGGAAATGTGTTCCTAAAGATGAAAGAAGAGATTGTGCCTTGGCGATTTATGTGGTCGTATAAACCTAACTTGACTACGTTGTGTATTGTCGTCACGACCAAGTTGTGTGCGGTCGTAGACGACCAGGTTATATATGGTCGGTCACGACCACGTTGTGTGTGGTCGGTCACGATCATGTTGTGTGTGATTGCTACGACCAGGTGTGGTCGTAGACGACTGGTCTATGTAGTCGTAGACGACCAGTTTTGTGTGTGGTCGTTGTGACCAGTGTGGTCATAGTCGACCAGCTTGTGTGTGATCGGCTACGACCAACTTTTGTAATAGTCGGTGGCACTGTAGCATACGGCGGTCACATGCGCGATCGTCGGCGCTACGCTCGGTGTGGGCGGCGATTGCGGTTGGTAAACATGGAGTAGCCGTCGGTCTTAGGAGCAGATCATGGGCAAAGCGGCGAAGCAGTTGAATCTGAGTAGTCATAAGTCAGAGTGTATGTATAAAAGTCGTAATATAACTCGAAAGCAAAGTGAGAGACAGTGAAAAAAAGAAAAAGGAATCGTTCCACTGTGCAAGATCTCTCTCCCACTCATACTCGGAAGACTTTGTTCTTCCTGTTCTCAGATTTTGCCATAGTCGTAGGAACTGTGGAGCGGTTGTATTGAATTTGGGCGTGCAGATCCGGTGTCGGATTCCCAACATCTGGTATCAGAGCACGGTGTATGCCCAAATACGTACGATCGGAGACGATGGCAACCAGCGCGCAGTAGGCGGCGAAGGAGAGCGACGGCGTGCCCATCCACTACCCGATGCTGACTTCCTCCAACTACACCACGTGGGAGATCAAAATGAAGGCGCTGATGGATGCCCAGGGGATCTGGGAGGCCATCGCTCCATTGACCATAGTGGTCGTGGAGGTGAAGAAGGACAAGTCGGCACATGCCTTCATCTTCCAAGCTATACCCGAAGATATCCTTTTGCAGGTGGCGAAGAAGAAGACAATCAAGGAGGTCTGGGAGTCTCTCAAGACCAGATACCTCGGAGCAGACCGGGTGGAAAATGCACACCTGCAAACTCTAGAAAATGGGTTTGTGGCGCTGTGTATGCAGGATGGAGATTCCATCGACGGCTTTGCCGAAAAGCTGAGCGGTATGGCGAGCAAATATAACACACTTGGCTCAACCCTGAAGGATTCTTGCTCGTAAAGAAACTCCTTGACTTGGCACCCGACAAATTTCTCCCGATGGTCGCCTCAATCAAGCAGTACTCCGATTTGGAGTCGATGCCGTTCGAGGAGGCAATTGGGCACCTAAAGGCTTATGAAGAGAGGATCTGACATCGTGCTGGCAACTCCAGCACAAATGGCAGCTCCTCCTCACTCACACCGAGTGGTTGGCATGGCAGAAGAGTGGCGGCGGGGAGTCGTTGGCAAGTAACAGGGGTTGAGACGCAGGAAACCCACAAGGTCATGACCGGGGCCGTGGTCGTGGTCGTGGCCACGACAGAGGTCGTTTCGCCAGTCCTGGTAGGACATAGAAGGAAGGCGCTGGAGGCGGCAAAGACAAGAGTCACATCTGGTGCTTTAACTGCGACAACAAGGGGCACTACGCCTCTGAATGCCGTAGCAAGCGCCGAGAGGAGGTGAACCTGATGGAAGGCAAAGAAGATGAACCAACCTTGATGCTGGCAGTATGTGCAAAGGAGTTGCGCAATCTGGTACTCTTGAACGAGCAACGAGTCCTGCCGGACTTGCGAGAAGATGGCGACAAGCAAGTCGCAACTTGAGAACGACAATTGACCGAAATGTGGTATCTAGACAATGGAGCCAATAACCACATGACAGGACAACACTTGTTCTTCACCGAACTCAATGAAAGTGTCATCGGGAGAGTGAGCTTCGCAGATGGATCGACCGTGCAGATCAAGGGAAAAGCTTCAATCTTGTTCGAGTGCAAGAATGGGGAGCAACGACAAATGACCGGAATGTGGTATCTAGACAATTGAGCCAATAACCACATGACAGGACAACACTTGTTCTTCACCGAACTCAATGAAAGTGTCATCGGGAGAGTGAGCTTCGCAGATGGATAGACAGTGCAGATCAACGGAAAGGTTCGGTCTTGTTCGAGTGCAAGAATGGGGAGCAACGACTGCTGACCGAGGTATACTACATATCAGTCTCTGCAAAAACATCATGAGCATGGGGCAATTGACAGAGGCTGGCACCAAGGTTGTACTCGAAGACAACCTGCTCCGGATGTACGACCGGATAGGAAGACTCATGATGAAGGTGGAACGCTCGGTGAGTAGACTGTACAAGGTGCTATTGCATACCGCTGTACCAGTCTGCCTTGCTGTGAGTTTAGCCAAACCGGAGTGGTTATAGCATGCTCGGTTGGGACACCTCAACTTCTAGGCGATGAAGCTGATGGTCGAAAAGGAGATGATACAGGGAGTACCCAAGATCGAGTATCCTACTCAGATATGTGAAGGTTGTCTGCTAGCCAAGTAAGCCCGACTACCATTTCCGAGTTAGGCGATGTACCGGGCAGTCCAGCCTTTGCAACTCGTACATGCAGACTTGTGTGGTCTGATCACTCCTCTGGCACCAGCCGGGAGCAAGTACTTCTTACTACTCATCGACGACTACAGCCAGATGATGTGGCTGTACACCTTGAGGTCAAAGAGTGAAGCAGTCGTAGCCTTCAAGAAGTTCAAGAAGCTAATCGAAAACGAGTCTAGGCATAAACTGAAGACACTAAGAACTAACCGGGGGGAGAGTTCCTCTCGAATCAGTTTGCACAATTGTGTGATGAAGAAGGAATCCGTCGGCATCTCACCGCACCCTATTCACCACAGCAGAACGAGGTGGTGGAGCAGCGGAACCGAATGGTGATGGCGACCACAAGAAATCTTCCGAAGACCATGGCAATGCCCAGCGTACTGTGGGGAGAAGCAGTCCGCCATGCCATCTACCTCCTGAACAGGATTCCAACCAAGGCAATGGTCGGAGTCACTCCATATGAAGTCTGGACCAGGAGGAAGCCAAATATGGTGCATGTGAGGATCTTTCGGTGTACCGTACATGTAAAAATACCAGGAGTCCACTTGGGAAAACTGTACAACAGAAGCAAGTCGTTGGTTCATATCGGTGTTGAAGAAGGAAGCAAAGCTTATCGACTATATGATCCTCAAAACAAGAAGATTGTTGTGAGCCGAGATGTGGTCTGTCGGGACCCCGGATTACCAAATCCGGACCCTCTGTGTATTACAGCACTAGTCCCAGATCAAAGCTAGTGCACACAGTTAAACAGTGATGATTACATTGCCAAAGACGAATATTACAATAATATAAAGAGTACTGACCAAAGGTCTTACAACACAAACGAGGTTTCTAGACCTCACAAATAAACATAAACACAAATACAGTGAAGCAAATAAAACTTGATAAAGACCCATCAATACGCCACGTGCAATTGGTGGGAGCGCGACCTAAGCGTCCTGAAATCCTTCATCAAATCCCACCGCAGAGTAGTCGAAGCCTCCATCTTGAACTTCATACTCCTCTGAGATATATATTTTAAGTGTAGCATGTGAGTACATAAAGTACTCCGCAAGTCTTGGGAAAATGCATTAGATGCAAGGTTTAACAAAGAAGGCTATATGGCTCTTTTGCACAAAGCGATGTTTTATATCCAATACCAATAATTATTTTTTTTTGAAGGCGACAGTTTAACTGAAGTATTTACTCTAACTAAAATCATTAAGCATTTTTACTCATAAAGATTCTACCACCAAGTTTGATACTACGGGTTCCAACCACCCACACTGGTTCCAACCACCAGGACAATTTCCCCGAGAGTTCTATCCACTCTCGGATTCCCAAAACTTTTATTTTAGAAACCAAAGATAAAGATCTACCATGTGAAAGCATTCCTTGCCCGCCCTTGACCGTGGGCACGGCTATTCGAATAGTTTTACACTCTGCAGAGGTTGTACACTTTACCCACAAGAGACAAGTTATCTTAATAGTCAGCATGCTTCCTTAGGCATGAGACCCAGATAATTCATCACAAAGCCTTTACCTTACTCTAGTCTAGCTAGACACCACCACCGAGATTTCACCGTCAAGGGTTAACCACCCGCATGAAGCCCCTCTTGCGCCGTATGAGTACAAGAACCACTGTCCCTCACTGTGAATAACCAAGAACCACGGTATCCACTTTCCATCGGTGGTACCTAAACTAGTCTATTATAAGTTAATCAGCTAGGTCGTACCCATATAGACATGTGGTTGTACGGTAGTGCTCAGACTGGACAAACACAAGAGTCGGTCCTTAATTGACTAGGGCGGAACATACACTTTTCAAGATCTCGTGCTAACCGCACCAATCCAAACCAACCATCCGCCCCGCCTAAACAATTTTCACAATTGCTTTTTATTTCACAAGAACCGTGGCAACACCAATTGCCACTCACATCTGAACAAAAGAATAGATCACTGAAATGTAATTACCATTCCAAGGTTACTAAAGTTATAAAGCATGTCTAAGCATCTTACTACCGATACAACAATTATCAAAGAATTTGTAATAATCTCAATAATGAGACAAAGGAAATCCTAGGGTGTCAAAGGTACATGGTTGTCAATGTCAAATGAGGGCATAACAATCATCGGTTTAACTATTACTTCTAAAACAGAAATTATCATTTTATGTAACATAGCAATGCATTAACTTTTAAAATAATTTAAAACATTTCTCAAACATAGGTTCAAGATGATCAAAGGAGACTTGCCTTCGTGGGTGAATTCTGTTTCTCTTGTTGCGGTTCTGCGAACTCTTGACCGGATCGGATTCTACGCAAAAACGAGAACACAAAGGACAAATAAATACAAATAAAAGTACAGATTTTATAATAATATTACTGGAATGAAGTTTATAAATTTAGATGTATTTAGGAGGAAGTTTCAATGGAATCGGAGTTCAAACGAGGGAGAAAGGGTATTTGAAATTTTGAAACTTGAATTTCAAAATATCAAATAAATTTCAAAAAAATTTGAAAGGATGGCAGAAATGTAAAGATTGGAATTTTTGATGAATTTAGAAATTTGAACGGACTCAATCGGAGTTAGGATGAAAAGTTATGGCCTCGGGAAGATTTAAATCAAAGGAAAAAGAAAAACTACGAGTTTGCCCTCGAGCGATACGACCACGTTAAGATGTACGACCACGGCGGAGATTACGACCACGTAGACTTTTACGACCACGGCAAAAGTTACGACTACGTAGTCTTTTACGACCACGGCAAAAGCTACGACTACGTAGTCTTTTACGACCACGGCAAAAGCTACGACTACGTAGTCTTTTACGACCACGGCAAAAGCTACGACTACGTTGAAACGGTGGTGGCTTCGACCACGGAGAATTTTACGACCACCGTGGAGCTTTCGACCACGATGAGCGGCTTCGACTACGAGGAGGTTACGACCACGCTTAGAGTTTTCGATGCGGCGGTGGATTTACGATCACGACCTTGGGCATCTCGACTACCGATCACGTTGACATGTGGTTGCTTTCGACTACGGAGTAGTCTTTCGACTACGGGACAGATCACGATTCAGAGAGGCTACGACTACGGTAGCCGACTACGGAAGGACGATTCGACTATGGGATAGTCTCCCACCACGCCTCTCGTGGATTTTACGGCAACGAAGGTCTCCGACTACGGCTACGGAGGTTTCGACCATGGTGTCAGCTACGACCGGTCGGCGATCGGGCGAGGAACTCATGGCGCTCCGGTGGTCGTGGCAGAGCTCCGGTGGCCGGTGGTGGTCGGAGAAGGGTCTAAAATGATCGAAGCTACGGGAACTCAATGATACAGGAGGCTCACCGAGGAGGGTCGAAAGGTGGTCTACTGGCGGAGGCGGTGGTGAGCTCGGGCGTCGTCGGCGATCGAGCTCCGGCGGAGGCGTGGTCGAGGCGAGGGGCTTCAGGGGGCGTGGGAAAGCCGGGGTGGTGGCGGCGTGCGGCGGCGGCCGAGGCGTGGCGATTCCTCACGGGAGGTCGAGGCGGCGGCAAGGGTGCAGTGTCGGGGTGGTGGAGGCCGGGAGTGAGAGAGAAGTGGGGAAAAGGTGGAGGGAGAATGATGATGCTCGGGAGGGTCTTTATAGGGACGAGAGGAGGGAGTCGGTGGCGGTTTGTCGCCGGAGTGGGGAGGTGGTCGCGGCGGTTTCTGGCGGTTTGGGGAACCGTGTGGAGAAGGGAGAGGGGCGGTGGGCGCGGAGTGACGATCGGTTTGGGAGAAGAAGAGGGAGGTGGTCGCGGGAAAAGGCCGGGTGGCGGGCGGTTGCGGCGGCGGTTGCGTGAGGGAGCGATGACCACGCGAGGAAGACGGGCGACGGTGGGGACCGCGAGAGAGAGAAAGAATGAGGAGGCGGCGTACACCGATTCGGGCAAGGGACGCTACAGATCTGGCCGTCCACGCGGTGGCTCGAGGAGAGGGAAAGCGGATTCCACCGGGTGGCGTGGGCGGTGGATCGACCATCCACTTGGTGCCCGAGAGAGAGAGAAAAGTGATTTTCAGAAAAATAGTTTTAGTAAATGACAATTGCGAAACTTCATTAAGCCTCGAATAAAATTACTTCTAAAATTCTAGAAAAATTTCATATAAGTTTCTGGACACATTTTGAACATAAATAAAATATTTCCAAGATATTTTGATGATATAGTTTTATTTTAAATTCCCTTTTAATTCCAAATTTTGATTTTAAATCCTGGAAAACTTCAGAAAAATTCAATAAGGTCCAAATATTTTAAAATAATTAATTTCAATTTAAATTTTTCAAGATTTGCAAATTTTGGGATGTTACATGGTCCTTGAGGAAGAAAGGAAGTGGAACTGGAAGACTGCAAGCTACGGCGAGATCGGAGAGACCGCAAAGTTCACTTAGCGAATCGACAACAGGAGGCAGGCGGTAGTCGAATCAAGCAAGCCTCAGCAGGCGTACACTTGATGATTTGGGCCGGAGGATCGACCGCCATCTCGCCTGCAATGTCTGATGGCCAGTCATACTCGGGAGAAGATCAAGGCTCCTCAAGTCCCTCCTCTCCAGAAATGGAGGAAGGAACCATCAAACACCGAGCACTCTCTGAAGTATACGCAGAAGCACTGCCGGTCGAACTCGATTCGGAGATGCTACTACTGATAACTGAGGAACCACAGAGCTATCAAGAGGCGGCAACTTCATTCGAGTGGCACGATGCAATGAAGATGGAGATAGAAGCAATCGAGAAGAACAAGAAGTGGTCACTCACTGAGCTATCGATTGGTCACAAAGCAATCGGTCTCAAGTGGGTATTCAAATTGAAGAAAGATTCAAATGGGAACTCTGTCAAGCACAAATCACGTCTCGTTGCAAAAGTATATGTGCAGAGACAAGGAATAGATTATGAAGAAGTATTTGCACCGGTGGTGAGAATGGATACAGTGAGGCTACTGTGCTGATTATATATATAAATCAGCAAACACATGTGATCTAAATTTATTCAAAACTTTGAAATTGAATATATTTTTTCAAATATATACATTTCATTCGAATTGTTATAGATGGGTATATACCTAAAACTGATATTTTTTTAAAATAATACATATGAATTTAGGTTAAATTCGCGTATTTAAAATCATGGTGCTCCATTTCAGCGTTCTATACACACGGATATTGTATGGACCTAGTTTAGAATAAGAAATTTCGCATAAATTCTATAGGAAAACAAGTCCATTTCCTACCTGAACCGAGGGAAATTACCGCGTTTAGGGAATTGGGCTCTTCTTTTCATCTTGTAAAAGCTATTTTTTGAATTTTCTATAGTAACTAATTTTTAAACGAAATATCTTTTTAATGTAGGGTCTACAAGTTAATTATATTATATACTATAATAACTTTATTTATATCAATAAAGATCATACGTGAATTTCTGTTATTCCGTATATTCTCTCACCAACAACCTAAAAGTTTTGCGGGGAAGTAAAAAAAAACCTTGGTTCCGTCGATACGGCACAGTGCAAAATGGCAAAGTTGTAGATGTGTCGGGAAAACATGTGCTAGAGACGGGGCAATCTGCTTTCCACGCCGACTTCCTTTCGGCCAGCCGCTACCTTTCTTCCTTCCTCTCCTTTTTGTTTTTGATCAACAAAAAGAGCTTTTCAGCGTTCTGGTTTCCTGGGGCATCTCTAGAAGCATCGGACGCCGACGCCACGCACCGTCGCACCAAACTCTCCGCAGCTAGCCGCAAACGCAGCGCCGGATCGATCGATCGAGGCACAGCGAGGGAGAGAGAGAGAGAGAGAGAGAGAGAGAGAGAGAGAGAGAGAGAGAGAGAGAGAGAGAGAGAGAGAGAGAGATCAGGGAGCGGGAGGGGGCGATATGAAGAAGTGCGCGTTGGAGCTGGAGCTGGAGCTTGAGGCCTTCCTCCGCTGCCGGGAGGACGCCGCCGAGCAGAAGCCCGGCCAAGCCGGCCTGAACGCGCCGTTCGGCGTGTTCTCCGCCGCCGACCTCTCCGGCTTCGGCTTCGTTGACTCGGTGAGCTAGTGCCTTTCTTCGCGTTAAACAACAGAGGGCGAAACTGGTGTGTAGTTTAGCAGAACTACATGGGTAAATTAAGTGAAGGCATGTCTAATTTTTTTGTTGATCATAAGATGATTTCAACACCCTGATATAAGTAGATCCTGAATGCTAAGCATAGAGGGGGGAAATCATCTTTTAAGCATGGGCTTAACACTCTCATGACAAGGTTAGGACATTACCTGGTAACTAAAGTACTTTGTTCTGAAATCTTCATAACTCATCAGTACGCAATCTTCAAAGGCATGAAGCAGCTGAAGCTCGAGGTTGCTTAGAACTAGAAGTCGAAGACGACATAGAGTAGTACTGCTATATCCAGGGGCGGAGCTAGCCACGGCCCAAGCCTGGGGTTGGACCAGCTATTCTTGGGCTGAACCTGTATTTTTTTAGTGATTTTTCAAGAGAATTTTCATGGGCCTTTGATCCTAGTCCTCGGACTATGGCCTACCTAGAACAGGCGCAGATCCGCCACTGCCTATATCTAAGATTGCTGAAGACCTTCACATGCATGAATGACTCTATTAAGTTTGCCTTTATTTTGTCCGAGCAGGACACCCTCAATGAAAGCATTCACAATCACCTGTGGTCCCAGTCCCAGAACCTCAGCGCACGGCATCCTGCAGCCTCCACGACAATCGAATGGCAATCGTCAATCTGTGGTATCGCCTCACATATTTCTTACTCTTCCACACTTTTCATCAAATCATGACGACTGCAGTTACAAGAAAAGGATTCAGTGCTGTGTGCCATGATTTGCTACTAGACTGCACGCTGAACCACATGTAATTTATATTTTCGGCAGATGGAGATTTGAGCAATGAAAAATCCACAAATATCAGTGTTGTTATATCGAAATTATACTTGATTATAACACAGAATGTTCAGTTCTTTTACTGTCCTTGCTCACGTCTGTTCAATCTTCTGGCAGCAGAAGCAAGTCTCATATCAGCGACCAATCTGAATATGAAAGAGGGCCAAGCTCTGGGAGACTCAAGTGGTTCAGATTCCGATAGCGAATCATTGTTAGATACAGAGGGTGGTCCGTGCAAGCAAAGCACGAACCCAATGGACGTGAAGAGAATGAGACGGTACGGTATATCAAGAACATGAACAACTATGTCTTGAATCCGATAATCGTATTCGCGAATAGAGTTTGCTGTTAATTTTTGTAGTGAAGTGTTGAACAAAGAGCTTACTTGAGGAACTAGGATATCCTCAAATGCTTGCTTCATATTACAGGATGGTGTCCAACCGGGAGTCTGCTCGACGATCGAGGAAGAGAAAGCAAGCTAGCTTAGCTAACCTTGAGTCACAGGTATACGCTATAAGGCATACTTCACACTTGTATTGAGTTTTGTTAATGTTAGTGAGAGTAGTAGGTATCTACAGATGCTAATTACTATTGCAATTTGGACCAAAAATCCCAACACAATCGTCAGTCCCTTGAGTTTATTCTGAATTCTAAGTTATGCCCTTGTAATCAGGTTGATAATCTCCAAGGCGAGCATGCATCACTTTGCAAGCAATTGACAGACGCCAATCAGCAATTCACAACCGCGGTCACCGACAACAGAATCCTCAAATCAGATGTTGAGGCTCTCAGAGTCAAGGTGATCATCTCACTTCTTATCAAAAGAATCACTGATCATCAGGCGGCCATGCATGTCAACTCCATTCCAGTTCTCTGAAACCGCTCCGTCTCTGCCGTACATGCAGGTGAAGCTGGCAGAGGACATGGTGGCACGGGGAATGCTGTCGTGCGGGCTCGGCCCCTTGGGGCCGGCGCTGAACGCCCTGCAGACGTGCCGTGTCCCGGACGTGCTTGCCGGGCTGGACTTCCCCGGTGACGATGCGTGCTTCACGGGGCTATCCCCGACGGAACAGGTCCAGAGCTCGCCGATGCAGAGCATGGCGAGTCTCGAGAGCCTAGAGAACCGGATGCCCGGCGAGGTGGTCGGCGTCTGGGGCTGGGACTCCCACTGCAACGGCGGCATGTCCATGTGAAAGTGAGACACTAGCTGCTGCTGCTGTTTGATATACATGGCGTTATTACGAGCGTATCTACTATCTATCTATCTATATGAGCTGTCGTCGTGTTAGCTGATGAAACTGTCGGTGAAGTGAACGGACTTGAGTTTTTAGGAGTCCTCGTGTCAGTGTCTTGACACACGGCGGTGTTAGAGTACAATATATTTGGTAGGTTAGAGTCCATTGGGATTACAATCCCTTGTACCATCTTGCCCCCCAAGTCTTGTACCTCTATATATACCGCCCGAGAGGCTCAATGCAATACATCTAATCCCATCCAATTCTATCTTCTATCATGGTATCAGAGCCTAGATTCCATACCTAGCCTCCGTTTGTCTTCCGCTGTTGCTGCCCCCGGGGGAATCGATCTCTCCTGGGGGCGGTCATCTCCTCGACGTCGTCTCTGTCCTTGCTGTCGCCGTCGTCTCTCTCGCCGTCGCTGCGTCGTTCGTGCTCGTCTCCTTCGGTAGCGCAGCGGCGCGGGCGGCTCCGCCGGATGCTCGACCTCGGCCCCTCGCTCGGGGTCCTCGCATGTTCTTGGCCTTCCCACAACGTCGGTAGGTGCGCCACCCGAAGATGGAGTTCGATCGTCGATGCCCGGCGCCAAGGCGCTCCCGAGTGGATCTCCCTACGGCCTCCTCTCGCAGCCCAGATCGGCAGATCCATCCCGTCCGCCCGCATGGCGGCGCCTCTCCATCCATCCGGTCTTCGTCGCGGTTCGAGCTCTACCGCAACAAGGTGCCCACGGCAGCCCGCTCACCACCATCGCCAAGGTCACCGCCGCCGCTGGCCGCCGCGGCCGTGGTGGCGCCAGGCGCCAAGAACGGCGCCGTCATCGACCGCAGCGCCTCCGCTCCTCCGGCCGTCCTTCCGCCACCCGCCGTCGCCGTCGCCAACCTCGCCGCCGCCACTCGGCCTCCCGGCGGCCGCCCAGCCGCCGGCCTCTGCTCGCTTCGGTCCGGGTCGGATCCGGCTATCTTCGGCTCGCCGCCTACATGCGACCTCCTCACGCATTGCGCCGCCGCTCGCTCGATCCGGCCGGCCGCCCCGCCGCCGGCCTCGCTTAGGCCGCTCCCGGCCGCCTCGGGCTCCTCGCCGTGTCTTGCGCGCCCACGGCGCCGCCGCCGCCTCGCCGCTTCGCCCGGCCGCCGCTTTGGCCCGCCTTGGCCTCGCCTGCCGGCCGCTCCCGTCGCCCGCTCGGCTCCACCTCCCGCGGATCCGGTCGCCTCCTTGCCTCCGGAAAATCCGCTGCTCGGCGGCGCCTCTCCGCCGCCGCCGCCGCCGTCCACACGATCGGCCTCGGCCTCCCCGTCGCCCGAGGCCGCCGCTCCCCGCTCGGCCGCCCAGCATCTGGCCGCCTTCAGATCCCGCCTCCTTCGTCTGCCTCCCGTGCGCTGCCGCTGCTGGGACGAGTGAGAGGGAGAGACGCGAGGGAATGAGGGAGAGACGCGAGGGAGAGATGGAGAGCCATGTCGCACGGCTCTAACATGGCCCGAATGCCCGATCTTTCTAGAGAAAGGATAGGGTGAAGTTTTAACTCTTTGTTTCGTCAATTATTTTTAATATTTTTGAGTCTTCCGTTGCGTCCATCCAAGTTCGTAGTTTCTAATTTTAATTCGTCTCACCGTGCGAGTCCACAAATTCATTGTCAGTCATAGAAGTGTAGAAATTTTTCTTTTGCATGACAGCAGCCGCCTTAAGGCCGTCAAGGCTTCTTCTCACCTTTGCGCCTCATTGCGCTTCTTGTGCTCTGCGCCGACTCGCCGTCTCGGGTTTCGATCTGCACCGTCATGCTTCTATCTATTCCTCTTGACTTGATTTGACAGTTTATTCCAAGGTCGCACGCAACATCGACATCATCAAGACTCGGACTTGGTTTATCTTATTTTAATGTCAACCTCTTTTCAAATGCAATGCTATTGCATACGATTTGCATTTGAGGGGGGATCCTATTGATCCGGCCGCCATCGTTGTCGTCGTTGTCAAGCAGCAGTTCGGGCCTCCTCCTTCTCTGGTGAATCTTGGCCGGACGTCTCAGATCCGCCGTCGCCCGGCCCTCGGAGAAGCCCGTTGCCGCTGGGATCGAGCCGCCTCGCCTCGTCCGCTCTGCCTGGAGAGGTCGCCGCCGTCCGGGGGCCTCCACTTGGAGCCCGGGCCGCCGAAGACTCCGCCGCCTTCCTCCTCAGATCCGGGGCCGCCGCTTGGCTCGTCCGCCCGGGATTGCCTTCCTCCGTCGCGGATCCGGGAGTCGCCGCCGTCCCTCCTCCCGTGGCGTCGCCCGCCTCCTCCGGCCGCGCGCTCTCCCCTCGTCGCCTCGCCGGGCCGCGCCTCCTCCCGATCGCCTCCTCCCGGGCGGCGCCTCCTCGCCGGCTTCCCTCCGGGGCTCTGCGCCCGGCACCCCGCCACCGCTCCGTCCCCCGACCACGACTCTGCGCCCGGCCCACTCGGCCCCCGCCGCTGCAGGCCGGCCGGCCGTTCGGCCGCCGGGACCCGCCTCCCGACGCCCTCTGGTCCTCCTGCAGCCCGGACCGTCTTCCCTCTGTCTCGTGAGTCTGCTCTGCCCGATCCAAACCTGAGATATTTTGAGTAGGTGCACACAAAAAAAAAAGGGATAGAGGATCAGGCTAGGTGTACCAGTGAGTTGCACATGGAGGATTTCGCTGCTGCTATTGTATCTTTTCTTTTTTACCCGATCACTGATCGGGGTTGAGTCGCCCACCGCCTGTCGACCGCGCACGTATCTCCTCCGACATCGGCGTCGACTACACCGGCCTCTACCTCTTCGACTATGCGGCCAGGCCGGGCACGTGATGCCGAGGGGACGCCTTCCCGCGTCGCGTCTCGGTCATCCCGTCCGCACGTCTTCATCACCGGTTCGTCATCGCCACCACAGATCGGGACGCCTCCACCGACTTCTTCCATCGTCGTCCCGCCTCGCTCGTACTCGGTCTGATCAGCCGATTGTGCGCGATCCACCCGGCTCCCGTGACGTCCGTCGTCAAGTACTACGCGCATCTTCTCCGAGCAACAGGGCTGCTGCTGTGTCGCCTCCTCGGGCCGCAGCACCGCCGCACGTGTGTCCCCTCGCCGTTGCATCTACATCGCCGTCCCCTGTGCATCGACGACTGTGCTGCGCAACCTCTTGTGCGCCCTCTGTCTGCACATGGTCTTCGTCATGCTGATCGGGCCTTCCTCACCGACATCGAGCGCTACCGCCGCCGCCGTACCTTGCGTCGGGGCGCCGCCGCGCCAGAGCGGGCCCACCCGATCGCCGCCGGGTAGGAGCGTCGCTCCGCATCGCTTCTTCTACGTCCAGCACAACCACGCCTGGTTGGGGCCCTCTCCCTAGTACGTCCGGTATTGACAACACCGTGTGTGTTGTCCCGACGCGTTGCCGGGTCTGGCAAACCCGGCACACGCCTCGGCCCTGGTGGCTTGACTGCATCGGCTTCGGCATCGACCCTCCCGTTCCCGTCCCGTCTGCCTCGATTGCATCGCCGCTTTTCGTCTACATCCTCGACGGCCCTGACTGCGTCGACCTCGGCATCGCCCCCTTTCTCAACGACTGCCTCGACGCGTCTCCGTCATCACCATGGCGCCTCTTTTGCGCCCGCGGCTTCATGTGCGACCGCCTCGACATCGGTACCCGACCACGACTACGTCGACCACGGCCATCTCCAGCACGGCATCCTCGACCACGACTACTCCGCCCTCGCGCTCGGCTACCTCGACATCGGCACAAAGGGCTACCGCCTTGCTTGAGCTACTCGTCGGTTCCTGCTCCATTCACAGCATACGCGACGCATCGACGGTTATGACTGCGGGGATGTCGGTTCTTGACTTTCCTCTCGGTCTCACCGTCTGCGGCGCTCCGTTGTAGATCGGGGGATGTTAGAGTACAATATATTTGGTAGGTTAGAGTCCATTGGGATTACAATCCCTTGTACCATCTTGCCCCCCAAGTCTTGTACCTCTATATATACCGCCCGAGAGGCTCAATGCAATACATCTAATCCCATCCAATTCTATCTTCTATCAGGCGGAGCCACCGCCGGGGTTAAAGATAATGTTGTCTCGGGTAAACACTCATCGTAGTTACGTTTGCCTAAGCTAAGAGGCTGGACTCCGAAGCATTAATTAATATTGTGGTATTTGGAAATCTTCTATAATCTGATGATCGCAGTAGGTGTTCTGACGCGTTAGGTTGCTTTCTGATTTATCTGATAACCTGGGGCAGATTCATTGGTGAAGCCCTGGAGAGTTCAGGTAAGTGACCAAAGTTATCTGATAGATTTATCTGAACTGAATACTTCATTTCTGAACACTTCACATGAGTAACTGTGATTTGTGAATGATACGTTTGACCTCCTTGACACATCATGCAACTGCAGGTTTAGTTTTGGATGGACTCTTCGTCCCTTCCCGCCATTCTCTCTCCCGTTCCCTCTCCTCCCTCTCCACCACCAGCTCGTTGTACGCTGCGGAGGCTATGCCGCGTCCGCCATGGCAGACAATGCGGCCGCCAGCCCAACACAGACCTTCTTCCCTTCCTCCTCGTTATGTGCCTCCTCACTGCCCCACTGCCATCGCGATGGCAGCCGCCGCTACCATGGCGACCTCCGCCGCCTTGGTCGCCGCCTACACATCCACGGAGTCAACTGCACGGGCCTAGGTGACGAGCAGGTGCGGCATGTCCTCACCATTCTTGGAGCAGCTCCGGGCCCAGCCCCAGAGAGCGGCCGCGTACGCATGCTGCGACTCGGCCCAGGCCTGCAGTGCTGCGCGCCAGCTCCAAAGATTCGTCCCGAGCGTGCCTGCGGCAGTGGCCGCTGTTGAATCTGTCTCGCGTGGCCGTGAACTCCGAGTAACTCATATGGTCATAAGCTGAAGTACTCAAAGTACTCGGATCTTACTCACGTGATCGTGAGCTCTAAATACCTCATGTGGTCGTGAGCTGAAGTACTCAAAGGACTCGGATATTCCTCACGTGGTTGTGAGCTCGAGTGCTCGAAAAAATTCAGCTGCTACAGTACTCAAATGAACAGTGCTCGGCGTACTCGAATCGATCACTACTAGGTACTCGAGACTTTCGACTATTATAGAGTACCCATGTCTTCCGACTAAGACAGTGCTCGATCACACACACAGGTCGACGAACTCAAACCACCCAACGTGAGAACACTTTGGAGAAAGAACACACAAACTCTTTGTGATGTGCCAACTGCTCATAGCTTTTCTGGTTCTCTTCCTTATATAAGAAGTACAAACTCCCATTACTTACAATATTATGGACACTAATGCTATTCACTAAGGCACTAAAACGGTCCGACGTAAATACGCACATCTCGTCGACTATGTGCAAACAATTAAGACTGTAATAATTCAATCCTAAGAAGCCGACGATCGGTTCTTTACAGAGTGCAAAAGGAAATTGATGCGATAAGATTACTCAACAAACTCCTAATATCGTTGCTCATCACTTGACCATGATTAAACCAAGCTTGTTACATATTTCTTGGAACCTAATGCATCCAAGTGGCTTGGTAAGAAGATCAACAAGCTGCTCTTCCATTGTTACGTAATCAACCACCATATTCTTGCCCTCGATGGATTCCCTGATGAAATGATAACAGGTGTCTATGTGCTTATTTCGATCATGGAGAATTGGATTCTTGCACATGCTATTGTGTTTTTGTTATCCACCTTGAGAGTAAACCTCCTTGGCTCCTCATTCATTAGCTCACCATACAATCAACTAAGCCAAACTCCTTAAATTGCAACAGTCATAGCAGCGATGTATTCGGACTCACACGACGATAACGCTACCACTTTCTGCTTTCTAATTATCCTAAGCTTAACACTAGTATAGAAACTTTGACTAGACAACTTAATGATTTTGCTGAAAAAGAAAGATTGGCTCAGTGTAATGCTTCTAAAAAACTTGTGAATGAACCTGTTAAATGCACAACTTATTCCACTCTAGCTAAAGAGAATGAGTACCTGAAAGACATCTTAGAGAGATTTTCTTTTGGCGAGAAAAATTTGAATATGATTCTAGACAAGTCAAAAATAAGTGTGAAAAATCGTGGTCTAGGATTTAATTTTGTTGAGCATGACAAGAATAATTCTCCTAAGGTTATTAAGCTTCTTGAATCTGGAAAAATTGAAGTATAACTTGAACCAAAATAAACTGTGTTTAAATATGCTGATTTTGTGTAAAAATCATCGAATAATGTTGTAGGTGCTAGCTCATCATCTCAAAAGAATTCTGGTAACATTAAATTTCATTGCACCTATTGTGGAAGAGATGGACACTTGAATGAATTTTGCTTTAGACGTGCTAAGAAAGAGAGGAAGGAAAGATTGAATGCTTTAAGACAAAAACGTACAACCTCTTTCATTCCAAGATCTCATTTAAAATCTAGGTTTTTGCAGAACTTTTATGATGACTTTAAATCTGGTTCACGTGCTGGTTTTGGATTTAATTCAAATAATTCACATTATTTCTGGTATTTTGATCATCCACATGCACGTGATTTTGGTTCTAGCTTTGTTGCTCCTGTTCATCGTGTGTCTCAGTACTGGATTCCTAGATCTTACTTCACTAATCCCAGTACTATGAGACCGATGTTTCCTATTATGTAAGAACAGCTGATGAGGATGGAGAACATAAGCTAGATTGGGTTCCGATCTTTTACATCATTGCTTGATTGTAACACTTGATGGTTCTTCACTCTCTTTGATGGCTTCCAAGAGATTGCACTTTTTGAGAGACCATGTGGAAAATATGATGTTGTCTTACATCTTGTTAGATTCTCAAATTATTGATATTCTCACTAAGCCGCTTGATACTTCTCGTTTTGTTCGTTTGCGGAGTGAGTTGGGGGTATGTCATCTAATGAGATTATTATGAGGGGGAGCTTGTTGTTTAAAAATTTAGAAAGCTTTGTTTATTATACTTGTCAAATAAATCAATAAGTTCAAACCATTGAAATTAAATGAGTTGTTTAAATAGAGCTCTCTTTATCATATTTACTCATATGTTGTGTAGCTTTGATCATGATTGGTTATAATTAATTTACTATATTTGAACTAAAATATGACATGGCGCAATACTTTAATTAAATTAATTATAGATAGTACTTTACGATATTAATCGAAAAGAATTAGCTTGATTGTGAGTTTTATTTTAAATCTTGGCTATGAGGTTCGCATATTTTATATTGCAATCTTTTTATGATCACTTAATTTGGCATGTTATAAAAAAATGATGAGAAAAAGAAAATTGAAAAGATCTATGTTTCAAACATACCATGTTACACAAAAATAAAAAGGCACAAAAAGTATACAAATAAAAAGAAGTATGCTTCAAACATGCCACCATCTAAAACAAGTATGCTACAAGCATGCCACATGCCTATGAATTGAGTGTAGAGTAATAAGTTGTTATATGAGACTGCTAGCTCGTCTGGATTTAAAAGTTGCTTCACTTTTAGGCTTTGACTTTTTATTGTGATATATCATTGTGCTCTTTATAATTAATTTAGTCATTGTTGAAACGCCTATTATTAATATAAATTGCTTAATCATGCTCAAGACTGGTTTTGACATTGTTGTATGATATTTGACTTTATATGATCTAGATAGCTCTACTAAAAAATATGGCTTGGTTACTTTATTTAATCAATGCACAATGACTTGTATAATCTACAAAGTTTCTTGATTTTTACTCTCAGTGCTCTTTCTTAGAATTATTCCTTCTTTGAATTTTCTTGATAACTACATTGCCAAAGGGAGAAGAGATTTAGTGTGTTTTATGAGAAATTAAAGAGAATGGAGGGATATTGGAGAAATTTGCTAAACTTACCTCTCTTGTGTTGAGGGGGGGGTTTTGAAGAGATTTGAATGTGTGGCTTAAAATATTTTTTCAGCTTCAGTTTTTCATTTATATCTATTTGAAGCTAATTCATCATGCAATCTTGTGGTGTTGTCAATGTATTTATGAAGGGGGAGATTGTTAGACCATGCGGCTAGGTCTAGAATATTTTGGTGATGAATAATTGTTAGACCACTGAGGTAAAAAATAAGTCAGAAACCAGAAGCTGAAACTGAAGCCAAAAGTTCGGTTTCTTCTAGCTGTGGTACTACTGAGTTGTCAGGCCGTTTGTTTGTAGCCTATAAATAGACATGTTTATTGTTAGATGTATGTAAGCCATGAGTTTTAATAAAAGAAAAGCTAGTTAGCTTCCAATGTGTAACAAAGAGTTCAATAGAAATATTAGGAAGCTTTAAGTTTGTTATGATTTGCCCCATCTTCGCTTCTTTTGAGCGATTCAAATCCCCAACAGAAGGGAGGGAGAAGTAGAATTACTGTTTGAGCGCGTCCACACCCGGCCACCGCTTCTGTCACCGCTGTGGTGAAAAATTACTGCTCGGATTTACTGTTACTACTCGTTTCCTTAGCAGCAAAAGGTCAAGCGTTCGAGGGCTTGAAATGGAAGGGAGAAAAGAAGTAGAATAGGTCAGAAGAATTGCGAACTGAGTTTAGGCCCGTACTAAACGGTTTTTGTCTTCTAACTTTAAGAAAGTAAAAGCTATTTGAAATGCATTAATTTATTAATGTGGCTTTTCCTTTTTTTTCTTTTGCATTGTTCATAGAGATATAACAGTATTTTTCATTTTTTTTTTCTTTTTTCTTTATTTTCTTTAATTCAATATCTCATAAAAAGCTAACGGTAGTTACAGTGTCATTCTGAACAAAAACCATAAAAAACCGAATTGAATGTAATTTCACTAGGTGAACCGGTTGACCAGGATTGAATAAATCATTAATGGTCGTAAGTCTTCAGATGTTGCTTCTTGAGTACCCTAGTCGGAGATCCATTGTGCAACTTACCCAATTGGATGGCCACTCGGAGATTCTATGAACTGGTACCTAGGCACATTTCTAGGAGATTCCTCTCTTGCGGTAGATAGAATCTGTGCCTTATCCACCTGAAATAACACGACGTTTCGGCCCTAGGTCTTCAACAAACAACCGCTATGCAGTTGTTCCCCACATTCGTCCCTCACTGACAACAACCAACAATCAGGCATGCTCTCTTTCTGACAACAACTACCTCCCCAATCAGGCGCATTGGTTCGATGAGGTGTCTCTCCAAGCAGATAAATAACATCCCTTAAATGGTATTTAAGGGTTGACGAGAGAAGACAGAGGGACAGATGAAAGACAATTCGACAATTCAAAGTCATGTATTCTTCTAACCAGTGGGAAGAATATAGAGATTAGAGCTAGTTTCATGCTTTTGTAAAAGCATCTTGTAACCAATTCATAGTAATATGGGAACATATAGTATATACTCACCTTTACGGTGCACTCAATGTGCACTCAAACTAAAAAAGTGATAAAAAATTCTAATTTTTTTAAATGTACTTTATGGTTTACTCTACCTGTGTATAAATTTTAAATTCAAATTTATTCTATGTTAATAATACCAAAAAAGAGAAAATTCTGACATATTTGAACTCTTAACTTTTGTCAGAATTTTCTCTTTTTTAGTACACTTAACATAGAATGAATTTAAAATTAAAATTTTATACATGGGTAGAGTAAACCACGAAGTACATCCAGAATTTTTCAAAAGTTTTGCAACTTTTAAAATTTAAGTGCACGGTGAGTACACCGTAAGGGTGAGTGCATACTATATGCTCCCTACTAATAAAGAGCATTCACATTATCTTCTAAGGTATTTAGCCATCTTTCTCATATTATCTCATCAGATCGACAACTCAATCATCGACACCGGTCAAGCTGGAACTAGTCGTTTTCTTTTCTGCTCTAGTCTAAGCTAAATTTCGATTGGACTTGATAAGCTTAATATAGTCTGTCCAAATCCAAATGTTTGCGACAGTTTGCACATAATTTGCACTAGGAAAATGCAAAATTAAACTAGTCCAACAATACTAAGCTCGATATATCAAGCCAAAGAATCCAATACTATTGTACACGAGCCATTCTTTCAACCATTTTCGTTAACAATGGAAACTCGGTTTATGCATTCGACCTTGGTTTGAAGTAATTTTTGTAAACTTTGGATCATGCGATGGAATTTTGGTTGGAAAAAAATGGATAGCACGCTACTCTTGACACACTGTTTTCTTTTCATGCTTACACAGTTACACGTAGCTAGTTGTCAGCTTTCTGTTTTGTGTTCAGCTAAAATCCCCGTGTTTCTTCTCGCAAAAAGAAGAAAAAAAAACAATCCGTGTTTCATTTGACTGGACACACAGTTACTTAGTGAAACACCAATGACTGATTAGTCCAAGCCAATCCCTATGCATTTGGAGATGATAGCTACCAGAAAAAAGGTTCAGAACAGCAGCTAAGAATTAGAACTGGGACTTGATCATACTTTTTTAGGCCAGCCCGAAGCACGGCCAATCCGGCACGAATGGTGGGCCGGGCCGGGCCTGGATAGCCGGCACAATGAGCGGCACGACACGGTCCGGTGTGGCGTGCCGTGCTCGGGCTGGCCCGGGCACGGTCGACACGGGGCACCGTGGGAGTCATGGAGAGCCAGGGCCCGGAGGCAGGAGATGATGGGAGGCTGGGTGGAGCGGCCGACATGGACGGGACGGCGCGTGAGGACGGTGTCGCCGGCGGCGGCCTTCGAAAGTGGCTGATCTTGAGCTGCATGCCGGCGACGCGCGGTAGCCCGACGCCATGTGCGCCCCATGCTCGCGAGCCCCTCCGCTATCGCTGCCGACACACCATGCAAAGACTTGAACGGTGCCACCACACGCGCGCACCCAAAACGCAACAAGGTATCACCACAGATTTCACGAGTAGTACAAGCGCGGGCGTTCGCGATGGTTGCACGAACTGGCAAAGACATGGGCGTGACGAGGAGGCGGCGGTGAGCCGCGGGGAGACCTCGTCGATCTCGGCCGAGGCGTGGAGCGACGCGTCCGGCTCGACCGTCTTGGCGCTGGGCGCCGGCCGGTGCAGCGGTGAGCCCATGGCGTCCATGGCTCCAGCGCGTGGCGTCGATCGCGCATCTCCCTAGCGTCGGTGCCGCTGGCTGCGGCGCCTCCCCTCCGCCGTCGGCCGTCGCCGGGCGCCTCCTGCAAGTCCTACCAGACGAGCCGGGAGGAGGCGGTGGCGCGGGAGGTGGGGAAGGGCGGTGGGGCCGGAGAAGTGGGGATGAGGCGGCGGCGGGGAGAGCCGGGAGGAGGAGGCGGGCCGGGAGAGGTGGGGAGGAGGCGGGGGGCCATAGGAGGTGGGGGAGGCGGGGCCGGAGAAGGTGGGGGCGAGGCGGCGGCGGGAGAGGGGGCGGCGAGCAAAGGCTGAAGGAGCCGGCGCGCGGCGGCGCGCGTGGAAGGGAGATGACCCGAAGGACGGGAGGAGAAATCAAGGGAGGGCACCCGAGCGAGAAGAAAAGAAGATGGGGGATTTGACGCGACATGGGAGTGGTAGGACGGTGGAAAAAAGGAGGAGGAGGACGGCCAGACGGGGGAAAAAGGAAAAAAAGCTGAAAATGCTTGCTGATTCTTTGAGAGCAAATGACAACGGTCACTTAAAACGGTCATATAACGTATAGAACGCAGAGATAACGTTCGGATTGTGATCTATATAAATCCACTCCGCTATACCATTTCTTCACAGAATCACAGAGCCTTTCACTCCGCTCCACCATTTCTCAACAGAGCCTTCTCATTTCTTCTCATTTCACAAGCTTATTTCATTCATTTCTGCATTTGTTCTCTTTATTTACTCATTTCCTGTGTTGTCAAATTTCGCACTGGATGTTCTTCTGGTGCCAATGTCCACTGTCTCTTCAGAAACAACGTCCAGTACGGTAGGGAGAATAATAGAAGAGAGAAGATCATCCCTTACACCCAGGATGGTGGAGGCAATCACATGCGCCAAAGGTTAGGAATTAGGCAAAGAGCGGCAACAACATCAACTAGAGGATCCCAAAATCGTACAGGCGTATGCTGACCTCGAACGGATGAACGACCTAGACATTGACGAGTAGATATTATGTACGCTTGTTGTAATAGTTAGTACATACATATATTGTTACTGTACTCTTTTTCTTACTCGAGAAACCCCACTCTAGGGTATAAGGTTTTTGACGAGGCAGTAACATTGTATTTTTAAAATATCAAAGAAATTCCACTTTTTCCGAAATATTTACGTCATTGTGTGCCCATGTTTTTAATGCAATTAATTCAATTTCAACTAATTTTAAACGGGACGGGTACGAGAGAAAGGAAGATGACGACCGTCGCCACCGCCTTCGCGTATAGTTAATTCGGGCTGGATTTAGGCTGGCACGGTACGAACACTGACACGTAACACAATGAGAAAACTGGATCAAGTCGGCACGACACGAAACACGATAAATCCGAGCAGTGCGGACACGACACGGCCCAACTCCCAAAGCGACGAAAGTCTGGAGCTAATTAAGCATCCAGGACTAGCAGGTCGCATCAATGGAGTACTAAATAAACAGTGCTTGGTTTCCATAACACTACTACCAGATAACGATGCTACTATGCTATGCATCGACACTGACAAATCTTGCAGCAATGTGACAATGTGGCAACAACACATTAGCAAAACAAAAGCAGTAGCAGTTCATCTTGTTCGCGGGCTAGCTCTTCTTGATGTGAGTTGTGATTACCCCTCCCTGCTACTTCTCTCTGAGGAACTCCGCGAGACCCCGGAGCGCAACGTCGGCGTCCTCGCTCCTCAGCAGCATCTCCGACACCTCGGCCGGCGTCACCTTCACCGCTGCAAGCAGCTCCTGTATCTCGGGGAACAGCGGGTGGTCGTCGATGACGAAGTAGTTCCGGGCCAGCGTCTTGAACGCCTCCCAGCCGCAGTAGCCCATGTAGACGTGCATGTCCATGCGCCCCGGCCGCAGCAGCGCCGGGTCGAGGCGGTCCTTGTAGTTGGTCGTGAAGACGATGATGCGCTCCTCGCCGCTCGTCGACCACAGCCCGTCGATGAAGTTGAGCAGCCCGGACAGCGTCACCTGAGATCGCCGTGCGCAGACATGCACATTGCCATTGAGAAAGACGTCATGGTGTGAGTGATACATTGCTATGTTTGCTACTGAGCACAGCGGAGCAATACTGTGGAGACGTTGGCGATTACCTGTTTGTCGATGGGTTTGGGTTTGGCCGGAGCATTGCGCCGCAGGGGGGTGTCGGAGGAATCTGATGAGCCGCCGCCGTCATCGTCTCCAGTACGAGCCGGCGTCTTGCTCTCCTTGCCGTCGCCTTCCCTCGACATGGCATCGCAGCAGCAGTCGATGTCCTCGATTACGAGGATGGACCTGTTGGACATGGCGACGAGCAGCCACTGCAACGTCGTGTTGAACTGCACCTGGGACAGGTCGAGGTCGTAGATGTTGTACCGGAGGTGGTTAGCCATGGCGGCGACCAGGCTGGACTTGCCGGTGCCGGGAGGGCCGTGGAGCAGGTACCCTCGCTTCCAAGCCTTGCCGATGCGGCGGTAGTGGTCCCTTCTCTTGGCGAACAGGTCGAGGTCGTCGACGATGGACTGCTTGAGCGCCGGGTCCATGGCGAGCGTGTCAAACGTGGTGGGGTGGTGGTGGCTCATCGTGTACCACATCCGCCCCTCGTTCATGCAGATCTTGAGCGCGCGCTCCCGCAGCCGCGTCTCCTCGGACGCCGCCATGATGAAGGGCACGTACCGCTCCATGGCCGCGGCCGTGTGCTCCACGTCGAAGCTGAGCTCCAGCAGGAACTCGCGATCGCCGCCGGTGCCGGGCTCCCCGTTCTTGGCCTTCTTTCCTACGCCGCCGCCATCGGGCACCTCGACGGACGTCCACGTGAACTCGACGCCGTCGAAGACGTCGATGGTGGAGTCCCCGGGCTCGATGAAGAGGCGCCTCCTCCAGCTGCTGCGGCCGCCGTCGTCCTTGGCCTTGGAGAGCGTGAGGCCGAGGCGGCGCATGGCGCGCGGGTCGATCCTGGAGGCCAGGTACGTGCGCGCAGCGTCGAAGAGGAGGTTCTCCTCGTAGCCGCCGTCGCCGGTCTGGCTCCGGACGACGAGCGTGCGGCGCACCCTGTCGCCCCAGCCGAACCGCGCGCGCAGCAGGGTCGCGCCCCAGCGCACCGCGGCGCGGAGTTCGTCCGGGAGTAGCTCCGCGCCATGCTCCGCGCCAGCACGGCATACGCCGCCGCCGAGGCCGCCGTGCTCAGCGCCTTCCGGTACGCGTCCGCCGCCTTCCCGCCGTACGCCGCCTCCGGTGAGGTATCCATCCGCGCCGCCGCTGGTGCGACCGTGCGAGTGGTGGTTTCTTGGTTTGAAGCTGTGAGCTGCGCCTGCAAGAGTGGGGCTTGTTTGCTTTCACCGCACAAACCACCAAGTCAAGTCCCCCTATAGCGAAGCTAGCTGGTGCCTAGGCCTGCATGGTTTCCTTGTATGGAAGGAAACTGAGCAACTGGCCGTTTCTTACGCCTTTGACGTACGCCAGAAAGGGAAAGCGGATTCCACCCCCGAAAGTATAGTGGTCGTCTCTGGGATTGCGCATATGCGTCGCGCGGTGTCGCGCGGGCATTGGCCGGTCAGAAGGGCGAGGACTCAGACCTGTGCCTCAGGCTCTCAGCTAGTACTGAGCCCTGACAGGAGTGGTAGGATAGGTCGGGCTGGTCCTGTGTTACTTGGGCCGTGTCAGGTTGCAGCTGATCGTGGTGCTCGGGCGCACCAAGCAAAAGAACAGCGCATGCCCGCACGGCACGGCCACCGCTCATTGGTCATGTATTTTTTTCCCTTTTAGTTTCTATTTTTATCTATTGTTTTATTTGAAAATCTAAAAACCAAATGTCAAAATAAGGTGATCTCTTGAAGTGAATTTTCTAAATACCATCCTGAGTCTAAAATCATGTGTACTATCTATATCAACGTCTCCACTATCTACTATTATATGAAAAAACACAGATAAAAACTATCAACTGCAGATAAAAAGTATCAACTACCATGAAAAACACCCATTGTGTCTCGTGTGCCGATGCATGCAAGCAAAGCACGGACGTGTTAGATCCAATGCACACAAACTCGACATAAAGGAGTGTTCGCATGATCATCACAACGTACTTGCTTAAGAAAAGTGTGCTTTGACAGTCGGCACAGTTTTCTATGACATGCAGATTAAATATCTCTTTTTCAATCTGCATGCATAGTGCTAATGTTACATGCATTTGGGGTTTCAAGTAAAAGCACTCTAACTTAGAGCTGGGAGTTTGGTCGAGCTTATCTGTGCCAGTCCTAGGCTCGATTGGCCTAACATAGAACGGGCATGCCACGTGGTGGGCTATACTGGTACGACATGAATGATGGGTCGGGCTGTACCTAAAAATCTAGCCTGTCGGGCGGCACGACACGGCACGGCATATCGTCTGGTGCTTTCGGGCTGGCCCATGAGCACGGGGCATGGCGGACACCAAGACCCACACCCACGCCCACGGCCGCCTCGACCTCAGCCTCGCCTCCCGCCTCCAGTCGCCATTCCATGGATTTCCCACAATCACAAGCCATCACAGAGCAGAGAGGTGGAGTAGAGGGGACAGGGGAAGAAGTATACCGGATGGCGGGTTTCCCCCATCGCATTCCCGTCATCGGCGGATTTCCGTCGGTACCGCCAGCCTCGGCTCGCGAAAGGCAAGAATGTTGTCGCCTCCATGGCCACCTCGTCGGCTCGGCGCGCCCGCCTCGACCTCGTTGCCTCCCGCGCACCCACCCGCCTTGGCCTCGTCGCCTCCGCACGCCTTTGCCGTCCCGCCTCGGCCTCGCCGCCTCCCGTGCGCCTGCCCGTCTTGGTGGCTTGCCTCCCGTGCCGCATCGAGGGGAAGGACTCATGGCCGCAAGGCACAGGGTACTGCTTGTGTTTGGAGTTGTCGCAGCCACCGACGTGGAGCCGCCTAGATGGATTTAGGCTTCACATAGGAGTGCACGGCACCATACATCGCCAGTGTGCGCACGCGGTATGAGGGAGGTGGATCTGTGGCCTCTACGGGGACACCATTGACGAGGAGCTCGACCGCGCCACCCTGCCCATCTCGTCTACGAAGGTGCTCGACCGCCAAGCCTGCGTTTGCAACGTTGGTCATCGGCGCTTGACCACAGCCGTCACCGGGCGAGCGCCGATGACCTCATCGCGCCCTCGGCCCTCATCGGGGAGGCGGTGGGAGGGAGGTGGCGGCCGGGGAGGGCGTTGGGTGGGGAGAGGCGGCTAGGGGAGGGGCGCCGATGTGGGGGCGAGGGAGTCGGTCGGGAGAAGGGTGGGAGGAGAGGGAGCCGGGGTGGGGAGGGAGGCGGCTGGGGGGGGGAGGAGGCGGCATGGAGGAGGCGGCAGGGAGGGAGGTGGCGGTCGGGAGAAGGAGGGTGGCGGTCGGTGGGAGAGGGAGGAGGTGGCGGTGGGGAGGGAAGGGAGGCGGCAGTGGGGAGGGAGGTGGGGCTGGTGGAGGAGAGCGGAGAGATGAGAGATTCGAGAGGGAGAGAAAGAGTGGAGTGGAGAGATGAGATAGCGCCTGAGAGAAGGAGGAGAGATGGGAGAATAAAGTTGGTGAAAGAGATGAGAGTTAGGGAGCTCTGAAGATAGCTATCTCCAAGATTCGAATCATTTTCTCAGACAGATGTGACTGATGAGTGTAGTCTTTGAAAGATGTACACAATGGTCAGAACTGAGAGGAAACTTTTAGGAATCGGGAGAAATGTTCGAGCGCAACGTTCAGAAGAGCAACGTTCGAGAGCTGATGCCTATAAATTCATTTCGCTTCTCTCAGTTCTTCACAAGCTATTCAATCTTTTATTTCTTCAACATCCCTATACATTGGTGGGGTCTGGACGAAGTGCGAATTGCTGAAAACACATGACCTGGAGCCAGGAAATTTGAGGTTGTAGGTATAACGCTTGGGCCGGATGAGGCCTAGCCCGACCCACATTATGCCCTTTAAAATAGAGGCAGAGCCAGAGGGAGAAGCAAAAGCCAATTTGCTCTTCTCCCCGTGCTCACCTTATCACTGTCGCCTCCCCCCTTGCGCTTGCTACCGTCGAGGCCGCCACTCCTCCAGCTGTGCCCTGCCGTCGCTGTCACCGTCCCCCATTGTCAGTGCACCGCGATCGCCCAGTGCAGCTGCCGCTCATGCGAGCCACCGCCGCCTGCCCTCGTGCTGCTCCTCTGGCTACGCCTCACCTCCCTTGTTGTTGCGACGCCACCCGCTCGTTGTCATCCTTGCTTCCCCTTAGTCGTGCGCCTCCACTGCTGCTACCAAGCGTCGTCCCACTCTTTAGGCTGCTAATGCTATCACCTGCCTACTCCCTCGCCGGCGTCGCTGCCCTGCTGCTGCTGCGTCGTGCGAGAGGGGGCGAAGGGGAAGTTGGCCGGCCAGGAGTGAGGGAAGAGAAGAGGTGAAGGAAGGGAGAAACCGAGCCAGGTGGGAGTGAGACTGAGGAGGGGGAAGCGCCGGGCGTGGAAGGAAAAAAGAGAGAAGAAGAGAAGAAAGGAAGGAAGAAGAGGAAAGGAAAGTCTGACCCGCCGCCAGATCTGTCAGATCCGACTAAGTAAAGGAAGGTAGTGCTCCGATCCAGACATTCGGGGCCAGGGTAACGCCTCAAAAACCCTTCTCCCTGCTTATTCACTGATTTTTGCACTAGTCATTATGCCGATTGTTAGGATTGATTCGTGTGGCCAAGAAGAGGTCACTTATTAATATGAGTACTGGGATGGTGAAATCGGTGTTACCACTGTTGATCTGGCTGATCCGTAGTAGGAGAGGGAAAGAGAGAAGGAAGGGATGGAGGGAGATTAAGTGTGTAGAATTCGATCCACGAGTGTAAATGACGAAATCGCTAAATTTTCGGATTGGTTAAGCACCAGGACAATGGGAAGTTGCCTGGTGGGACAGGAACTGGTTATGTCAGATTGGACGTTAGAACAATGTCATTTGCTCGTATATGAATGTATTGCATTAGCAATGAATTGAAATAGTTAATAGTTGTTCAGGTGGCGGTTCGAGTCTGTTGCTGTCCACGCACCATCCGCCAGGTTAATAGGCAAGTGCATGGTAGAACAGTAAACTATGTGAATGTTTGTTATTCGTGTTTCCATGCTATAATTTATAGTATTTATGAGATAATGTATATGATTGTGGGCTAATCATATCTTGATGAATACTGCTTATGATTAGACATCCACATTTGAAGAATGTTGCATCATGCAAAAATGCATAAGAGCCAGGTCGGTTAGAAAGTCAAATGACTAGTCCAAAGTACTCTTGAATAAGACCTACAGAGGTAGGCACCTCCACAGGATGGAGGAAGAGGGTAATATCGACGGGTGTACCCTCCGCTATACTGGTATAAGCTACAGTTACAGATGCATTGCATGGTATTGAATTGCATAGAAGTGACAGAGAAAGTGATATAGTTACAGAGAGTTATGAGTTTACAATTTACGATTCTGAGACTTGATTTACGATTCACGATCGTAGAATTGATTCTGATCTATAGACATGGAATGGGTTTACGATTTACTGATTCTGATTTGATTTACGATTCACGATCGTAGAATTGATTCTGATTTACAAACATGGAATTGATTTACGATTTCTGATTCTGGATTTGATTCTGATTACGATCATAGAGTTGATTTACAGTTCATGAAATCGATTGAATTGCTAAAGTAATGTTATTATTTTATTGTGTACTTGCTGAGTCTCCAGACTCACCCTTGCTCTGTTGTTGTTTTTAGATGAATGATGGCGACATACATGAAATGAGAATAGTCCTTTTGGCACTGCACATATGAAATAACAGCTTAGCCTTACACTGAGTTTTTATGTTTAATTAGTGTTAAGTCCTTTGTGGCTCGCTGTTTGGTTTAATCTACTTGAGAGCTATGGAGGTGGGTCTCCATAGTCATAGAGCTTTACATTCCAGTTATGTGCAATATGAAGTTAGTTAACTTACTGCTAATATCCTATCTTCGTTTATAGGTTACTTCCAGTGGAGATGGTAAGTGTATAATGATAACATCCTAGGTCCTGTGGAGGGCTTGTTGTTACAGTAGGTATTAATAACAGGTTTGTAGCGCATGCAGAATGCAAAACTAGATCACATACGCAAGTTCATGTTTTGCATCGAACCATAGGCTAGTTATTGAATTAGAATGAAATACCTACTAATGTTGTCCCCCATACAAAAGGTCGATTCTGGGAAGAAACCCTGCCCAGTTAACATTACATTTGGGGTTGATACGATACATACAGAACAGCACAATGATCTATTGTACATGTGCAACATCAAGGTAGGCCTAAGTCAGCACAATGATCTATTGTACATGTGCAACATCAAGCTAGGCCTAAGTCATAACTTATAGTTCACTCTTACGTATCAACCCCGCTGCCACCAGCTAGATATTCAAGTTACAAGGGGGAAAAATCATAGAAGTAATGCCCATGATTCAGTCCGCCATTCAAAAAAAAAAAAGATAGAAGTAATGCCCATGTGTCAGCCTGCCATTCATTTTTCATCCGCTGGATTCCAGATTGAATGGCTGCAATAGTTGAGCCGACCTTCGCCTCCGCTTCCCATCAGGAGTCAATCTGACTGCTGTCTTGACTGGAACCTTGCCATTTTTATGTGCCTGCTTCTTAGGAGACTGCTGTTGCACCAGAGAGGGTTCGCCACCCTTGTTACAGCTTTGAAGAGGGGACTTCACTCTCTTCCGTGCGAAACGTACCTCCATTTCTGGTCTCCGGCTGGGACCAATCAGCCTTACATGGAATGGGTTGACAGCTGTGTAACATATTAACTCATTTGTAGCTTGCCCTTTGTCCAGATCAACACTTCTGCCATTCACCTGAAATAAGAACAGAGCTCAGAAATGTTTGGAGCTGCCAAAATGCGATTGGAAGAGAAAAGGGGGTTACCAGCTGGAGAAGGGCAGAGAATGTTCTCGCGACCTCATACTTTGGTCTGCCACTGACAATCTCACTGAATGATGCGATCCCTGTATTATCAATTCTTGATGATAGTGTGTCAAGGATTTGCTCTCCATACGAACCAATATCAAAAGGTGAATTTCTGTCCTGAAGGCACAAAATTGCAGTAGTGATGAGTGGCAAATAAGTTCAGATATGCGGAGAAGTTAGCAGTTCAACCATCCAAATTACCTGCTCTTCCAAGGCATGCTCAATTCGCTCTTTCCATGTTGAAACCCGTGCATCCAACTCAGTCTGCTGTTCAGCCTCAGCTATGCTAGCAAGCAGAGCATCCTGTGATGAATTATCCATGATAATTTGGAAGTTGAAGGGCTAAGATAAAATTCAGGGCACAATTCAAAATTAGCCGGTTCTCCATGACTCCATTTCTTTTTATAAGGCATATAAATTTCTCCATCTTGTTTCATAATATAAGGCGTGCATGTGAATATATTGATGCTTTCGCTTGTTTGCCTTCATTTATCACATCTTCTGTCCTATTTCCAAGGTATTTAAGTAGGGATAGCATGGTTATTTTCCCTTCTGTTTCTCTTGAATTTATGTCTTCATCCATGTGCCCACTCAATATACACCTTATAATTTGCAATGGAGGGCGTAGCATTCTAGTTTCTGGTAAAAAAATGTGTTTCTACTGATATCTGTAAAAAAGAACTTGGAAATCTGCCCATTACCAGAAACTAGGTAACCTTGAAGATCCAAAGCCCTGGATCAGGCTAAAGGGGGCAATGGCTGGAACAGCGCCTTAAATGCCACATAGATCAGGATACAAAAACATGTGTTTTGACTCCAGCAATGGAAAAAAAAAGTAAACATCAGAGCATAATAATAGAAATCAACTCACACCTAAAAATGTTTTTTGTGTCAAATCAGCTAAAAAAATAGTTAAATCTAGCTATTCACTCAATCTATGAAGGATTACCCTTTGGAACCACTACCGTATGCCCAAAATGGCATTGCCTTAACAGTGCATGCATGCATGAAATCAACCAGCAACCCAGTATTTTTGTTGAACAGGTTTAGCACCAAAATAGCAACATATTTATGCATCAGACACTTTATTGTAGAATCTTAGCTATAAACTACAGCATTATGCAACAAGGCAAAGCTGCAAAGCGAGGACCAAAATGATTTGAAAGATCTGGGAGCTAAACCTATAAAAGCTATTATAGAATAAGCTTCACACTAGCGCATCTGACCACCTAATTTTTTTTTCCAGTAGTTGACTTGCATGGCACCAAGTTGCTTGCAAACTCATGGCCAAAAAACTGAAAGAACTCCACACATCAAAGCAAATTTGAAAGAGAACTGCTGTGAGAGGAATACATGTGAATGGAACCATTAACAGTACTTATGAAGTCATGATTTACCAGATGTGACCGACACAAATCCTCAAGGCTTTCATGTGCATCCATGCTATCCTGTGTACCTTGAGCCCCATCAAGTGTTACATCATTATTCTGAACAGAGGTAAAATAAGCATGTCATATTACCCAAATGTTGGGCGGCTGAACACAACAGCCAGCCAATAAAAAACTAAAGAAAATAAACCTTTTCAGGGTATGTTGGTATGTCCATATCAGCATCCATGTCATACATATCATTCGGCATATCTGGCTCATTAATATCATCGAAATCATTTACACCAATATTGGGCTCATTGTCATCATTCAAATCTCCAAACACATGGCAATTTTCTTGTTCTCCGAATTCAAGTGACCTCCTAAGCTGCAATTTGAATGGGCCGCAACAAGTTAATTAGGTCCAAAATATCTGACATACCTAATGGGACTAGCACATATATACAACAATGAGCACCTTTTCATAAAGAGGAGGTGATTGGGAAGCATGAAGCGTTTCCTGCTGAGACAGATGTACTTCAAAAGATTTTGCTAGTTCAGGGCTAATGATGCCATCCATCTTTGCCATAGGAAATAGAGGTGCAAGAGTTTTCTTTTTTGGGGCACCAATAGCCTGCCTTGCAAAACCTTTTACTGTTCCAAAACAGATCAGAAAAGACAATTCACCACATAAATGGCGAAAATAATATACAAGGCACTAAACAAAATAGCCTTGCCAAAAAACAACAGCTTCCAGTACCTCTCCTATAAGGTCTAATCTTTAGGTTGCCAGGTTCATGGGGATTCAAAGGCTTCCATGGATCCTCATCATCAGAATCATCCCCAACATCTGGCCACCCAGCGTCTGCATCATCTGGGAGGGACATGTCAGCATCAGGAAAATCATGGTCAACAGGATGATCAGAACAATGGTTGTCATTCATATTGAAATCACAGGCATTTTCTTGAGTTTGATTTGCATTTGCTTCTTGAGATTGTTCAGGATTGTTCTCCTGAGTTTGATCTGGATGGCCTACTTGGACTTTTCCAGGGGTCGGTTTACAACCGGTGCCCCCAGATCTTCCGTTTGGGGAAGTGAAAACATTGTTTCGGCTTTTAGATGGCACTGAGCTGCCTCTATGAGCCAGAATGTCTTCTTTCCCAGAATCTTTTCCTCGCAAAAAGTCAAAAACAGCTGGTGCATCACGTGGATCCAATAGGAGGAAGTCTCCGTAAAAATCACAAGTTGCTAACTGCAATACAAAAATAACTATGACTAATTCAGTATGGCAGTAAACATTAACCAGTAGTAATTGGAAGTAAGGAGATGTAGGGTTACCAAATACGAATCTAGCTCGCTCGCCTCACTATCCAGACAATCACCTTCAAACACCAGTAGATTTGCTGGTGGCCTCACAATTTTTCTTTGCAAGTCATCTCGATCAAGATTGTTATCCAAAGTGGTCCTTGCTTCCACTGGCCGTTTAGACAGGGAAATATAGGCTTCTTAGCTACATGTAATTCGAAGTAAGCCACTGATTGGTAAAAGGTCCACTTACCTGGGACATCATCTAACCCCAAAAATATATCATCTTCTTCATTGGGAACTGTGCTAGGATCATTTTCATTAGCTTGAGCTGAACCATTTTCCTGTTGATCTTGCCTGGTATAATTCAAATGTTTAGATTATTTGCAGCTAAATTAAAAAGAAGATCAGCATGTGGTAGGATTGAAGATACACTACACATGTACTAAGACAATATCAATTAAGTGCTCAGTGCCATACCCTGAAGGTATCACACTGGTCTGGGCCAGGGATAGAAATCTCGGAACCAGTGCAAAAGGGCGGTAACAGTAACCGGCCGGTTACCGGAAAAAACCAGATGAAATTCACATCTCAAATTTTGAATTTGGACGGTTTAAAAACCGGTTACCAGAAAAAACTAAAAAACGGGAAAACCAGAGAAAACCTAGCACAAAATGTTAGGACTAGCATATTTAGTTCATACAATAGGTAATCTAGCACAAAAAAAGGCATAAACCAACCCAGAAAGTGCATTTGTAACCACGGGATTTCGGCCGGTTTTTCCCTCACAGTACCCACCGGGATTCTCGGTAACTGCCGGTTTTTTTATCCCTGGTCTGGGCAGCCATAAGAACCGGCATTGTCAGTATGGCAAATGAGTTGTTAATGAAATCAGAAGCATTGTCTCCTTGCATTACCCTAGGCTGGTAGTGATTTGCATTGATCATTTATTTCTGAAAGTGTTTTCGTAAATAATGTTTTTTACTACTTATTCCAAAGATTATTAGAATATTATCTTGCAGAACTTCAGAAGACAGATTTAACAATGTGCTGGGTGTTGATCCCCTAGCGTTATGGGGTAAACACTGTTCTAAAAGGCGTCCGCCTAGCCCGCGTAGGCATCACCTAGGTGCTAGGCACCACCCTCCCACCTTGCCCACTAAGCCCATGTAGGTGCGGCCAACCGCCCAGCCCAACTAGTCAGCGAATTGGCGCTAGGCACCACCCCACCGCCTAGCACTTTCTAAAACACAAGGGGTAAATCCACCCGTAGAGTTTGATTTGGGCCATCCATTTCGAATCCAAGACTTGCCAATTGCATAGAGATTTTGAAATAAAGATTTGCCCTGTATGGTGGAGTTTCCCCAACTGTTAGATCGAGAAAGAAAGGAAGATGTCACCCGAAACCAATGAACACCAGAATCAATGTTTTTGCACTCTTAATTTCAATTAAAGTGCCAAATTTTAGAACTTGTAGTTTCCTAAACGAGCACCACAATTGGGTATCTGCCATGTGATGCTCCGAAAGCTTATTATTATAAGATGTGCAAAAAAGCTTACTATTGACAGCATGTAATTATCACTATCAGTCAATTTGAGGCCCATTTCGAGAGACTGCACACGATGCCCAAGATAGCAAGCTAGCACACAACGAATAATGTGCAGACAAAATCAATCTTTTCTTACTTCTTTTGCGAGAGAAACTCCAGCGCATGAAGCACCAAGGAGTACAGGTACTCCACCTTACGGCTGTAAACTTGAACTGATCCCTGGAGTAATAGCGCCGCTGCACATGAAATAACCATAAACAAACAGGGCAACAAAATGGTTTACAAAAAGAACGTAGCCTTCTTTTAATGCTAAACCCCGATTAAATTAGCCTTTAGTCTCAAGAAACCTGGGGAAATCACGCACAATGAAATTCCCTGTTTCTAAGCGCTTGAGGAAGAACAACAAAACACACCTAAAAGAAGATGCTTTCTTTAAAGAATTATTGGAGGAAAACAAACTAAAACCACCCAAAAGTCACACAGTTCCACATGTCTCAATTTTGCAATCCTCCATCCACAAGTAAAGTACCCAAAATGTTCAAATTTTTTACCCTCTAACTTTCCTACTCCCCGAATCCCCACACATAGCAAAACCCCCTAAAATGATCCCCACACATTCACCAAAAGAAAATCGGCCTCCACACCACCGCACCTTCGGCGAAGTTGACGGAGTGGGCCCCATCGTCGCCGGAGATCTCTCCGGAGCAGATCTTGAGAAGGTACTCCTCGAGGCTCTTGGCGACGTCCACCTCCCAGTTCGACTCGGGGTCCCGGTTCGCCTGCAGGATCGGGAACCTCCCCCCGCTCGTGCTCCCATCCCCGCCGCCGCCGCCGCTGCCGTCCTCCATGACTCCCCCTCGGACCGTCAAGCTACCGGGCGCAAGGAGGCATTCTTGCGGCGTGGGGGCTCGGAACCCTAGGCTCTAGAAGCTTCTGGAAGGTTAGGCCGCGGGATGCGAGGGTACTTGGAAGCGTGGTGGGGAAGGAGGAGGAGAAGAAGGGTTAGGGTTGGGAGGGGGTTTGGGGAATTTTTGGATTTCGGAGTTCTCCCGCTCGATGGATTTGGAGCGGCGGGATTCCAGTTTTGGAGAGGGCCCGTTGTGCAATTTTGGCAAAACACGGACGGCACGATACGGCCGATTTAGACACGGGCTTGTTTGGCCCGTTACTTAAACGGGCTCTGCTATACCGATCCATAGGCTGCAATATCGACCCAAGCCGGCCTGATAGCCTCACGGGCCGTGTTGAGCTGTGTTAGGCACGGTTAAATTTTGGGAAAATGTAAGAAAAATCCTAAGAATATATATAATTCAAAAGATATAAATAAAATTATACATACTTATTAAATTCAAAAGGTATAAAATAAATTATATAAATATTAAAAATGAGTGGGTCGTGTCGAGACAGCCAGGCCCAGTATTTATTCATGTTGGCAGCCCATTAGGTTGAAATCTCGACCCAAACATAGCACTAGTTATCAGGTTGGGCCAACACAACCCGTTTAGGTGGTGGGTCGTGTCGTGCCTAGAGCGGACCAACAGTGTTGTGCTTCGGCCCTGAAACAAACCGAAAATTTGCAAAATTAAAAATCAAGTTGAGTTTGAGTTGGATTTGATCTTCTTTTGATCCTTAGCCAAAACCTCACAAATCTCAAAGCAATTCAGCCTCAAAGCCCTGCCATCACCCATCCAACGATCGAAAATTCGCGCGGCACTGTTCATCGTTTAGATATTTTCGCCGCCGCCGATTTTCTTCGCCGCCCGATCCTTATCTCGCCCCCTCTCGCACCTTCGCGCGGATATCCGCCCTCTGCCACCTCCTGCTTTCCTTGACCACCGCCCGCGGACGCCAGCTCTCCCGACCCTTCTCGCCTGCACTGTCGCCGCCTTATCCCTTCTCGCCAAACCGACTCCGGTCTCCTATAAAAGCCAGAGAACCCTCCGACCTCCTCCTTGCACTCCCGTGAAGCCCCCTGCATGCCCAATTGAGCCCTCGTCACCTCCATCGCCGGTAAGCGCAAAAATCCCCAATCGGGAGCCCTAGCTCGATTTCACCTCCCCGAGCTATCACTTCCCAATTGCTCTCGCCCACAGCACCCTTAAGCCCCTAGGAACCCGACCAACCCATCGCCCTAGCTCCCCGGCCACTCCTCTTCTCCGGCACCGAGAGCCGCCCAATAGCCGATCTGCCTCGCCGTGGCCGGCTCAATCCCGACCTCCCTAGCTCAAGCCGACTCTTCCATAAGCTTACCCTAACCCCACTGTTGCTCAAAAGACATCCCAATTGCCCTAAAAAGCTTCCTCTCTCCCGCGGTTTCAAAAGTGGCCGCAAAAAGGAGGAGCCCGCCGCCGGTGAACGCCACCTCCACCGGTCCTCTAACCGCCAAAAACGGAACCATGGCAGTCCCAGGAACCCATCCATGTCCTCCTCTTCCGTCGCGATGCACCCTAGCGCCGCCAGCAGCTACCGCCCTCCTCCCCTGTTTCCCCATGCGCGCCCGTGGAGAAGAAGAAGAGCAGTCTGTGATTGTTCCTCCGACCGAGCCGGCCGAGTTGGTCTGCGCCGAGCCGCTTAGCGGCGTCGGTCCGAGCCCGATGAACAAGATGCCGTGGGACCCGATGAATGATGCTTGACCCAAAGTCCAAAATGCAAATTTATACTCATTTTGACCGTTTCGAGCCCACCAATCCATTTTTCAACTCCATTTCACCATCCCAAACACCCAAAAATCCAGAACCTATTTTATTTGATTTTTCTCGAATTTTATTTCTTTATTTTATTTCTTTGTTCCTAGCTCATTTTCTTCGAGCGTGGAAATAAATTACTCTCTTCGCTTTGCGCTAGTGCACGACGTCGTGAGTCGACCAAGTCAAGAAGGGGAAGCTCATGATCAAGCTCAAGATCGAGAAATCAAAGATTACGAGCTAATCAAAATCGTAAACCCGCAAGGCAAGTCGCACATATTTTGAACATGTTGATCCTACATTTTCTAAGTTATTTATTTACTTGTATTTTCATTATGTTATTTGCGCACTATTATTTTATGTACAATAAATGCTTAGAATGACATGATATTAGTTATGTCCTACCACCCGAAAAAGCCAGTCTAATTTGTTGGCCATATTCACCTTGACAAGACTTAGTATTGTTAATTATGGTATTAAGTAGCCATGATAGTTCAGAGAATCAATAACATCTGCAGTTAGTAGAAAAGATGGTCTTTATTTGGAGAATGGTTTTAGGGTAAGCGAGGATCGTTAGATCCTATGACCTTAACCGAATGTGAAGGCAAATCGGTGATGATGTTACTGAGACCGGGCGAGAATTTGTGGGAAGAAATTGCCACCGGTGAAAATATAAGGACTAGATCCTTGTGCTGAGTAAAGAACATAGTGATCGCCCAACCACAAGCGTTGATACGTCAAACCTGGTTTAGTAACTGCTCAAATTCAATTGAACCTCTGAAGCAAGGCGAGGTGTGTGAGTCCATACGAAAGGGGTTGAGCAGGTCGTATGGAGAGTGGTTATTTTCGAACAATTGATTTGATTATCAATGATCCACACAATAATAATTCGAGACAAGTATGGGATTGTTGGGAAGCCTATTAGGTGGAGGCTATATAAAGAATTGAGCGTTGAAAAACTTTGTTTTCTTAAAACCAGACGTGGGATTAAGAAATCTTGTGGGTAAAGCAGGCGACTCTGCAGAGTCATGACTAATGGTATTCGAATACGCCGTGCTTCCGGTTAATGAAGCTGTGTTTAATGGGTGAATCCAATAACAAGGCATAAGTAGAATTGATAATGGTTTGGTAATGTTGAATAGTGATAATCACGCTTGAAAACCCCTTTACATTAATGAAGCTACTTTTCAAGCTTTTATCTGGTCTTCAACTAAAACTGCATCCACATAAAATAATAAGCCTGTTTTCCCTTCACTTGTTATATCATGCATGTAGCTATTGTTAAGCTCCGTGTGACTTGTTGAGTACGGTAGTAGTACTCATACTTGCTAAAAACATAAACAGAAACAACAAAGTTTGGAAGGCAGATAAAGACGAAGAAGTGGCGCTTTGCCAGATGGACGAAACTTGGATTAGGGTCGTTCTCCGCTCAGGCGTGCCTGTGGCGTCTTTTACTGTAATGTATCTAAAGGTCGTTGGCCTTACTGTAATACTTGGCTTTATTTCCCTTATATTGTTATAAAGTTCATTTTTGCTCTTAAGCTTGTGTTGGCAATGTTATTCATTCAATAGATGTACTCGCAATTTGAGCAGTCACAGGCGATTCGAGGGTTTCATAATACTCCCAGAAATAGAGGTGTTACAGACCCGACCCAGCTAACACGATCTATTTGATCACATCTACTTTCGGCTTATAATCGATAGGACCACCACTGCCTCCTCTACACATATGTCGAGGGACACGATAAACCCCAACAACCTGGTCGGTAATAAAAATCCCACCACCACTAATTATTGGAGCCATTGCCACCAACTTTGAGGTCTCTCAGAAGCCAAGGCAAACTGTGACCTTCCCTTTCCAACAAGAGCCTCTTAATAATGTATCATTCTTTCGATGAGTCGATATGAGATACTAGGTGTTAGGTTGGCTACCCCTACACGCGGAGGAGGTGACAAAGGCCAACAGGTCACTTTTGAAAAGCGGTTTAGAGAAACCATTTTTGAAAGTTGAGGTGTTTAAATCCGTTTTTATCTTCTCAAATCAGAAGTTGAAAGCCGAAGCTGATTTGAACACCCCCCATAATATTGGCCTTGCTTCAGTACTATTGTAAAAATCAAAAAACACTTATTGTGTAGCAAATCACACCTGAAAAACAAATTATTACAATGAATAGTATATGATCTGTTGGCAAGATCAGTGGAGGATGGAAGTTGGGGGCCATGGTCTATAGGCCATATAGGGCATGTTCGGCTGTGCATAAGCCGGGCGGCTTTTCGCAGCCGCTACAGTACCTAACTTTTAAACGGAGTATTTTCTCAAGACGGGGTCTACAAGTTAAACTTAGTACACGTTAAAAGCTTAACATCTGTAACAGCCAAAATTGCAAATGGGTATCTGTTTTTTCGTAATCTGTACCGTAAACAGCCAAAATTCAAAAATTTCAGCCAAAAACCATAAGCCGCAGCCAAAAAGAACAGGCCCATAGCTCTTTGCATAACAATTCCCAAAAATATTGTAACATCTATAAAAAAACTACTTAGTAATAACAAAGCCTCAAGGAAATAGACCAAACAATTAGTTGTAATTATAAATTAAACTATGTAGGTTTTGAATTCTAGCAATAAGGTCAACTCACGATATATAGGGCATGTTTTTACGGCTTCTAAAAGTGGCTTTTAGCTTTTGCTACAGTACCTAACTTTTAAATAGAGTATTTTCTCAAGACGGGATCTACAAGTTAATTGTAGTACACGTTAAAAGTCTAACATCTATATCAATCAAAATTGTAAGCGAGTATCTCTCTCCGTAATCTCTGTCACAAACAACCAAAATTTAAAAAATTTAGCTAAAAAATCATAAATCGTAGTAAAAAACAACAGTCCCTACAATTCAACATTATGACCCTCGTTAGCACTCACATCTGCACCATGGTTAAAAGCGTGTACCCATACAGGCTGTGAGTTCAAGTTCCAACTCTCATTTACATGGCCTGGGTGCAAAGAGGGAGCTAGGCATTGAACTCATCGCGTCCCTTGCGTAAGCACAGGCTCTACCCGTTCGGATGCACATGGGAACGTGAAATTTTTTTTGGTCATTTTTTTTACTTTGATTGATGACGAGTCATTGTGTTAAAACTTCTGCATCGATGTTTTTTTTATTAGCAGGTTTTTTCGTTGTATAGTCTTAGAGCCTATTCTTTTTTATTTCGGTTTATAGCTTTTTAGTACGGTTTATGACTTTTGGGGTGTCCATAATCTCGTGTGCGGTTTTAGTCAATATAAATGAAGTTACTATAGTGTGTACTATAATTAACTTGTAGGTACCGATTTGAAAAAACACCTCATTTAAAAACAAATTACTATACAAAAACTGAAAAACAGTTTTTAAAAAAACCCCGCTCCGCTCGCGCCGTCGTTCTCTGCCTCCCAGTGAGAACGACGGGCTGGAGGTAAACGACGACAACGTGGACGTATCATCGCCGTCCACGTCTTCGTTGCTGTCTAACCTCGGCCTTCGGATGACCTCACTCTGTGGCCGTCCGATCCCACTTAAACCGACCAATCCAGTCCATCCGCTCCCCCGCATCTTTGCTGTTAAATGCGGGCCACGCGTCGACCATCCGCCGGTGGGCGTGCGCGTCGTGGGCAGGCGCTCGGCCGCCCGGCCGCTTGCGCGTGGGCGCTCGGCATGTTGGTGATTTTCGTGCCCGGGCCGCACTATTGCGCCGGGCCGGCCCATCACTGTTCACAGCTATTTTTCAGCATTTTTCAATTTTTCAAAAATCCAAAAAATCAAATAAAATTCTAGAAAATTTCAGAAAATCCCAAAAAATCCAAATTACACCATTTTGTTCATCTTGATGCCCTGAACCCATTTTTGTCCTCCACTCCGCCAAATTCTTCTCCAGAAAAATCCAAAACTCCCTCCATTTGCATTTATTGCAGTTTACTTCTTTTTCGATAGATTTGTTTTTCCTCGCTTGATTAGGCTCAAGCCGGACTTATGTTATTTTTGTGTGTTTGCGCTAGCGTCAGAGTTCTCGAAGGCAGCAGGGCAAGGGCAAGACCAGGGAACCGCAATTTACGAAATCACCGAGCTAGTTGAGCATCAAGGCAAGTTTCAAGTCATTGATCATGTTGAATCCCATGCTGTTTAAATTATGTACTTATGATATTTACATTACTGTTGTTTGAAAATTTAATTGCTTAAAATAAAATGTTTAGAATGACCTGATAATTAGATATTTCCTACCACCGATAAATGCCATGTTAAATTGTAGCCATTTCCTTGATACCCCTAGAAATATTTAAAATAGTGTATGAATAATTGTAGCTTATATTTCATGCAAAGTTTTACACTACTAAGGTTGTGGCCGCGGGCCGATAGATTTGGAGAAAAACTGGGGAACTAGGGTAGAGGAGATGTGGGACATTGCGAAACGGTCTTCGCCCATCGCTGTACCCTAGGGTGGAGGTCGGGTACCTCGTGGAAAAATGTAAAGAGTAGACCCTTGTGCCGAGCAAATGACATAGTGATCGCTCAACCACTGGTGTTGACTTGTCAACCCTGGTTTAGTAGCTGCTCAAGCTCGAGTGAAACCCTACATTGGGAGTTGATATGTGGAACAGAAACCTATACACAGCAACGATAGATCCCCACATTTCGAGTCTAGCGTTCCGTATTGGCCTGCGGATAACTGAGGTTGTGCGGGTCTCGAACCTGTCGGGTAGAGTGTAACCAAAGGATTGAGCAGCGAAATGACCCGGTTACTTAACTCAGTCATGAGGGTTAAGAATGCATGTTGGTAAAGTTGAGCAACTCTGCAAAGTCAATTAAATGGTCTTCGAATACGACATGCTCCCGGTTAATGGAGTTATGTCACTTGGGTGATTCCAGCAGCGATGTATAAGTAGTTTTCACAAGTGTTTTAAATTGAGTAGTTGGTTAATCACTTTGGAAGAAAACCCCCTAATCTTAAGGAGTAATCTTAGATTTGGATTTACAAAAATATTTACAAATAAAAGTGCATCCACTCAAATTAATAACCAAGTATATTCTTATCCTTTGGTGATCCGTGCAATTAGCTAAGTTAGGGTTCCCTCGTGACTTGCTGAGCGGCTATGCTCACGGCTTGCTAAACCACTTCAGAGTATCAAGAAGCCAACGAAGTTCAGGCATTCGAGGAAGTTCAAGAAGAACCATACTTCAATGAGGACGTGTGTTATTAGGTCTCAGCCACGCTCGGGCTTCCTGGAGTTCCGTTGTAATGTGACTATTCTCGGGCTTGCATACCCGTTGTAGTAAAACTGGTCATTAAATCTTATGTTGTAATATAAGTTGACTCTTTTGTTGTAAGCATGTTCTGTGATGGTATTTTTTTGCTCGACGTTTCGTAACTGACCAAGCTTAGGTAGTTACGGGACGTCGAGTCTAGACGCCCCTGGAAACGGGGCGTTACAGTTACCTCTGCTAACAAAATGCAATGGCAAATCTGGAAGCAAGGTTCGAAGATTAAAACGGGGGAACAATTCTGCTAACAAACAGCATGGCCAGCTCTGCTGCAATTCGTTCCGGATACAGGAACGAGGGGACGTTGAAAGAGACTCCTAATATAATGGGACAAATTGGATAGACAAAGGTAAAATTGCAGCTTCCGTGATTACTAGGAGAGAGACTCAATACTTTATCGGACAAATTGGATAGGCAAAGGTAAAATTTCATAATCCGGATATCCAAATATTAATCAAATAATAATTTGGATTTTGATTTCTCAAAGTTGAAAATTTGACTATAAAAAATTAAATCAAATGATAAAATGTGCAACAACAAAGGTTTTTTCCCCTCAGTAATATAAGAAAGACATGCTTTTCTACTGAAAATAGATTTCTAGAACAGATAGTAATCTGGCTCTAAAGGTAATCTTGAATTTCCGATTTAGATTACTGGTTATTTTAGTAATTAAGATAATATTATAGAATTACTGAAAGATTCCTAGTAATCCTCAAAGGATTCCACAAAAAAACACACCCTAATAGACAACGGCCACCTGAAATGGACTACACTGACCTTAATACCATAAGGAAAAATAAACAAATATTGCAAGATACATTTCACATCGTACAACTAACAAATATAAATTAGAAATGATTGCAAGCAGCAATTGATTCAAACTCACCAAGTTTTTCCTCCTCGTGCGAAGAAAACTTCCCATTCCTTGTGGTCAAGAACTGAAGTCCTTTTCACGTCTAAACAGCAAACAAGCAGGTGGCCTCCAGCTCCCGGTCCAACTTCCTGTATGGTTTACGGATTGCTGTGAGATACGCCTTTCAAGTTTTAACTCGCTTCGTCAAGGAAATGCGCCTTCCTTAGGGGTTTACGTAATTATTGTCCTATTTGTAGATACTTCAGGTTATCGGGCAGTCAACCGCAATCCCTAAACCAGAGCCCCCACGCCTTCTAGAACCTTCCACATCTCTCCTCCGGAAAAACCCTAAACCCTAGCACCACCCAGCGGAGCCATGCGCCGCCCGCAGCGCCGCCTCGCGACGAAGCAGACCCGCCTCCGGGAGGCCGACGAGATCCGCAGTCTCCAGGCCTGGATCGACGCTGGTAAGCCCCTCCGGGGCACCAAGCCCCCTCCCCTGTCCTCAACGGCGGCCGCCGCATCAGGAGGCGCGCGAGCGGGCAAGGCGGCGGCGGCGGCCGGCGAGCACTCGGAGTACGGCGCGTGCACGCGGTTCGACGAGCTGCCGCTGTCGCAGAAGACCAAGGACGCGCTGCGGAAGGCGGGGTACACGGAGATGAGCGAGATCCAACGCGCCGCCCTGCCCCACGCGCTCTGCGGCCGCGACGTCCTCGGCGCGGCCAAGACCGGCTCCGGCAAGACACTCGCCTTCGTCATCCCGGTAAGCCCATGCTGCTAATTTGCTCCCTAAAGTTCGCTTATCGTGGAGGCAGAGCAAGAACGGTCCTAGCACTGTGAATTGTGATAAAAGTTTCGATTTGTAGCTCTGTGAATTATGCTCTGAAAATTGATATTTGTTACATCTTGACTGTTTAACTCATCATATTTGCCTGTCAACTGCCCCCTGCAAAGAAGTGTGATCGATAATAGCTAAAATTTCTTCAGGAGCTTCCCTTATCACAATCTTTTTTTTCAGGTTATAGAGAAGCTGTATAGGGAGAGATGGGGTCCAGAGGATGGTGTTGGTTGCATTATTCTTTCTCCCACTAATGATTTAGCTGGACAAATTTTTGATGTGATCAGAAAGGTGGGAAAGTACCATAACTTCAGTGGTGGTGCTATTGTTGGTAAGCGCAAAGGTATCGAGGAAGAAAAAGCACGCATTAACAGCTTGAATATCTTAGTGTGCACTCCTGGGCGGTTAGTCCAGCACTTCGACGAGACTAATTTCTTCGATTGCTCACAGCTCCAGGTCACTAGACATGTCTTGTTCTGTCATTATAGCGAATTCGAAATGTTGAGATGTAGATAATCTAAAACGCTGTCTTTTTGGTAGAAAACAGATGTTGGTGCTTGATGAGGCAGATCAAATTCTTGATGAAGGTTTCCGAAGTCAAGTTGACATTATCATTTCCCAGATTCCCAAAATTAGGCAAACATTACTGTTTTCTGCTACTCAAACGAAGTCAGTTAAGGACCTTGCAAGGGTTAGCCTGAAGGATCCTGAATATTTAAGTGTGCATGAGGAGGCTAGCACAGCCACCCCCGATAACCTCGAGCAGTCTGCCATGATTGTGCCTCTTGAACAGAAGCTAAATATGCTCTGGAGCTTCATCAAAAGTCATCTAAAATCAAAAACACTTGTCTTCTTATCTAGTGTCAAGCAGGTAATCATTTGTTTGTTTCTGTCAAGATTGCATGTGTTGCAAAACATAATGAGTTCAAATTAGTTCTTGTTATTTATTCTAATATTGGACTTATGCAGGTCAAATTTGTTTATGAAATTTTCAAGAAACTTCGTCCTGGTATTCCTTTGAAATGTATGCATGGGCGAATGAAATATGAAGTACAGCAGGCCATCGTGGCAGATTTCAACGAAACTACTTCAGTTCTGTTCTCAACTGATATATTCGCTAGAGGACTGGATATAGGGAATGTGGATTGGGTGGTACAAGTAAGTTCTTATTTCAAGCACCTATATTTTTGCTTGAACTTCTCATGCTGTAACATATTTATTGCTCTTGTAGGTTGATTGCCCAGAAAGCATTGCACTGTACATCCATAGAGTTGGTCGTACAGCTCGTTACAACAAGAGAGGAAAAGCTCTTATATTTCTTTGTCCGGAGGAAGAAAGAATGCTTGAAAAATTAAAGGCAACCGAAAGCAAAATACCTATAAAGATTCGGAAGGTTAGCAGTAAGCTTTTCTGTTAATTGGTGCTTACTTTATTGTGAGATCTATTTTTTTAAGGTAATCCACGTCAGTTCACTGTGAGATAAGCTATTAGCTAATAGAATGACTAGTGTAGGTTTGATGACAGGGGATATTGACAGGTGGTTTACCGTAGAACTGCTCAACTAATGCATATAGATTATAGATTGAGCTATTACTTCATCGATCGACTGCTGTGTTTCTTATTTTATCTGCTATTCATTGTCCAACTCGCTTTGTTCCAGCCAAAGGCAGAACAACTGGAGCAGATAGCTCAGAATATAGCATCAGTGTTGGTTAAATTTCCCAATCTTCAGCAACTGGGTAAAAGGGCTTTTGTGACCTATCTCAAGTCAGTGTACCTCCAGAGCGACAAAGAGGTGTTTGATCTGAGCAGGTTCTCTGAAGAGAAGTTTGCTGCATATGCTGCTTCGCTTGGTCTTCCTGTCACCCCAAAGATCCGCTTTGTAAGCCGCAAGAATGTGCCAAAGAAGGATATGGAGGACATTGATGTGAAACAGATGAAATCCAATTCCAAACCTAAAGTTATAGAAATTAATCCACATGTCAACAGTGATTTGCTTGTGGATGATGGACTTGATGACATCCTTTATCCCAAGGAACCCACCACAGATAATAATACGAAGGATGGACCTGATGACATCCTTTACCCCAAGGAGCCCACCACAGAAACAGATATGGAACCAGAAAAAGTCAGAGAGTATGTCCCGTCTAACTTCTAATTTTCAGACTAGGACATGCTCCTTGTACCTTCCAACTTTCAGACTACTGAATCTCTATTTCAAGATATTGTTTTGTGGCAGTTATGCAAAATCTATTGTCCTTCTCAGACTTGGAATTAAGCCCTCGAAAAAGAAGAAGCTGAAGATAAACATGCACAGGCCAGTGGGAACAAGGGTCAAGTACGATGATGAAGGCAACGCGATCCCTCCTCTTGCGTCCATAGCTGAAGAAGTGGGCTCAGAAGAAGTGATTCACAAGGATAAAAGTCTGCCCATTCTCTTTTTTGATCCATTCCTATAGTTTGCATGTATGATGTGAACCCAAACTCATTATTTTTTGGTCAACTGCAGTTTCCCAGCGTTATGCAGAGATGTTGAGAGAAATGCAGGAGCATGACAAGGAGGACAAGCTCCAGCACAAGAAGAACCTGCGGGATAAGAAGCTGCAGAAGAAGATGAAGCTGAAGCGCAAGAGGCAGGAGGAGGAAATGGAGGCAGGGTCTGAGGACAGTGGCTCGGAGTCGGACAGAGGCCGGAACACAACCTCCAAAGGCAAAAAGAAGTATTTCAGCAGCGACGACGACAAAGATGGCGATAGGGCGAAGGACGTGGATGTTCTCGCGCAGCAGGAGGCATTGGCCCTGAAGCTTCTGAGTAAAATGCACAGTTAACTTAGGGATCTGATGGCTTTGGGTGTTTGTGGTGGACTGGCGATGTCTAGGTTAGTGAACTCGCTGCATCGGACGGGCGAAATTTTGATGTGATACAGTGTGGTTTTGTGGAAGTTTAATACATCTCCTTATGCTATTCCACGTCGTAGTCAATACCTCTTTTGTTATTATTATTTATCTGCGTGGAACGCATTCCGAGGAAAAAACGGAAAGGGCAACGTTATCAGGTTGCAATGACGCTGCGAGCATGAGCTTGTGCGTTGTCATTGTGTGCGCCTGATGCTGTTCTGGTTAAAGAGAACAAACGGGCGAAGCGATGCTGCTGCTGGTTAAGGGAAGCTGGAGGTGTGCCGGAACGCCGGGCAACCTCCTGTTGAACGCGGCGCATGGCCACGAGCAGTCAAGACCACCAGCCGGCGGCGAGCAGCTTCACCGCCTTGGAGCCTGCCCTGCTGCTCGCGTCCTCCGCTTACGGAGTTACCTGAACAGTTGGAACTAGCTTTCCACGCTTTTAATCAGACGTCACAGGCTATGCCTACCTTTGACACGTCCAACGTTAGGCCACCGTGCTATCAGACTGTCTAGTTAGTCGGTGTCTTTTTCAATATTTAGATTCTCAAAAAGAACTTTCATAAAGCATGAATTCTATTATGGGGGTGTTCGGCACGACACAAATCGACCGGCTTTTGGCAGCCGCTATAGTACCTAACTTTTAAACGGTGTATTTTCTCAAGACAGGGTCTACAAATTAAACGCAGCACACGTTAAAAACTTAACATCTGTACCAGCCAAAATCGCAAGTGAATATCGATCTCTCTGTAATCTGTACCGTAAACAGCCAAATTTCAAAAATTTCAACCAAAAACCATAAACCACACCGATGATCCAAGGATAACATTAATCCCAATAACTCAATCACGACAACGTTTGATAATTCAACATCCCGAGAAGCACAAAAGAAAACGTTGGGACTACCATCAAAGTACTAGATAAGAGTCGCCTAAGAACAAACGCAACAGCGTCAACTACAGGACCTATATACGAAAACACAGTGCCCCCTGATAGTCTGATTGCGCTCTGAAGGCACATAGATGATAGTCTGATTGCGCTCTGAAGGCACATAGATGATCATCACCTCGATGGTCACTGCAGAATATAAGGTAGCTAAAGTTAATCATCAGCTGAAAACAAGTCACATACCAACTTGTGAAAAATACTGAAAACCACTTTCGACCATCTTCACCAAATTTCAATGGACAGGTTACAGTTTAGGACGCGGATTTACATCTATGCTTATTTGCCTGGTTGAACTTACAAAGATAACTTTTCATACAACACGAGAAAAAAGTGGGATGTCAATGTCTTACCTGCTGTGGGGGTTGTTGCGGTGGCTGCTGTGGGGGTTGCTGCTGCTGCTGTTGTGGCTGCTGCTGCTGATGTTGCGGTGGCTGCTGCTGCTGCTCATAATTGCCATAACCAGTGTATCCATAATAGTTTTGCATGTTAGGATCTTGTGCATTGGGCGCATTATAGTAAGCATCATAACCCTGTTGGTATCCGTAGTAGTTGTTGCCATTCCACTGGTTGGCATCCTGCTGGGGAGGCTGAAAGGATGATTTTGAGTTAAGTCTGTGTACATGCAGTGAACATTAACAGCTGGCAATTTGAATTTGTGTAGAATTACCTGTTTGTTTTGAGGACTACGCCCCCATGAAAGGCGAACATTCTTCCCACCAATTTGAGACCCATTCAGCATACGGATGGCTTCCTCAGCAGATGACCTGAAAGTACAGCAATGTCAAGAGAGCAACAAGAATTAGGTCACAGATACCAGGTAAAAATAATTAGCAAAAGCGCCTGAAGATTTTCTTAACCTGCTGGTAAATTGGACAAATCCACAATGCTTGCCTACAGGAATCTTCACATAACCAATTTCACCGTATTGAGTAAAAACTTGCCTTAGATAGTCCTCATCTACATTGGAATCTAACCCACCCACAAATACCTATTGCACAAGCATGAAAAATAAGACTACAGCAACACTTGGAATTTGAACAATTAACAAGATACTCACGGTTGTATTATTGGGATCATTCTCCGAATCATTTCCTTGAGAGCTCTGGTACACTGCTGCAATAACAAAACACACAGACAACATTAACTTACAGAAATAATCACCATAGTAACAACATGCAAAACCAGTATGCCAGAACCAAAGCTGGCAAACCTGGTTGGGTATTCACACCCAAAATAGCACAGGCCACCGAAAACCTATACACTGTTAGCAATAAACCGATAAAAGTCTATCCTAAGTAACCTAGATAGTAAAGTACATGCAAATGCTGTTATCTGACTGCAATGAATCAATCATCAAACAAAGCAAAGGTTGTCCATTAAGAGAGGCTAGTGAAAGAATACAAGCATCCTTGCTTCAGATGTAATAGGATCACTGCACGCATCAGCCTGGCTCTGCAACGGGAGAAACTGAAGTGTAGGAGCATGGTTGTCAGCATGGCAAATTAGCATTATCAATATGATATAACCTGGAGCTCTAGATCACCCCATCTATTTTGCAGCAAATGTGCATATTACTTACGAACTGGAATTACCCCTTGCATTGCAACTTGCAACAGGCATCCGTCCCAAACCTAAACCTTGTCCATCTCAAAAATGTTTAAGTGGATGGCTATCACTTGGTCTGCAAGATTATTTAAATAGAATCTAGAAAGCAAAAATATGAAACAGATAACAAATATGCACAAATGTGAAAGCATATTCAAGGCGGACTAATGAAAGATAAAAATAAATGGAATCTGCACCATGGAATAATTTGGAGAAAACAAATGAGCTACAGGTGACACTAAGTGTAGATATAAGGAATGAAAGGTTGAAGGGGGCAAAAGAACATTTAAGATATGATGCAGGCTATGTGGGAAGTCTAGATAGAGGACTAAACCTGAAAAAGATCATTAAAGCTAGAACTGAAAGTACTGGAACATGACAATTGACAGATAGAAAGCTTCAAAGAATGTAGCTATCTCAATGACGTAGTGGCAGAAAGTGGGAACAGATAGGTAGCATAATTGCCCCCGAAAGCACTTGAGAACCAAATTCTCGCAAAATTAAAACACTGACCTAACCGAGGCCACGGATTACAGGAGACATGCATCTCAGCTGAAGACATTTCCAGGCCCTAAATGAAGATGGCATGGCATCCTGCTTTGAGAAACAGGAATTTTGTTTAGTTTTACCATTACTTAGTTGTGTTTATTTGTCCCAATCTTAGAAAGGAAAGAGCAGGAAGGAAATGTCTGTTTACAGCAACAGAAGCAATGCCAGCTACCCTGAAGTAAATTGACTAGAAAGAAAACATGTGCTAACAAAACACACTCATCCAAGCAAGCAAACAGGGAACAGTCAGCATATTTAAGTAAGTTGACTTGGTATTCAAAATGATGCACCCATAGAGGTTCTAACAATCAGCATCTCCTGCAAGATTCTATAAGCAAGTGGTGAAACAACAGAAAAGGAATTAATAATTTACAGGGAAATATTTCCCAAGAGGTGTACCATTAGTCGAATATGTCTGCTGAGCACCCATATTCTTCTTGTTAGCTGCAGGCCCAATCCTCATTTGCCTCGTAGACAACATCACTCCATTCATCTCAGTCATAGCACGTGTCTGCTCATTTACATCTCCAAAACGTACAAAACCATATCCTTTGGAGCGTCCAGTGACCTTGTCGGTAACAACTTTGGCTCCTCTAACTGAAGGATAGTTGGCTTTGAATATCTCTTGCAACATGGAGTCAGTAACATCAACAGCCAAATCACCAACAAATATTGTGTGATCAGAACCATCATCTCCACGCCTATCACCAGCGCTACAAGAAGCCCAGTTTAACTTAAAGGCTAGGGCAACATTAGGCATCGTCTGCCCATTAAAGTTCATCAGAGCATATTCTGCAGCAGCTCGAGAGTGAAATTCAATGAAACCATAGCCCTCAGATTGCCCACTCTGCTTGTTGCGGATAATTTTCACTGCGGCGACCTGCAATTTCTTGAAAGTATTAACACCCATACACAAAATACTTGTATAACAGGCAGGGAATTCAATTATTATGTTTTCCAGCAAGACAACAAGCACAAAAAATCAACTGAAATAATTAGAAAAACATGCAGAATTTAATCCAGAGATCGCACCTCGAGGGTTGCAAAAATCAATGATTAGGAATGAAGAAAAAGGCCAAAACATAAATGAAGCTACCAATATCACCAGCTTATGTTACTGAATTTAACGCTCACAATGACCTGTGCAACACTATACTATCAACCTCCCATTTATAGCATGGAAACAAAATCAATAGAAAGAAGCACTGATTTCACATTCAGGGCATGCTATCACATTTAAAATTCCACCTTAAATATGTCTTCATACAGCACATTTATCTGATAAAACATCATGGCCCTACTGGCAACGAGCTTGTTGCTTGTATCAGGTGACATCAATCGGTAATAGTTAAAGAGGTAAACTAAATCAAACTAGAAGCAGTATCTGTTGCTACTAACGATAACCTTGCTTCTAGCCCTAACATACTGATTAAAATAGCACAATAGCTACTGCTAGCCTTCGCTAGCCCCTCAAAGCTCACTTCCTGAAGTGGATAACATGTCAAAACAGGATAACAAGCGTCTATAGTATCCGAAACTAGAGCAGAAAGCTTAAATAAGAATATCACGACACTAGGAATTGTAAATTTGTAACGCCATAACTCGAGATCGAGATCGAGATCGAGATCGAGATCGAGATCGAGAGAGAGAGAGAGAGAGAGAGAGAGAGAGAGAGAGAGAGAGAGAGGCGTCACCTGCTGCCCCATGGGCGCAAAGGCGTTGAAGAGGTGGGTCTCATCCATCCAGTATGGGAGATCTCCGATCCACAGGGACCTGATCTCGTCCCCTCCGGGCGCGGGCCCGACCGCCATCTGCGCCCCGTACTGCGGCGGCGGAGGCGCGTACTGGTGAGGGGGCGGAGGCGCGTACTGCTGCGGCGGTGGGGGCGCGTACTGCGGAGGCAGCTGCTGCTGCGGCTGGCCCCACATCGCTGGCGGCGGCGCGTGCGGGGGCCCCGGCTGGTAGTACTGTGGCGGCGCCTGGTAGTACTGCGGCGGGGGGGCCTGCTGCTGCTGCTGAGGCGGCGCCCGGGGACCTGCGGCGGGGAGCGTGCTGCCCGTTCATCGGCGGCTGCATCGCTTCGCGTTCCCGGTAACGCGGTTGCGGCGGCGGCGGATGCGGAGGCGAAACCCTAAAAACCTAGGAGAGAGGAGAGGGTTTGGCGTTTCGATGCGTGGAGAGAGGGAGGCGGCGGCTAAAAGCGTGGGACGGGTGTTTTATCGGCCGGGCTGGGCCCCGGGCGTTGTGTTGGTCTCCGCCACGTCTGGAATCCGGTTAGTCAGGCCTGCACTATTCAGCTTAGGTAGTATGATTTGTGATTTTTCTTGATAAAACAAATAAAATTATTTCTCCATGTTATTTTTATTAGATTAGACTTTTAGTAGCAATTTATCGGTTTTCATTTCGGTTACACGAGGATTTATACTAAAATAAATAATTATAAACCACAACAGAAAAAAAAATAGAGTCACGTTCGCAGCTTTCAGGTTCATGTGAAAAAATAATTTGTTTCCTGTGAAATTTCTGCAAGACTTATTTGTTCCAAGCATATCCTTATTCAATTTCCTATGAAATTAATAGAAAATCAACAAGAGTTTCATTGAAATCAGCTTAATTCTCGTGAGCCATTATCCAACTTTGATGTCCACGCGCACGCCGATTCTGCTGAGGTAAAACTCCCATGCTTAATGCGCCTTCCATGCATCTCCATTCATGTCAAGCGTATGCCAAACCAGCGTCAGGCTGCACGCCCTCAAGACAACCGACCCTTGATGTCACCCGATCATCCAACCGCCAGCGCTAGGCATGCTTGCATAAGATTAAGGGCATTTTTTTCTCTTCGAAACTGACGGTTTTTGACTTTTACTATAATACCTAATTTTCAAACAGAGTATTTTGTCAAGACGGGGTCTACAAGTTAAACAATCTACACGTTAAAAGCTCAGCATCTGTACCAGCCAAAATCGCAAATGAGTATCTATCTCTCCGTAATCTATACTGTAAATAGGCAAAATTCAAAATTTCAGCCATAAGCCGCAGCAGCAGCCAAATAGGCCCTAAAACATGTGTTTTCCTTTTTCACAATGGAAGCTTCTGAACCGTGCAATCATGCACCATGGAAAATCTTGTGGCTCAAGCTTGGGATTGTTTTGTTTTAAGAAAGCTCTCTGCTTTGACAAGCAAAGCATTCGCCAATTTTTTCCCCTGGAAAAATGCTGATTTTTGAGACGTGGAAATTTGGGATTGGGTGATCATTTTGTTTGTTGCTGGAAGACGCCTCTGATGTCATCTGATCTGACTCAATCTGTAGTTGATGCTGCACAGGACGCATGTACCATCCACTAGGTAGTAGGTAATTGTTAAGCTGGTTGTGATTATTTGCTACTTGCTTTGTTTAGGGAACTTCTGTGTTAGACTATGTGGAGATCATGAATACAGGGATGATGAATAACTGATTTTTGAGTTGTACTGAAATTTATATTTATGAAAATTTCGATCGACCACGGTTGGCGATCGGCAGATTTCGACCACGGCTGAATGACCACGACAGAATGATCACAGCATGTCGACCATGGTAGGCTTCCACCATGGTATTTCGATCACGACAGGTTTCGACCATGGTATTTCGATCACGACATTTCGACCACAGCAGAACGATCACGATATTTCGACAACGGTAGAATGACCACGGCAGGTCGAGTACGACACAACGATCATGATCGGTAGTCGCAGGTGTGGACCACGGTCGACAGTCGGTAGGCTTCGACCTCAACCGGTAACTGGTCGTAGGCAACAACGAACCAGTCATATGCAACAATGAACGGTTGTAAACAACAGTGAACCGGTCGTAGCTACAATACCTTATCGATGGTTGTAGCTATAGTGCTTTGCCGATGGACGTAGAATAGTAATTGATCGATACTCGGAAGCTACAGTACCGGTAGGTAGTCGTAAGCTACAGTACCTGATCGGTACTCGGTGATACAGTACCTGGTTGGTGATCGGTACCTGAATACTTTGTGATCGGTAGTCGTAGACTTTGTGGTAGACTTTGCTGGTCGGTAGTCGTAGACTTTTGTGATCACTTGCTGTAGGTCTGTAGGCTTCGAGTGCTTCAATGCTTGTGATTTTCGAGTACTCATTGAGCCAGCGGCCTGACCAGCCTATGCATGGCGGTCATACTTGGTTGTACTGAGTGATCTGAAATTGATTCTTGCAGAGCGTGGAATTGGTGGTTATAGATGATCTGGTTTGTAGTTACTGATGATTAAGGGTGTGGTTTGCGTGTGTGGACTGATATCGGTCAAGTTAAGAGAACTTGTTCTGAGGAAAATGTTCTTTAGTCTTTGCATATATAGGTTGGGCGTGGAGACGATCATAGTCGGTGACGAGGAGAACTGGAACTAGAATGAGAAAATCTGAGGTCCAGGTGGTTGAGGATGTCATAAGGTGATCAAGCTCATGTTGGAACACATGGAGATCAAATGTGGATGATGCATGGAGAAGCTACGAGAAGTGCGGTCCTGAAGTCTTTGACACATGATGAGTTAGGAGTTGTGGAAGGAATCCATAACCGGGAAGATTTAGATATTGTGTAAAACCCGTGTTTGGAAGGGTTTTATGTTCCTTGATTTTCGGAACAGATAGAGATTATGAAAAACCCATGTTTGGAAGGGTTTTGGGTCTCTTAATTTTCGGAAGAGATATGATTTCGTGTTTATGTTTGATGAGGACATGTTTGATGCGTTAGCCTATAAAGCAAGGAAAGGCTAAGGGTTAACGTAACACTTTTGGGAAGGTTTTTGGCGGAGAGACTTGAGAAGAGGCTTTAGTTTCTGGTTATGGATTTTTGGGGGTGCTTGTGAGGGTACTTTGTAAATTCATGAAAATCCAGCAATAAACATCATCTTGAATCAATCTAGTTCTTGATTTGTTCAAAAAGTTGCTGATGATTGCATTTGGATTGAAGCTTCAAATGACGTGCAAAGGTATTCGAGAGGTTCAGGTTCTGATGTTGAAGATTTCGAGTACGTACAAACCGGTCGAAGATCAAAGTTAAGTGAGCAATCGAACGCTGAGTAGTCAATCAAGCGGTTAAATACCAAGCGATCGATCGGGCAGTTGAGCACCGAGTTGTCGAAACCTTCACCGACTACCAGAAGATTCTAAAAGACGGAGACAATCCTTCACCCCCTCTAATTGCAGTATTCCATCTTACATTCTGGAAGAAAATAGTAAGGAAAGATTCGGTGCTTATTTTTGGAACACACAAAGACTCTGAACTTATCAGTGGAGAAAGATTTAGAGTAGCACATAAGAAACAATAAGCAAGACAATGGGAGTTTCCATAGATCCTGCAAGTCTGAGTCCTACCCCAGATCAACATAGGTGAGGCAAACCATGATGCAGATTTGACCATGATGCAGATTTGGAAACATTCATCAGTTGCTAGAGGATCTTCTTGACAGAACTAACAGAGCACTAGAGCAGGATTCCAGAAGGCAGAAATGTAAGCCTGAACAGGATCACTGCTTCTACTCCATTACATACTATATCCACCTAAACACACACACAATACATGTCTTGTTCAGCAGGTGATAAGTCGGACGGCTTTTGACTTTTACTACAGTACCTAACTTTCAAACGGAGTATTTTATCAAGACGGAGCTTACAAATTAAACGTAATACACGTTAAAAGTACAACATTTGTACCGACCAAAATCGTAAGTGAGTATCGGTCTCTCTGTAATCTGTACCGTAAACAACCAAAATTTAAAAATTTCAGCCAAAAGTCATAAACCGCAACTAAAAAGAACAACCCTACAATATGAGTCCGAGTTTCCTGTCGTCTAGCCTTTGATTAGATTGTACTTCCACACAATTCCAAAGTAATGAAAGCTTTTGGCTTCCTCTCAAAAAGAAAAAAAAGGAAAAACAGAGCGCAGATGTTTTATTTTTGCTTGATGTTCTACTATATTGACAATACATGGGTCTGTTCTTTTCCTTTGAGACGGCTTTTGGTTTTTGCTACAGTATTTAACTTTCAAACGGAGTATTTTCTCAAGACGGGGTCTATAAGTTAAACGATGTACACGTTAAAAATCCAACATCTGTACCATCCAAAATCGCAAATGAGTATATCTCTCTCTCGTGGGAGTGGGACACATTCTAAAAATTTCTTGATTATGTTTCATATTTATATGATTAAAACTTATCTTTATTTTGTATAAAGTTACATGTTGTATTTGCAGCAACTAGCAACTCATACTTACGATAGGTGAACCGATTAGAGATTAAACAAAGGCGTTAATGTACCTTTATTGGGTGTCCATAGGTTTGACGGTTGACTGATTGTGGCTGACGTGCGTTCCCATGCTTGATGCGATGCCAATGCCGCTTGCCTTCTTTGCATCCCCACGCTTTACTTGATTGGTTATCTGCCACAATGCACGCCCTCAAGGCAGCCGACCCTTGATGTTATCTGATCAAACTACTAGAAAATGTATCATATGGTTTTGCAGCATGAGAACGTGCTGCGCCATGAGAAATGTGGTCCAAGTTTGGTTTGTTTTGTTTATGGAAACCTGGCTGCTTTCTCCGCAAAAAAGAAAAAGAAAGAAAAGAAAAGAAAAGAAAAGAAAAAAGAAAAAGAAAGAAAGTTCTTTGATTTGACAAGCAATTGTCAATCTTTTCTTGATAATGTTGACCTTTGATGGCTGTTTGTGAGTAGGTGATCATTTTTGTTTAATGCTGGAAGACGCCTCTGATGTCACTTGGCTTAACCAATTCTGCATGAGAATGACAAGTCTGTCAGTAAATTTGACATCTTGATGCCATCTGTCAACAATTTGGTCAACTTTAACTCAAGCTTATGATTTCAATTCAAGCATTTGTTCCTTCGAATTGCTCTGTTCAAACGCTCGTTTTTAAAGATGTTCTCATTCAGCCTTCAAACATTTCGATGATGGCTTTTAGTGCTGTCTCTACTAGTCTATTTTCCTTCTGTAGTTGATGCGGTCAGGTTACAGTCTCCAAAGGATGTTATTAGACCATGTGGTTGTCGTGCAATGAGTGATGATGAATAATTGATATTTGGATTTTTTTTGAATTTATGTTTGTAAAAGTTCTGATCGATAAGCTATTGTTGCTGGAGTTTTCAGGATAGCAGGTTTGATCGGCAGACGTCGATCACAGCAGTTGACCACGGTAGGTCGACCACAGCAGATGACCAATGTAGGTCACCATGGAATTTTAATCAGAAGTTCTACAGGGCATGGAATACGTGGTGGTGGATGACTTGGTTGGTGTTGATGGATGGTTAAGAGTGTGATTTACGTGTGTGGACTAATATCGGTCAAGTTATGAAGAATTTGTGCCGAAAAAAACGTTATTTGGTGTTTGCATATGCAGGTTGGCGTGGAAACAATCATGGTCAGTGATGAGGAGGACCAGAATTATGATGGAAAAATCTGAGGTCTATGTGGTCGAGGATGTCCGAGGTAGTCAGGCTCACGCTGAAGTACGTGGAGATCAAATGTGGTGATATGTGAAGAACCTACGGGAGGTGTGGCCCTAGAGGCTTCGACATGTGAGATTGATGATGTGTGATGAAGATATAGGAGGTGCTGTCCTAGAGGCTTGTCACGTGATGAGATTGGAGAAGTTATGGAAGGAGACCGTAATTTGGAATGTTTAGAGATGTTAAAAAAACCCGTTTGGAAGGGTTTCGAGTCCCTTGATTTTCGGAAAAGATAAGATTTTTGTGTTCGTGTTTGATGATGACACGTTTGAAGCATTAGTCTATAAAAACAGGGAGAGACTAAGAGTTAGCACAAGACTTTAGAATGTTTTGGCAGAGAGATTGAAGAGTCTTTAGTTTCTGGGTAGGGCTTTTAGGGATACTTGTGAGTGTATCTTGTAAATCCACAAAAAACCAGCAATAAAGATTATCTTGAATCAATCTGATTCGTGATTTGCTTGAAGAATGTCGGTGATCGTAGGTTGATTAGATCTTACAGCGAAGGGCAAAGATGAGTGAGCGATTGGATAGAACATCGACCAAGCGATTGTGCACTGAGCGATCGATCGGAAGGTTGAGCACCAGCGGTTGAAATCATCACCGACCGCCAGGAGACTCCAGAAAGCGGCGACAATCATTCATCCCTAACTCGGATTGCAATATTCGATCGTATAGATATTCAATTCATTTGTTTTTTAAAAAAGAAAGATGTTCAAGTAAAGCTTTTTATTTAGCTTTCAAACGTTTTTTTGAAAACAATTCAGCCTTTAAACTTTTCGATGGCTTTTCGTACATTCTCTATTTTCCTTCTGTAGCTGATGCGATCAGATTATTATTAGTAGTTGTCCGTGACCGAGGCACGGGTTGCCTAGTTTCAATTTTCTAAATGTACGGTCAGCTATCTTAGGACAAAACGGCAGCATGAGTTAGACCCCAAATCTACATTCTCATCCACCATAAACAATGGGCCACCTTTTGTTTCTTGATCACTCTCTTTTGTTTTGCGCAGCACACGTCCTAACCACTAGGTAGTAGGTAAGCTAATCGTGAATTGTTTAGTTTAGAGAACTTCCAAAAAAAAGAAGCAATAAGTAAAGATTCAGAATTTACTTTTGAAACATAAGTTTCAGAAGTTATCACTGGAGTAAAGATTCAGAATTGCACAAAAGAAATACTAACTAGCAAGACAATGAGAGTATCCACAGATCATGCCAATCCTAGTCTCAACCAACATGGATGAAAAACCATACTGCACATACATAACTGAAGATTCATCAACTGTTAGTGGCAGAACTAACAAGGCAGGGGGATTTCAGAGAAAAGAAGGCATAAACATAAGCCTGAACAGGAGCATTGCTTCTGCTCCATTTACATACTTTTCAGCAAAGCGCAGATGTTATTAGCCATTGCTTTTATTCACACAACACCAAAGATCGATCGAAGGCAGCTCGAAAGTAGGATCCTTTCCTACTGTTTCAATTAAAAAAAGCAGCTCGAAACGCGAGGATTCTTTTCAGAAGAAAGAAAAAAAATGAAGATTCAAGGAGACTCGGGCTCCTCCCCCCCATGCACGAGCCTCCTCAGGTTCCTGAGATGCTTCTGCACGCTCCGGTAGACGCGCAGCCTGATGCTCCGGACGGCGAGCCTGAACCTCTTCAGCCGGAAGCCGATCCTCGCCTTCACCCTGCACGCCCCCCTCGCCAATGCCGGCCTCCTCCTCGCCGTCACACTGCTCGACTCCTCCAGCACCTTGTGGATCAGGAACTGCGCCTTCCGGTGCCGCGCCTCGTCGGCGTCGACCTTGTCGACCTTCGCGTAGGCGAACGGCGTCGCTGCTCGTAGCAGCAGCATCTTGCGATGGTGTAGTACTAGCAATCAGGAGGAAGAAGAGGAGGAGGAGGAGGAGGAGGAGAGGCTTGTTGGCGTGAGCTTCTTGCGGCCGTCTGCCTGCTGGGACGTGTGCGCCTGTTATATAGGCAGGCGCTGGACAATGTAGGCCTCAGGCAGGCTGGTTCTAGCCTATATTTTTGTGGCATTATTGATGAGATCACGAGAGCATTAGTGGGACAGGCCGTGTCAATGTTTATAATTATTTTTCTTTTTTACTTATTCATTCATGATGTGTATTTCCAAGTTCATGAAAGAGCCCAAAAAAATGCAGGTCTTGGATGACATGACATCATTGCTCGAGCAAATGCAAGTTAATTGCATCTTGCCTTTTTCTTCGTTTCCTGTAAAGATAATGCGACTACTGCAAATTCGTGGGTTCTGAATTTCCAGGTTGTAAACATGAAGGCCAAATTATGAGCTGCTAGTGCAATTTCTAGTACCGCGAGAATTCTGCGCTTCCATGTGATCAGAAAGAATGAATGCCATGACCTTTTTTCCCTTTTAAGGAGAGGGAGAGTACTGCAAATTCATGGGTTCCAAATTTCCAGATGTTCATACATGAAGGCCAAATTATGAGCTGCTAGTGCGATTTCGTGTCATCTGACAGACTGAAAATCTGAATCACAAGTGGAACGAATTTTAAAGCAAAATATCCAGATCGCACTAAGGATAGGTGAAACCGGTGCAATTCATGTCCAGCCCCTTGTCTAATCATTATTGTCGTAAGATTCGTGCCAGGTTTTGGTTGGGATTGAGACATTGTAGTAGCAAATTTTAAGCTTCCTCTCCGGATTGGCTAAAACTTCATAGCTGCCTCGCCAAAATACTTTCTTTTTCTCCCTCTTCTCATCAGAATCTCAACCAAACTCGTCTTCTGAAAGATGCCCATTCTTTTAATGAACACGTCAAGACTGTGCTCTGATGCAAGTCAGCTGATGAAGAGAGATGTAGATGTGTATGTGTGCAGTAGGGAAAAGTAGAAGCCATAAACAGTAATTGTCAGAAGCAATGGATGCTTCCCCTCGTGCGCTAGCCTTTTGGGATGGGAAGGAGCAGTAACTCCCGATTGAATCGGCCGGAGGGGCTGTACTTTTTTTTCTTCTGCAGCTTATGGTTTTTGATTGAAAATTTTGAATTTTGGTTGTTTAAGGTACAGATTACGGAGAGATCGATACTCACTTGCGATTTTAGCTGGTACAGATGTTAAGCTTTTAACATGTACTGCGTTTAACTTGTAGGCCCCGTCTTGAAGGACTCATCTTGAAAAAATACTTTATTTAAAAGTTAGGTACTATAGCGGCTGCCAAAAGTCGATCGGCTTGTGACCTGCCGAACACCCCCGGAAACTGCTATGGAAATGCAATTGCCAGCTTAACTCTGCCGTCCCAGGCCTGAAATATTTTTGCCATTTCGGTTTCTCAAAAAGAGAGCTCCCATCTCTCTGGATCTGAAGCGCATGGGAATAGCCAGCCTTGCAGAGCTGCGCCAAGGAGCATAGCGGTTACCGTTTGATCAGGTCAACAAATAAAACTTCTCCTCGGATGCTCATACTGCCTGCATGCCATTTGTCCAGGTGTTGAGACACCACTTCTCACCTCTTGTCTTTTCTATTATAAAAATAGGAGTTAGTCATCGACATATGTTCTCTCTATAAAAATATCTCTTAAAGCTAGAAATAATTATCCATAATACTATCTAGAAGAAGTTAGTAAGTGGTATGTTCGTCCCCCACTCTCCCACCTCTAAAACAATCGAGCACCTACATGAAGACCCTTCTCCCTCGAGCGATTTTTTCAACAGCTCTTATCGTTTTGTTTTTCTTCCAACGTATATCGAAAAAATCCACTCAGGCACGCACGCAGCGTGCTCCTTCCATCCCCACATCGCATGTACCTGTCGTGCTCTCGTTCGCACGATTTCCCCAATAAAAACAGTATCTATCTCCACCCCCATCGTGCTCAACCGTCACCCTGTCTCTTCCTCTATTCCGAAATTGCGCTACTACCGCCCTATCCCCTTCCCGTCCATCGCCTCTCCTCCATCCACGCCGGGGAGGCCGAGGTGGACAGTGGCGGACCCAAGAATTTCATGATAGATGTTCGAAGTTACAAAATATTATTCAGTAGAAAACATAAAGGTCCACAATAGCAGTAGGTAAAATATAATTATTCATACTAGAGATAATATCTTTGACAATAGGTGACAATAAGGCATCTGAGCTATCATTTTGTGCTCATAGATGAAAAAGAAACAAGAAAAATTCATGTATAGTAGCCACACAACACTACTACAGGACAGATCATCACAGACGGTTCAAAAACGTCATCACAGACGGTTTTGCGAACCGTCTGAATTTATGGGTCGATGATAATACGAGGTCATCACGCACGGTTTTCAACCGCTCGCGATAGTTCAAAATCACGACGGGTTTTACTAAAACCGCTCGTGATATGGTGATAATCACGACGGTTTTAACTAAAAACGTCGTGATATCGATAATCCCGCACGGTTTTAGTTAAAATCGTCGTGATTATCATGTACCCGACGGTTTTAACTAAAACCGTCAGCGATATCGATAATCGACGGTTTTAACTAAAACCGCCGGGATTATCGATATCACGACGGTTTTAGTTAAAACCGTCTGTGACATGATAATCACGCAGCGATTTTAATTAAAACCGTCTCGATTATCAGATATCACGACGCTTTTTAGTTAAAACCGTCTCGTGATATTCCTTCTACCCCTAAATCTATTCCTATTTATTGGCTAGCCTCGGAAATGCTAGCCATGCCCTCTGAAACAAGCGATGAACAAGTATATAAGGCATCCATAAACATCCAATACACATCACATTTCATTCACAAACATAAAGTATCCACTTCGCAAATGAATCAATTGAATTGAAATAAAATATCCATTACATCGCATTACAATGCAATAAAATTCATGGTGCATGTGGAACTGTCCTTCCGACTTTATGACTTGAGCCACCAAAAGTACGCCAACTCTCCTCGAATTCGTGAAATATCGGGTTGTTCCAATGCGCTTGACGGGATGTACGCACTGTGGATAGGGATATAAATGTACGTATATATGTAACGTGATAAGTATGAAGTAAATATGGAAAGATTGATAAACCTTGAATTGGTGATCCTCGAGGAATCGAGGAGTAGGTCCATATGGTGGCAAACATAGAATCCACATGTGTTGCCCGTGCTGCCGGTGGCACCGCAAAAATAGAATGAGCAATAATTCAAGAGGCATTAATCGAATCACGCATATGATTAATTAATGTGTAATAGCGAATACCTTAAAATCTCGAGTATGTCTCGTGCCTTTGGCCCTTGCTTCGAGACACCCCATTTCAACGTACATCGCGAACGCCCTCGTGATTCAAAAAGTTAACCTTAGTCAATCGGAATGAAAGAAAGAGTACAATATAGGTATGTATGGAGAAAATAAACTTACCTATCGATTACTTGGGCGACAACCGTGAAGTCCATTTTATTCTTACTTAAGGAATCAAGGTAATATACCTTGTTCCATTTTGGTACAATGACTATTAAAATCCAATGAAAGTTTTGATTGTAGGGCATAAGTATATAATCCTTATTGTGTTGAGCCCGCACCGATGCAATGTACCTCTCGACGACGGACATATCCTCGTCGATGGTATACTGGCGACCATGTGTGGGTCCAAGAAACCAACCGATGATGACTGGATGTTCTAGCTTTAGTCCGCACGTGTCTACATATACACACAAAGCAACAAATTATATATGGCATTTATCGGTATGACATGAACGGAGATCGTGATTGTGCACACTTACGGCGTCAAAGATCGAATGAGTGAGACGTCGAGAGCGTTGAGCGTGAAAAGATCGAATAAGTCCTCGAAGGCGACCACGAAGACACCGTCTTGAAAATTGTGATGGAAATGCTCCAACGCGAATTTGACAGTGATACCTGATCTCCGTTCGCCCTCTGGCTTATTGGACTGTTCCATGTACCACTTGTGCAATTGCTGGCAACTAATTGGTAGGTGTTGGAGGCCCTTTTTCTCGAGCAACGGCTCGCCAAGCACGAATTTACGGCCAATGGCGGTACGGGCCAATATCATCATTGGTCTTCGTGCTTTGCCCTTGCGCCCTTGCCCCCTTGCCGCCTCGGTGTGGGTCGACTTTACGGTAGTCGACTTTAAAGGTAGCAATGGGCAAGTTGCTCTGGCGAGAAGAGCACTGTGGAGATAGCACCGTGCAGCTAGCGGTGGTGGAGACAAGTCTTGCAGTGGAGATGGCACCAGTGCCTGTAGATCTGGTCCTGCCACCGGTGAAGAAGCCTCCAGGGAGATGTCGCTTTTAGGCCACTGGATGAATGTTCCAATGGCCTGCCCTAGAGCCACGATCTCGTCGTTGGGCGGCTTCGATTGCGGGACGACCTCAAAATTAACATGTACACCATCCACATGAACTTTGCGAAGCTGGCGCTAAAGCTTGACCGTGCACCGGCCCCGATACTGGTCGATATGCACGGCCCCAAGCAACAGACAAGGGAACGGAGGCATATCTCACTTGGAGCCCGCCCGTGGCTCCTACATAACGATATGAATTAGCTCATCGAATAGGCCTATCAATGGAGCAAGCATTCGAGAGATAATAATTATTACCGGATGTCGTCCACAAAAATCGGCCTCGGTTTGCGTCGGATTGGACGCGCAACTACTCGGATGGTTGTGCGGGCTAGCTAGCATAGGAGCGGGGCGGCTGCTGATTTTCCGTCTGCTTCGCACCTCATCTCGATTTTATCGGTCGATCACCCATTATCTCCTCTCTTAGAGTAGCCTTGAGCTCTTCTCGAAGCCGTGCGTCACGCTTCGCTTTGTTTCTCTTACGACGATACATTTGAGTCATCTTGGCTCCATGTTTCCATGGAACGTAAAGCCCAAGGCCTCTCGTGCGACCCGGGTGCTCCTTGTTTCCCGTACGCGAGAGTATATTTTCTCCCTTGTTCCATGGAATGACCCCGGAAGATTCAACAATCAACGCTTCGCAAGAGCACGACATGTCATTTCACTGCACGGTTGTGGAGTAATTACAAGCTACGTAGTTCGATCGATATCTTACCAAGCTACCGAGACACTTGGCCGGTCTGCGGGGTTTCGAAGGAGACATCCCGATGTCGTTGTAGATGACCTTGCTCTAATCCAATTTCGAGCGCGTCATCCGGATATTGGCAAATGGCGGGCGATGTCCGCTGTACGCCTGCTCGTCCTCCCTCCTCCATCTGGGATTTTACCCGCATACCCACCGTGCAAGTCCGTGGGGTGTGTGTTTTTTTCTGGAGGGCCTTGTGCGCCGTACTTGTACTTTTGAACTCTTGGTTGTCTTCATCGCCTTGAACTCTTCCCATTGTGGTTCCGTGAATGGGTATTTTGAAAGGGTGTTTCATCCTTCTCCACGTAGTCCTTGACAAGCGTGCTCTTGAAGTTCTTCTATGCTTTGCATGCCCCTAGCAAGGCTTGTCGTTGCACGGCGTTTTGGTGTTCTTCTGGGATCTCGAACGATGCCAAAATTTCTGTCACAAGCTCACGTTTCCGAGTCGCAGGCACGCTCTTCCACGAATCGAATGTGATTTCAATTCGTTGTCGTGCAACTATTCCGATCGTTCTTCTCCATGCGCTTACTGCTTTGGGAGGAAAGAGAGGGACCCCAGATACATCGACTTGTGTGATGGTAAATCGTCCCTCAGGCTTCTTTGATAGCTCTCTTCCTTGGCGTCTTGATTTTGGAGCAGACGCCTCCGGCGATGATGTTGAAGAATGCGCGGATGACATGTTGCTATTCGACAATTTGTGGTCTATTAGGATAAAAAATTTGCGATATAAGCATAAATATAATTCCTCTATAATTATATAAGCACACCAATGACATCAATCCATATATACAAATCATAATGAAAATGTAATCATATGAACTGAACAAATCATTCAAGATATAGCACATATTCTACCAATGTATGTAATCAAAAGACACAAGTGACATGAATTAAAAGACAACAAGAGATGATAATTTAAAGACAACAAGTGACAGTAATTAAAAGACAACAAGTGACAGAATTAAAAGACAACAAGTGATGATAATATATTCTTCAAAGCTCACGATTAACAATAGTTGCATGATATGAGCATGAATCAAAAGACAACAAGTGACGAGAATTAGAGCTCAAAGATTAAATCCTCCAATCTCAAAGATAAGATTTTAATCATCATAGAGCAACAACCGATCCCACAAGCAATCTATGTCCTTCAGTACAACAGTGAAGTGAAGTGAAGTGAACAGTAAACGGAGATGGGGGAATGGATTCAACCGAAGGGAGTAGAAGTAGCAGAGGGCAGCTGAGGAGGTGGACGGCGACGGGGGTTCCGCGGCGGCGACGGGGCCGAGGGAGGAGGACGGCGACGGGGGTTCCGCGGCGGCGACGGGGCCGAGGCAGGAGGACGGCGACGGCAGCGAAAGGACGGCGGCGCCGACGGGGCCGAGGGAGGAGGACGGCGACGGCAGCGAAAGGACGGCGGCGACGGGGGTTCCGCGGCGGCGGGGTCGGAGGCACGGCGGCGGCGGCGGGCCGATGGGCTCGATCGGGATCGCGCTAGAGCGACTAACCCTAGTGGGGTGCGCGTGGGGTTATATAAGGATATATCACGCACGGTTATAAACTAATAACCGTCAGTAATATATATCACGACGGTTATTAATTGAGAACCGCTCGTGATATGTCGCTCGACAGTGGGGCCCACCGGTCGGTCTCGAAAAAAAAGAAAGGCTCAACCTCGGCGCTGCGTGAGCGGGGCTCGAACGAGACCGAGGGAGCCGGGGGGGGGGGAAGGAGTGAGCGGCGGTAGCCAACCCGCCGCTCGGTTTTATCTCACCCCTATAGTGTGATTTTTTCTTTTGAGGGGTTGCGCGGTTCTCAATTGATAATGACGGTTCTCAATTGTTAACCGTCAGTGATATATTATCACGCACGGTTATTAATTTAGAACCGTCTGTGATAACCCGTCAGTAGTTACCAACCAAAGATTCATCAACATCACCTACCAAAGATTCATCAACATCACCTACCAAAGATTCATCAACATCACCTACCAAAGATTCATACACATTTTCTCGGATAAACATCAATTCACATATACATCACATACATGCATTGTTATATACATAAATGCAAATTCACATATACATCACATACATGAATTGTCATTTTCAACATTCACCTAAATATCACACATTTTGAACAATTGGGTGTATGACTCAATCCACTTGCTTAGTTCCTTTAAAATTAGCCCTTCATGATGATCGGTGCGTGCGTAACTAGTTTCACACGTTGTTCATCATCGACCCTTATGCCATTTCCAAAAGGAGGTAACTCGTCAAATTGATTGTATTCTTCCTCATCCACTACATTCTCTACTCCGACAATTCTCCTTTTCCATGAAGAACTACATGTCGTTTCTTATTTGCCGGTTGGTTACATAGAAAACTTGAACAACTTGATTGGCGAGTACGAATGGTTCGCCTTTGTACCCGACACGTTGGAGATCCACGGTAGTGACACCGCATTTGTCAACCTTCACCGTGGCGATGCACCCAACGGCAAAAAATAAGGGGATCTTGAAAAGCACGTAGTCGAGCTCCCAAATCTCTTCTATGAATCCATAGTACGAGCTTCTCAACCCATCGATCGAACGCATCTATGCGGACACCGCTGATCGTTAGTGCTCTTTACATCCCGATCCTGTATAGAATGTATACCCATTTATATCATACCCTTGCCATGTCACAACTCAGAATGTTGGTCCTTTGCCAACCATGTCAACAACTCACTTTATGAGCTCCTAGCGATTTGGTCCTTCAACCATTGGTTGAACCGAGTGTTGTGTTGCCTCATGATCCAAACATCCGGCGCTCCGGATTACATTGTCAAGCACATCCTTGTCTTGGTCAACATAAGCGCCACTTCATCATGTGTTGCAAGACGTGAAATGGGCTTGAGTATACGCGTCCATATCTAGAGTGATTGATTTCCTTCCGATAGTTCCGATACCCTTGACCTCCCTCATGACGAGATTGAGGCACACCTATCGGTTGAATCGAGCCATATAATCGACACAAAACTCAATGACCTCTTCGCTTGCATAACCTTCGACGATGTCGCCTCTAGTCGAGAACGATTCCGTCGTGGGACTTGAGAATTCCATGAACCTCTCAAATGGGTACATGCTACGTGGGAATCTGAGACCCACACATTTTTATCTCCCACACAAGGTGAACAATGAGATGGACCATGATATCGACAAACGAAGGAGGAAATACATTTCAAGATGACATAGAGTCATCACCACATCGTATTGCAGAGCATCTAGTCCTTCGGGATCGATGACCTTCTGAGCAATTGTGTTAAAAAAATAACATAGCCTCATAATTGTCTCTCGGACTCTAAAATATTTCTAATTGCAATAGGGAGCACCTGCAACACGTGAACAAAGGTTTCTCCGAGTCCTCCATCAAGCCACGGAATTTAACATACTCTCTCATCATAATTCTCTTCTACATCGCAAGCATCCGATCTGATTGTCATCGTGCAACCTATCCGTATCCGAACCACAATCGACATCATCCGCGCCATGTCATTCACTTCACCGGCGATGTCATCCGGCGACATATCATTCACTTCACCGCGATGTCATCCGTGAAGATATGATCATTCACTTCGCCATGACCGGTCCAACACGATAACCCTTTTGAAACCCTCCGAATCAAGTGCGCTTCAATTTGCCCTCGGTTCTTAAACATCTTTAAATTCTCGCATCGGTATGGATAGTACATATATTCCACCCCTTATTCAACATATCCTCTTGGTGGCTCTTGTAAAAGTAGACACGCCATTAATATACTCTTCACTCACACTCATGGCATACATCCACTTCGGTCCTACGTTACGTACATACATAACAACTCAAGATTAAAAATTAGCTTAACTAATTACTACTACATATATACCGGCCACATGTATTATATTGAGGTTTAATTTGCTAGCTCAAATCATATTATAAACACAACAGCTATTATATAACCAACAATTTTACAAATTAACCATCTTCAATAACACTCACCAATTACTTAAATCTAAATTGTAATGCAATTAAAGAAAAATAAATTATCTTACTAACCATATCGATCTAGAGCTAGCCACCGCAGAAAGTATGAATTGAATGAATCTTCAAAGCTCAATCTCGCCTCTTCCCACCAAAATAATCGGCCTCAAATCGCTTAGGCTCGAGTGCGCAGCAGATGGCTCTGATCCGGATCGAAATGAAGACGAGGCGGCCTGAGCAGCGCATTAAATGCTTCGTGGCATTATCACCGACGGGTTTTTATTGCAAACCGTCTGTGATCATTCACAGACGGTTTTATATTAAAACTCGTCTGTGAAAAGCTGGTTATCGCAGACGGTTCTTAATAGACAACCGTCTGTGATAACCAGCTTTTCACAGACGGTTGTTTATTAAAACCGCTTGTGATAACCGACTTTTCACGACGGTTGTTTATTCAAAACCGTCATGACGTTGACAACACGTATTGTTGTTTATTAAAACCGTCTGCGATAACAAGCTATGATAATGAAAAGTCAGAACGTATCTCTTGTGTTTCGTGTAACGTATCTCCTTCGTTATACGAAGCGTCTCTTTGGTATACGAACCGTCTGTGCTGAAGGTTATATATGCGCGCCAGTTCTTCTACATACGTACTGTGTCCTCTCATCTGTTCTTACTACCTCTTCATCCGACGCGTCTGTCTATTTCATTAAAATGTCTCACCGCTCACCGATAATCTCCTTCCTCTCTTCTCTTCATCGTGAATTGTTCGCCGCAATCTTACACAAGCGCCGCAATTCCACGATCGAGATGCTTCTGCGGTCACGCCCTCCTCTCCTTCCCCAACTGTCTTCCATCCGTCAGCTCGACCATCCGCCGTCGGCAGAGGCGTCTCGCTGCGGCTCAAGACAGGGAAACAACCATTACCCTCGTTCTACTATACAACGTGCGCAAAGCCGAAGAAGCAGTTGTCGCACTGCATAGGCTGATGGATAGCATTGCCGATCAATTAGATCAGGCAGATTCTGAGGAATCATACCATGCTATCCTCTACGAGATAATGACGTACGCTGAGCGTTTGCCAGCGCTGGAGGAGGAGGTGCTGAGGACAACGTCAATGTTAGCGGCGTTCGAGAACTCAGCGGGCCCTCCTCCAACTCCCAAAGGCGAAGAAGCAGCGTACGAAGCCCAGAAGATTAGAATCTGGGAAATGCTTTATCTCTGCGACATTTGTAATAAATCTCCCTCCACTTGATATTAATAAAATTGTCTTTATTTCGATCCCCGTGTCTTTACAAATTTGAATTATGACAGACGGTTTTTTATTACAAACCGTCTGTGATAATTCCAGATTATCACAGACGGTTTGTAATAAAAACCGTCTCAGGATATTAGCATCACTGACGGTTCATAAGTAACAACCGCCTCGTGATAGTTCCCCGCCCATCGAGATATCTCAAAGGGATTATTACCCTTATAGAGTAAGCAACACCGAGTGAACCACCGGCTATCGCCATCTCTCCCCTCGCCCTCTGCTGCTCGAGCCCCGCACACACAAATACCGAGGTCGAGCTATTTCTATTAAACCGTCACGACATGTGGGTCCCACCTACAAAGTTCAAAGACATTTCAGATTCTTGGTGAGCCGATAGATCGACATACCAACTTCTCGGTGAGCGACTATCCATCGCCTCTTCCCACTTCTTTTCTTGTGGGAGAATTGAAGTGATTCTCCCACAAGAAAAGAAGTGGGAAGAGGCGATGGATAGTCGCCACCGAGAAGTCATGTCGATCGGCTGCTCACCAAGAATCTGAAAATATCTTTTTGAACTTTGTAATAAAATTGCCTTGAATTTTGCAAAAAGAAGGATTGTCTGAGTGGACATCACATCTCGACAGTAGTCGGCATCGTCGAGGAACATGCAAATACAGAGGCAAGCACAAAAACTCAACAACACATTCAGATCGATCTATTACAGGATGACAAGCTAACAAACCCTTCGTGGCACGACGGTCCACACTAAACAAGACACACTTACGACACTTACGGCAAGAGTGTGTTCTTTAGTATGAACCGGACGTGCCGCGATGGAGGTGCTAGCTCACAGCGGAGGGGAGATATGCGCATAAGCTAGCTAGTGGATGAACTCACGCGTGACTAGTACCGTGGAAAGGTTGATGGGAGTTATTAATAAGGGCCTGGCCGTGGGAGGAACTGGTGCCAGCCATTCGATGTGGAGAGAATAGACGGGTGAGATCGAAATCCTGTGTATACGCCAATTATTGGTGACATGTGACTATTACACACCAATTATCAGTGAGATGGGATTATCACAGACGGGTTTTTACTAAAAACCGTCTGTGAATTATCTTATCACAGACGGTGTTTAGTAACAAACCGTCTCGTGATAATTTGGGATTATCACGACGGTTCTTAATACGGACCGCTCAGGATATTAGTATCACGACGGTTCATAGGTATTAACCGTCGTGATACTTTTTTTCGCCGACGCCACCAACACAGGCGGTGTTCAAATTAAAACCGTCTATATTACTATCTGTCGCAGACGGTTTTATAAAACCGTCTGTGATTTGCCGTCTAGTATTAGCCTTTCTGTAGTAGTGCAAGATGCAAGTTAATATTGGACAATGGAAAGCAACTTAGTTCAGAGCACAACAACTCAAAAAACAAAACATAAGTTGGGGAATTGACATGAAGTAATGCACATATCGAAAGTTCAAGTAAAAAAATGCTCACTTGTACACAGAATCACCCACAGTGCTAGTTCCAGTTGGGTCCCCAATTTGTCCCAAGAGATCCTTCTCCACCTTATGGAACAAACATCCATTGTAAATTGTAATACTTCATCCTGATAAGTCAAAGCATAAGACCAAAGAATGAGTACCCTAATTATTATAAATAATCAACTCATCCATGAACTACTACTATCCATTATTTCGCGGTTAAAAAGCAACTTCAGATTTATAAGCACTGCCATTTGTAATACTAATATGGGGACAAGATGAAAGATAAGCCACTAAAAACACAAAATAACTACAGCATAAGATCAATTCAGCTCCCAGAATGTCACAGGAAATTAAGAATCAATGATAACAACGCTAAGCGTCAGAGAGCAATCCTCTAATGCACCCTAAGATGGCGACTAGAGCTCCACTCTTTTGAAGTGAAGTATCACTAAGCAGCTTAACACATTCGCAACTAGAAATAATATGAGAACTAGAGGAACACTCGCGATGCTACACGAACACACCAACAACAGCTCCAACTACAAGCAATCTTAAATTAGTCCACACCTTGTGCAACTCTAAAATACAACCAAACCAGTGTCACATTAGACCTCCAGAACAATACAATTTCAGGAAGTGTTCTTTCTGGTAAATAGTCCTCAACAATGGTGTTCTTTTTACTATGTCACATTTTTTATGTCATCTGGATTGTTTCCACTAATTGTTGTAGGTCTGAAAAATCGCGTGAGGAATTTCGATATGATAATAATTTAGAGCTAGGTGGAGTTCAGATTGATTCTCTGAAAACCTATCCTAATGACGACAATGATAATGGTCAACTTGCTCTGTCAAAATTTCAGGCATTTAATCTCTTCATGCTTATTAGCTTCTCTCTATGTCGTATATGTGGACTAGCTTTCGAGGTATAGGCTGGAAAGAGGCCTAGATTGGTAATCAAGCTATGTAATACGATAATACTAAAAGAAAATAGGAGAATTGTATCTTGGCTCATCTCTTCTGTGGGATTTTTCTGAACTGTCATGTAAATATCTCCATTTCAGATATTATATACCGCTTGTACCAGAGGATGTGGCTAAATCAGTCTATCCTACCAAATGACAACAATAGCAAATCTGTCTTTCTCTGAGTTATCTATTGTTATATTTTCCTCCTTCTGTTGCAGGCACTACTGTGATATTGACACCACCACCTTATCTTTATGTGAATTGTAATTTGCAATGGCCATTGGATTATGTTGCATCAGGTATGCGTATGGGCTCCCATATTACTACTACTTAAAAATACGAGTTGGTGGCAGTGTGTTCTCTCCTCATTCACCATCCCTCACTCTGATATCTTTGCACAGGCCTCCTTCTTTCTGGTGATTTCTTCCCCATCCGTGACACCTCAACATTGACACAGTTAAGCACTTGTGATATTGTTTTATTTTAAATCCATTGCAACGTCCGAGGTACCTATTTTAGTGTATGGATCAAAATTATGAACTTAAGTGTAGATGAACCGAGTATCTTCACCATTCGGTAGCTCTACCGAGATCCATGCTAATTTTTGTTTTCTTTTTCATTTTCAGAATGCCATAATGGAGAGAGAGAGAAAAGATTGCAGTAAATATATGTGTGACCCACATCCTGTACTTATTCTTACCCACCCTTTAATTTCTCTCATCCCCTCATTCTCTCACCAACATCTCTCTCCCCTGCTCGTTTCGACAACCGCACGACATTTTATAGAAACATATATTTTAGCTGAAATGCTAGAGATGATTTCTTTTTCAGAGTTTTACAAAAAAATGCATTTAGACTTGCATTTTAAAAAGGTTGTTATGGATCAAAATTAATCCAGCTGCTTATCGAGAGCTTTCTTCGCATGTTTCCGTACTGTTTTTCTCTTTTTAATGTCTAATGTATGATTTGAGTCATATTTGATGATATGTATCACCTTCTTTTAGAATACCGTTTCAATATACGAGTATCTTACAAGTATTCTTATATTGATGTAGTTGATTATTTCTGCCGAATTGATTCGATCTTGCGGCTCCTCGAGAACCAAAAGATGGGACAAGGATTACTGCTCACTTGTCTTTTCGGTTTTTGCCTCCCGCCCTCTGAATAATTTCTTTTCTAATAAGGTCTGCAGGTGTGCTAGGTTCCTGGGCTAAACAATGAGTAACTACAGTCACTTCATTCTGTTCACTAAGGCCACTTGCTTAATTATTGCACCAAGAGATAGCAAAGCAATAGCGTAGGTGCCTCAAAAGGATGTGGATTCTGAAATGGCATGATCTCATATGAAGTTGACTGAACTAATATTACTGAATACTGATTCAGTTAGCGGTGGCAGATCAGATGACACTGAAAAACACTGGTGACTGGATCAATCTGCCTAACTAGGAGCAGCATATTAATTCTTCATCTTCTCCTGACACCATCACGTACTGCTTGTTAGCGAGAAGAGGTTGCGTCGTCCCACTTATCTAATCTTCTCCTCGCTTCCTCGACCTACATTTAGACCCAAAATTAACAAAACGTATACTTGTTTATTATGCATGAAACGATGCGGTTATCGAGGAACGATGCGGTTATCCAATCAGTTCTGAACGTGATCCACATTAGAATAAGTGTTTGAATGAGTGTGCCTCCAATCATGCCTCCCCACAATCCCTGCATTGCAGAAGTTTACTGATAAAAACTCTTAACTCTTTTCAGTTTGACTCTACAGCCGAAAGTCAAGTCAATATGGACGGTGATTCTACTAGCTTTGATGAATCGAAAGCAGTGTTAACTTGTAGTAGGTTGAGAATTAACCGTACCTTAATTCCAAAGTGAAATTTGAACCCCAGAAGCACACCAAGGGGCACGCCGATGAAGTAAAAGCAGTCATGTGCCCGTACGTTGCAACGGAAAAACAAATACAATACAAAATAGATCTCATCATCTCACCTGACATCCTTGATCGTTCTGGGTCTTAGCTCCTCCGTGAGCCTAGTCCAGATACTTGCTGTTGATCACAGTTGACTCCAAGCGATCCTGCACATCTAAAGACATAAATCGTTTCCAGATACAAAATTTTCAAAACTTAACCAACGTTAGTCAAAACATGCATCTTGCACCCATAGAAACCACTGAAAAATTGATCAAAACCCATTTCACAAGCTCAAAAATTTAGCTAAAAATTATACAGCCGGTCTGACCGCTTTCCCTCGAGCGGCCGGACCGCTGACAGTAAGCGGTCAAGCCGATGCAAAGAGCCGGTTCAACCGGAGAACACTGCTATCACAAGTACGCAAACACTCTTTACTTTGCTGATTTGTTAATTCAACCTAGCCTGCATGGTATTAAATCCTCACTGAATGGCGTCTCATCTTCAGACCATTTCGGCTAAGCACTTAATAACAGTGACCAATAGGAGTCAAGCTCTGCTAGCTGCCAATGACTAAAAGCAACAGTCAAATTTCTCACAAAATGATAGATCAATTTTCTAATCCCCAAATTGATAATAATTCATCGCAACAGTGTTTAGAATCTTCTCGTATGTTTCTTCAAGAATAAAATATGCTCAGAGTGTAAATGGTTGCACGACCCAGGACACGCTGCGTGAACACCGACCAAACGAACTTGTGAATCGGTAGCCGCTGACGTGCCGGAGTGCAAATTAAGGCCCGAATTCAAAGAAGGCCCACGTAGTTCAATTAATCAGGAGAAGGCTGGATTAAGTTCCAAGCAAATCCACAACAGGCCGAATTAAAGCAGCTTTCTCTCGTGCAATTAAAACTTTAAGCAAGCAATTTGTTGGAAGGCCGGGGCGACCAACCAATCGATCATTGATGAGTCCATCCGCAACGCTGTATAGTAGCAGGAGGGACCGATTGGGATGGTTTTTTTTTACTACGGTTGATGTTCTTTTTATCTGGCATAAGTATTTGTGTGAATGAATCGAATATTGATAAGTTGTTTTAAAAATATTATCTTGATAAATCGCTTAGAAAAGACAACAAAAAGATCATCTATTTATTTCTTCGAAAAAAGGTGTAAGTGAAACAAAGGTGTTCTTGTCTTCCCACGTCGGCAGTCTCGTTCTCGCCTTGGCCACCTGCGAATCAACGCCCAAGCAGAACAAAGACATTCCGAGTTAATTATCAATGTGGCTGATTCGGATGTTGCTTCTGCCATTGAAACTAACTGAAAAAGTAGTGTTTGTTCATGCTGATCAATGGCATTGCGTTGGCTCAATTCACCACGTACGTACCTGCTTGTTCCAGTCGGTTCTGATGCTCGAGAACATGCGTGCTCACCGGAGAGGAGGGGGCAGGGGCAGAGGTTCGACACCGCGCGCGCCAGGGCCTCGCCGCCGGTGAAGAAGTAGCTCACACGGTCGCGGTGGCCAGCACTACCGCCACGGCGCACGACCACCACCGATAACGAGAATAGGAAAAATGTTCTTATGCTTTCCTCTCTACCAAAATTTCCTCTCTACCAAAAGTAACACTAATTTCAAAATATATAAAAAGGTAAGTAAAATCTTTTTATTATTTATCGTACTTTAAAAAGGTAAGGAAAAAAAGAAAAATCTTATGCCCTATCAAGTTGTGGGATTTTTTTTTGCCCCCTACAGAGGCATCCCCAGTTGCGCTCACCTGACAACGGGACTAACGAATGTAATGCAATGATCTATCTAGGACAGTGGCTTCAGTTTCAGGAAGATGCATGCATGGCCTCTGCAAAATGCAGGGGTCCGAGTAAGAGCTGAAACCGACTACTGCAACCTGAAGAAATTAAACATCTCAATTAATTTATACGCCGCATAGTCATCCCTGAAAAACACATCTTGTACAGTCCCCATGCTCATGCATGTGTCCATTGAGTTTATCCTGACTTGATATCCCTTGCCTCTCGTTGCCGAGTCGTCCCATTGATCTTGTCAGATGTTAGGAAAAAACGAACCTGACTTTCAGCACCAGTAACATCACCTTTGATTCCACTATTTACCTAAGCAAATGCAATCTTCTATGCTAGTTTCATTGGCCGGTTTTTCAACTTACTGGTACGTAGGCAAGATAAGCCTGTCCACGGGAGAAGTTCTTCCCTTAATATGGATTGGGTCAAGCAATGATACACCTTGTCGTTGCACTTTCCCATAAAAGATTACTACCTGATGTCAAAAAAGAAACGATATCTTAGAACTTCGTAATGCAAAATAGATTGAAACTTGCAGCAGTATGCAGAGATCAATGACCTTTTAAGGCTAAGGTAACTCAAAGATCAGCTGATCCCAATGATTTTAAGCATCAGCAGCAGTAGAAGAAGAAGCAGAGCAAGAAGATCACTAGCTAGGTATCAGCAAGAAACAACAAGGTAACTACACATGTATGTCATGCTCGTATATACATCAGCGCGTGAACTTGTCAACTTTGCCTGCGTAACATTTATCAGATCCAAGAACGTTTCTAAGATTATGCTAGGTTCAGTTGAATTAGGGCTGCCAAGTCTAGTCCATGGATGGAAATGTGAACCTAAATCTATCCAAAAAATGACTTTCTGAAGTCAATGGCACCGAACAATTAATCTGATCAGGGATTGATCAAATCAAAGGAGTTGCAGCAGACCCGGGGGTTTTCAAAGCGCATTTTGCTTGATTTTGATCGGATTTTTCCTTGTGATTATTTGTCTCTGATTTTCATAGCTACTAGAGTGAAGAGTTTTGTTTTTACTTAAAGGAAAAGATTTTGAAAAGTCTCAGATTGAATTTAGACTCCTATTCACCCCGCTCTGGTTGCCATACTCGATGCTACAACAATTGGGGGACCAGAAACAATCAACACCGTTTGAGTTCAATCATTATTGTTCATGGAATACATAAGATATTAGTTGGCCAACCAAAAGTCTACTCCCTAAAACGAAAAAAAGAGAGTGCGAAAACAACGCATGGCCTAAATTAACTAATACAACTTAACTAGAAAAACTTTCCTAGATGATCAAAACAAATTAACCTATTTTAAAAACAAAAAGAAAATATATATGGGGAAGCAAGTGAACGTGGTGGCAAGAACTCAACAGAAAATTTCTCAAGAAAAAATAGAAGTCAAAAGAAAAAATGCAAAACATCCCTGGAAATCGTGATCATGAGACTTGAGAGACTAATAAAATTAGATCCATAAGGAGTGGCGCAATTGCAGAGCAGCCACGTCCCCACTTGCTTTACAAAGTGCTGAATGCCTGAGACATTATATAATAGTGACAAGCATATATGACATGTTACTCCTGCTTCATCTTCACGCATGGTCAATTGATTGGTCACTGCATCTAGACCTTTATAGAGAAAGGTACATCAACACAACATCTCCTAAGATGCATGGGTCAAAGCCCAATTCAAGGCCAGAAAAATATCAGAAGGAATTAAGACAAAATTAAGGAGCTGGATTAACCTGTACTGCTACTCCAATACCCAATACACAATTGTACAAGACCAATGTCTGAAATCAAATACAACAAGCAATGGAAGAAGCCCTCCTAGCTGTCGTGTACATACTAAATGTACACCAATTTTAATTTTATTTACTCTACATAGCCTATCTCAAGCTCATCTCTTCTCAAAATCTACCAAATGTACTCCCTAGACAAGTCCTTTGCATGATTCCTGTGGGGATTTCGTAGAAAACCTCACATCTGCTCTCATCTTGTGAGAGCAGATGTTTCCTTTCTACAAAATTCTTCCAAACAGGCCTAATGCAATAGTACAATCATAGGAAATTATACTATATAGCTAGCAATTACAGCGTGATGTACCATCGATTCTCACTCCGGTATGCTCTGCAGCGACGGCCTCCATTGCCCGGCCTGCCCCCTGTGCCGAAAGTTGGAGCTGCTCGCCATGCACAGGAGCTCTGCGACGCCGCCGCCGCTACCGTCCTTTCCCTCGAGGCGCCGCAGAAGCTCCTCCAGCTGCTTCCTCGTGATCCTGATCTTCACCTCCGTCACCGGCGCCGGCGCTTTCTCGCTCTTGCCGTGCGGCTCCTCCTCCACCATCACCGCACTCTTCTTGGCGGTGCAATGCACGGCGTGATTCCCATCACCATCATCGCGATGGGACTTCCTGAGACAACCCATCTCTGCAGATCAACTGGAACGCCAAAAATCGATCGGAAATTAGCAAAAATCGGCGTGATTCGGGGGTTCGATCCGGTGTTTGGAAGAAGGAATGGAAATGGCGGATCCTTTGCGACGGCGGCCGTGTTGGTGTATTTATGTAGGCGTGGCGGATGGAGGGAAAGGAAAGGAAGGGCCGAGCCGGGTGTCTGGGACACGTGGATGGCCCTGATCAAGCATAATTAGTCACGCCGGTGCGTTAAGATGCGTGCTTTGGGGTTTGGACGGACTGGATGCGTTCTGGGCGGTAGCACACGGTGTGAACGGGGTGAAATAGAGAGTCGGGTCTAATAGCCGGGTGGGACCCGGCGAGCCGTGTAACGTGGCTCCTGTTGGCGAGTCCGGAGACTGGTTGTTTTTTTTTATTTTCTTTTTTTACTTTTTACTCCTGAAATTTACATCAGTAAAATGCTAATGCTAGTGCATTAGTGCTGTGTTATTGCTAATCTTACTGGATTGAAAATGGATGTTAATTAACCTGGCCCAAATGTTGGACCAAGAACTTTTATTTTGAGCTCATGGTGGAGTCTTGCATCACTGCATGGGACCTCCTTTTGGAACAAATTGGATATCTCTGCAGGTTAGTTCATCAGACAGTCTGTGCAGCTGTGAAGTGCTCTTCTGCAACTCGAATTTCTTATGTTAATCAGGTTTCAGACCCACTTCTGTTATTTAATGAGGGAAGCTAACCACAAGGAGGATGGTACTCTCACAAGAAAAAAAAGTTGCATGTGTATTGAATAATTCTGTTGGCTAGCTTGAGTCTGCAGATTGCTTGTGCAAACATATATAACTTGACCAGATGACAGAAGAAATATCAGCTCATGCCAAGTCAGTTCTCACCTTTCTTCACTCAAAGTTAATCCGATCACAAAAGAAACCATCGAGTCCAACTGACCAATCAATCGATGAGCTTATGAGGCCTCATTGGCTCATTCTCCTCTAAGATCAAGCAAACAAATGTGTTTAGACTTCAGAGGCTAGTATGCTACAACTATTAACTAACCAACTGTGGCCAAGTATGTATTATTCATAATCATCCAAACACTAATTTCTACAAGATCCATCCATATGCTTAAACGTTAATTAGTAGGTATGGACTGTTGACATAGCGCATATGCTTTCTACAAGAACAGCTACATTATTTATATATCAGTCTGCACTGGACCACGACTAGAGCAACTTCAACTTGCGGGGATTTCAATTAATCTGCAGCTTTCTTATGCTATATTGAAGGATTTTTGTTGGTAAGTAAACTTACCTGTAGGATCAAAGATGGCAACAAAAGAAGTGAATGGTGCCTTAAAGTTTTTCCTATATTATTCACCACTCATTTACTCCAATAGATACAAAGCTATAAAAATTAGGATAGGAAGCTTACACAAAACCCAAAAAAATTAAGAAACCGATCTACCGAGAAAAATCAGCAAAAGCGGCAGTGCAATAGAAAATACCACTAGTACCCTTAACACCCCTCAAATGTAAGACGTATGTAATAGCATTGCATTTGAAAATGGACAACACTAAAATAGAAAAAAATCCAAAGTTCAAGTCTTGATAATGTTATTGTTGCGTACAGCTTTTGGATAGAGAAAACTGTCAAATCAAGCTGAAAAGGAATAGATAGAAACATGACGATGCAGATCAAAACCCAAGACGACGGCGACGCAGTGCACAAGAAACGCAACAGAAGCGTGGCGTCCTTAGAAGTTTGGGGCGGCGGCTTAGAAAGTGGTGGCATAATAACGACTTCTACGATCCGCACGCGGCTTAGAAAGAAGAGCGGTGGCTGCTGCCATGCAAAAGAAAATTCTATGCTTCTATGACTGACAATAAAATTTGTGAACTTGCATGGCTTGGACAAACTGAAAATTAGATATTGCAGACTTGGATGAACGCAACAGAAGACTCAAAAGAAAAATACTCAAAGACTGATTCAAAAGACAACAGATACTATCATCATCCCACCAACACAACATTCGGAAGCTCTCAGCACCACAAAAGCCTCAACAGGAAAGCCCTTTATTTGCTCTCCCCTTATTCTCTCCCCTCTCCTCCACCGTGACCACGACGACGAGAAATCCAAACTCTAGTGCGCCGGAGATGTGAGAGCTGGCGGTGCGAAGAAGATGGCGGCGACGGTCGGGAATGCCGCAGCAGTAGGGAAGAAGCGGGGGAGAGCCCAGTGACGACAGTAGAGGCGACGCCGACCTAGCAGTGACAGCGGTGAGATCCAACGGTCTAGCGGTTGTGGCTCGACGACTGCCATATCAGCGCTGGGAGAGCCCCCAGGCGGCGACGAGCTGGATTGGAGCCAGGGGAGCCTCCAGAAGACACGGCGAGCTGGTGGTGGCAGCGACGGTGGAAGCCAGTTCTGGTGTGGGAAGAAAACCCGAGGAGGCGACGACAGATCTTGAGGACGGCGGCGATAGCCAGATCCTGAAAAGATGCCGATGAAGACGTATCCGGGAGAGGCACCGACGGCTGGATCTATGAGGCGGTGGCACATAAGCCACTAAAGAGAGCCGACGGGAGGAGATCGACGCCGCGTCCCCTGCGAGCGAAGACGGCTGGATACGCCGCGGAGAGCACCTGACAAAGGCGCGAGCGATGGTGGCCGCCCCCGAGAGTGGAGATCGCTCCTCCCGAGGGCAGCAGATGCAGAAGACAAGCGGAGGCTAGGAGACAGTAGCGATGGCTACAGTAAACCCTATCCCTAACCTTTGATCTGATACCTTGTTATGAATATTGTGTATGTATTCAAGAGACCTAATGGGTAATATATATAGGGTACAAAGGGGGCACAAGACTGAACCCTAGTACAATACGAAATACCACTGGTACCCTTAACAATCTCCATCTCATTCACGTCCTTGGCATAGCAAGATCAAGAAGAGGAAAGAGGAGAGATCAAAATCAACCAAACCAAGAGCAAATCAATCAAAACATGAAGGATACATGTAGATGATCAAAGATTGATGTAGCTTACTTGAGGAGGTAAGTTTTACAGCCACTCCACCTTGGAGGATAGAGAGCATACCAAGTACTCCACTCTCAAACCCTAACCCTAAATAAGAAAGCATATGAGAGATGAGTTGGATAGTTAACCACATGTCACCATCTCAACCCCTTTTATATATGGGTTAGTCAGCCACATCCACCCCTTAGTGGAAACTATCCATTTAGAACAATGGGGGAAACCTTGTAAACCCACCCACATGGGTTTTACCCACACATGTTTACTTATGCACGTTTTTCAAAGCACATAAATCCGAATCCGCTAAAACCTTAACATTGATCCACTTTGATCAAACCAACCCCACTTTGACCTAAATCGTTCTCCTAAGCGCTACGCATGTGCCACATGTTTTATACAAGATAGTTACTGATACTTTGACCAAACTACTAAAATACCCTTCGTTGACCCGGTTATCACCATCCATTGCAAGCAATCGTCATGTTTTTCATGTGTAGGTGCACCACTAGCTTTTTACGCGTTGCCAAGTCTCTTCCGTCCTAGTTCTATCGAATCACGGCTCACTTGTCCCATCTAAACCACATGGTTCAATCCCGCCGTTCGAACTCACCTTCCATATTTCTCACCTTTCTCGTGCCATGCTTGAGATCACCATCTCACCCGGCATCATTAATTGTTTTGGGCCTCAGTTCCTCCATGAGCTTAGCCCTGATCCTTGCCATTGATCATGGTTAACTCCAAACGACCCTGCACATCCAAGACAAATAAACCATTTTCGGGCACAAGTTCTTCACAACTTGACCCACGTTAGTCAAACAATGTGCATGCATCAATAATACATCGACCTATGTCAACCGAACTCATCCCATGACTCAAATTCTCAAAATCCTCAATTTCTGCGAAATCTGGTAGTACCGCACAGCGGTACTAACGCTCCCACAGGCTGGTATTATCGCACCTTCGCACCTCGCACTGGATCTTTCTGAAAATTAGCTACTGCCAACTAGAAATCGAAACTACCATTTTGCAGTATGACCAAGCTCTCACTGTGGTACTACCGCATTGCGGTATGACCGTTGACACAACGGCGGTATGACCGCTTTCCCTTAAAAATTCAGAAAACAATCCAAATAAAGTGCAATCTTTACAAAATCAAATAACAACTCCACCAAACTTACAATGGTTTATCACAATATTACCCTGAACCTTCTCTCATGGTCCTTCATTATCTTTGCTAATGCTCAAGTTGTCACCGACTAAATGCGCCCTCTCGTTCTCCAGCTAATTTGGCTGACACTGACTGGTACTGAGCACTCGAAACTCCCTACAGTACCCAGAACACACAATTGCTACTGAGTACTCGTAGCTTCCAAGTATAGCAGTACTCGATCACTCGCACTGGTCGAGTACTCCAACCCCCAACTCACACGACAACTTTGGAAAAAGCACACACAAGCACGATACAGGAGCTTTTGCGACTCGTAACCTTATGAGCGTCTTTTCTAGTTTTCTCCCCTTTATATACTACTGAATATAACAAACGGTTTACAAAACTTTGATGATACGTTATGACCAGTAAAACTCAATGTTACGATCATTTAATGCAAAATACTAAATGCAGCCACTAATGCTTCCGTTACATGCATGCAGCCACTAACTACACCACTAACTCCATGCCCAAACGTTTCTAGTTAAGATTATAGCTAACAATTTCCCTCCTAATCTTGGCATACTAACTGATCGTTGCGCCGCAACCTCTTGCCATGCACAGAAGACTTAACTCACGCCATGCATTATCTCTATTAGATGCATGAAGGAGGACCAACTCATCTCCGTGCATACATTCTCAACTAACTCGAACACATTTAGAGCTAGTCTCACGCTCGGGAACGTGAACATGCTCACATCCTCACAGGTACATGCACTAACTACTAACACATGACTGATCCAATATCACATGCATGTGCACACACAACTACTGGCTTCACTTGACTGACAATCCGCTCACTACTTCACTGCCGATCCGTCCACTACGCCATGACGCCATGCATGCAACTCTCTTGGACTTAGCCACTACTATGACTCTCATCAACAACTTCGACCACTTCCTCAACTACAATTGTCTTTCGCCAGTGACACATCTTGACGGTGTCAGAGACTCACATTAGAGCTTACACACATGAGAACTTGGACGCAACTACAAGAACTCACACTCATTTACATGCATCATGTACTGACTTATCTACGTGCATGACCATGACATAAATATACGCATGTATGTAACACGTCTTCTACGTGCTCAAACAGATAAATGACACATGCAACACTTCTATTGTACCATATACTCAAACAACTCAAAATACAATTGTGCACTCATACTCGTACACGGACTCAACTTACATGCACTTACACAAGACGTGGCCATGAAAACAGGCTCAATGCCTCCACGCCCATGCTCGCACCTTACGCGCCGCCTCGGCAAATGCTACGCAGACACCGCTTCGATCCGCTTTAGGACGACACGGTTGCCAAATGTCTCGTACAACTGCATCGCGGATGCCTCACAGACCTTGATGCACTCGTACTCCTTCCGTGCTCGGTTCACCTCCTGAGTGCCCGGTGCTGTAGCCTACTCTTCACCAGCACGTGTGCACCTCCACCTGGCGCGCGCCACTGCGCACGCCATCACGCCGACCAGCGAGTCATCGCCAGGCAGCTTCTCCTCGCACCACACTCGTGGATCTTTAAGCTCTGATACCAATTGTTAGATTTTGCCATGGTCATAAGTTTCCTCGATCACGTGATTGTGATCGAGTCTTCTGTAGTCGAAGGTTGGATTTTTCCATGGTCGTAAGTTTCTTCGAGCATGTGGTCGTGATCGAGTCTTCCATAGTCGAACACACTCCTTCGACTGCTACAGTATTTCTTTGATCGCTGCAAGACTCGAGTGCTACAAGACTCGATCGCTACTGAATCGGAGCGAACAAAGATTTGACCGCTGCAGACTATGTGGGTTCTCCGACTGGTACTGAGTACTCGGAACTCCTTGCAGTACTCGAAATACACGACTGCTACTGAGTACTCATAGCTTCCGACTATTGCAGTACTCGATCACTCACACTAGTCGAGTACTCCGACCCCCTAACTCACGTGATAGCTTTGGAGAAAACACACACAAGCACAACACATGAGTTTTTGCGACGCATAAACTTCTCAGCGTTTTTTCTGGTTTTCTCCCCTTTATATACTACTGAACATAATAAACGATTTATAAGACTTTGATGATACGTTACGACCAATAAAACTCAACGTTACGATCACTTAATGCAAAAATACTAAATGCAGCTACTAATGCTTCCGTTACATGCATGTAGCCACTAACTACATAACTAACTTCATATCCAAACGTTTCTAGTCAAGATTATAGCTAACAGAAATATGTGTATTGGTTTGTTTGGAACGTAGAGAAATTTTACAAGAAATAACTCATATCCTAAATATTGCGACTTTTAGAATGGTCCAACACTCAGTTGCAACTTCCAATCTAACTTCGTATAATACTAACAGTGGTAATGTTCTAGGCCGTTTTTTTTCTAATATAAAAAGTATGTTGGTGTTCATTAACAAATGTGAAAAGGTACGTACCAATGCATGCTTAAGTGCTCTAGTTTGGAGCTCGATCGATCAAACTAACATTGCCGCTGCAGTGCTGCTTATAGCTGCACCGTATCCAACACCAACAGCTAAAAATCTGTCTAGTAGGTCAACAAGATCGGTTGGTTGGGAATATATCACCTGATTGGTGTGGGCCCCACATCGCCACCACCGGACGGACGTTGACCGGTCGCCGTCGCCGTCGCCGCCGGGCTGGCCGGCTGGCTTCCCGTGGAGGCGGAGACAACCAACTAAGCCCGTTTGACTAGCAGCTATCATTGCGTAGCTAGCTAGTGCTAATTGCATTGCATCAATTTGACTCTTAAGCCTAGGATACACAAGTGTTTGTATTGTGTAAATTGGCCCAGCTCAATTTGCACCTAGTTAGCTTAGTTTTATGATGCGCTAGCTCTTCATATATTTTTTTCTGCTGCTGTTGTAAAAATGGGGAAGGTGACACTGACATTGGAGCCGAAATGGAGCTGAAGCTATTACTCTTGAGGTATTTGTTTGCGTTTATGTAACTTGCTGCTGAGAGTTTCCTTAAGAGATATGTTTGCGGTTTGCTAGTGATATCCATGTCGGGCCAGTTTGCGGTTGTCATGCTATGCTGGGGAGTTTAGTTAGCCATGGGAACATTAGTGGTACAAAAAAGATGATCCCGGCTCATTATTATTGCGAAAACTAGAAAAGAATTAAGTGCTTTTGAGAAACCATCGTCATGCTAAACTGAGCCTTACTCTAACAGAGAGTTAGAAGTGCACATGACTCAAGTATTTTTTTTTCTTTCGAACAGATCATTCTTCCTTCTTCGTTCTTCTTCAGTCACAATAAATATAGCCTGAAGCATCCTAGAAATGCTATCCTCACTCTTGACAAGGCACAATTTTCACCAAAAGTTTATTATAGTCTTTTTGCTCAAATAACAATTAAGGTGAAGCAAGATCAGAAACAATGAATCTCTTTATGATAAACAGATCTATTTTGCAAGCTCGTTATTGTTAGAAATTGGCCCATATGAGTAAGGCTCTTTTCCTTAATTCCAAAGCATGCATGATTTAGTACCATATTGCTAAGGTAAAGTGAGGAAGACCAATTTATAAGGTGGAGTCCTCACCATTCCTTGAATATGGAGAGAGATGGTATGGGGAGAGTTCTGGCTAATCACACGTGCGCGCGTATTCGCGTGAAAATCGCGTGACTTGTGACTTGTCCAGTGGCGTGGCGCGCCACTTGGCAGATCAATTCCATCTTTATTTTTTACTGAACCCTGCACCACTCTCTCTCTCTCACTCTTTGTTTGAATGAGATTCAAACGTTTGAATTTAAGGCTTTATTGAGGTGTTGATGATAGGCAGTTACTAGTGGGTAAATGACTGGTTAAATATATCAGTTATCAAAGGGTAAATGGTTGTTTTAATCATGTCAGTTATCAGTCTGTCTATTTATATACTTGGAGACGTCTAGAGTATGCTGAGAACCTCACTGCCTCCATTTTCTTCTTCGTTGCGATCTTGTACTTTTTTTACTGTGCTGTCTGAACTTCACCAACCTTTCTTCCCGTCGTGCACCTGGAAGGAGGGAGAGTGGCTATCTCTGAACCATTGTTGCAGAGAGTACCTACACGGGGCGACAATAAGATTTCTGGGCAGCGCATATCTGCGCGACCGCTCATTTCATTGCGTCATCTACGTTCTGCACTGCATCAAGTCTGCGCTGCATCTTATTCTTCATCAAACCTAATTGTAAGTCGTCCGCGTGTTCGTTCAACTTTGATACTATAATTTATTCTAAAGTATGATGAGTAGCCTGGTGTTAGTTGCGAGTTTTGCATCACTAGTTTATTGTATTTGTCTCCTAGTAAAACTTGGAATTAAAATATTACCCACATTTTCAACAGTTATTACAGGTAGTTTCTATACATAATCAGACTAATGACATATACAATGCTTGAATTATCGATGTAGAGGTTCTCATCCTTCATAAATGTAGGATTGAATATCGCAATAAGAGAAGGTGAATGATTGTACCCACTTTTTGGAATCTCTTAGTGCTTGATAAAAGCTTCGACAGCTCGGTGTTCAACCACTCGCTCGACCGCTCTGCACGTAGTCGTAATCTTCATGCGCTCAAATGCTTTGACACCGATGTGCGTACTCGTAACAAGAATGAGTCAAATACAACGTCCAGAAAACATGCCGCTGGCGTCGACTAACTTTTCCAGAATAGATCTGATCTTTTATTTCTAAAATATGTTCTGTAGTTACAAAGTGCCCCCATGGCACCCCTCAAACCCTAGCAATAAAACTCTCAAAGCTTTCTCCTAAAAAACGCTACAAAAACCACAAACCCCTGTGAAAGCCACTAGAAGTCCCTAAAGTGGTAGGTTAACCCTTAACCTCTCCTTGCTTTTATACTCTAGAGCCCCAAACCATGTCATCATCAACACGGGCACGAAATCCTATCCGATTCTAAAAATCAAGAGACCCAAAACCCGTTCAAACATAGGCTTTCGAAAATCTCTAAACCTTCCAATTATGCACACCTTCCATAACTCCTTCTAACCCATCACGTGTCGAAGCCTCTAGGACCGCATCTCTCGTAGTTTCTCCACGCATCATCCACCTTTGATCTCCATGTGCTCCAGTGTGAGCCTGACCACCTTGTGACATCTTCGACCACTTGGACCTCAAATTTCCCCCTCTTAGTCCCGGTCCTCCTCGTCACCGACCATGATCGTCTCCACGCTCAACCTACACATGCAAAGACCAAAGAACATTTTTTATGGTACAAGTTCTTCCCAACTTGGCCAATATTAGTTCACACATGCAAATCATACCCTTAACCAACAATAAACACTAACCAAACCATCCACAACTCAATTTCCATGTTCTCAAAAAATCAACGTCAGACCACCCAGAAAAGCCGGTCGGATCGCCATTCACAGACCGATCCGACCGCTGGCCGATCAGACACGAGTACTCAAAATACTCGAAGGCTACAAGAATTGAAGTATTCGAAGTGTACGACTACCGATCGCGAAGTCTATGACTACCGACCACCGATCAGGTACTGTAGATGGCTATCGACAAAGCATTGTAGCTACGACCATCGACCAATCACTATAGCTACAACCATCGACAGGGTACTGTAGCTACGATTACCAACAAAGCACTGTAGCTACGACCATCGATAAGGTACTGTAGGTACGACCATCGACTGGGTATTGTCGCTACGACCAATGATCAGGCACTGTAGCTACAACTATCGAAAAAGCATTGTAGCTATAACCATCGACCAAGCACTATAGTTACGACCGTCAACCGTTTGCTGTAGCTCACACTATCGATCACCGATCACGGTCGACGCCTCCGACTACCGACTATGGTCGAAGTCTGCTGATTGAACCGCCCAACACAAGGCTACGACTATCGATCATCGATTGTGGTCGATGCCTCTGACTACCGATCGTGGTCGAAGTCTGCCGATCGAACCATTCAACACAAGGCTACGACTATCGATCGGTTCACTGTAGCTACGATTGGTTCACTGTAGCTCCGACCATCCGTGGTCATTCTGGTGTGCTCGACATGCCGTGGTGGTTCCGCTGTGGTCGTTCTGCCGTGGTCGACCTGCCGGTCAGACCGTCCAATACAAGACGGTCATACCGCTCAATCTAAGTATTCTAGCAATTCCAGATTTACCATAGTGCATCGATCGAAACTTTTACAAACATAAATTATAATGCAATCCAAATATCAATTATTCATCACTACTATATTCCCGACCTATCCACATGGTCTAACAAGAAACTACGAGTGTAATAGGAGCATCCATTGACAAAAGGATCACCCGAAGATAATCATCTCATTGACAAATCAAATCATATAGTTATATTTCTCAACCTTTCTATGTCAAAAGAACTGAAAAGGTTAGTCATTCATGACCACTGATGAAGGATTCCTCGAAAAGTTAAGGGTTAGTAGTTCTTTTTCAAAATCAATTTCGAAAATGAATGGATCGGGTCTTATGCATATGAGAGGAAGGTAATCAAAAAAGAAAGAAGACAAGTTTTTCTTTCGTTTATCACTTAAGCCGTGCGAGATAAAAGTCTCATGCACGGTTTTGTATGAGAGAAAGAAGCGAGAAATCCTCTTTTCGACTCTGACCCCCTCTCCCTCCAACCCACACACACACTCTAGTCGTTGCTTTTATTTCTGTTACTTCGAAAGTAGATGCTTTAGCTTCAGCTACTTGAAATCTTGATATTTCATTTTATTTCTCATTAAACGAATGACATATTCTTCTAGAAATCCTAGCTATTTTTAGCATGATATTGTGGTATCTCCTTGCTATTACTCAAACAAGCATGAAATGTATTAATGACTGGATGAAACCAAGAAAAGAGTATGGCTATGTGATAGCATCTACTATGCCATGAATATCAATGAATCTCCATTTTTGCAATTGCTCGGGATACCATCTTTTAGTTGTTGGGTCTATTTATTAGTTCAAGATCCCTCTTGCTAATTAGAATAAAAGAATTGGTAGATTTGTTTCCGTCCAAAATGGGAATGGGTGCTAGGGTTATAAACTTATAATCATGAAATTGACTCGGTCATCAGATTGTAAGTTTATTTGATACTAGATCAAGCTATACACATTCTTATTATGAGAAAGGGTCATTCGATCATATGGAAATAAGATACTCTGTTTACATAGAACTCATTACATTCTATTTAGGATTAGAAATAGGTGTAATTAGACTACTTTTGACATATCTACCATATCCTTATTTGGGTATCATATGGACCTCTTTGGGCTTCTATTGAATCGGGAAATTGAATTGTGCATCTTTTTTATTTTGATACATATAAGGTATCCTACGGATAATACAAATCAAAGCTATTTAATATCTAACTCATGCTATATGACCGATCGATCCAAATACTCCAAAGTTTCACCTTTGTCATATATAGAATATATAGCATTAGATAGATATCATATTCATGGATGTGATTCACTTTTAAGAAGCCTTGATGTTGAAATGGTAGACACCACAAGACCTAAAATCTCATGCTAAAGAGCTTGAGGTTCGAGTCCTCTTCAAAGCAGCATTCTAGAAATCTGCGTCAAACGCTCTCTCTATCTTCTGAGATCCTTAACTGTTAAACCTCCCAGAGAAAAGTAGACTATATAGCCTGACTTGATCCCTCCGACCATTAATCCAGGCCCAAGCTTAAAAACAAGTGCCGAAATAAATGGCCAGACTACGAGTGGGCTATGTGGGCCTCGAGGAGGCTTTGGGACTTGTCCGTAAGAAGCGAATTGAGCCATCGGGAATAGTGGTTGAGATTGGGCTACTACAGTGCCGGCGCACTTTATAGGAGAGCCCAACCTATGTAGAAAATCGCGAAGTGCTGCTATCTCAGCTTAAAATCGATTAAGTGGACAAGCGAGGCGACGGCCCAGTTACTGTCCGGCCAGTTGGTTTCGGGCTTACGGCTAATTGCCTAATTCTTTTTTATCTCATTTTTTTTTGCCTAATCTCTCTCTCTCTTCGCCTAAGATGCCGATCGGTTAGACTGAAATAAACTGATTTATGGCTAAAATTATACTGTAGCTGGCTAAAATTATACTGTACCTGATGACAGCTTATTTGACGTAACTAATTTTTTAAAAAAATAAAAAACAAGTTAGCCTATCATGACAACGCAAACAAATACGAAAAAAGAAAAAAAAACTCAAAAAAACTAAAAGGTTAAAAAAAAGATAAAATTTAGAAATAATAAAAAATAAGCTATAAGTTAAAATCTCAAGCTGGAATGAATGGGACCTAAGTCTTCTCACACAACTCACACGCGTGCGTACGTGCCATTTACGGCTAGGCACACCGCGGAGTTTGAAATCGAACTCAGAGCCTCTTTTACGGAAGGACATGCCCTAATCATACATATGCACGTGTTAAATGGAGTAGCTGATAATACGGCTAAGCAGAAGGATTTCATCGAACTTACAGCCACACCATGGCTTAAGGCCTGGCTTATTTTGTCTTGAACTTTTAGTTGCTGGTTTATTTTTTACTATTTCTAAATTTCGTATTTTTTGGTTTTTTAGTTTTTTTTTAACTTTTTGCTGGTTCTTTTCCCTATATTCGTTTGCATTATCTGTAATAGGCTAACATGTTTTTTTAATTTTATAAAAAATTTAATTACGTTAAATAAGCCACCATTAACTATAATATAATTTCAATAAGCTAAAATAAAATTTTAGTCATAAACTATTTTTTTTTCAGCCAAATGAGCGGCACCCGATCCCACCTGAAGCACTGCACTGCAAGTTCTCTCTCGCAGGCACGTTGGTAAGGAAAACACCACCATGACATGCATGGCAATTGAAATAAGCTCAGTCTTTTGTTGTTTTTTTTTCACTCGAGCGGTTGAAATACATTTTACCCATAGTTTTTTCTACGTGGTTAAATTTAAGAAATAAAAAATTATATCATCAAAATAATACTAAGAAACAAGAGAAAAAAAACAAAAAAAGACCGAAAAACTAAAGACAAAAAAAACATGAAGGCATAAACTGAAGCTATTTGGAGCGACACATTAATTTGAATCTCACGTATCCCAAGTCAGACGAGAGGGACATATCTCTCAATTCCACTGGATTATTGGCACCTCTCACGGACCCCGACTCATATTTTGACTTCTTTTTCCCCTTTTGTGGCTGCATTTACATTTCAGCTGTAACAAAAACTTGGCCACCAAGTTTAGTTTGTGCTCACGTTCCGCATCAATTCGGTGGTTTCGCACGCCATTATACAACCAGCTCACAATTAGCTCATGGGTGTCGTTGAACCTGGGCCGTTTTTATAACTCCCAACCTACCCTGCATAAGCGAATAAATTCAGGGTATGTTCTTTACTACCGCGGCTTGACTTTTTTAATTAAATTTTGAATTTTACTGCTTACTTGACAGACACGAAGAGACAGTGACTCATTTGCGATTTTGGCGGTGACAGATGTTGGGCTTTTAACGTGTAGATCGCTTAACCCAGAAACCACGCCTTAAGAAAATACCCGCTTAAAGTTAGTGATCAGAAGAAAATCAAAAGTTCGTCGACTTCGGAGGAAAAGAACATGCCCTCATTCGAGCCGTTGATGAACCTGTCTTCCCCTAAAAAATGACTTTACCGACATCTCCTAGTAGTACTGATAGGAGTTTTCTCCGCTAAAAAGGCCATGCGTATACCAACGTGCACGTGCAGATAGCTACCTTCGCACAAAAGAACTAGTCCAGATACAACGAACCGATAAGGTAGAAGAAGTACTTTTCCTTTGCCCTTTATGCATTTATTACTACGCCTAATCTAATGTAATTACGGTGCTCTTTTATCTTAACCCTCCTTTCTGATGCGAATTCGTGGAGCCGCGCAGGAAGATCGAGCACGAAGCCGTTACTAGCTAGCGAGCCCGCAGGGTGACGTCACTGCCTACGACGCCACTCGCCAGCGCGGCACACGTGATGCTGCCCGGTGGGTCCACGCCGCAGCCAGAGCAAGTGGCACAAGCTTACGTCCGTCCAAGTACACCTGGGTACTAGGCCGGGCCTTTTTGGGCTGGCATGCGGCCCGGCCGACCTAGCACGACCCAAGGCATGGCTCGATACAGACACGTGTGGGTCAGGCTGGCACGACACGCTTGGTAGGACTATGCTGGGCCTATTGAGCAGGCACGATAGATGGCACAACATGGCACGCCTACGTAGGCTGTACTGGGGCTGGCACGGCACGAAACAAGCCCATCGGCCCTAAGCAAGCACCACACGGCGGCACGCGATAGTGTGCCATGTCGCGGCAATGCGGAGTGTTGTGCGGTCCCCCATGATCGGAGCCAACGCGGACCTTACGGAGAGAGTACCTGCGGCGGTGTGCATCATCGTTCCATGCCGCAATGAGGCCACCGCAGTCGACCGCGTTACTGATCGATGCCACGCGCACGGCACCTATAGGCCGCAAGCCCATATATGGCGCCACCTCCGTCACTGCACCCACCCCCAATCCGTCGCCAACCTTCGCTCATCATCCATGGCCGCGGCGTCACCAGCCACAACCCCACCTCACAGTCGCCCCTCTCCTCCACCACCCTTGCCTCCACGCTCGTTGTCTATGTCGAGCCCTGGTGCCTCGCATCTACGCTCGCCGCCTGATAAGGATTAAATAAATTCCTAAATACGACTTTAATATTTAATTAAAGCCATGTGGCCCTTGTATACCCCTGTGGTCAAGAGACCTCCAAAGGTTGCTACATGAGTATTCTGATCGGATAAACACTTTCGTGTATTGCCCGACCAGATGATCACTCGAAGATTCTTTGAACTAGTCCCTGGACCCGATTTTGGGATATTCCTTCTGTGTAATGTATGGAACACGTGCCTTATCCACTTCAAACAGCACGACGCTTCGATCCTAAGTCACTGACAACAACTGTTATACGGTTGTTGCCCACGTTCGTCTCCCGTTGATAACAACCGATGATCAGGTGTTCTCTCTCTGACAATAACTGCCTCCTCGATCAGACACGCTACTTCCATAAGGTGTTTTCTCCATCGGATAATTGGTGTCTCCTCGTTAGTATTTAAGGCTAAACAATGACATTCGACAGACAGAACCAATTCACTCAAGACGAATTCATTCCTATTCAATTTAGTGTAAATAGAGCTAGTCTTTTGTCTTCAAAAATGGACGGCGGATGTTAGCGGTGCTGTAGGAGAGGCAGAACCCAGCCCAGCCCAATCCCCAGGTGTCCACGGGTAGCTAGGCTTCCAATCCGCTATTGCTATCGAAACTCCCGCCACGTGGGCGGCTGGCCCACCTGAACTGGCTGGCTCCGTCCGTGCGTGCACTCAGGCGCGGCCCCTATCCCGTTGGTCGTCGTGGACCCGGTCTTCCTAGACCACGGCAAGACTGTCGATACCCCGGCCGAATCCGAGATCTGAATATGCTAACGCGGTCGTGTCATCTGAAGATGCTGATGCGGTCGTCATATGGTATGAATGAGGCTGGAAACTTCCCAAGACGGCAGCCGAGCAGGCCGATCATATCACCCAGTTGTATATTCAACATTATTCTGGATTTGATTATCACAAGTTGTGTTCCGTCGTCTTTGAGCCGGAGCTCATACATACATACATACATACATACATACATACATACATACATACATACATACATACATATATATATATATATATATATATATATACATATACATATACATATACATATACATATATATATATATATATATATATATACATATATACATATACATATACATATAAGGCATGTTCTTTTCTCCGTCGACGCGACTTTTGGCTTTTACAAGACTAACTTTTAAACGGAGTATTTTCTCAAGATGGAGTCCACAGTGTTAAACGATCTACACGTTAAAAGCCCAACATTTGTACCGCGAAAATTGCAAGTGAGTATATGTCTCCGTAATTTGTACCAAAAATGTACCAAAATTCAAAAATTTCAAATTAAAAGTCATAAGTCATAAATTTAAAAGAATGTGCTCATATATGCATACATATATATATACATATACATATATATGCATACATATATATATATACATATACATATATATATATATACATATACATATATATATATATATATATATATATATATATATATATATATATATATATATATATATATATATATACATATATATATATATATATATATATATATATATATATATATATATATATATATATATATATATATATACCTATATATATATATATATATATACATACATATATATACATGTATATATATACATATATATATATATATATATATAGGAACATATCCATGCTAAAGCTCATTTGGTGCTAACATGTGAACTCCGCTTGTGGACCATCGGATGTACCTCAAATGGCTCGGATCTTTGAAGGTGGAAGCACCCATTCCACTTATACATTTTGCAAAAACACCTCCGGCTTCGCTCTCTTTTTTCCCCGCCTCCCCGTCGCGCGTGACTTTTTTCCCCCACACCATTCGCTCTTCTCCCCACGCCGTTCCCATTCGCAAACGCACCATTCGCTGCCGCACACTAGGGTTAGGGTTAGGCGACGGTGGCTTCAGAGCGCGGCGGCCTCCGACGGTGACCCACGCCCAGCCGACGGCGACGAGGGACCCTACGCCCGACCCAAAGCCGACGGCCTCGAGCTAACCTCCGCCTCCTCCGCCGTCGCGCCTCCGCCGCCGCCTCCTCCGTGCTCCACCCGGCCAGCTCCCTCCCGTGGCGCCTCGGCGGCACCTTCCCGCCCCGGCTTCGGCCTCGAGCTAGCCTCCGCCGCCTCCGCCGCCTCCTCCGTGCTCCACCGGGCGGCTCCTCGGCGCCCCTGCCAGCCTCCTCCCGCTGCCGCCTCAAGGGCACCTTCCCTGCCCCGCTTCCTCCCGGCTTGTGAGAGGGATGTGTACTGAGATTCTGAATGAATTTGCAATTGTGAAATGGTTTGGCAGTCTGCTAACTGATATGTTGTGATGATTTTTTGTTTGTGAAAGCCTGAGACATGTTTTGTCTTGTGAGAGCCTGAGACATGTTGCAATTGTTAAATGGTTTGGAAATTGCAGTGGAATGTTGTGATGATTTTTTTGTTTGTGAAAGCCTGAGACATGTTTTGTCTTGTGAGAGCCTGAGATATGTTGCAATTGTGAAATGGTTTGAAAATTGCAGTGGAATGTTGTGATGATTTTTTGTTTGTGAAAGCCTGAGACATGTTTGAGACATTCTAGAGATAGTCAATACACAGTTCCAGTGCAGCATAAGACATAAATAAGATGCTCATGTGCATTTGCATGGCAAACAATCTTTATAGACACATGCCTTATGGTGATTTACTCCAGTGAATGGTGTGAAGATCATGTTATAATGGTTGGTGTTATATGTAGAATCAAATGACACAAGATCTCCAAAATGGACATAATTCTTCCGACATGTACTATCCGCCCAAAATGCATGTACCAATCTGCCCTTGTCATCAACAACATAATCAAAGTAGAATGAAGGATTTATATCATTCTTCTTACTAAGGTTGTCAATAAACATCTGAGCATCCGATGACTTAATACAACTTCTCAACTCTTTATGATAATTCTGCAAGTCTCTCCTCGTGCATCCTACATTCTCAAATCCACCCTCACTAATACAGAGATATCTATATGCCCCGCTTGTGCCGATGCCTCCTTTATGACATGTGATTAATGTACGCTTGGCCTTCTCATTTACTTTCCTATTAGACCTTATCAGCTGTTGTTTGTTAGGTGATACCAACTCATGTGTATGAGTTTCAATAAATGATTCCACCCTAAACTTATTGTCGGTAGTGCGTTTGACAGCTAGAATTGCCTCACATCCACACCTACTTAGCTTCCTAACATATTTCCTTTTCTTTGACTCCGTGTTATTGTTCTTACATTTCTCAGATCGGAAACCTTGTCTAGAACACATCCATCGCTTCCATCTCATGACACCATTGATAACCGTATGTGGACCAACACGCACTCCAAATCCGGCTGAATGTGCATATGACTTGTAGAATTCCTCTGCAGCTTCCAAGTCATCAAAAACCATTCCTTCAAATGGTTTTATACTTGCGTCAACACAAGGTGTATAAGAAGAACCCTGCAATGGAAAGATTAAGTGTGAAGCATGATGGATTGACATATGGAGTAAAACACATGCATACAACATGATACTTACTACGAATGGAGTGATGCCGCTCTTTTTTGGGGTATCAAGATTTTCTTCTCTTGGCAATCCCAATGCCACGCTCTCATCGGCTATAGATTCCATACCTTCTACAACGCTCTCATCGGCCATTTATTCCATGCCTCCTAACATAATAAAGTGTCAGAGGAAACAATAAAAAATTCTAATATAAATCTATTATAGGACATATATATGGTATCATCATGGAGGCGTTCAATACTAGTACCTCTTCATGCGTTCAATACTAGGACATATATACGGCATCATCATGCATGCTATCAATCTTGCAGGAACCACAACCATGCATGCATGTCTTATCATGAAGAAAATGTATACAAAAAATAAAATACAGGTTTAGCTTTACAAGAACACACACAGGTGATCGATGCGAACGCGCATGGGAGATGCCGAACGGCGGAACCAAGACGGACGCGGGCGCGGAACGGCGCGGACGCTGGGCGCGAACAGCATGCAAGCGGACGTGAGCGCGAGGGAGAACAACATGGAACGGGCTCGCTGAGGAGAACAACACATGCGGAACGGCGAGCGAGGGAGACTAAGCGTTGCTGCTGAGCGCGATCAAAGGGAGGTCGCGTCGCCGAGGGAAAAAGTCACGCATAACGGGAGGCGGGAAAAAGAGAGCGAACCGGTAGGGTGTTTTTGCAAAATGTATAAGTGGAATGGGTGCTTCCACCTTCAAAGATCCGTGCCGCTTGAGGTACATCCGATGGTCCACAAACGGAGTTCACATGTTAGCACCCAAATGAGCTTTTAGCATCGATATGTTCCCATATATATATACATATATATACATATATATATATACATATACATACATATATATATATATATATATATATATATATATATATATATATATATATACGGCCACAAGAAACCGTGTCCGAGTATTAGAGTACTAAGCACGTTTCGTTATACCGGATTAAAAGGGTAAAAAATAAAAGCTATCCTACGGTGTACCGTTGGATCTATTTTCTAAGGGACAGATGAGAACCGTTATCCAGTCCATTCCCATGGAAGCCTATCGAACTTTATTTTTGTAGGGTTTTATGAAGTTCAAAGCTTTATTTTGTAGCAGATTCATGGAGTTGAATTCTAAGTTTCATAAGGTTTCATATTGTTTCAATATGTTTCATGATTATTGTTATGGGGGTGGCATAGCCCCAAACGACTATGTTTGTAATTCTTAAGGCCTAATAGTACAAAGGAATGTATCAATGTACTGCTACCTTTTGTAATTATTAAGAGGTAGAATGAGAATTTTCCATCCCACCCCACTCATGTATATAAACCCACCAAGAAGGGTATAAGGGGCCAGATCCACTCATTTTACACACGAGCACTTTCTCTCGTGTCGTTAGTCCTCTCTAACTTTGCCTCCTCCCATGGAGAAAGGGGTACCTTGTACCCCTATTGTGCTCATGCTACAACAGTTGGCACCGTCTGTAGGGTTCGCGCAAGGAAAGACGTTAAAGAAGGCTACCGCTGATCGTGCTAAACTAGCACACCCGCAAGTGGACGGGTTGCCACTGAAATAGTGGCGAGTGTCGTGTTCTCCACAGGGACTAGACTGAAGCTACCGGTGCTCAGCTAAAGCTAGGTCAAACGAAACGGAGGAGAACTAAACTACTCAACGAACTCTAACTAGCACTAACTAAACGACGAATGAACTAGACAATCGAAGGACGACGGAACGAACGACCGCACGAATGGACGTCGTACGACCGAACGAACTACACAACGACGACACAAACGAAACACTAACTACAATGACTACCGATCGACGATATAACTAACTACCGACCGCGAGACAAACAGGAGAAAGTCGAGAAGCACCGGGAGAGTCTAGAAGCAAGGAGGAGTCGAGAGAGAACAAGGAGAGAATGGTCGACGCCTAACTTAGACGACGACGGACAAGATGATACTAAACACGAATACGAATGCACGCACGACTTAACTATCGACGATCACCGAGGGAAGCAAAGAGGAGGTCAAGAAGCAAGGAGGAGTCGAGAGAGAACTAGAGAGAGGACGGTCGTCGGCTAGCTAATTCGCAACTCAAACAACACTACGACACAAAACGATTTACCTAACAAGAACAATTGACAGATACTAACAAGCTAACACAACTAACACAACCGAAATCACAAACACTAGCCGTACTCACCGACCAACACGGATCACACACATCTACATATAACACATTGGTAGGATAGCAACTAAACATATTCCAAAATACTAATTGACAATCACGAACAAAATGCATTGCACAAATAGTTCTCAACACAATTCATAGACACACGTCACGTATAACATCTAAGTGAGCACAAGCATTCATCACTATGCATAATTCACCATCACACGATAATGATCAAAAGTTAACATCCACCGTGCAATAGAAATTAACAAGCACTAATAGTAATTCAAAGAACAAGAATTGAGAACAAAGAAGAAGATAAAGGAGAGGATTTTGGGATGAACCGAGAAGGAGAAGCAGCAGAGGGCGCAGAGGAGAAGGTGAAGCTGCTGTCGGCGCCTGTGGTGAAGTGGAGGCAGCAGAGGAGCAGGGGTCGGCGAAGAGGATGAAGACGAGGCCCGCTCGTCGGTGGAGATGAAGCCGAGGCCCGGCCGCCGGTGAAGAAGGCGGCGACGCTGGTGGTGGTGGAGATGTCGACGCCGTGGAGGAGCAGGCGAGGGAGAGCAAGGAAGAGGTCGCCGTCGCTTTGGTCGCAGCAGAAGCGGCGGACTCGGTGGGCTGGGTGAAGTCACCGGCCGAGGAAGTGCAGTGAGCGGTCCCCGTGACGTGAGTAGCAGGGGCGGCGATGATGGAGGAAGACGGCGGTGGTCGGAGAGAAGGCGACGCTGATGCGGACGGCGTGGTGGAGACGGGAGAGAAGCCGCCGAGAGAGTTGCAATGAGGAGGAGCGAAGAGGAGAAGTGGCGGCGGCAAGTGGACTCAAGACCGAGAAGAGGAGGTGGCGCATGGCGAAGGGCGGCGCCAGAAGGAGCGGCGGCGCGGGGAGAGGCAGCAGAAGAAGCATCATGGGGAAGATGAAGAGGAGAAGGTGGCGCTGAAGTGGAGGAGCGGCGGGCGCGTGGCGAAGTCATGACGCTCACGGCCACGGGATCCGAGAAGGAAAGGGACAGACAAGGAGGCGAAGAAAAGAAGATGCTGGGCTCGGCCTCCTCTAGCGGCGGCTAGGATTTTGGCCAACGGGGATCTGGAATTTAGCGATTATGCCCTCGCAGCTTCTAGGGTTTACGAACAGGTCCTTCCCCATCCGATTTCTTCGTTTTGGCCCTTGAAACTCGATTTCTTCACGAAAAAATCCTACGCGTCCGTGATGACGCCAGATAATTGTACGAGCAGTCCCTAAATGCCACATTTGTCGCTTATGCGCCTCGATCGCTACCGCTGCATGAAAAGCACAAAAATGTAAAATAGTCCATTTTGAGCAATTAATTATAGAAAAACGTGTAAATGATGATAAACGGTCCCAAAATATGAAAAATATGAGGGTAAAATGACGGCTAAATATATGTAAATATGACGCATGTCAACCGCCAGAGTGCTTGTGCCGCGAGCACCCCAGATGCTGCCATATCCGGAGCTATTTTCCGGCGGCTGCCCCCATCGCACCTGCGGAGGTGGAGCGACATTTCTCGTCGCTGGACACAAGGGAGTAGGCCACCGTGCGCGATGTAAATTGACTCCGACCTGTAGAAGTGGAGTGGCGTCGTACTTAGCAACCTTCTCATCCATGGTGTTCTGTTGCACTTGCTTGCACCTCAGCTATATCTGCAGCACATCATCATCGGCCACCTTCGCGTTGAGCCCTCGCGCCATCACCTCAACACCGCGCACGGCAAAGACAGGCTCCGACCTCCGCACGCCCTCCACACGAAATCTCTGTATGCATGAGTATAGTCGTCAGGCATACCTCGTCGGCCAATACACATGCGTGCGATGCGCTGAGCGTCCGTGAGTCTCCGTGCCGGGCCTCCATGCCGAACAACGCCGGCGAGTGTCGAGCCCCGCTGCCCACGTCTTTAGTAGGGATTCCGCGTTGCCTCTGCTAGCTTTTGCACCCTCCGGCCTTCGTCGGCCTCGGCTCCACACCTCTGACCTCGTCAGCCTCAGCGCCGCACCTCAGACCTCGTCGGCCTCGGCTCCGTGCCTTTGTCCTACCACCTCATGGTCATAGATGTTTATCCGACCATTATGCGATCGTAGACATTAAGGCTTCATCTAGGACCACGTCGTGGCCAACTCTTCGCCGATAGCTACGACCTCCTTGTGGTCGAGACTTCATCGATGCCAGTCCGAAGTGTGGGCACGAAACGTGCGCTCCGAAGACTTCGCCCCGCCACCGTCATCGACACCTATCGCACCTTATGGTTGTGACTTTGTTGGCCCTCGATCGACTCATGGTCGTGTCCTCGTCGATGCCTCCATCTGCCGGACTTGCACGATCTTCGACAGACTTCATATGATCTTCGTCAGACTCCATGTGAACATCACCTCCGCCGGACTCCGCTCGGTCTTCGCCGGACTCCGACCATTTTTCGACGGAATTCGCACGATCCCAATCGAGCTCCTTATGGACGTCACCTCCGCCAAACTCCGCTCGGTCTTCGTCGGACCTCCCGTTGCCTAAGCCGGCCTTCGCGCCCCCCGGCCTCCGTCGGCCTAGACATTCGTCCAACCATTCCATGGTCGTAGATGCTTAAGGCTTTTTCTACGCCATGTCATGGTCAACTCTTCATCGATAGCTATGACATTCTTGTGGTTGAGACTTCATCGGTGCCAGTCCGAAGCAGGGGGACGAAGCACATGCTCCGAAGCCTTCGCCCCACTGCCGACTTTGTTGACATTTATCGCACCTTCGGCGATGTTATCCGACCCCTTAGGGTCGAAGCTTCATCGACGCTCATCTAACCACCTCGTGATTGTGACTTCGTTAACCCTCGATTGACTCCTTGTGGTCATGTCCTCGTTGACGCCTGCCTCCGCTAGACTTCGCACGGTCTCCAGTGGACTTCCCACGATCTCCGCCAGACTCCGTGCGGACGTCACCTCCGTCGAACTCCACTCGGTCTCCGCTAGACTCCGCCTGGTCTTCGATGGACTTCACACGATCCCCGCTGGACTCCACGCGGACATCGCCTTTGCCAGACTCTGCTCGGTCTCCGCCCGGACTTGACAGACTTAGCATGATCCCCTCTAAACTCCGCGTGATATCGCCTCCGCTGGACTTCGCTTGGTCTTCGTCGAACCTCACGTTGCCTCGGCCAGCCTTCACGCCCTCTAGTCTCCACAGCCTTAGGTCCACGCCTCCGATTTAACCAGCCTCGGCTCCGCCAGACCTCGTGTCGATCCTGAGTCCGAAGGGTGGGGATGGATCACACGCTTCAAGGTTTCGTCTCTCCGCCAACTTCGTCAACCCTATGTCCGAAGGGTGGGGAATGGACTGCGCGCTTCAAGGCTTTGTCTCTCCATCGTTGACCTCGTCGACACCAAGTTCGAAGGGTATGAGACATACCATGTGTGTCAGAGCTTCGTCTCACCGCAGCCTTCATTGACGCCGAGTCCGAAGGGTGTGGGACGGACCACATGCGTCAGAACTTTGTCTCATCGTCACCTTCGTCGAACCTGAGTCCAAAGGGTGTGGGACGGAACACGCACTTCAAGGTTTTGTCTCGCTGCCACCTTCATCGACCCCGAGTCTGAAGGGTGGGGGACGAACCATGTGCTTCAGGGCTTCATCTTGCCGCAGCCACCTTCGTCAATGTTGAGTCCAAAGGGTACGGGACGGACCACGCACGCTAGACTTTCGTCTCACCATTGCCTTCGTCGATGCCTAGTCTGAAGGGTACGAGGCGGACCGCGCACGTCAGAACTTCATCTCGCTGTCGTCTTCATTGACCCCAAGTCCGAAGGGTAGGGGACGGACCGCATGCTTCAAGGTTTCGTCTTGCCGCTGCCTTCGTCCACCCCGAGTCCAAAGGGTGGGGATAGACAGCACACTTTAGGGCATTGTCTCGCCACCATCGACATCATCGACACAATGTCTGAAGGGTGCGGGGATAGACCGTGACTGTTAGAGCTTTGCCTCATCGCCGCCTTCGTTGACCCCGATTCCGAAGGGTGGGGGACAGACCGTACTCTTCATGGTTTCGTCTCACCGCCACCTTTGACGACCCCAAGTCCAAAGGGTGGGGACAGACTGCGCGCTTCAAGGCTTCGTCTCGCCACCGCCGACATTGTCAACACCATGTCCAAAGGGTACAAGGACGGACCACGCGTGTCAGAGCTTTGCCTCGTTGCTGCGTTCGACGACCTCGAGTCCGAAGAGTGCGGGACAGACTGTGCGCGTCAAAGCTTCATCTCATAGCTGCCTTCATCGACACCGAGTCTGAAGGGTGTGGGACGGATCGCGCACATTAGAACATTGTCTCGCCACCGCCTTCGTCGACCCTAAATCCGAAGGGTGGGGGACAGAGTGCATGCGCATGACTCTTTCCTGCCGCTGACTTCGTCGACACTCGCGACTCGACGTCCTCGTTAGGCAATTTTATGACCACTTGGTGGTCTAGACTCCGTCGGCAATCGTCTGACCGCTTCGAGGTCGAGATTTCGTTGACACTCGACCGCTTTGGGGTCGAGACTTCGTCGACACTCGTCGGTGTATGACTACCTCATGATCGTACACTCCATCCAACTTGCTCACGGTCGAAGACTCCATCCGACCATATCGTGGTCATAGGCTCCATTAGACCACCTCGTGGTCGTAGGCGTAGTCATGAGAACTTCGTCCGACCACTCATGGTTAGGACTTCATCATCGACGCCCAATCCAAAGGGTGCGGGATGGAGCACGCGTGCATGACTCCATCTTGCCACTGACTTTGTTGACGCCCATGACCACGTCTTCATCGACGTCGTCGTCAGACAATTGTACGACCACCTGGTGGTCCATACTTTGTTGGCACCTCTTCGGCGTATGAGTCCCTCAAGATCGTACACTCCATCCGACGTCCTTGTGGTCGCAGAATCCATCTGACTACCCCATGGTCGTAGACGTAGTTGTGAGGACTTCGTCCAACCACTCATGGTCGTGACTTCGCCGCTCACGCTCACGGCGCCCGGCGCCGGGAACACCTAGGCGCGTCGGCTTAGCCTCCGCTGGGAGATTCCATGACCACGTCAAGATTGGTGAAACAACCCTGTTCCGAGAGGTTTACAGCGTCCACACCCTCGGGAGCTAGGAGCTACCAGTTACATCAGTTCGCCAATCGGCATCTGCGTACTTGCTGCCGGGGGACCGGGGGGCTGGGCGAGGTTGGGCTAATTGGTCACGTCAGCTCGCCCATCGGGACCTTTGCGATTGCTGTTGAGAGAGTACTATTGTGGGAGTGGCCTAGGCCCAAACGACTAGGCCTTGCAGCAAGCTCAAGAGTATAAAGGAATATACCAATGTACCCCTACCTTTTGTAATTATTAAATGGTAGGATACAAATTTTCTATCCTACCTCACTCATGTATATAAACCCCCAAGAGGTATATGAGGGGTCAGATCCACTCATTTTACACACGAGCATTTTTAGAAAGTTTCATACTTAAATTGACTAAGTTTTATTTAGCACGTTCAAAATTCTCTAAATCTTATAAAACCCATAAAATTTAAATAAAATTCGATAAAGCTTGTCTATATGCTTCTAACGCTAGCATGACTAAAAAAATAAAAGAAAAAAACCACACGAGAACTCGGAAGTACGGTGTGGGCACGTAAACTAGTAACGTGAAGTGGTTACGGGGAAGCCCGTCACGACAAATAGCTCGGGCTGCTGGTGGTGGGGCCCACCGCACACCGCCGCCGGTGGCCCCATCGCCGCCGTGGCCTATAAATGCTCGCCAGGTTGCCCCCGGCACCAAACCTTAACCATCCCCCCCTCAAGTCTCGTGCGCATCCTTCTTCCCTCCCGTTCCCTCTCGACGCCCCAACAAACCGGCCGGAAGGAGACGCCGACGCCGTAGATGGCCAGAGCGCGCAAGCCGCCGCCGTTCGCCGCCGCCGAGCGCTTCCTCGGTTTCCATCCGCGCGCGAGCTCCGTCGCCCCGTCCTCCGACGGCGACGACCTGCCGGACCTGGCCGAGTCGGACGTGTGGTACTTGGCGGCGGAGGGGCCCACCACCACCGCTGCCGGGGATCGGAAGGGAGGAAGCTGGGAGCTGGGGGGGCGGCCGGCGAGGTCGTTGGACGAGCTGCGACGGGTGGGCGGGCTGAGCCGCGCTTTCGCGGACGGGCGGCAGGTGGCGGCGTCGGCGCCGGTCGAGGTGTCCGCCTGGCCCAGCCGGTACGCCGAGCCGGAGCCGTACGCGGAGGAGAAGGACGACGCCGACGGGTGGGTCCCTCCGCACTTGTACCTGGCCCGGCGGCAGGCGAGGGCGTCGGTGGTGGAGGGCGCCGGCCGGACGCTCAAGGGCCGGGACGCGTCCCGGGTCCGCGACGCCGTCTGGAGCCGAACCGGGTTCGACGGCTGAACCGAGCCGGACCGGACTGCGCGAGTTTAGATATTTGGTTGATGTTTGCTCTCCCTCTCCTCTCTTCTTCTTCTTGTCTCGTGACAAAATTTTGTAATATGGTTTGATTTTTGTTTTAAGGGGTCAATGAGAAACAAAGGTTTGCGAGGAGGAGAAGGGAAAAAAAATGTGTGGTGTGTAGCGTAGCACATTGGTTGAACAATCTTCTTGTTGATTGGGTAGCTTCAACCAAAGATGGTTGGAGTCCGATTGTTCTTTTGTTACTTTGTTACGGCCTAAAAAGTGAGAAACAGGCCATGCATGCATCCTGTGATGACAACAATCGAAACGCCATGCATTTTCTCCCTGCTTATGGGCATGTTTGGCAACAGCTGCGACTTATGGTTTTTAACTGAAATTTTTGAATTTTGGCTGTTTACGGTACAGATTACAGAGAGATAAATACTTATTTGCGATTTTAGCTGGTACAGATGTTGGGCTTTTAACGTATAGATCGTTTAACTTGTAGACCCCGTCTTGAGAAAATACTCCGTTTAAAAGTTAAGTGCTGTAGTAAAAACTAAAAACTGTCAGCTTTGAAGAAAAAGAACAGGTCCTATACTTTCCGATCATATAGTTCTTTTAGAATGTTGTCAAAATTAGTTTGGTCTATCTCATGCATGAGAAGAAAACGAGTCAAATGGGACGGGTTCGTAAGAACATAAGAGAGGTTTCTTGGAGTTTTTCAGCTTCACCTCGAAGCCTGTGTGTTTTGTTCTCGACTGCAGTGGATCACAATGTGCACTAAAGAAAAAAAAAGAAACGCATGATTCAAACCGTTGCCCCGGATGCCAGTATGCCACGAAAGCGCGTTTGCCTCCATTGCTGGTTATCCAAAGCAGAATAAAAATATAATAATAGAAGCAATTTGCGCATGTGTAAGTCGAGCAATTTTATATGGTGGTGATAGGCGTAGAAGTGAGGGTAATTAAAGGGAGGCAAACTTGTAGCTAGCTAGGAGGAACATTCCTTCGTCCGCGTGAATGCATGCATTGCTACCGAGTATGTGCTCCAGCGGATACTACTTTTTTTGCTTCATCCACTGTACATATAAGGATAGCCGAAGATCAAAGCGTGTGGTTCTAAATTCTATTGCCCGCCAAAACATTTGACCATTGACACATTGCAATGTAAATGACTAGTTAAAAAAATTCTAGATAGAAAGTGGGCCAGTCTCAAAATAAATAAGTTGTTAGTTATAAAATATTCCTCCTGTAAGACGTGAAACTAATGAAAAAGGAAATGCTCAAAGAATTTTCTTCACTTTTTCCTTTCCCGAACTAAATCGACCTAAGGCCCTTAATTCGTATTTTCCATTCAACTAGCAGAAATGGATTAACCCTAGGATCCTTTTTTTTTTGTTCTTTCCTCTATGTGTATTTTACATACCACAGTAATTTACTATAGAGAATTTCTATTAAATAAAGGTATTATTGCTGGAATAAACTGTTATTTGATTTGATACATTGTGATCGTTAACGTTGATGAATTAAGAGAAACGGAAAGAGAGGGATTCGAACCCTCGGTAAACAAAAGTCTACATAGCAGTTCCAATGCTACGCCTTGAACCGCTCGGCCATTCAGTTTAAGCGTAAGGATATTCGCAAAAATTGGGGAAAAGCGCCACCGACCGCATTTAAAATCGGCCGACCACACACAAGGCCACATGGAGTCGCCAGGGGACGTGGCTCGCGCAGGAGGCCGGAATCCCCCCGGATGTAATAGGGGTAGTATATAAAGATCAGTAGAGATGGAAATTGTTGTACGAAAGAATACACAAAGCACGTACTGAATTATCTCGCCCCAACGGATTTTGCTGTGTTCTTCACAAAAAGAAAAGCAATTTCTTTTTTCCACAACAGTAGAAACTATAAATAAATATACTTTTTTTGTTGGAGAGTTACATTTTTAACTGTTTTTTTAAGGAGAACATTTTGTACTCAGTGTGTTAACTTTCTTGGCGTGGTGCCCGGCCTTCAGGGCCCACCACCTACGCTTATCATCGGCTCTGTTCTTTTGAGATTTTGGATTTTAGTTTACTTAAAAATCAAAATAAACAATACAATTTTTTAAATCAAATTTTTCAAATAATTTTTTGAGCCTATATCGACACCTTTATAGTTTGCTAGTATATAAAAAACTCAAAAATCCCTGGTCACCGCTCCAAACAACTTCAGCTTTTAGTTAAACTAGCTGAATGCACGTGCGTTGCTATGAGTTTTAAAAAAATTTAGAATATATTTGTATGCATGTTCTAAAAAATTTTATCACCCGTAAGTTTCAGAACATATAGTATGATAAAATTTTAAAATCCGTAGCAACGAGCATTCTGCTAGTATAAGATTAAGCACTGGATGAAAAATACAGTATGTACTCTACAATGCAGTCTAGATGAAATCCACCTTGACCACTAAATCATGAAAAGAAAGATATTTTGATGGAAAGGTGAAAAGATTCGGCGCAGGTCTTTTGGAGCCACATGTCAGCGCTGCCTTTTGTGAGAAGGGGTGGGAGAGGCTGGATCAACCACCAACTCCTTCTTTTATAATAGTAAAGAAATAAAAATAAGCAGGAATTAAAAGTTAATATATTTTACATGACTTGTACTCTTGTAGCTTAAATAAGCTGAAACCTGAGAAAAACCTGAAAGCTGAATCCCTAGCCGAAAACTACGAGCCGCGGGAAAACAGAGGGCTATTATAATTATCACTTGCTTGCTGGCCTCTGCCGCTTTTTGGAGGACAAGGACGTGCGTGGCATGGCCTGGGTGCGGGTCGCTCGCGCGCAGCTGCCTAGCGACGCGTGTGCGTACTCGATCGGAATACTGGTGGTTTAGGGCCCGCTTATTTCCATTTGAACTTCTTCCTCCTGATTTATTTTTTACTATTCATATATTTAGTTTTTTCTAATCACTTTTCTTTGAGCTTTTTTGGTGGTTCTTTTTTTCCGTATTTGTTTGCATTATATGTAATATGCTAACATATTTTTTCTATTTTAAATTTTTTAAATTTAATTATGCTAAATAAGTGATCATCAGCTACAGTACAAAATAAATCAGCTATAGTAAAAATCAGCCATAAACGAGGCTTATTCAGGCCAATTGAGCACACCTGGCGCCTTTGTCGCGGCCGATTCCGGTTGCATTCGGCTAGCTGGTTAACCGTAGCTGCGCGCGCTTTGAGAGAAGGCGAGCGGAGCATACCTAGAAGATGGCGTGGCCTAGGTATATCCATGTGTGATTGCTACGGTGGGTAAAGCCAGGTTATGTGTAGGTTACGGTGGCAAAACTGCTCTCAAAACCAGCCTCGGGCCGGGGTAAAATGGTGTGTGGTAGCTGAATTTCATACGGTTAATTGGAAAAAGGTCCAAGTATCTGCAAGCATTTGATAGACATTCGCGATACTTGAAGAGGTTCAAAGTGTCCTTTTCCCGGATTGAAATATTTAACGTGTGTCATTTCTTTCTGCCGCAGATATTACGTCCTGTCCATTTCTTCTCCATAGTGAAGCAAAGTTTTCGGGTGTGTTTTTCTACGCTGTGGTTTTTGATTTATATTTTTGAATTCTGTTTATTCATGAGGGATAATACATAGAGGAAAATAGTAGCATACGATTTTAGCCAGTATAGCTAAACTCGGTATAGTATCTACTATAATCTATCAGCAAACTTCGTTTAAAAAAACACCGTTTAAAGTTATTTACTGTAGCAGCAATGATAAGCCAGAGAAAAAGCCGAGAAGAACCCTCTATCCGTGCAACCCTCTATCCGTGCACGAGATTTAATTCTTTCTGCCGGCACAGCTTAGGCCACACACGTACGGAGGTGCCAGCGATTCGACCCCGAAAGAGACGGGCCACGACCGCGAGGCGCTTGAGAGAGGCTACCTGCATTGCTCGGAGCTTTCTGCCGTCCTTTCGTAGGTGTTTTCCTGCACCTGCGACGTGGTGCAACCTTTTTAATTTTCCGGGTTCCGATTATGTTCCAAAGATGCATGCATGGCGACGGACGGGTTTGTTTCCTAATGAGCTTCTCTAGGTTCCAACCAAATTCTTCGGCACACACTGTGCTCGTGACACAACACACAAGGCCGTTCTGTCCCATGCATGCATGCGGTTACAGGGGTGGTAGTATCTGGCCCGCAGGGAATTTCTCCATTGGTGGTGGGGGGAGAGGGGGCCCATCTCCCTGTGAGGGAACGGGGACGGCCTCGCTATGCGAGTAGGGAGGGGAAGGGCTCGTCCTTCCCCTGCAGGGCTCGTGGGAATTCGATAAAAATAAAAAAAATTATTTCTAAATAATATGTTATATTTTTTTAAGATCGGAGATTGTATTCTTTTTTATATGTTTAGATAAAAACTTGAATGTATATGTTAAAATATATATGTTAAAGCTATATTTTAAAAAATTATGCCTAAATAATCATAAATTAATAAGCAAATCCACATTATTATTTTTTAAAATAATCTACCCTACTTTTTAATCCCCGTGAGGGTCGGGGGCAATCCCTCTGGTAAGGCTAACAGGGCTAGGGTAGGATCGGGCTAGCAAGGATCGGGACAGGGCTCCAGGGGCTTCCCCTGGACCCGTTGCCACCCCTATATGGTTACGTATGTATATATATTACGGGCATTTTTATATCGGTGTGCACTGTGACATATGAGACTATGGTCTTGTTCTTTTGGGTTTTTGGCTTTTGGTGTGATCATGTTTTTTTTGGACTTTTCGTTTTTAGTTTTTGACTTCTCCGAAAGTCGAAATAAATGGAGAGGTTTCGTAAGTGAATTATTCAAACTACTTCTCGAGTCTAAAGTTGTATGCGTCGTGCTTGTCAATGTCTTTATCATCCGCTGTATCAAAAAAACACAAATAAAAACTATCAACCATAGTAGAGGTGATGTGATTTGCGTGATGGTGGCAGTGGAAAAGATTTCTCAAGTAGGTATGTTCCATTATGCTACATGCATGTCCCAGCACCTAAATATACTGCTTTAATTTGCAGTTGCAGCTGAATAGAGTTGGCTGGTGGGGCTTGAACCTTGGTGTTCGCCTAATAACCAGATATTTTTAGAGAGGGTACTCTCTCGCATCGACAGGCCACTGATCCGTCCTTCACATAACTAGATTTAAAACTAATTGATAAGTGTATTAAGCATTTGTTTTGTTTGGACCCTCATGACTTGCTTAACTAGTATTGATATAAGTGATGTTGGATGATGATCTAATGGTTTACCTTTGAGCATATGGATGGAAGATTCCAGCTGATTGCAACACTACTGTCATAGATGTCTCGTCTTTTCTTTTCTTTTCTACCGTGCTTACTTCGGTTAAAATAAGCTAGTTTATGACTTATTTTATACTGTAACTGATTTATTTTGTATTGTAGCTGTTGGTGATTTATTTAACGTAATTAAAATTAAAAAATTTTAAAAGTAGAAAAAATATGTTAGCAAAAAATAAAATTTAGAAATAGTAAGCTAAAAGTGAGAAGCTGCTAAAACTAGCGGAGCAAAGCATAGTGGAGGCACAATGATGGCCATCACCTCATGTTAATTGGACTGCCCACTATGAGTGTGTCGAGTCATCTTTGTCACCTTGGGGCATGCCCCACGTTAAGCCCCCCTTTCCTGACAAAACACAGGAGGAATATTCACTAGCACATAACATGGAAAGATGATATGGATGTCAATTAGTTTTAGCTTTTGTGAGCCCTTTTCCAAAGAGGCACATATATATGTATCCCGTTTGTTCTTTGGTTTGTGGATTCAGGATTTGATATTCTGCATGTAGTCAAGATGCCTGTCATTCTTTTGGGAGCAAGAAAGTGTTAGGAAATCGGGGTTTGAAGCATTGGTTACGATGGACACCTCACCACTAGGCTATATATAGTGAGGGTTATTGGCTATTTTATATATACATGTGAAAGAGAAAGCAATAAACAAAGACCAGGAGTTCTCTTCTCTATCTCTGTGTTCCAAGCGATGGTTCCTCAACACGTTATCAGCACGAATCGTTCCGGTGAATCGAAAGGTAATCACCGAAGCACTAGTAGATTGAATTGTCAATATCTAGATCGCTTTAAAATCCGCAAATTTCCCTTTCTACATTATTTTCTATGGTGCAAATCCGGTCTAATCTACCGCGAGCAGACTCGGAGTCGCTGACCAAGCCGATCGGTAGATTTGCAGAAAGAGCAGATGTTGATTGTACCGTAGATCAGAAAAAAAGAAAAAAGAAAAATCTTGCACGACCAAACACACCACCGACCCCGTACGACCACCGCACGGAGCGCTGCGACCCGCATCGCGCCTCCGACTGACCGCCACCAAGACGGGCCGCCGCCGCCGCCCCGCATGAGCCCCGACCTCTCTGACGAGCCTCACCAGCACGGCAAGCTCCCGGCCTCATTGCTCCCGCACGAGCCACCGGTCGGATCGCGCTGCCGAGGCCGGCCGCCTCACGCCCGAGCTCGGAGACGCCCGCCGCCGAGGTCGGCCGCCCTCGCCTCGCGCTCCGCCCGAGCCACTGCTCAGGTTGACGCCGCCAGGAGGTGAACAGAGGTAGGGGAAACCCTGCCCCTCCCTTTTTGAGCCGGTCGAGTGGGCCAGGGCCCGATCGGGGGTCTGAAAATTTGAAAAAAGGACCCTAAGAAATCAAAAAATTACACAAAAAGCTTTCTCTAAATTAAAAATTTGTGTATAAGCCCTCGAAAATTCTAGAATTCACTGAAAATTCATATTCCAGCATAAAAGGGTCTCGGGAATTCAAATTTTGAATTATTTTTAGCATTTGAAGCATGTTCAGTACTGTCATTATTATTTTCCGTGTTTTATGTATTTATTTACTGTTTGGATTAATCGTAATTATCTAAATTGCCTTTAATCACTGAAATTAACAGTAAAATTTATTGAAAATTCTGGAACATTACGAGAATCTTTTGTACCTTTGTCCAATTTATTTACCTGCAGTAAATCTATGCATGTTTATCGGCAGTAAACTTATTTATTCCTTTCATGCACATGTAGATGACAGGCATCACGAACCGGGAGTTCGAGGAGCTGGCTTAGCATGACCAAAACTATTTGACTTAGGCTTCCGATGTCGACATAGTACTTAGGGCCAAAAAGCTCCGCGCTGCCATTGAGATTGGTGTATCGCAGGATGTCAAACCCATCCCTGAGGAAAATGATCATGCACTTCACTTCCTCAGGCACCATTTCTGTTTCACTCTCAAGAATTAGTACATGGCAGAGAAGAACACGCTGGCATTATGGACTGCACTCAAGAAGCGGTTTGAGAAGTTAAAGTACACCATTCTTGTTCAGGTAGAGCAAGAGTGGATCCGACTGAGGTTTGCTGATTTCAAAACGGTCAGGGAGCACTATTCTGCTCTGCACAGAATTTGTGCCAATCTTCAAATTTGTGATAAGTAGATCACAAATGAGCAGAAGATTGAGAAGACCCTATCCACCTTCCACCCCAATGCAGTGTAGTCTGCACGCAACTATCGTCAAGACGGCTACAAGGAGTATGCTGAATTGATTCATGTGATGCAGGTTGCAGAGACTCAAGATGAAGTTTTTTGCAAGAACTTTGTCGCACAACCACCTGTGGGCTCTACTGGTTGTGAAGCTAACGCCGAAAGCTACAAGGTGCGAAATCCCACAATGAAGAAAAGAGGGAAGAAATGGTAAGGCTGCAGCTCAGAAAGGCAAGTCAGATGCTCGACGTGAGAATAAAGCAAGCAAGCCAAAGCGGGATGGCAAGCCCTATGGTCAGTAAGACCAAACCTACTACAAATGTGGCAAGTGAGGGCACTGGTCGCGGATCTGTAAAGAGTCGCAACACGTCATCGGTGCCTTTCAAGCTAAGAAGAAGAAGGATGGCAAAGGGTAGCAAGGAACCCACTTTGCTTCTGTTGAGGGGGAGAGTTCTGAGCAGTTGCCTGCACCGATGGAGGTTGACTCTATTCCGGCAGCAGTACCCCCTCTTGACATTGCAACTGCCGCCGCCATGATTCCTCTTGAAGAGCATATCACCTCCGAGAAGATAGCAGCCGAAGTCTCTGGCTTCTTAGCAGATTCAGTCTAATGCACATAATACATTTAGAATTTAATTGTCATTTATTTTATGTGTGGAAGGAATAAGTTGGATTTTTGCATGGATAGTACTCAAACAATTTTATTTTCTCTTGATGGTTGGATGATATTGAATAATTCATTCATTTATTCAGTCTATAATGGTATGATATGTTTTGATATTGAAATATTGTATTTATGTGTTGGTTGCCTTCTACCACATATTAATAAAGTATTTTATATTAGAACACATGTGGCGCCCTATGAGGGAAGTGTGTTTAGCCGACAGCGGCACAACGAATACCATCTTAAGATAGACACAATTCTTTCAGTCGATTAGTAAGAATGCTAGCAGCCTTACAACAATCACCGGTAGCGATGCTTGTATAATAGATTTAGAAAGAGCCACAATTATACTCCCAATGGGCACAACTTTGCTCATCCAAGAAGCATTATTGTACCCAGAATCGACTAGAACTCTTCTACGTTTCAAGGATATTCGCGCTAATGATTTCCATGTTGATACTGAAGAAGAGTATGGTAAAGAATACCTGCTCATTACAAAGCATGGAGCAAATGCAAAAAGGGTTTTAGAAAAACTTTCTTCATTAGAAACTAGGCTATACTACACTAATATTAAGGCACCTGCAGCCTATACTGCCCTGAAAGTAATATTTAGAAGCTTTGAACTCTTCTGTATCTGGCATGACAGATTAGGCCACTCAGGTCTTAGAATGATGAGAAATATAATTAACAATTCATAGGGACACAATATCGATGTAAAGAATTTTTCAAATCATGAAGATTTTGTGTGCCCCGCATGTGCCACCGGAAAATTAATTACTAGACCTTCTACCCTAAAAGTGATGGATGAAGTCACTGCATTCCTGTAGCGCATGCAAGGAGACATTTACGGTCCCATACAGCCACTATCAGGGCCATTTAAATATTTCATGGTGCTAATCGATGCTTCCTCAAAATGGTCGCACATATGTTTATTATCTACGAGAAACTATGCTTTCGCAAAACTGATCTCGCAAATAATTCGCATTAGAAATATTTTCCCTGATCATCACATAAAGTCCATCAGAATGGACAACGCCGAAGAATTTACTTTAAAGGCATTTGATGATTATTGCAAGGCAATAGAAATTACAGTTGAGCATTCTATACCGCACGCCCACACCCAGAATGGACTGACAGAGGCAATAATCAATAGAATGAAGATTGCCCGATCGCTTTTGTAGAATTGTAATTTACCAGCTACATGTTGGGGATATGCAGTCCTGCATGCAGCAACTCTCATCAACATTAGACCATCAGCATATAACATCTATTCACCTATGCAACTAGCGCAAGGGTTAGCACAAAAAATTTCTCATCTCCGGTGGTTCGAATGCAATGTACCTATATCCCTTCTATAGCGTACTGCAATGGGTCCTCTCCAAAAGACTGGAATATACGTTGGTTACGAGACAACGTCTATAATCAGGTATTTAGAACTTATGACAGGAGATTTGCATACTGCCCGTTTCGCTGATTGCATATTTGATAAAGATAGTTTCCCAACATTAGGGGGGAATCAACCCCTTGATGAAAAATATCGGGAAATTACGTGGCAAGTCATGTGAATCCATACACTTGACCCGCGCACTAGTGAAACAAATAAACAAGTTCAAAAGATCATTGACTTGCAAGCATGTACCTACACGCAATGCACCAGAGAGGGTTGAAATACCAAAGAAAGTTGAAGGTATCCCTAATCCTGTCCAGAGGCATCAGAATAAAAGGACGAGAACTCTGATCCCTAGAACCCTAAGTAACCGGTGACGCTCGGTGAAAAAGGATAAAAAGGACTTTACACAGCCAATTACTGAAGTTCCCTAGAACCAGAAGGGGAGACACAGCCAATCACTGAAGTTCCCTGGAACCTGAAGGGGAGCCAGTTGAGACCTGGCACCAGTATGATACCTTCAGAAAAGAGCATACCAGATCTGAACATTTCTATGGAGGGAGAAGTCAGCATGGATGTGTGCGCACACATCGGAGCTGATAAACAAAGGGACTTGCCGCCGCAACTGGAAGGAGCGATGAGTAGGTAGAAGCACAAGAAGAATCAACTCATGATTAAATAGCTATAAACTATGTGCATACAGGAGAATCCATGAATAAGACAACGACCAATGTTGATATCTACTTTGCAAAGAAAATTACCACAATCATCGATCTTGATCCAGAGACCGCATCGCTCGTTGAATGTAAGAAAAGATCAGATTGGGAAGATTAGAAAGAAGCAATAGAAACTAAATTATTATCTCTGAACAAAAGAGATATGTTTGGACCTGTAAGTCGTACGCCTCCCCATGTGCACTTTGTAAGGTATAAGTGGGTATTTGTTCGAAAGAGAAATGCAAGAAATGGAATTGTAAGATATAAAGCAAGGCTTGTTGCACAAGGTTTCATTCAACGTCCAGGAGTTGATTATGAAGAAATCTATTCCCCAGTCACGAGTGGAATTACCTTTACATACTTAATCTCAATAACAGTAAACCTGAACGTAGAAATGAAATTGACGGATGTGGTAACTGCATACCTTTATGGAAATTTGGATTTAGAAATTTATATGAAAGTACCTGAAGTATTCCTGTCCCGAACTAAGACAGAGCAAATAGAAATCTATACAGTGTGAAACTCGGGAAATCGCTGTGCAGACTTAAGCAATTAGGTAGGATGTGTTATAATCGCTTAAGCGACTTTCTATCCAAGAAAGGCTACACGAAGAATGAAGATTGTCCTTGTGTATTTATATGATGATCCCATAATGGATTTTGTATAATATCAGTATATGTAGATGATCTTAATATCATCGAAACCATGGAAGACATAAAGGAAGCAAGTTTTTATTTGGAGTCAGAATTTGAAATAAAAGATTTGGGTAAAACCAAATATTGTTTAGGCCTGCAGCTCGAGTATGTCCCTGAAGGAATATTAGTATATCAATCAGCCTACGCCCAGAAAGTGTTAGAAATGTTCGGCTTCGAGAAGGCATACCCATCGAAAGTACTGATGATCGGGAGATCTTTACAGCAAGATAAGGATCCATACCGGCCTAGGGAAAAGGGGGAGGAAGTCCTGGGACCGGAATTTCCATACTTAAGTGCAGTAGGAACACTTATGTATTTAGTGAACTGCACTAGATCGGACATTGCATTTGCCGTAAACCTATTAGTAAGGTATAATACAGAACCTATCAAAAGGCATTAGCAGGGAATAAAAGACATCTTCCAATACCTTCAAGGAATCAAGGACCTTGAGTTATTCTACAGAAAGAACCAAGACTTGAATATTACTGTCTATACAGATGCAGGGTACCTGTCGGATCCGCGTACCGCAATGTCACAAACATGTTATGTATTCCTGTGTGGTGGAACATGTTATGTACAAGTGCAGATAGGCTACGTGAAGAGTTATCTCACAAAGCATATCAACCACAAATTCTTCTATGCTCATGAATTGCAAAAGATAGACAAAATCAAAGTACTGCATACTAAGTCGTGTGAAAATCTTACAGATTTATTCACTAAGTCACTCCCAGCATCTAGTTTTGAAAGATGCGTACAGGGAATTGGAATGATAAGACTTAGAGAAGTGCAGAATTCAGGGGGAGATTTTTCTCAAGCTCGTTATTAAAACTTGATCACGAAAATTGAGTATCCAAAGGGTAAATCCTGAAGATTAAATGAAATTGAGTGGATTGTACTTTTTCCCTTGGCGAATTTTCCTGAAGTTTCTCGCCAAGGTTTTTAATAAGACAATTCGTGCAGCACAGCATAACATGTATCATGTACTCTTTCTCTAAATTTTCTCACTGGATTTTTATGGAGTTTTGATAAGGCATGAACATGTCAGATGAGTGGCCAAGGGGGAGTATTGAGAAACCTAGGCCTGGGCTTAAAGCCTTGATCCATAGTGGACACCTCACCACTAAGATATATATAGGGATAGTCATTGGCTATTTTGTGCACATATGTGATAGATAAAACAATAAAGAAAGTCCAATAGTTCTTTCCTTATCTCTGTATTTCAATCTACTATTTGTATTACTCTGTAATTGAATATCTCTTTTGTACAGAAGAGAAACCAAATGAATTGAACTCGTCAACCACGGTTTCTCAACAGAAAGATGTGGCTGATTGGAAGTGTGCTCTGGAAATTGACGGTTCGATGTGTTGAGGAGGATCTCACCGGATCTGTAAAGCGGGATATGGTGATATCTGAATCCTTGGGATAGGATACAGGTTTGCTTCACTTTGTAGGAGCATTATGGCGGTCATGCAAACACTGAGGCCCGGTTTGAGTGGCTTAGCTTCCTACAGATTTGTGTCTTCTTCGAGAAGTTCGTGGAGAGGGGTTTTGGGTTTTTAATATAAATTGACTTCACATATTCCCGTAAAAACATAAGAAGCAACATCTATTTGGGGAGCTTCTCCGCTTGTTTCAGCTTCAGCTTCTGTCTTTTAATTCACTATTCTTTTATTTTGTTTTTATAGTTTTTTTTATAAATTTTTAGGTTTTTTGTCTTTTCTTTTTCCCGTATTCCTTCGTATTGTCTGTGATGGGTTAACATGTTTTTTTATTTTTTATTTTTTAAATTTAATTACGACAAATAAGCTATCATCAGCTATAATGAAAAATAAGAAAACTACAGTAAAAAAAAGCCATAAGCTATCACCAAACTAAGCACCACCAAAGCTTCCGATAGACCTAATGCTACTTGTTATCTACAAGACACTAGACGTTTCTATATGGAATTCCCTTTCTATATTGTAGAGGCAATAGATCAACTTCTACAAGAGGTAGCTTGATCATAAACTATATATGTGATTAATATCTTCGCGTGATTATTTACGCTCTATTTATTTCGGCTTGAGCTTCTGGCTTCTAGCTTATTTTTTTACTATTTATAAATTTTGTCTTTTTCTGATCTTTTAGCTTTTATTGTTCGCTTACATTGTTCGTGATAGGCTAATCTATTTTTTCTATTTTTAAATTTTTTTAAATTTAATTATACTAAATAAGGCACCTACAGTTACAGTGTAATTTCAACTATAAACCACTATTTTTTAGCCCAAATAAGCGGTACCTTGGTCGGTAAATGAATTCAGCCACAAATAACATCAGAGGCTGCTGAAACTAAAAGTATAAAAGGTCAACTGTTAATCTGTCACGAAAAGCAGGATCCACATTGATCACCACATGCTCTTGGTTTTTCTTTAAGGGCTCGACACGGACCTGGGCACATGGTTTCCCTAGAAACGACTTGCAGATAGAATTAACAGCCTTGACTTCACAGCAAAGAAGTCATACATCTATCCATTGCCCCACACACTATCTTTACTTTTCTTAAAAGAAAGAACGAGCCTACAAATTACAACCGGTCAATAAGAAAAGAAAAAAAATGAGCGAATTAGCAAGCTAGAAAAGTATCAATGGAGATGTATTAAATGGGAACTAGTTACAATATAAGAACTGGCAGCCTCAACTATTGGATTGAACCTAGAAGGCTAAATCAAACACTGAAAGCCACCGGCACTTCTTTTTAAAACCTTGGATTAATCCATAGTAATTTTATGCCCTTGTCTTTCTTTGAGACCATCATCCTGGACCTTCGCCTTATCGCGCGTAATTTTTAGAAATTATTAAAATCAACAGGCTCTAATATCACTTATTGTGTTTCGGATACTCAGGAGTCATTACTACCACGCAAAGTCGATTTACGACCACTTCAAAGGTGGCTATGACCACTTTGATGGATAAAGACCACGACCACCTGATAAGACTTCGCAATGAAGAATACGACCACGTAGTAGGCTTGATCATAGTAGTCGTAACTCGGTTACGACCACGTTGTGGTTTATGACCACGTCTTCTAGCTCCACGAACACTTCCGCTCGTAAACTTTGAACGCTTCGTGAGTACTCGATACTCGATAGTTTTCGGGAACCAAAGCACTATATTTTTTTTATTTCTCTTCCTCTTGTTACACCTGATCACAGCCGATCAGCCTTACGATCACAACCGATCGTCTCCAACTTCTCGCTCTTACACCTGAAGACTCCCTAGCCTTTGCTATCGATCACACCGATCGCTTCATACTCTCTCTCTCTCTCGTTATATTGTTCTGCCTTTTATACTCAACACGACGACCATGACACGGAGACAACTAAGAGACGGACTCGAAAAACTGACTCGTATGCGGAAACAAACTCTACACGTATTATACGGCAAAACCAACTCGAATACGACTAAACAAGGTTACTAAGTTAACATTTTAAAAATTATGCAAATTATTATTAAGAAAAGCATGAAAGCACCTCCTATTTTGAAAATGGTTTTTAGAAGACACGGACGTAAATGAGATGACAGAAGCCAGCCTGCTGCTTTTAAAAGTGAGTTAGAGAAGTCATTTTAAAAAATCGATGTGTTTAAATCTACTTTCAACTTCTTCAAACAGTAGTCGAATGCCGAAACTCATTTGAACACCTCCATAGAGTTGTCATGTGGTTAAAGGTCATTAAGATATACTGCTTCGACTGCCTCGGTACTCTCTTCATGTTGTCATGTGGTTAAAGGTCATTAAGATGTACTGTTTCCACTGCCTCGGTACTCGCTTCATGCATGTTTTTAAACACCCCCTATCGCATGGTCTCTACCACTTAACAACCATTACCTTTCTAATTATGTACTAGAAAAATAAAAAATAATGATATATAGTGCTTTAAATGACAAATCAAGCAATATAATTTTCACACGATAAATCTAAATATTTTTACATCTATTTCTAGTCAGTTTTAAAAGGTTAATTGCACGCATTTAAAACAAACGTGCAAGAAAAATAACGGAGGGAGTAGTAATTAGGTCCTGCTCGTTTCGGCTTCAGCTTCTGACTTCTGGCTTATTTTTTACTATTCATAAATTTTGTCTTTTTCTGAACTTTTAGCTTTTTTAAGTTTTTTTGCCGGTTCTTTTTTTTTCTCGTATTTGTTTGTACTATACGTAATGGGATAACACATTTTTATATTTTTTAATTTTTTTAAATTTAATTATATTAAATAAGTCTCTGTCAGCTACAGTATTTTTTTAGCTAGCTACAGTACTTTTCAGCCATAAGTCACTAAAAATAAGCCTAAATGATCACCACCTTAGTAAATGTCACTAGGATGTCGACATTATCCTCCCATCAGAGCGTCGCTGTTCTGTCACTGCAGAGCAGCCGTCCTTGTAGTACATACAGGAAGCTTCACCTGAGCTGCGGTACACGCGCGAGGCGAATAGACCGGTGCAGTACAAAAGTTGACAAAGCAAATTGCTTTAAGTACAATTATCTGTCTAAGATAATAATTTAGACAGCGCAACACGCTCATCAACATCGTTTGTGGCATATGATAAGGATGGAGCCAGTATACGTACTATTTCATTGACTCGTTTGATCATTCGTAGATTACCATGGTGCTTATCCTGGGTGGTGAATGGGACCGGCACGGAATGCTTTAACCAACCTCTCGTCCAACTTTTCTTTGTCGACATGTGGGAGCGTAAGATCACAATGGTAAACAACCTAATCCGGATAGAAAAGCCCAAGAAAATTTCGCGTCGTAGGGATAAAGAAAGGCACCCACTGTTCTACTCAAAAGCGATTGTTTATTAAGCTCGAGACCTTAGTTCCTGTAAAAATCATGCGTTCCAAATAGAATCTTGGCCTTGCTACATGCGCTACCGGTATTCGGGTGTTTTCTGACGGCCAAAAATTCCAATGACTAGTGATGATCTATAAGCTACTAATGCTACATGTTTGACAACAGCTACAGCTTATGACTTTTGACTAAAATTTTTGAATTTTAGCTGTTTACGGTACATATTACAAAGAGAGATACTTATTTGCGATTTTAGATGGTACAGATGTTGAGTTTTTAACGTGTACATCATTTAACTTATAAACCCTATCTTAAGAAAATACTCCGTTTGAAAGTTAGGTACTGTAGCAAAAGCCAAAAGCCATCAGCTTCGAGGAAAAGAGCAGGCCAGACGTCGTGGTGCTCTCTAAATGCAAAATCCAAAGTAGCAATTAACAGCCACCCAACGGTGCTCCGCTAAAACTTACAAAGTACTCTTAGCTGATTCGCTGTTCATGTCATGACGCTTCTCCTGGACACCCAAGGTTTATTACAGGCAGTTCAAGACCTTAATTGGTACACGATCAGATTGGTATTTAAGTTCTTGTACGGTTGCACCGTGAGTTCCGAAAAGGCAGAGTGCATTCCAGGACAGGGACCAACTACGATGGCCTCGGAATGCTTATTTGATATTTCGATGGGTAGTCGCACGTTAACTAGAGAGCGGCAATGCACTCAATCTCGATTCTGGCGTTCAGTGGCAGAGCTGCTACTTGGTAAGTCGAGCGTGCAGGTGCAGGAGCCGGAAAATCTGCAGGAAGAATGTAAAATATCTTCAGAAACAACTTAGAGCAAAATAATTACAGCAAGGATTCTGATTCCACAGGCAATCAGAGCTTACAATCCTCGCACTGATGTGCAGATTTGTTCAAGCATAAGCTCCCACACTAAGAAGCACAAAATACGACACTACGAAGGAAGTGTAAATTTCAAACTTACATTTGGCATAAATCTCATTCACTTTCTTAAAATCCTGTAGATCAGCCAACCTGCAGGTAGAAGAATAGAATTACTCCCAGAGATCATAATATCTTGGAGCAAAACAAAGTTTCATGTAAAGAATATGTACATACATGATTGTTGTCTTGACAACTGAAGAGTAGCTAGCACCGCTAGCTTTCAATATTTCGCCCATGTTCTTCATAACCTGTGACAGAATCGGAGAAACACATACACAATGTCAGAAAAGAGCACCTTGCAAGTTGCAGCAGATACAGTAGGCAGTTATTTACTGAATGCAAAGGCAGCTACGGAAAGTCATACAGCAAATGAAAGGGGTTTTGTACTAGCCCGAGGCAGATTCAGTATCACCATTCTACATTGTTGCATATATTTTCACATAGCACTAAGCAAATTTGTTAAGTCTTTCCACAGAGATATCCAAAAAGGCAGAACCACAGAACAATATGTTCCATCACCACTGAAGAAATTCAAGCGCAAATTCAATATAGTAGTAGTCTATGGACAAGTCTTAAAAACATACAGAACTAATAACAAGGAAATGGTGAGCCCTGGGAGCAACTCAGAAACTAAGCTGCATATGTTCACATTTGGCACACACTGTTCCATCCAAAATTCTGAAAGAGCTTTCTGGGGGCTCAAAATTGTAAGCAACATTCAGGAATATCAAAGTTTTCACCTGCTCAGTTTGCTGCTCCACGCTTTCGGAGACAAACTTCCCAGTCTGAAAACAAAAGTTACTCTACATAAGTTATACTGGCACCTGAAACTAGTAAAGCGGCAGACTGAATTCATGATGTAGAGAAATAAGAACAAAGATGAAAGAACAAAACTTGAGCAGCAAACCTCAGGATTCAGGCCTAGAACTCCAGAGACAAACACAAGATTGTTTGCTTTGATGGCCTGAGAATAGGGGCCTAATGCTGCCGGCGCCTTCTCCGTTTGAACAGCCTCCTTGTTAACTAATTAGAATATTTGAAATCATCATTAGTGTATAACAGCATGGTTTAAATTTAACAAGTTTGAACCTTTGAACAAATCTTGCAAAAAGCCAGCTTATGCAAAGTTGTAATAGAGTAGGGTAAACAACACTTCTCCAGTTCTGCTTATTGGCCCATCAAGTATTCAACTGATGAAACAAGTTAGTTACATTGGATACTGTTTGCTGATTCTAAAAACGTGGTGCTAAGAGTATAAGACTTATTCCTCTCCAAACGACGTAAGAAGGAAATGTTTGAATTTGAACCCGGGCTGCCTAGCACACCAACCCTGCTACTAGCTAGTAGACCCCGGGAGACTCCTCTGTTTGTTGATTCTTAGGCCGCCTTTTGTACTTATACCTCACTTTTAATTTTTAATCATGTCATGTGAGCTAGAGTTTGTTCAGCTTTGTTACATTTGAGAATCATTCGACACTCCTGCAGCTAACAGGTATATATTACACAGCATTCAGCATTTCTAGGAGTACTTTGCAATCTAGGACCATATGCCCCAACCGATATCAATTCAGCAAACTTTTTTGTTGTGGGGCACCCACGTAGCCTAGCGTTAGAGCACAAGATTGTGGTAGTTGATGTCATGGATTCAAGCCCCCTATTCCCCTTCTTTTAAGAAAAGAACTGTAGTCCTTCATATATATACTCTGATTTTCAACACACTTTTTTTGTAAGCTTTGCACTTACTCTTCATCAGCAGACAACAGTCCTCTTGACAGTAGGACCTCCCTGTTTTTTTCTTTTGAAAAGCAGGACTTATTTATACTTGTTGGCTATTGCTGCTGTCAGACGCACTGCCAACCCAGCCCAATCGGCAATCCAAGATCCTATAGCCTTTTTTTATGGTGAACCATGACTAAGTTTGCACTTTCACTGCATCCGTCAATCATTATCACTTTTCATGAGAAGAGAGAAACAAACCGCATTGCATATCTAGCCGCTTCTTATCTGAATCATCCCTCATGACTGCATTTCAATCTCCCTCCAAATAAAAATGGTTCTACAATTACACTACAATCTTCTCTACGAGACAGCAAGTAATTGGGAATATCCAAACGAGGAGCGCACGGTTTACAAGATAATGGGGGGAAACCTTAAGCTAACAAGCGAGAGAACCCCAATTAACGTGCGCGTTTCTTGACGCGATGGACTGATTCGCAAGAGGCGGCCCAGCGGATGAAGCGCTGCTGCCAGAAGGGGCCTGGGGGCGGGAGGCAGGGAGATGAGAGGCGTACCGGCGGCGGAGGTGGAGAGGGACGCGGCGGCGGGGCCGAAGCGGCGGCGCCCGGCGAAGGATACGGAGGCGGCGGCGGAGAGAGGCAGGCGGATCTCCGCGGCCGGCGAGGCGGCGAACCTGGAGACGACGGCGGCGCTCCACGCCATGGCTAAAACCCTACTCCAACGACGAGCACGGGAGGTCACGGGTTGGGATTTGGGAACGATTCTGTTGTTTTGGATTAGTGACGTGAAATGGGGTCCAAAGCCTAGTGATTAGAGACGGGAGAGGATTAAATCAGCTTACGCTTTTTGAAACAAGAGCTACTTTACGCTTTCGAGACCCGTTTGTTTGCTTTCTGGCGAACTGAACTTAAGTCTCCCGAGGACACTTACGGAAATACGCGATTGCAAGCCAGGCCTAGCTGCAAAAGGCTGTGCTGGGCTGTGAGCCCGTGTCTCAAACCGAGGACGCCCAAAGAACAAAGCAAACTCTCTCTCTCTCTCTCTCCCTCTCCCTCTCCCGCTCTCCCTCTCTCTCTCTAAAAAGAAAGAACAAAGTGAACAACGAAAAAGGCACCGCACAGCCTGTTTGGAACGCGGAAATTTGCTGTTCTAAAGGAATGCAGAAATTTTACATGAAAATTAGTTTGAATTTTACGACAAACAGGGGAAATTGCGGCTTAGAAACGGGGCCTACATGCTGCGTGACATGGTAAGGTGAGCTCGGGAGTACGTGATCCATTGCACGCGCTGTAACAAAGCATACATAGCATCGTCGAGGACGCAGGCGTAGGCGCGTGGCTTTGAACTAGTCTACTCCAGTGGGGTCGCCGGCCATCAATGGAGTCACACGACGACGCAGGCGACGTCGTCCTTGCTGCCACGGTGGAGCGCCTCGTCGACGAGCCTCACCGCCGCCTCCGCGGCTTCCGTCGTGCCCCTGATCTCGTCCGCCGCCTCCTGGTTCGACATCACCTTCCAGAGCCCGTCGCTGGCCAGCACGGCGAGCTCGGTGCCGTCGCCGCCTTCGTCCTCAATCACCACGTCTGGGTCCGAGCTGATGTGCTCCTTGATCGGCCGGTCCCCGAACGCCCGCGACATCGACAGCTGCGCGTCCACGCGAGGCGCATCTCCTGATTAAATTATGCATGCAACATCAGCTCAAGTTTCAGTTTGGTGATGACTCATGCATGAGCTCAAGATGTTTTATGCTAAATGATTTATGCAGTATCTCGGAGACGAAGCCGCCCCTGCTCTCGATGGCGCGGCGCTCCCGGAGCGGCTCGTGGTCCACGGACAGCTGCCTCGCCTTGCCGCGCTCGCACGCCACGGCGCGGGTGTCCCCTGTTACTTAATCTCATTTAGCGCTTTGCATAGTCACTAGCTTTGTTGGTTTCTGCATGTAGTTTTTCCTTAATGCTGTCAGCACGTAGTGTTTCTGAATGTGTTCAGCTGGTGGATCGAATATTTCGGATCTTGCATGATCCAGAGGGAGTATCGGGCCACTATTTCGTATGTAACTGATTCGTGTAGTAAGTGAGCAATAAAAGGAAGAAAAAAACAGAAAAGTCGCAGTTGGTTGATGCGGCAAAAACGCTCTGAATCCTCTTTGTATTCTGCTCTCTGTTGAGTCCTCCGAAACCACCTCCTGCCGAGACTGTTCATCATCTGGCAACTAACAGAGAAGCCATCATCCTCTGTTTGAAGCCTGCAGGTACAGAGTATTAGAGTTTAGGCTGTCAGTTTCTCCTGAAGTGGTATCATAGTCTAGGCACCTAACATCTTCTAAAAGTGTAGTGTGTATAATCCATATGTAAGGGGGAGATTATTGAGAAATAGTCCCACATGAATTGAAAAAGAGAAAAAAACACAACTTATAAGTGTGAGGAAGCCTCCATCTATTTAACTAGTCTTTTAAGGGGAGAAACCCTAATACTACTTATAAGTTTATTGTTTGAGGGATTTGCTTGCAGGTAACCAATAGGCTTAAGTGCACAGCCCATTTAAGACCTGAGGATTCAGGGAGTGAACCTGGTTGGACCTGACGGGGTGCCAGGTTCAGATCTAACATCCCCACGTTCACCACCACTAGCGTGTCCGTCCCGAAGTCCGGCTGCCACAATGTATCATATTTTCTAATGATCTGTTCATGTTGCATAGTTTTTCATCTTATTCTTCAAGAAAAGCTCGTCATTCTTCAAATACACTGTTTCGCTTTATGGAAGTTGAGTACGTCTTTTCCTTCCATTTTCCCAATTTCCTTATGCAAAGTGAAATCAGAGCATAAATGCAATTTGAGATGAATGATTTTATCCCAGTATTGTAGAGAGATTCTGAGAATACCAATCAACGAGCTTCACTTTCGGATTCTTGTATCTTTGCATGCCACATAATTCACTAGAAATCATTTACTGCCACTATTTGGGATTAGAATTTTTTTTAACAGAACAGATTGGCAAATCATACAAAAGATAGATATGCAAGAATGCAGATGGTAAGCTGGTAACTTAGAAGAACTAAGGCGTACCTGAGAGTAGGCAGGTCAAACTGCAAGTCCACTTGAGCAAAAGAGAAATAGGGGACTCGATTGCGAGATTAAGTAGCCAGAGGTCAGAGTGACCACTGACTTGCAACTTGCAAATCTGTTTCATAAAGAGTGCGCAAGATCATAGATTCCCGTGTAACTTCCAAAGTTTCCTTCACAAGAGAGGAACAAGACAAAGACTACCTTGACAAATGCCCAATACAACAAGTTGAACTCCTCTGCTTAGTGTCTGATCACTGGATGCTTACTATAAACATATGAGACCCGGTTCAGTACATTGAGTTATTATTAGCCGTTTAATACAGCACAACCAACGGTTCTGATGATATTAACACCTCAAGTGTATATGAGTGGTGTACAGGAGTGATACTAAATGAAAAGGGCATACACGTCATTTCATCATAGTGGTTAGAAGTCCTGATGCACACCGCGTTTATCTAGATCTGAATAATTTGGCCCCACACCGCGCTAGTCCTGATGTACAGCTTTTCATGATTTATCATGCGCAATATGAAATGAATTCCAACGGCGAATTCAAATGATGATATAAAATTAGATGGTGGTACTAGTAATAGATGGCGTGTGCTCAAATTTCAATTGAGATAAAGCTAAATATAGTGTACTGCATTATGTCTGAATAATGTAATTTGGCCACAAGTCAATTAGTAATAGAAATTGTGCATGAACTATGAAGCTAACAAAATATCCAATTTTACAGTCTCTACTGTTTGCTTAATAGGCTTTGGTAGCCAGTTTAAATGTCAAATATTGTGTGTATTGCCTGTATGAATTTACGACGCTGCTTGTATGAATTCATAACGTAACAGGGGTTTGACGGAGGAAGCCGTTTTCCCCAGTCAACCGTTCAATCGTGGGTGTTAGATTTCTCAAAACTGAAAATACGGCCTTGCCCCTAACAATTGGACGGTCAGATGTGGTGGAGGTGTTAGCACCTCCAGCACCTCCGTAGGGACCGAACCATTAGCATAAACATATTCCCGTCACAAGATGGTGACTACCTCAAACAAAAGTTGTTATGTCCTATCGGTTGCTGTTACTGGGGACTAGGAACTCCTATACTCATATAAAACGTGTAAAAAAAGTCTGTGTTTTGTCTTTTCTTCTGCTGTCCTTTTGTTGTGTTGGTTTCGAAATACTGGTTATGATTATGGTTCTGGACAATAAAATATTAAAATTTATTTTGCTTCTCTTTTCCAAGGAAAATACCAGTTGCTGGATGGTCACCAGAAAACTGCTGGCAACCCTGAATCAAGAGTCAAGACAGAATAATTTCACATTCTACAAGCGAGAAAATCGAAAGCCACAATTATAGTACTTAGATGCTATTGTAAGAAGTTTTATCTGCTTTGTAGCTGTTTATGATTCAGTCATATTCTGGGCACCTCCACTCAACAGTGAAGTCCTTGTTAAACAATACAAATGCCACAAAATTTATTATTATATCAAGACGGCTTCTATAGAGAAGTGATAACCATAATTTATTTGCTGGAAGTTGCATCAGAGTGAAAGGCACATAGCAACCAAAGGAATGATATATTTGATTAGCACAACAAAAGAGAAAGGGAAAAGAACTACCATATAAGGAACACCTTATGCTAAACTGTGGTGCATACATAAAATTGTTCAAATTATATCTTTATTAACAGGAGCCTCGTCAATTATTCATTAGGGCTAGCAACAATGCAAAGCTGCATTGAGCATCAACTGAGCAGGAAAGTACAACAACAGAGTCTAGCCAGTATGATGTAAATGGTCACACCAATTATGTGGAGATAAATTTAAGTGCCTTGCAATTGCCAGATATAAGTCACACAATTGTTGCACCCTTACAATGTCACCATCCCACTAGGTTGAAGAACAACATGCTGCAAAGCATTAAAGAATACACTTTTAAAAAATGTGCTAACTGACAGAAAGGTATTGTCGCTGGAAAACAAGATTAGTATTTTCTTTTGTATGCATCGGTGAGCTTACCTTAATCTGTGTCCGGTTGTATGTGTATGTAATATGTATGAGCTCATCCATGGTCTGGATCACTGCAGGATATGAAAACTCCATACCTTTGGTATCCTCCAATGTCATTACTTCATTCCATGAATCACCGTCGTCCAAGGAGACTGCAATCTTGAGCGTGCCCCTGGAGAAGGTGTTGTAGGCAAGTAGTACTCTTCCATCCTTCATCTTAACCCCATCAATCCCTTCAGGTGCAAAGTTCAGTGATGCATCATCAAGTATTGTTCGGAAATTCATGTCTTAAGTTTTTGGAACTTCAAACTATTTATTGATGTGTCCCCACCATATCTGCTCTCTAAAGAGCATTCGGACATTTCCAGTACTATAAATGGGCACCAAAACAAAGAGAAAGCTAATTTAGCTAGAAGGGTGAATCACAAACCAGAATTTGGGTTAGGAAGCTCAGTCACATGCGCATAATTCCATGTCACACCTCCATCAATGGAATCGGCCATGCAGACATGACCAATTGTCTCAAAAGATCGCAGCAACACTCGAATAGTCCCATTGGCAGTCCGGTAGGGAACTGGCTGAATCACCCCAAGTGTTTCACCTTCTATATATATAGGGCCATACTTCCGCCATGTCCGGCCAGCATCTTTTGTGACCTATATTGTTAAGAGGACTTGTTAGAACCACAATGCAGGATGTGAAAAACACTTGATCCCAGTTTTTACATTATTTCTCAAAAATTGGAAGATATGGATACCTCAAGCCATGCACCCCAAGAGTTCCAGCTTTCAACTGATGACCCACATAGTAAGAGACCATCTTCAAGCAAAAAAGGCTGAATTGGAGAAGATAGCATTAGAAACCAATTTAATCAATTTTTGCTGAAAACACAGGCACACAGCACCATGCTGGAAAGGCCACTAAGATACTAATGACTTGTTAACGACCAGTAACAGTTGTTCTGTCAAATGTGTTCACTTCTTATTTCAAGGTAAAGAAAATGCTGTGATAAGATGTGAGGCAAAGCAAAAGACCACAAATTTAGACATGCCTTGTTCTTAATAGGACCAAGGATACCAGGTGGTAGCTGCTCTCTCTCAGACCACGTTATGCCACCATCCAATGATCTTTTCATAGCACCACTCCACCTGACGAAGTTATGTTTAGCATCAGATTATCACATATAGTCGCATTCATAATTTCCATTTTGTGGCATCTACCTGCTCTATCTTGCAGTTCTCTTGTCATGAATCAGAGATAACAGATAAAGACATAAGAGCCCCAAGAACATAAATTAAGTTCTTACTTCTGGACTTCTTGACCAATCTTGTAGAAGAGAAGCAGCTCACGAGAGGGAAGCTGAAATAGAACGGGATTCCACATGGGCACCTCATCTTGTTCATCAGCCACTTGTAGAGGATGCCAGCAACCATCCTACAAATGTAAGGTTCTTAGGAAGAACTTCTCTCAGATAGTTTAGGGAATTCTCTCTCTCTGTATATTAATCAATGGGTGTGTATATATACACGTACAACCGAGAGTTACACTGGAGAGAGAGAGAGAGAGAGAGAGAGAGAATGACGCTAACAGAATTACAAAGTGTTGTGTGCATGTATGCGTTGGTTGCGCTACGTGTGTGCGCTGGACGTGAGTCCGCCTGGAGAATAGGGACGTCCAGTATTGCCGTTCCAACAGCCCCCCGCAGCCTGAACGTGCTCCTCTCGAATGTTGAGGTTGTGCCTGAACTCATGGAACATGGAAGATGGTAGACCCTTGGTGAAGACATCCGCAAACTGTGAGGTAGACGGAACATGAAGCACACACACCTCGCCTAGTGCGACGCGGTCCCATACGAAGTGGAGATCAATCTCTACATGCTTTGTGCGCTGGTGCTGCACAGGATTGCTAGCCAGGTACATTGCCGAGACATTGTCACAGTGAAAAGAAGTAGTAGATGAAGGAAGAGCAATAGAACCAAAACTACTAATAGGTAAGGATAACCCATTGCCTACAACAATGCATTGTAAAGAATTAAGCTTTGAAGTAGAATGAGACTGAGAAAGTGTACCCCCATCGTTGGTGACATGCGAAGATGCGCCGGTATCCATGTACCATTCAGGCTGCTAGATGTCGACGTTGCTCATGGCGGCATTGAGCATTCCTTGCTGCTCCCAAGAGTGTGGTACAGGAGGCTTCATAGGCGGCATCATGCTTTGCTATGGAGAGAACGTGACGGGGTATGCCTGGTTGGACGCACCGGGTCGAGGGCCGAGCACGCCAAGGGCAGTGGGCGCGTTCCACATGCCGCGCCAGTGGAATGCCCAAGGTGTGCCCCAGGGTGTGAAGAAGCCCATCCAGGGTTGCTGGTTTGACGGAGGACCTCCATGTCCGCCGCCATGCTACCGCGCCCACCGTCGCGACCGCGGCCACGACCTCCCTTGCCACGGCCACGACCACTCTAGCCACCTTGGTTGCCGAAGTGTTGGCCGCCCTGTGCACGGTCGCCGCGGTCACCGCGGTCGGCAGGCATGGAAGTGGAGCCGCTGCCATAGTTGCTGCCAATACTGCCGCCTTGGATGGCGAGTGCAAAGGAGGACTCGGCACAATCACGGGCATTGATGTCGAGCTCCTCCAACATTAAACGCGAGCGTGCCTGCACAAATGTCGGGAAAGGCTCCTGGTTAGGGAGAATGGAGGCGATGACATTGAACTTCATGTTGAGTCCTCGGATCATCTGTAAAGTCAACATTTCGTCGGTGATAATTTGGTCCACATCGGCTAGAGTGTCAACGAGGGCCTTGAGTCGCCGACAGTATTGGATAATGGTCATGTCGCCCTGCATGGTGGAGAGGAACTCAGATTCGAGATGGGTCGCATGCTGTCGCTTCTTGGCGGTGAAGAACTAGGCGATGGCAAACCAGTCACCATAGGCGGTATGGCTGCGCGTCATGATGGTGTCCATGAGCTCACCACTGATGGTGGCGTAGATCCACATGATGATGGTGACGTCTTGGCAGCGCCTCTCTTCATCTTCGTAGTTGGGGTTGGTGTCGTCATCGACATGGCTGGTGTCGATGACTGGTGACCTCGAAGCGGCTGAGAATCATATATACAAAGTTCTTCCACTTGCCATAGTTGTTCTCAGCGAGATTAAGAGTGAACGGGATCAGGCTCTTGATATTGACCATGTTCATGGACGCCAACTTGGAGGTGGCATTGCGGTTGTTACAGCCTTTACGACTTCTCTAGGATCTTTACGACCACCTTCAAGTCACTACGACCACGTCCTGTAGTTGTACGACCACGTTGTAGTGGCTACGATCACCTCTTGTGTAGCTACGACCAATCTGATGGTCCTCCGACCACATTGACAGTCGTTAGACCATACTGTGATCTCTCCGATCACTCCTCGCTGCTCCGACCACATGGTCATAAATTTCAGTTGAAGTTATGACCACGCTCACCGCTTCTCACTGCACTTCCTTCGACCACAGTCGATCACCGTAGCCGTAGCTCCTTATGACCACGCGGTGATTCTGTCGACCGTTGTGGTCGTAACGACTTACGACCACGTCTTCAATTCTGTGACCGTGGTTGTAACTCTTTTACGACCACGTCTTCAGCACTGCGAACAACTTCGCTCGATGCCATCCTCAGCTCTGTGACTGTGGTCGTAACTCCTTACGACCACGCCGCTTCCAATGGACACCTCCGCTCGTCACCGGTCGTAACTCCTTACGGCGGTGTGCTGCGCTCGTGGGCGCCCGCCGATCGCCGTGGTCGTAACTCCTTTACGACCACGTCTGCGATCCTCTGCTCTGTGGCCGTGGTCGTAACTCCTTTACGACCACGTCTACTGCCCTTGCGATCTCACGGACCGTTTGCGACCACACCGGTCGCCTCCTCTGTGATCACACTGACCGCCTCCGACCACACTGGCCGCCCACACCGATCGCCTACGACCACGCTGATCGCCTCCTCTGCGATCACGTTGATTGCCCATGACCATGCCGGTCACCTGCCTCCTACGACCACGCCGGTCGCTCCAAGCTCTACGGTCACGCTGACCGCCTGCGACCATGTCGGTCGCTCCATGCTTTGCACCTTTGCGACTGTATCACCTCTACTCGGTGCTCCTGCGACCACACAGGTCGCCCTCTTCTCGGCACCTCCTCTGCGACTACATCGCCTAAATCTGGTACTCTCCCTTGTCCTCTTGGTACAATAGTCTGCCCTTTTATATCCTGCTCTTCGATCATGAAGCGGACTCGTTTACGACTCGGACACAAAGTCGTACTCGACTACGACCATGAAATCCGACTCCGATAGAGGCGTACTCGTACACAACTTCGACCACCAAGTCGTACACGACTACGATTACCAAACTGAAAACAAGATTACAATCACCTCCTTAATCTTGTTTTCCCTCTTGATCACTCCGATCTTCTCTCTTGCTTCCGCTTCTTCCTGCACTCTCGTGCGCCTGATCCTCCCGCTCCTCTCTTGGACCATGAGCACCTCCTCCACACGATCACCGCTCTCGTACCCATGAGCCTTCGCCTTTATCACCCATGCTCTGATACCACTTGTTACAGCCTTTACGACTTCTCCAGGATCTTTACGACCACCTTCAAGTCGCTACGACCACGTCCTGTAGTTGTACGACCATGTTGTAGTGGCTACGACCACCTCCTGTGTCGCTACGACCGCTCTGCTAGTCCCCTGACCACGTTGACAGTCGTTACGACCACTTGGATCTCTCCGATCACTTCTCGTTGCTCCGACCACATGGTTGTAAACTTTAGTTGAAGTTACGACCACACTCACCGCTTCTCGCTGCACTTCCTTCGACCACGGTCGATCACCGTAGTCGTAGCTCCTTACGACCACGCAGTGATTCTGTCGACCGCTGTGGTCGTAACGACTTACGACCATGTCTTCTCACTGTGGTCGTAACGACTTACGACCACGTCTTCTCGTTGTGATCTTATCGACTTACGAACACGTCTTCAATTCTGTGACCGTGGTCGTAACTCCTTTACGACCACGTCTTCAACACTGCGAACACCTTTGCTCATTGCCGTCCTCGGCTCTGTGACCGTGGTCGTAACTCCTTACGACCACAGCTTCTGCTCCAGCGGACACCTCCGCTAGTCACCCTGGTCGTAACTCCTTTACGACCAGGTCTGCTACTCCTGGGGACACCCTCCACCCGATCGCCGTGGTCGTAACTCCTTTATGACCACGTCTACGATCCTCTGCTCTGCAGTCGTGGTCGTAACTCCTTTACGACCACGTCTGCCGCCCCTACGATCTCACGGACCGCCTGCGATCACATCGGTCGCCTCCACTGCGATCACACCGACCACACTGGCCGCCCACACCGATCGCCTACGACCACGCCCCTCGCCTCCTCCTCTGCGATCACGCTGATCGCCCATGACCATGCTGGTCGCCTGCCTCCTACGACCACGCCGGTCGCTCCAAGCTCTGCAGTCACGCTGATCGCCTGCGACCACGTCGGTCGCTCCATGCTCTGCACCTCCTCTGCGACTGCATCGCCTCCACTCGGTGCTCCTGCGACCACATAGGTCGCCCTCTTCTCGGCACCTCCTCTGCGACTAAATCACCTCAATCTGGTGCTCTCCCTTGCCCTCTTGGTACAATGGTCTGCCCTTTTATACCCCGTTCTTCGACCATGAAACAGACTTGTCTACGACTCGGACACAAAGTCGTACTCGACTACGACCATGAGCTCTGACTCTGATAGACGTACACGACTTCGACCACCAAGTCGTACACGACTACGACTACCAAACTGAAAACAAAATTACAAACTCTAACAGCGGCCGGAGGAGAGCACAGGCACGGAGCTGGAGAAGGTTCCCGGCGCGGAGACCGCGAACGCTGGTGTAGTGTCAGAGAATGCCGCGGGCATAGTCCTAGAGAGATGCCGGTAGAGTGCCGGACGCAGGAGTAGTGGTGCCAGCCATCGGCTTTGGGGTGGGGCTGTGAGGAGTAGTGGATGCAGGGAATTCTCTCTGTGTGTATATTAATCAATGGGTGTGTATATATACACGTACAACCGAGAGTTACACTGGAGAGAGAAAGAGAATGACGCTAACAGAATTACAAAGTGTTGTGTGCATGTATTCGTTGGTTGCGCTACGTGCGTGTGCTGGACGTGAGTCCGCCTGGAGAATAGGGACGTCCAGTATTGCCGTTCCAACACTCTCCTAGGCAAAGAAGTGAAGAAAATATCAAGGATGGATTGAACCCACACTGTATCTCTGCAACCAGATTTTGACATCTGGAGCACCTTCCATGGATCCACCAAAATAGGCCACCAAAAAATTGTCTTTCTCAATCTGACAAGACAAAATGCACTTATTAGTAATTATAACATTTCATTTCAGAAACTCTGTTGCATACAAAAGCCATATACCTCTACAATAGTGGAAGAATGACAGCTATTGAAAGGGGCACTTCCAGCTGGAAATGTGAATTCCTCCTTCACAATGCTCCACCCAGAGGTCATATTCGCAGTCGTGTTGATAATATTATGAGTGCTGCCTTCCATCTGCTGTCTAATTTCCACTTTACTGTCATTCAGGTTAGCGACAACTTCCAAGGATGAATTGTGAATCCTATTTAAACATAAGCAATTAGAAATCTGCTAGATAGTAGTCTTTCATGATGCTATAGAAAAGCAAAAAAAAAACTTACTCCTGAACAGGTGTTGAATTTGTCTTCATCTCGTGCAACGACCTAGAGGATGCTAGGGTGAAGTTGAAAGGTTTCTGGTTCAAGAAGATCCTATGTGGTGAATCAACAATGAAGAAGAGCAGGGAAAATAGCAGTATGCAGGCTGTAGCCTTCCGTACACATTGTTGCTTGCTGCAAACGGAGATAGTGAGCATCACGTTCTGCAGGTGCATACCTGCAGCAGCTTAGTAAAGAAGATAAGTTAGGTTTCTGTGAGACCATGTGAAGGTTACCTTATATCATGTTATGAGTATTTGACTTTGTTTGTACTTCGTTGTCATAGTTTGAGTTTGATTTTCTGTCATTTGCATTCTTTGGTTTTTCTGTCAAGTGACCAGTGGTCTGACCGGCCGTGGGTGGCGGTCTGGCTGGGGCGCAGTTGTATTGGCCCGTAATTGGCGATACGTTTATTCTAGAGAGATATTCATTTTGTTGTGCGAAGGATTTGAAAGCGGTGTGATCGACCGTATGATGGCGGTCCGACCGGAGCTGTGTCAAGCGGTCTGACCAGCATAGTTGTTGTGGTCAGACCGGCTGCCCTGCTATCGGGGTTTGATCAGGATTGATTGGGGCGATCAGACCAGCCATCGGTTGGCAGTTAGACCGGTCTTTGTTGAATGAGTGACCTGAGTTTTGTCTCAGTTGTGTTGTGGCTCTATGAGCTTTTCGGGAGTCCATGCAAAGTGCTAGTCATGGAAGGAGTCCATGCAAGTGTTAGTCATGGCGGGAGTCCATGCACTGTGTTAATCATGGACGGGAGTGCTATGTAGTGTTTGCTAACAAGAGTCAAGTGCATATCACTTGTGTTTGGGACAATTGCTTGTTCTTTTATGTGCAAGACACTTGATGATTGTTAGCGGTCAACGACAAGACCGAGGCCATGGAGGGTCGCGTAAGTCCGGATGAGGCTACTTCTCAAGCAGAGAAGCACGGGGGAAATACAAGAATCATGATGAGGCAAGTGCATGCATGTGATGTGCCATTTGACTTGGGCAGTTACAAGTAGAGACGATCCGGAAGGAGGTTGGAGGCGTATAGGCATCACAGACTTCGTATTGGAGTTTGTTTCGAGAAAAAGCATCGTGGAGGCCAGTGGACGGCAATTGTGTAAATTGCCCAATACTGCGTGGAGAGGCGGTTTGCAAAACCGCCGTGGTGGCCTAAGGTGGATTAGGTCACCTCATGGAGGATTGAGCGTCATCTCGGGCTATTGGAGCCATAAGGAAGTTGTGCTTTGAAAAATATGCAAGTATGTAGATGTAAAACTTATTTGTGTGTGGGTTATCGAGTTTCCCTATTTGTAAGTGGTTGTATCTACTAAATGTGGGCGGATTGTTAGGGTGATGTGTGAGGTGAAGAACCTCCATTATATAAGCCCTTGTATGTGTTGAAAGAAAACATCTCTTGTGCTAAATGAGAAGGAGTTAGGGTTAGGTTTCCTTGTGTTGGAAACTTTGCGTGTGTGCTCTGGTGAGAGCTCTACCCTCCAAGGTATAGAATGGTTGTAATCCTTCACCCTTCGTGGTAATGGAAGATCAAACTTGTTTATCTTGTCCCTCTTGTGTTCTTATTTGATTTCCTTGCCTTCTTGAGGTGTTTTGAGGAGTTCTTTGTTTCTCTCGGTTCTTCTCTATTTTGTAACTTGCTATGACACGTGAGGATCCATCCAAGGTTATCTAGATCATCAAGGATTCATGAGCAAGTGCAAATCGAAGTTTTCCTATTTTGTCCAGTTTTGGTGCAATCTTCTCGTTTTGGGTAAAGGTCGAAACTTTGGCTATAATCTTCACGATCAATGATTGGAATAACTCCCTGACATCTTAGGGAGGGTCTGTACCAAGTTTCATCTTGTTTGGATAAGTGGTTTAAGAGTTAGCTTTTTATGGTCATGGACAGTGTTGTTTTTGCTTCTGTTCGTGGAGCGGCCAGACCACCCCTGAGATCCAGTCCGACTGACCGAGCGGTCCGACCGCCCTCTAACTGGCGGTCAGACCGATGAGACTCAGTGTTAGATGAGTGTGTGATCTTTGGTCAGTGTTAGATGAGTGTGTGATCTTTGGCTCCTGGTTTTAGTGAAGCTTGTGAATTTATGTTCTCCGCTGCATTGTACTGCTAATACCAGGGGAGATTTTAGGAAGTGATTCACCCACATCTGATTCAGTTAGTCAATTCAAATCTACAAAATGGGGCAATAAGAGGTAGAGGGAAAAGGGGAATCGTGCACAAAGAGAATTTAAAAAATCAAGATAGCTGCACAAAACAGAGTTACAAACATATCAACTAGTCAAATTTTCAAAAAGGCACAGTACCAGTTTTTTCCTTAAGACATTCAGATATATCCAAGTAGGAAAAAAATGGAATGTACTTCCTGGTCTGCTGGCAATACCTTACAATTGGGGAACAGTATGTATTGCTTGCTTAGCGCATCACACCCATGACCCATAGCTAAAACTACTTCACAAGCAATCAAGCTCATTTGATTACTTTCTTGCTCACACGATCACTCTTCTTTACCACTCCATGGTCAACAAAAAATCCTTTCACAGAAACAGACCTCTTCTTCCTCAAAGTTTCAACAAATTGTGTTTGTAATGCAAAATTCCCAAAAGGTGGGCTTTGTTTTCTTCTATGGTCAAGAAAAAAAAACTCCCTCTTGTCCGTCAAAGTTGAAACAAGGTGTGTTCGTAATGCCAATTTCCCAAAAGGTGGCTTTTGTTCTTCTAGGGAGAAGAGGAAAAAAAAACACACCCTCTGGTTGAAAGCTAATACTAATACACTCACTCGCAGCTAAGAAGAACTCACCAGTCACCACATCAAATCAACAGAACAATTTCATTTGGTAGCAAATAAGTACAGCATCCCAGCACCTCACTAGAATCTGCATAATTCTGGGACACATGAACAGCCCCCAACCCACCCACCCACCCACTAAAAGGGGGAAGGAAAAGAAAATTCTCCACCGAGAGGCCCCAACTGACTGCTTGCTGACTCACCGGACCACCGCATTGCCAAGAAAAGAAGGATCAAGCGGGGAAGGAACGAGTGAACCGCGGGTGTTCCTTGGCCAAGAACAGCCGAGATCAAGACAGAGACACGGCGAAGAAGCATCTAAGGCGAGGACTCACTGACCTGCGCGGCGTGCGTGCGTCGACGTGGACAGCGAGGAGCTTCAGCGGTGGAGAGTGCGACAGGAGGGGACAGGCGGACAGCGCCCGGAAGAAGGAACTGTGGATGGATAGACACGGGTAGTTGTTGGTCTCGGGCTCTCGCCTCTCGACAGGGCGTGGGCCCTACCTGCCAGCGGGAAGCCGGGGATGGTGGAGCTGGTCTCTACTCTACCGTGCGGCCTGTGGATCTACTTAAGAGTCTACTAGCTATAAGCGCGCCGTGACGCGACGTTAGTCATCATGTGTGAACCAAAGTAAAAAGGAACGATAATTCGTCAAATATTTCTTAAAAAATTTGAGAACGCATGCGTAATTTTTCAGAAAAATTAAAGAACTTTTTCACAAAAAATCAAGAATCTGTAAGGACCTGTATGTAACTAAACAAGGACCTATACATAATTGTGGAAACCGCGGGTTGCTATCAGTGAAGTAGAGGCTGCTTTCTGAAAAAAAAACCTGGCAGGGACCTGTTTGTGAGAAGCAGAGACTTGTTTGCGAGAACGGAGAACCTCTACGCGATTTCGCAAAATACAGGAGCTTTCTCGCAAAAAAGTGACTGGCACAGCTTCCCGACCAGGAAGTCCCCCAACTTTAATATACGGTAGATTTGGTACAACTTCATATCTTTATTTTTCAGTTTTTATTATGAACGTTTTGTGAATCTATTTCTCTGATAATCTGAAACTATCTCTAAAAAACATTTGACTAGTAGGTTAACTTCAAAACCATAAGAGAAGGGATTATAGACAAAAAAGATCATGCTACTCCTAATTAAAACACGTCAATGTTTGGCTCAGACCAACTTGTTGCAACAGGCCATGGATTTTGACATAACCACACCATATTATTCACTTGTTCTCTCTCTCTCTCTCTTTTGTCTAAAAACACATCTGTCGTACCATGTTTATTCTGGCTTCATCTTCTTAATTTTTTGGCAGAACGTACACACTGGCATTTTTAATTATGAGTTTTTTTTGTGTTTCCCTTCTTTTTCTTTTGTATTGTCTACGGAAATATAAATGTGTTTTTTCTTATTTTTCTTTAACTGAATGGCTCAAAAAAAGATAACAACCATTACAGTGCACTTTCAGTCAAAAGCCAATAGCCAAGAGCTAGAAGTAGCTAAAAAAGCCAGATTGAACGGGCCTGCCATCAGCGACTGTGGATCGCTGGTACCGTTAGGATGTGCTCTTTTAGGCTGCAGTTGATAATTTTTGTTATGGTGGGTGATTTTCATTTGTGTTTGTTTAGACAGTGACAGATAGTGGAGACGTCGACTCGAACGGTACACACATTTTTGGGCTTAAGAAACCGTTTGTAGAAAAGGCTTCGAGAAGTTGTCCCGTTTGTTTTGGCTTTTGAAGAAGTTAAAGTCCAAAGCTACAAAAAAAATGACTGATTCTCTTAGGCTGTAGCTGATAATTTCTGCGACTGATGGTTTTTTATGTGTTTTTGAGACAGCGGTGAATGGTTAGGCTTTTGATGAGGGCATCACTATTAAGCAAGCTTTATCTACATCATCATCACCTCCATCATCAGATTCAAGCAACAATGGCAAGACTAGTGTTAGTCCTAAGCTAAAGCTTTGCAATAATTGTACAAGGGACCAATCACTCGAGCTAAAGCAAAGAAAATCACTAAACAGGTAAATCTGATCTTAAATTCCTTTGGTTTCACTGCTAAGAATAGCTTGCTACCTAATGCTTTCACTTTGTGTATTATTAGATTATTAGGTGAGTAAGAACTTGTTGCTACCAAGCGGGAGGTGAGGGAGACCGGCGCACCAAGAGAAGGTCCAAAAGGAGGAGACGATGACATTTCCCTTATATCAGCAGGAAAGACCACCAAGATGTTGGAATCAAGTTTACAAGCTTCGAATTGATGATTGGAGAAAACTACGCTTCGGAAGCTCGATTGTATCCAGTCTTCAATTATGAGTTCGTTTAAGTTTTTGGCCAAGTTCTATGTGTCATGTGCTGGTTTGTATCTATAATAAAACATATTAAGGGTATTTTGGGCTTTATATTCGTTTTGGTTCAATTTTGAGGTGATGGCGATGCCGAAGTTTCAAACGGGCTTAAAACAAATACTTAAACTGCAAGAGAAGTGGGGTATTGTCAAGAGAGTTGTGCGCCACCCTCATGGGCTAGCCACCACGTGGGGCCCACCTCATGGGCATACATACCAAGGCAACCAGCTAGCCACTTTTTATTACTGTCGGTTTAAGTTAGGCAAGAGCTATCTAAATTAGAAAGATAGAATTATAATCGGATTTGAATTATTTTTCTTTTGTGAGTCCGGTCAGGCTAGTACGAGGGTATAAAGTCTTTGCCACCATCCCTTGTAATACTTGAACGTTAATTTTGAGTTAAAACAATTTCTTGCTCCTTGGTTTATGATGTGCATTGCCATGAGAGTTGGGAAACTGACTAGTTAGTGTTACACCAAATTACTGGTTACCAGTGTTCTTGTTGTTCCTCACGGACTAGAAACGTTGTTTTTCTTGGTGTAGCGAGAAGACATAGATCCAGAGTGTATTGCTAGTTGAATTCCAGTATATGAGAGTCTGTAATCGAGACTGGCAATCGTGTGCTTCCGTTCATCAGAATTCACGGGATCCCAGGTTAGCCACATATTTACCCTTCAAGAGAGATCTTACATCATGAAAATCGGGTACCCTGTATTAGCTTTTGACCGTGTCTTTCGAGACATCGATGAAGGTTGAACCAACGATGTGAACGGCACACGTGATTTTAAGTTTAGAAAGCTGTTTAAAAATGATCTATTTGTTTAGGCTTTTAGAGAAACAAAAGCTAAGAGTTAATCCAAGCAAAAAGAACGGAGAGCAAAAAAAAAAACCACAAATCTTCGCAATGTCAAAAATAAAAGAAAAAAAGGAATCAAGAACCAAATAACAAGAAAAAAGGAATCAAGGACCGAATTGCAAACACAGTTTTGGACGAGAAAGAGCTGCGCAAGGTGATGGATCAAGCACATTCGGGAAGTGACGACATATATACTTGCGTGTGTACAGGGATGGATTGGAATGGTGGCCGGAGGAGTGCTCAAGGAGTTGACTACATCTGGCCACTACCACCGCAGCGGCCGTCGGAGCTCATCTCTTTCGGTTCTTGGTCATTTTATATCAAAGAAAATTGATTATTCGCCGCGTTTTCCACTCGTAGAATTTATCGTTTATAAGGGTTCATCGCTTGGAAGGGTTCGTATTGGCTGTTACGGATGATGGCTTTGATTGGAAACAAATAATAGTAACTCAACAATCTCTATTCCTTAAAAATTTGAGTTGGTGGTAATAGGTCCATTCTTCTTTACTCTCAATATCCATCCGCCCTTACTCTCAATATCCTTCCGTTCTTTCTCAACTCTCCATAGCCGTTAGATCTCGCCATCTCCCTTTCCACACGTACGTGGCCCCCCAACTGCTGGCCGCCAACCTCCCCGACTCCCTGTACACATGTGTGCTGCGTCTCCCCACCACGTCTAGAAACCACCTAAAAAACCACATCCTCCTCACCAACTTCCCACTATCGCCCTGCTCTAGCACGTCGCCCGTCTCTTCCTCTGGCTCGCCGCCCACCTCATCACCTTTGGCCGCACCAGCTTTCTGCCGTCGCCCTTCTTCCGGCCCGCTTACGGTCTAGCCGCTGGAGGATGTGCTGTACCAGCGCATGAGTGAAACCTATAAACCGCGCTTCGAGACCGTATGATGTCTACTTATTATCCAATGGTATATCCATGCTTGAGACGGAGCTAGAACCGCACAAAAACTACCTGCCGAGGTCATATTTGCAAAACAAAATGCCCATAGGAGGCCACGTAGGCAAAAAAAAAATCGCCGTAATGCATTTCTCTCTCCTTCCCCTCTCCCGCCACGCGAAATGACGAGAATACCCTGCCATCCACAATGCTTGGCTCGCGCCCGCGTGGTCCGACTGCACCTGGCTCGCTCCATTTCACCGCACCCGCATCCACCCGGCTTGCTCTTCTACCTCGCCCATCTATAGCCTACCGTCGACGGAGGAGGCAGGCGGCCACGGCCGCAACACCGGCTAGGGCATCTCTGTCTCTCTCTCTCTCTCGACACCGGTGGCCGCCCCTCTCCCACAGCGACGACGCAGGCTTCCTCCTCCTCCGCGCAGACCAGGAAGAGCCGTACGGTGAGTTGCGCCCTGTTTCTGGGTTTCATGGGATAATCGTGGCCCGCTTTGGGGAGATTTTGGTGCCTAAAGTAGATTTTTATCTAGTGTGCATTCGAGGGCGTAAATCAGCTGAGGACACGTACAATGCACGACCCGCAAGGCATTGGTCAGGGCCCAGTAAGCGGCCCAATACGACGCCACGACGGTTCCAGTCACCGCCTGCTGGGCTACCGCCCTGCCTACTAACCGGCCCCCGCGGCCTCGGTTCCCCCGCCTTCGCGACGCGGCGGTTAGCGCACCCCACCCACGCCGATGCTACTTACGCCCCCACGGCGTTGCGTTTGTAGGATTGCGATCGGAGAGGTTGCCGGCTCCGTGGATTCGTAGGTGAGGGCTCTGTGCCGGGTGGTTCTCCCGATTTTCCCCCGGATTTGCGGTGGGAGTTCTACCTCGGGCACTGCATTTTGCTAGGATTTGTGGAGATTTCTTTTTCCTGGTGTAATTCCGGCGCCCGTGAAATTTCGGTTTTGCGCGCGTGTAACCCTAGACCCAGAGGCGTTTTTCGCGGGCGATCGGCTGATGCGCGCCTCGATGCGGATTATGGTGTGCAGCTTGGGCTCGCACGGAATCGGGATCCGAGAGCCTAGGTGCGGCGGCGGCGTCAATGCGGCTTGTTTGTATTAGGTGCCGCGATTAATCTGGTTGCTAGTTGTATTCCGTTCCGCCATGTAAATTGCTGCGGTTAGGTTTCTTTTCTTTTCTTGCTTGATTGATGTGAAAGTGGAGTGGGGGATTTGGATGAGGTATCAGGTTAGAACTTGTCGATTTGGTGATGGGTCTATCATCCGGTTTTTCTTACCAGTTTCTCACTTCAGCTAGTGTTCTAGGGAAGCTACTAGGGGGCTAGGTGCATGACATTGTTTGTCTTGAAGTCAAGAGTGGTATAATATGTTGCAATTGTTATAGTAGATGTTTTAAGTTTTCTTAAAAAAGAAATTTGGAGTTGCCACACAAAAATATCTATTAACGAGTAGGCACGGTGTTGCTCTGAATCGTCCCAAATGATTATTTTTTTATGACTGGTCCTTTCGCATGTATATTGAGAACAATTTGACGAAGTAGAACTGGCACTCCTGTCTCTTAAATATGGAAAGATAGCTGCCCTGGGGTGGAAAGTGTTGAGAATTGTTTTTTTTCAATGTGCGATAAACCCTTTGGCATGTAGAAACTGTTGGGATTGCTCTGAGGAGCAGTTTGAATGCCATTGTTCATGGTTGGGTTTGTTTGGTTTTGATCAGAACATAGATAGATTGAGACTGCTTTAGTTCAAAAATATTACCATGCCTTATCCTTTAAGAAACACTGTGCTAAGAACGGGTGATGGTTATTGCTATGCTGCTGAGTTTGCCAAATTTGCTGAAAATATAGTTGACTCACTTGCATATTTTGGCGGCCTTCCCCCTTATTACTTTGCTGTAGCAGTGTTTCCTTTTATGCTTCATGATGCACCCTTAGAGCATCTCTAGTGTATTGAACTGATCTTGATTCAAAGTCATGCAACGTAAGCATTCTAGGAACTAAGCTTGTTTTTCTCTAATGTACTGAACTAATTCTTACTAATAACTGGGACCTATGTTACATTAAAAGTCACAAGATAATAATATCCTCTCTCTCAACCGTATTATCTCCTATGTAGTTGTTTAATGCAAATTTGCAAACAGCAAATTAATGCACCGGCTAACCTCCCGGTAAAAATCATTATTGTATTCAGTTGCATCCGGATACAAAGTATGCACCGGCTCCCTAGTTTCTTGCTTTGAATCGGCAGCTCACAACGTATTGAATCGGTTCCTTCATGCCAAATTAGGCTATCGAATCGGCTTAGGAAAAACATTGGAGATGGCTTTATGGTCTGACTACTATCCTCCGTGGGATTTCATTTAAGGCCTGCTCTTTGCTAGAATTTAATGCAAGTCTGTATCTCTGGAACTAGAAAGAAGATGCTTCCTCCAGAGGTAGTAAGTGCTCGGGGATATCAGCATAAATTGGCAGCAACAACAAACCAGCATTCTGTTGATATCCCTTAAGTAGTGCATTCTAATGGTTCTGCGATCTGAATACTCTCATTTATTATTGCTTTTAATGCTGTCATTGTTATATGTGTTACTTTGTAAACGTTGCAACACGAAGAAAACCATAGTTGGTTTATCTTAGTGGATATCAGGCTATCCTGCACACAACTCATCAAGGAAATTGATAGTGTTGCTGCTTCCACTTATCTTTTTCTGTCCATTGTCTTGACTTGCTAATATTGGGTTTTAATTAGTAGCTCAGCTATATAACTGGGCTAATTATATATTATTCTTTATTCAATCTATATGTTATTAACTCTTTGCCTTATGATGCACTCTTATTCTATTCCATTTTTGCTCTTTACTCGATGTTCAGATGGATTACATATCCCCTGAGAGAAGCCTGGAGGGGACTTGTGGAGATACTGGTCCTTCATTTGTAGATCAAGATGGTAGCTTGTTGGAGCCCATGAATTACCATGGGGAAGGAGTTCCACAACATGAATCTCCACCACTGAATGAAGGACGCTTAGTTGATCAAGCCGATCAAATCTCATATTTGGCTGCAGATTCTCCACCCTTTATGAATGATCAAATCCCATGCAGTGCAATGAAATCTGCTTCAACTAGTCCAGCATCTCCCCTGAAGCAAGCTCAAGAACATCACCTGCATATAGAATCTGACATGCAAAGCGATGCAGCTGAACAGAATGTTCACAATAGTGACTCTGAAGCACAGATCACTCTTGTGGGTTATGATGTACATCAGAAAACAGAAGTGGTTGATGCCGTGTTGCTTCCAGAGCTTCATGAAAGCAGTGGTAATGATACGTCAAACTTTCAACAAGAAACTACACATTCTGATGCACATCTTGGTGACTCTATGTTAACTGAAAATAGCAGTAGGGATTACCAACTTAACAATAGTGGTTCTGATGATCATGAAATTCCAAACTCTTCTGCGCCTCAGTTGGAAAATGAGGACACCAAAAAATCACATGAGACTTCCCATAGTGAAAAGGATGGGATAGAGGAGGATCAAATGAATAGTGGGAATTCTAGTCCTCGTGATGAGCGGGACAATGAGAACGTCAACTCTGCAATTGCACCTTCCTATTTGGAAGGGATGGAGCAGGAAAATCTTGGTACCAAAAATGGCATATCAACCCCAGGCAATCAATGGGATTCTCCTTCCGAAAGGTCTCCAAGGCTGGAAAAGGGTACACCATCACCAGACAGGAGAGTCTCACTTCCAGTTGAAAGGTCCCCTCATGCTCATTCACGTGGGAAATTTGAGTCACAACATCCTGCAAAAGAGGTTGGTAAATTAGCTCATTCTCGAAGCCCACCAGCAAGACGTCGGTCCCGATCTCCTGAAAAGCATGACACCAACCGCAGAAGAGCTTCTTCACGTGAGTTGACTCCACATGCACGACAGAACTCTCCTCCAGAAAAGAAAGCCCGAAGGGAGTCTCGACATGGAGATGAGTTACCACGACGAAGATCTGCATCCCCTAGAAGAAGAGCCTCGCCCAAGAGGAGGAGCCCACCAAGAAGGAGGGACTCCCCAACAGGAAGGAGGGATTCCCCACGAAGGAGGAACAGGTCAAAATCAAGGTCACCTTCAAGGAAAACTGATACCTCTAGACATAGAAGGGAACATGGTAGATCTCGGTCTAGGTCTCCCCACTCAAGGGATCACCATAGACGATCTCCAAGGTGCTCTTTTTTGTTTTTTTATGAGTACCTTTCAGGCTTCTAAAAGTCTGAGTTCTTTTGAATGAGCATGCTTCCAAGCCAATGATATTTATAGCCAATGATTTGTCTGTTCATGCAACTTTGAATAGGCTTATTTTCCTTTGATGGACAGTCTGATCATAGAAGTATTTTTTTTCATTCACCTTTTTATGTCTTTGCTGCTAGTTTATGGCTTTATGCTTCTGTTTATCTTGATGTTGTAGAAGAAGGCATTCACCAAGGCGCAGATCATCTCCATCAAGGCATCGTCATCATTCGCCTAGAAGACATTGGTCACCACCTGCCAATAGGAAAACTGGATTGGGTAAACCTGGAAAGAATTTGTTTGTTGCAGGATTTAGCTATGCCACCACCGAGCGAGATTTGGAGAAGAAATTCTCTAGGTTTGGACGTGTAACTAGTGCACGCGTTGTTCGAGATAAACGGTAATTACTTCCATCTGCAGTTATTTGTAGCACCTCATTGATTCTTTTCAGCAATTGTATCAACACCCATTTTATGTTTCATAGTGCCATGCCATAATTGGATGATACGCTTTGTCCATTGCCACTCAAGTTTGCATGTTATTTTATTAATTTTCTTTTGCAATCATGGACAAGGTGCACCTTGTTTAATTATATTGCAATCATGCGAAGAGTACTGTGTGATTTGTGGAGCTGTGGCCAAATTAAAAAATATTGTTTTGTTAATTAAATTGCATTCCTCTGGTGTGGGTTCTCTATAGTCTATATGATTCGATTCAAAGGAGTCTAGACTGATAAGATTAATATTTAGCTTGTTGACATTTAAACATGAAGTTTTATGGGATTGAATTTATTTTGCTGAATATATAACTTAACACACAACCATAGTTTCACATTTCATATTTGTTCTAATGGTATAAAATATTTGAGCTGGGTAATACAGTAGAGCAAATCGAGATATCTGTAATGGAATAGCTTGGTATATAGTATTGAAGTGGTATAACTGTAATTGAAATACCCTGGAAATGATCAACTTATATGAGAGAAGAGACACATGCCTTCTCAAGCTCGCTTTGGTGATTTCGGCCTGCAAGAGCATAATTGGTAAATTTTATCCTGCCAACTTTACTATGATTGAACTAAAAGCAGTCAATCATTGGGTTTGAGCGGGTTTGCCCTTTTACTGATTAACCATGAGAAAACTTCTATTGCATTGATGAGACTGACATATATTATAATATCTACTGTGATAAGAGCTTCTGTCAGTACTTATTATTGAAATATTCGCAACATGTGATATATGATAGAGCCCAAGTACATTTTCCTACCTTGAAAGAGCCAGTTAAGCTCCCAGCATGCAATAATACCTTCCGAAGAACTGCTCATTTTACATTTGTACTCTGTTAAATCAGTTTGCAAGATAAGTTTTTCTTAACTCGGTTTATGTTCTTTATAGGTCTGGAGATTCTCGAGGCTTTGGATTCTTATCCTTGGAGAGGGATGAGGATGCTGATGCTGCAATCCGTGCTTGCGATGAGACTGAGTGGAATGGTAGGATCATTCTTGTGGAGAAGTCAAAGGCGCCTTCATGGTGAATTTACACCATGGAGCTCGGCATACCATGCTCGAAGGGGGACATCATTGCTTCAGTTTGCACAGCTTTTATCGTACCAGAAATTTCCTATTGACAATATAACATAAATGATCATTACATATGGCAAGTTCACTTGAACCCAGCTCTTGACGCTGTATTAGGAGTAAGAGTAATAATGCACTTCCTATTGCTACCTTGCTGACAATTTCCAAGAAAAAGTTGTTAAGTCACACCTTAGCTTGTTTCAGGGCCCTGCTGCTGATAAGAGGAAACTAATGGTACCTTTTAATATCTGCAACCTCTACACACAGTGTGATGCTTTGCCTGATATTCATGAGTTGTTCATCCTCTTCCTCATCGGCACTAGTTGACCAAGTGGTTTCGCTGACAGCTCAAAGGGATGCATGGGTGAAATTCAGACTTGTGAGTTGTGAGGCTGTGATATTCAATCATTAAGTTAGTTCAATAATTTATATCTAGGTTTTAAACATCTCTGTCTGTAGTTTGTGTTTTGGATTGTAGATACTCGATGTTGGATACAAGCCGTCACATTCAGACCATTTTTATCGGCCAACTTGCATTTCTGTTGTCCTGGCTTCGTGCCTGCACTGTTGAATTCAGAATTATCTATGCACGATCTTTTGAGCTTTGATGCGCGTTTGTCTGTTTGGCACTGCCAAATGCCAACATCTAGTGATAGTCGACGCCAAATATTCATGTCGCCTTGTGATTTTGATCTAGTTTGTTGGCATCAGCAGGGTGGTTAATCGACCAAAGATGCTTTTTCCCCAGCGATGACAACATTTTTTTTGAAAAGAGTCTATATAACACCTTGAATTTGCTCAAAAGTCCATCTAATATCCTCAAATATAAAATCAGACATTTGATCCTAATTCAAATAACATTTTAACCTGATTTTAGATGGTGGAATTTCTTGTGTAGCATGTTGAGTGGACGATTTTACTACGTAAGATACACGCTAGTTAAATTTGGATGAATGATAGATAAAGTCTATAGGATTTCTCTCCCAAATCGAAATGACGAGGGAGGAAACTACAGAAGTGGCGATCATGGAAGCACAGCTGAGAGATTTGTAGGGAAGAAACCTTTATGGTTTTATATGTCACTTATCCAACTTGGCCAACGCATTATTCTACGTAGAAAAATTGTTTATTTATCTCATCAATATCATCATACGAAATTATGTCATAGTGTTATTTAAATCAGATTGTAAACTTTGGAGGGTTAAATGTCTGATTTCATAGTTTAAGGTGTTAGACGGACATTCAAATAAAATTTAGAGGTGTTATATAAAGTTATTCTTTTTTTATCATGGAGCGATGATAACATGATCTGAAGGTCCAAATATTCTGTGATCCTTAGTCAAATGTGATGGTATCATTCCTAAAATATGTTTTTGACCGATACTAGTACTCACTTCTTTTTTCCCCAAAGTTTTCTTTACCTCTTTCACGTAAGATTCTTTACGTGGGTGTGTAGACGACGGTTCAGGCTGAGGAGGCGTTTGGAACGCATAAATTTCACATAAAAGTTTAATTTCTATAAAAATCATGAAAATTTCTTACGTTCTAAACGAGAAGAGTACAGAAAATCACTATCGGTGAGGAAATGGGCATCACTTGTTTGTTTGTACGTAATGCTTGTATGTGATTGATTCATTTGTATCCGGACGTCGAATATGATGTTGATCTAATTCAAAGCGGTCTCGTAGCCTTAATCTAAACAGTTTTAGTTTTTATTATTTTTTTAATTTATTTAAGTTAGAAATTACTTAAAAACGAGTTTGCTTTTAATTTCGACTTATTTTAGTTTTTTTGTCTTTCTATCTTTTTTTTCTTCTTTTTTCTTTGTATTGCACGCAACGATATAACGGTTTTTTATTTATTTTATTTTTTGATTGAATGACTTAGAAAAGTTAACAAACGTTATAGTATAATTTTAATTATAAACTAATCATCAAAGCTATAAGCTATAAGTTTAAACTCTTTGGAACGAACCCTAATCTGACTTTTGAGTTTTCACGATGAACGTGTATCGAAACCATTGGATTACGCATTGTTTTTGTTCGTCCACACCCCGTAGACGAGACGATAGATTCGGGTTCACGTACTCCGACGCTGCCGCTACGCTACGCTAGCAAGCTCCAAATCTTCGCACCAAATTGCGCCACGAAACTTTGATGCTTCGCACGTCGCGCGCGCCAGTAAACCACTGCTTACGAACAGGACAAACAGCTCGAAGAACTCGAACAATGATTAACTAATATTTTCTGATCCACTCGGTTCAAAGTAGACGTAGCAACGTGATATTAGCGTGCAAATCCTTATTTTGGCTTTTTATATAACCTTTTCCTTCAAGTACCGCTAGTCATTGCTACTTGATAGTACAATTAGAGAGATATGAAACAAATCATATTTTAAAAGCAATCTGAATTTCTTTGAAATTCATTTTCATTTAAATTCTTGCCCAATTCAATACACATGTCAACCCTTTGACAGCCTCTTCCACCAACCCCCTCGTTCCTCTCTGCCATTTGATCAAACCAAGTCGGCAATCACTATTCACAAACCCACAAACACCACCGTCCACCTGGATGTTGTCCCGATTTTTATCACCGTGCCTTCTCGGTCCTTCCACACCGCTGCATTTGGTCAGAGACTGTACCACCTTGTCATTTCCACCCTAACATCCTCTTAAATGATCTCGGCCGCACGTCAGAGCAGTTGTCGTCGTTCCTGCTTTTTCCGCCACCGCCTTTGCTCTTCCCTGTCTCACGACCGACAACCCCACGCCACAAATTTGAGCACCCTGGAACCCACCTCTACCAGCAAGAGCCACCATACACTACCTTCATTCATGCCATGAACCTTACCTGGACCAGCACCGTAGTCGTCTCACATCCCACCGCCTCGCCAACCTCCCTGCTCTCATCCTCTCACAGCCAACCTGACATGTCTCTAACCACTTTTGACCGCCGCAATGCCGCGCCCGAGGTAGCCTGTACCTCCCCTCTGCCAGCCGCGCCGCGCCCTCCCGACTTCTGCTTCGTGCCGCAAACCGCCTTAGCCTTGCCCCTGTGCCGAACCGCCATTCTCGTCCTATTTAAACCCTCGAACCCCTTCATTCGAAAGCACTGGTACCCGAGGTGAGCCACCCATCCTCGATTGCTCCTACGACCACCACACCGCCGGTGATCACCAGAATACCCCGAAGTAAGCCAATTTCCAATTCCTATCATTGAGTCGATTACTTTTCAATTGCATTCGGTCGTAGCATCTTTATGCTCTCAGGAACACCACCGAACCACTGCCTTAGCTCCTCGAGCCCCTTACCGTGCTGGCGACTAGCGCCACTGCCCGACCTTGAGACCTCACCGTGGACAGCTTGGCTCAGCCATCTCTGACCCAAACCACCACTTCTCTGAGCTTCCTCTAACCCCATAGGTGCCCAAACCATAACGCTATTATCCTCTTAACCAGCCGTTAGCCCTATGCCATTCAAAAGTCCCGAGAAGAGAAGACCTCACCACCGACGCTCGCCTGGCTTCCAGCCGCATCTGAGCCAAAAATGGAATCCTTGTGGCCCTAGGAACCCACCTGTGGTCGCTAATTGTTGTTTCGACCACGAAATCTCCGATCGCTCCATCGCTTGAATTCTCCGACCGCTCCACCACTTGAATTCTCCGACCGCTCCACTGCATGAACTCTCAGATGCTCCACCGCTTGAACTCTTCGACTACCTTGTAATCGAGAAAAGCTTCGATCGTACCGCTTCGAGTCCTGAGCAACACCACTCGTACGCCGCCCGATGCCCTTAAGCCACTCGAACGCCGTCCGATGCTCCTAAATTGCTCGAACGCTGTTCGATCTTTTAAGCCACTCGGGCGCTTCTAACCGCAACAATGTTCTTCCAACTATGGATTACGACCATGGTGCCTTCGACCATGGCGCATCATCTCGATGCTACGACCACGGCTTCATGCGTACACGGAGTCTTCGACTACCTCGTACTTGGAGCTACAGTACTTGATGCACAGTACTCAGAGCACAATACTCGGAACCTCTGACTTCAACTTCCGTAGTTTCCACTGCTACTTCGGCTACGGCTTCGACCACTGCTTCCATTGTGGCTTCGACCACGGCTTCGAGTGTGACTTCGCCCACAGTTTCTATGACCACTTACAACTCATCAAAATTAAATTTAACAATCTCCGCAGCTACTCGGACGTCTGTAGGATCAAGGATACCGACTAGAGGGGGGTGAATAGGAGGTTTTTGAATTTTTCTTTTCTGCTTAATTAAATTTCTTTAATTCTAATTTCTAGAATGAAAGACAATTTAAACCTACACAATTCTAGTCAAGCAAATAGCAATACTAGTTCTAAGACAAGCAATTTGATGACAATGGAGCAATTAATAGAGAGTAATAAGAAGGCAATAAGAGATGTACACACTTCGACATTTTACTGTGGTATCGGAAACTTGCCGGTTCCCACTAATCCACGTTGAGGTTAGCTCGAACCAATCGAATCGGCTCCACGAATTAAGCCGAAACACCTCGATCACTAGAGGTAGCTCTTCCCCGCTTCGGGTAGGTGAGCTCCAACCTTCACAAGAAAACCGGATCTTCTCACAATCTCCTTTGAGAAGATCACCGATCAAATCTTCGCCCAATCGTCTAGGTGTCGGCAAACACCAAGAGTAATGAATCACAAGCTTCACTTGATTGCCACCTAGTGCCAAGGATCAAACTATTGAATGCAATGCACCTTTTGGCTCAACTACCTCAAATAAGTGCTCAAGTGAGAAAAGAGGTGTGGAGTGAATGTCCAAGGCTCAAGAATGATCAATAGAGTCTCTAGCTTCTATTTCTGAGCAGTGGTACGGGTATTTATACCTTCCACCTACCAAACTAGCCGTTTGGAACAAATTCCAGAAAAATCAGGGCGAGCGGAACTACCGCCGGTCTGAGGCCGGTAGTACCGCTCCCCTATCTGACGCAGCAGAACGGCTATGTCAGAGCCTCTGCAGTGATCGTTGGACCGTCGGCGCGGTACTACCGACGTTGTAAAGTCCGGTACTACCGCTCCCCAGTAGTATCAAGAAAGTCGGCGCGGTACTACCGCTTGAGCCGAGCTCCAAAAGTCGCTCTCGGAAAAAAAGGCTCGATTCCTCCGAACTACAGTGGCGGTAGTACCGCTCGACAATGAACTACCTCTTTCCTAAAAACTCAAAGGGCATCCGGAGGGTGCTCTCTGGAGAAAAGGGTCCGCTCCTCCCGAACTACCGTGGCGGTAGTAGCTCGACAATGAACTACACGCCTCAAATTTTGGAATCGCATCCGGAGGGTGCTCTCTGGAAAAAAGGTTCCGCTCGGTGTTCGGAACTTCCGATCGCCGGTAGTTCCGATTTCTCTTACGGAGCTACCGCTAACGGTAGTACCGACGTTGAAATTTGCGGAACTACCGCTTGTCCATACAGAGTACAGTTTTGGTTTTTAAACAGATTTTTCAAGTATGCATGATCCTAGCTTGATCCATTTGGCACATAAAATTTGCTATCAAGTTACTTGCCATGATCCCTCTTTATGGTACGATTATTTAACCTATAATCCGGTCTTCCACCATTTCTCCTAAGACCGGTAAAAATCAAAAAGGGATCCTATTCTACATATACCTTTGTCTTGAGCCAAGTTTGATCTTCAACTTAATCCTTTGGCTTGCATTTGTCAATCATAAATAGACTTAACCTTTAAACACTCATTAAACATGTTAGTCCCATATTCACATAAACTCATTAATTACCAAAATCATTTTTAGGGGCCTAGATGCTTTCAATCTTCCCCTTTTTGGTAATTGATGACAACACATCTTTATGAGGAAATTAAAGTTTGAATATACCACTTATTTTGACAATAGGTTGTATATTCTTTTAAGACTTTTTAAAGGAAGGAAGTGACTTTTATTTTGGCGGAGTGTGAATTGCTTCCTTTTTAAAGTCAAAGAGAGAGAACACTCCCCCTAAATCTGTGCATGATATTTTTCAAGCATATAGAAACACATTTGTGCCAAATTTAAGACAAGATGCACAAGATAAATCATAATATGGAAATGATTGACAAAGGCATGATATTTCGAAAGTAAACAATGTTCATTCCAACCATACGCATCCAAAAGACATAGTTAAGCCATGTTCATTACAATCATCCATAAAACATATAAATAGAGATAGATAGCCCTAATGGCCCTATTTTCCATTCTTCTCCCCCTTTGGCATCAAGTACCAAAAGAAGCTACTCCTGGGGTCCGGGAGGAGAAGGGTCGTGACGACGGCGACGAACATAGCGCATAGGCGATGGAGGCTGAGCTAGAGTCTGCTCGATAGCTGCAACACGTCCATCCAGAGCAGCCAACTGAGAAGATACTGAGGCGAACCCCTCATCCTGAGACTCTCTCATCTGAAGCAGAGTGGAGTAGATCTGAGAAAGTGTGGCCACGTCAGCCTGAGAAGCTGCTGGCTCTGCTGCTCTAGCTGTTGGTGCTGTAGGTGCTGCTGCAGAAGATCCTCCTGCTGCCTGATCAGTCTGGCGAGCTCGAGAGGAAGTGGGAATGGGAGGCTCAGGTCTAGGCTTATATGCCTTATGTCTCTTGTTGTAGCTGCTCTAAATCGAACTTGGTCTCAATCAAAGCAAAATATAAGGTCCATAATTGATGTGCTTGATCCTGCGTTCTTGGAGGCAATCTCACGATGATCAAGTCTACTACATCAAATTTCTGTCCCCTCATGATGTAGTCTATGAGATTCCAAGCATGTCCTCTTATGGCATCAAAGTTCCCACTCTTGGGAAGAATAGTATGGTTGATAATCCTATTTATGATGCTGGGAATAGGAAGAAGGCCAACCAAAGTGCCAGGGACAGATCTCTCACCAGAGTTGTGAAGGATCAGAAGGCGGAGATGTCAAGAGCTGGCTTATCATATACCTTCTCATATGCGCTGAACTCAGCTCTCAAGGCAAGCTCAAACTCATGCTTGGTTGCCTCCAACTGGGTACACATAGTCATCCAAGTCATATGCTGAAAATCTGGAGATATGTGCACAGTAGCATAGAACTGGCGGATTATCTCCTCATTGTAATCCGCCTGCAAGGTGGCCAACTGATGCAGCCCACTCCTCTGAAAAAGCCTGAAAGTCCCATCATACTTGTCAATTGAGGCCAAGTGGTCCCAATCAACCCACTTGTGATCAGCAAACTACCTGCTCTCTCCATATAACTGATCAAAGACTTGCTCTTGAAATTTTGTATGGAACTTTGGATTGATAGAGTTGGAGGGCAGCTCATATTGATTTCTGCGACGCAGCCTGATATAATCCTCAGCAGAAATCTTCCTCAAGTCAATATGAGGATCTTCCCTCTCAGTGAGATCCTCCTCAGACTCTTCCATGGGAGAGCTGTACTGCTGCTCTGGTTCTCCCTCTGAGTCTGAAGGCTCAGCTGGACCCTTGCCTCGGTCCCGCGGCCTTCCGTGAAGCCTCGAAGCGATCACAGAAGACTCTCCTGACTGACCGGCAGAGGAGTAGAGTCTCCGGCTTGCTCTCCTAGTATTGGGCATCTAATAGCAAAGAAAAGCGGTATTAGAGCCTTACTAGAAGGGATCAAATCAGATTGAAAAAGAAAGGAAGAAGTTGTAGTTTCTGTCAGGGCAATCGGAAGTACCGCCATTCAGAGCCGGTAGTACCGCTCGGCGGTAGTACCGCTCCTCTCGGGCGGTAGTTCTGCTCGCCCTGGCCGAAATCTAGGGTTAAGCAATGGGTTTAAGATTTTGGTGTTTTCTTGGATTGAATCCATGGAATGGGTGTGCAAGCACCTCTAGACATTAAAATACCACATTTTCCCTAGTTTTAACCGCAAGAAATCATCTACATTTGGATAACCCTAAAAATCAATCTAGGGTTTGAAATGTGCAATAAAAGACGGGAATGATCCAAAATACCTTGAGGGATGGAGGAGGTGAACCTTTGGGAAGTCACGGGACCCAAAAATCTGAAGAAAAACCGAATGGATTTGGAGATCCAAGAGTGGTTTTTGGGGAGTTTTTGGAGAGGGAAAGAGAGAAGAAGAACGGACGGCTGTACGGGCGGATGAACAGTGGGGAGAGAGAGAGGGACCCGCAGGGAAAAGGATAGGGTTCGGGCGGTTCCCCCTTTTTTAAAAATTTTTTTAAGTCAAATCCGGTAGTTCACTGTCATGCAGAGAGTTCCGCCAATGAAGTTCCGTAGGTACTACTGTAGTTCCGATTTTTCTGGACTTGTAGAAACTGGATTGGAAGAGAGGTATGCAAATGATCCCTAGTTTTTGCACTCAACTAAAATTCTTTAAGGATCATTATGCATTGAGTATATTAAAATAATAATTTTAAATAATTTTTGCATTTAATCAAATATAGAACCTTTTTCACAAGACCTTTTGCACAAAATTGTCCAAACCACTCCAAAGAAGTATTCATTTAAGTGTGCCATAAAAATTATGCAATGTTGGAATAATCTAAGACATTTAATTCACTCCTTAACTTGCAAAAATGGCTTTCATCTAAAGGCTTGGTGAAAATGTCCGCTAATTGGTCTTCGGTCCGGATGTGGCTAATGCAAATATCTCCCTTGCCAACATGATCTCTCAAGAAATGGTGGCGGATATCTATATGCTTGGTTCTTGAGTGTTGGACTGGATTATTTGAGATTTTGACTGCACCATCATTATTACACAACAAAGGCACTTTATCAAAATTGATTCTATAATCCATCAAGGTTTGCCTCATCCATAATAATTGAGCACAACAACTTCCGGCGGAAACATATTCGGCTTCGGCTTCCGGCGGAAAGTGCTACGGAATTTTGTTTCTTTGAGGACCAAGACACTAAGGATCTTCCTAAGAATTGACAACATCCCGAGGTGCTTTTTCTATCCACTTTGCAACCCGCATAATCGAAATCCGAATATCCAATTAATTCAAATTTAGCACCTTTAGGATACCAAAGCTCTATGTTATAGGAGTGTTTTAAATATCTCAAAATCCTTTTTACGGCCTTTAAATGACATTCTTTTAGAGAAGCTTGCAACCTAGCACACATACAAACACTAAACATGATATCGGGCCTAGATGCGGTAAGATAGAGCAAACTACCAATCATAGATCTATAAAGCTTAGTATCTACCGACTTACCTCCTTCGTCGAGGTCTAAATGCCCATTTGTTGCCATTGGTGTTTTGATAGGTTTCACATCTTCCATCCCAAACTTCTTAAATAAGTCTTTCACATACTTTGTTTGGCTTATGAAATTTCCATCCTTGAGTTGCTTGATTTGTAGTCCAAGGAAAAAGCTTAGTTCACCAATCATGGACATTTCAAATTCCCTAGACATCATATCACCAAATTCTTTGCAAAAGTCTTGATTAGTAGAACCAAATATGATATCATCAACATATATTTGACAAACAAAGAAATCATCATTGATAATTTTTGTGAATAGAGTGGTATCTACTTTTCCAATTTTAAATTCTTTTGAAACAAGAAAATCTCGAAGGCGCTCATACCATGCTCTAGGAGCTTGTTTTAAACCATATAGCGCCTTAGAGAGCTTGTATACATGATTAGGATACTTTAAATCTTCGAACCCCGGAGGTTGTTCAACATAAACAAGTTCGGAGATGGTTCCATTTAAAAAGGCACTTTTAACATCCATTTAAAATAATTTAATATCAAAGCTAGATGCAAAGGCTAATAAGATTCTAATTGACTCAAGTCTAGCTACGGGTGCAAAGGTTTCATCATAATCTAAACCCTCAACTTGAGTGTAGCCTTGAGCAGTAACCTTGCTTTATTTCTTACCACAAGTCCGTTATCATCTTGCTTGTTTCGAAAGACCCATTTTGTACCAATCACATTTTGCTCCTTGGGCCTTTCCACCAATGTCCATACATCATTTTTGGAGAAGTTATTTAGCTCTTCATGCATGGCATTTATCCAATCCACATCATCTAAAGCTTCTTCTACAAATTTTGGCTCAAGAGAAGATACAAAAGAGTAATGTTCACAAAATGAAGCTACTCTAGAGCGAGTTTGAACACCCTTACTCACATCACCTAATATTTGGTCTATTGGATGATCTTTAGCAATTGCATTGTGGATTTTGAATATTTGATGTTGTTCATCTTTTGCATCATCATCAATAACTTGTACATCATTTGTAGTTGAAGAAGTAGGTGGTTCAACTTGTCTTGATGAGGTGGGTGATGTAGTATATTCCTTTGGCTTGATGTCGCCAATTTGCATGTTTTCCATGGCTTTGCGTAATCCTTCTTCTCCTACATCATCCAAATTTTCTTGCTCTTCTTGAGAGCCATTAGTTTCATCAAATTGCACATCACAAGATTCCTCAACCAAACCCGAATTTTTATTGAAAACTCTATAAGCTTTGCTATTTGAAGAATATCCTAATAAAAATCCTTCATCACATCGACTTTGAAATTTAGAGAGCCGAACACCCTTTCTTAAGATATAGCATTTGCACCCAAATACTCTAAAGTAGGAAATGTTCGGTTTTCTCCCAATGAGAAGTTCATAGGAAGTCTTTTTCAAAAGACGATGCAAATAAAGGCGATTTATGGCATGACAAGCGGTGTTAATAGCTTCCCCAAAATCTATCGGAGTATTATATTCATCAAGCATTGTCCTAGCCATTTCAATTAATGTTCCATTTTTCTTTCTACAACTCCATTTTGCTCCTGAGTGTAGGTTGTGGAAAGTTCATGCTTTATTCCAAGTTCATCACAAAATCTTCAATTTTAGTGTTTTTGAACTCGGAACCATTGTCACTTCTAATTTTCTTTATTTTAAAATCAAATTCATTTTGAGCCCTTTTTGAGAAACTTTTAAAAATTCCGGAGGTTTCGCCTTTGTCATTTAAGAAGAATACACATGTATATCTTGAGTGATCATCTATAATGACTAAACAATAGCTATTTCCTCCGATACTCTTATAGGTTGTTGGCCCAAACAAATCCATATGTAAGAGTTCCAATGGCCTAGATGTTGACATGATACTTTTGGAGGGATGAGAGTTTGCAACTTGCTTCCCGGCTTGGCAAGCACTACAAAGTCTATTTTTCTCAAACTTCACATCTTTCAAGCCAACAACTAAGTCATGTTTGAAAAGCTTTTTAAGTTGAATCATACCCACATGACCTAACCTTCTATGCCATAGCCAACCCAAAGATGTTTTTGCAATTAAACAAGTTTTTAAGCAAGACTCATTTGAAGTGAAGTCCACTAAATAAAGATTTCCAAATCTAAAGCCTTTGAAAACGATCTATTTTTCATTTTCTTTTGAAATAATGACATTTTCTTTAGAGAAAAAACAAGTTAAACCTAAATCGCATAATTGAGCAACGGATAGCAAATTAAAATTTAATGTTTCTACTAAAGATACATTGGAAATGGAAAGGTCATTTGAGATAGCGATTTTACCCAAACCAAGTACCTTTCCCTTGCTATTGTCCCCAAAGGTGATTTTCTCATTGCTTCCGCTCTCAAAGGTGGTGAGCATTTTCTGGTCTCCGGTCATGTGTTGGGTGCATCCACTATCTAACACCCAATGCCTTCCACCGATTTCTTACCTTTCTTGGGAATGTACCCAAGTCCTTTGTTGAATGAGCATCTTTGATCACTCAATAGTTTATCAAGGGTATTTTTTCCTTTGTATGCTCTTTCCAAGCTTTTGTTCAATTTTAACACTTGTTCTTTTAAATCTTTGTTTTCATGAACAAGTAAATCATCATGGATAAAAGATATAGCATTACTAGAATCAATATTAGAAGAGCATGGCATGGCAAGAAGTTCATCACATGATGTAGATATGCTAGATTTAGATACATTTACACTAGGCATTTCATTTATAATATCGCAAGTAATTCCAATGCTAGTGCAAGGTTTTTCATGGATAAGCAAATCATGAGCTTCCTTTAGCTCCTCATAAGATTCTTGTAGAGATATGTGTTCCCTCTTCAAGATCTTAAATTTTGATTTCTCTTTTCCAAGAAATTCATTTAATTCAGTAAGCATATCCACGAGATCATCATATGAAGGTTCATCATCATCAAGAAATTTTACCTTCTCTCCTTTTGCCATTAGGCATGTTGGAGTAGAGAAGAGCGATGGAGCCTCCTTGATTGCAATTCCGACAAGCCCCTTTTTCTTGGAGGACTCATCCTCACTTGAGTCGGAGTTGGAATACTCCTCTTCGGAATCCCACTCTCCAATGTGGGCTTCATTCTTGCCATCTTTGTGAAACTTCTTGAAAAGCTTCTTCTTAATTTCTAGAATGAAAGACAATTTAACAACTCATCAAAATTAAATTTAACAATCTCCGCAGCTACTCGGACGTCTGTAGGATCAAGGATACCGACTAGAGGGGGGTGAATAGGAGGTTTTTGAATTTTTCTTTTCTACTTAATTAATTTTCTTTAATTCTAATTTCTAGAATGAAAGACAATTTAAACCTACACAATTCTAGTCAAGCAAATAGCAATACTAGTTCTAAGACAAGCAATTTGATGACAATGGAGCAATTAATAGAGAGCAATAAGAAGGCAATAAGAGATGTACACACTTCGACGTTTTACCGTGGTATCGAAAACTTGCCGGTTCCCACTAATCCACGTTGAGGTTAGCACGAACCAATCGAACCGGCTCCACGAATTAAGCCGAAACACCTCGATCACTAGAGGTAGCTCTTCCCCGCTCCGGATAGGTGAGCTCCAACCTTCACAAGAAAACCGAGTCTTCTCACAATCTCCTTTGAGAAGATCACCGATCAAATCTTCGCCCAATCGTCCAGGTGTCGGCAAACACCAAGAGTAATGAATCACAAGCTTCACTTGATTGCCACCTAGTGCCAAGGATCAAACTATTGAATGCAATGCACCTTTTGGCTCAACTACCTCAAATAAGTGCTCAAGTGAGAAAAGAGGTGTGGAGTGAATGTCCAATGCTCAAGAATGATCAATAGAGTCTCTAGCTTCTATTTCTGAGCAGTGGTACGGGTATTTATACCTTCCACCTACCAAACTAGCCGTTTGGAACAAATTCCAGAAAAATCAAGGCGAGCGGAACTATCACGGCCCGAGGCCGTAGTACCGCCCCTATCTCGACGCAGCAGAACGGCTATGTCGAGCCTCTGCGAGGACCGTTGGACCGTCGGCGCAGGTACTACCGACGTTGTAAGTCCGTACTACCGCCACCGGTAGTATCAAGAAAGTCGGCGCAGACTACCGCTTGAGCCGAGCTCCAAAAGTCGCTCTCGGAAAAAGGCTCGATTCCCTCCGAACTACACATGGCCGGTAGTACCGCTCGACAATGAACTACCTCTTTCCTAAAAACTCAAAGGGCATCCGGAGGGTGCTCTTTGGAGAAAAGGTCCGCCCCTCCGAACTACACATGGCCTAGTACAGCTCGACAATGAACTACACGCCTCAAATTTTGGAATCGCATCCTGAGGGTGCTCTCGAAAAAGGTTCCTCGGGTTCGAACTTCGATCCCAGTAGTTCCGATTTCTCTTACGGAGCTACCGCTCAACGGTAGTACCGACGTTGAAATTTGCGGAACTACCGCTTGTCCAGACAGAGTACAGTTTTGGTTTTTAAACAGATTTTTCAAGTATGCATGATCCTAGCTTGATCCATTTAGCACATAAAATTTGCTACCAAGTTACTTGCCATGATCCCTCTTTATGGTACGATTATTTAACATATAATCCGGTCTTCCACCATTTCTCCTAAGACCGGTAAAAATCAAAAAGGGATCCTATTCTACACATACCTTTGTCTTGAGCCAAGTTTGATCTTCAACTTAATCCTTTGGCTTGCATTTGTCAATCATAAATGGAATTAACCTTTAAACACTCATTAAACATGTTAGTTCCATATTCACATAAACTCATTAATTACCAAAATTATTTTTAGGGGCCTAGATGCTTTCAACGTCGTCCGATCTCAGTAGCAATTCGTACATCGTCAGATCCCCGTCGACTTCGCACTCAAAATCGAACCTCGATCGCCCACCCAACTTCATAGTTGTGACCAAAACTACGGAGTACGACTACTCAGGAGTCGTTGACGTTACGACTGTGCTGTGGTTTACGATCACGTTGTGGTTTACAACCACACTTAATACCCGGTCTCAGTAGTCGTAACTTGATTACGATCACGCCTTCCAGCTCTAGAAGCACCTCCGCTCGTAAGCAAGATTTGTGCCAACACAGACCACCCGAGTACTCGTAGAGTTCTCCGAGTACGTAGCGATGACTCGATAAGGACCAAGCCCTCTATGAATAGTAAAACCCGCGATAAACAGTATCAGACCCATTACTGTTCACAAAACCCTAATATATATATATATATCCATTTCAATCATTTCAAACCCATCTATCCATTCCTCATCTCCGTTTTCGCATACCAAACTCCTATAATCCCCAAATATATTTTATTTGATTTTTCTAGATATTATTTCTTTATTTTATTTCTTTTATTCATAGCTCAATCCTTCGAGCATGGAATTGATTCGTTTCTTTTGCTTTGCGATAGCACATGACGTCATAAACCAACCAACACAGGAAGGAGAAGCTTAAGTACAAGCACAAGACTTAGAAGAATACAAAATCATAGAATACGTTGATCCACAAAGCAAGTCACATGTCTTTGATCATATTAAACCTACATTCCTTTAAATATTTATTTGCCGGTATTTTCATTACATTATATTTCTTGTACAATAAATGTTTAGAATAACATGATATTGAAAAAGCCCTATTTAATTTGATGGCCATTTCACCTTGACAAGACTTAGTAATACTAAATATATTATCTAAGTAATCATGGTAGATCAGGCACTCAACAGTTTTATACTACTAAGAGACTTGGCACTTTGCTGGTAGAATTTAAAAAAATGGTTCTAGGGTAAGGAGACATCATGGGAAGCCACAAGATGGTCAGGTCCCATAACTTTATCCTAGAGTGGAGGCTTGGACTGGAAAGGTGGCAGTGCTTTATAGGCACTGAAACAAGGGTTTGTGGATGGAAGTTGCCTCGGTGAAAATATAAGGACTAGAACCTTGTGTCAAGTAAAGAACATAGTGGTCGCTCAACCACAAGCGTTGATTCGTCAAACCTGGTTTTGTAGCTGCTCAAGTTCAATTGAATATCTACAAAGGGTGGAGGGAGACTGAGGGAGTTTTGTTGGTATGGGAGGGGGGAAAACATACTTAACAATAGTAGATCCGCTTTGAATCGGGCGAGACAGTAGGCCACCCGAGTTTGTTGGGAAACCATACCTACTGGGTAGAGGCTATATAAAGAATTGAGTAGTGAAAAACCTTGTTTTCTTAACTCTGTCGCATGAGTTAGAGAATCTTGTAGGTAAGGCTGGGCAACTCTCTAGAGCCATTTATTAATGGTATTCAAATATGTCGTGCTTCCGGTAAATGAAGTTGTATTTAATGGGTATTTCAATAGCGAAGCATAAGGAGATTTGGAAATGATTTGAAAATGTTGAAGTCTGGTAATCAAGTTTTGAAACTCCAGTTCCTTAAGAAGTTATTGTTCTTTTGTGTTTAAAAATGTTTACAAATAAAACTGCATCCACAACTACTTAATCAAACTCATATATTCTCATCCCTTGGAAATCATGGCAAGTAGTTATATAGCATTTTCCTATGTGACTTATTGAGTACGGTTGGTTGTACTTAGTCTTGCTTCATTTTACATCAACACATAGATCAAGATAAGGAAGGATGTTATAAGTTTTTGTGTTAGGGTTACGACTGCACTCAAGCGTTCTTGTGGGAGTTTTCTTCGGATTTTCTGACTGTAAGTTTTGGGCTTGGACGCCCTTAAACCTATTAAAATTGACTGTTAGGTCTTAGTTTAATCAAATTAACCCTTTTGAAATGTTTGTAAGTAGGCATGATATTTCTTCTGTTCGCAACTGAACTCTTGAGCTATTGCGAGACGTACGGCGGCCCTGTTTCCAAAAACGGGGTCGTTACAAGATCGATGCACAATAAATAGGAGAGCGTAAAAAATAAGGTCTTAATCTGTAACACCCGTGATACTTTAAAAAAATGAGAAAAAAGCTTAATAATACACATATAAAAAGCATAATAATACACATATAAAATAAGATAACGTTATAAACATTTAATACACAATAAATCAACATTCATATTATATTTTTACTGCCATCTTTCTACTACTAGTATAATATACTGTAAAAAATCTTAAATAAAAGACACAAGTTTATTTGCTGAATCTACTTACAGTAGGCTTTTTGTATCACCAATGTAATGAATAACATTATCTTATTTTTCAACCATCTCTTGATGAATATGTGTATTTTTAAGTCTTACACTTTTATGAAATTGTTCGTAAAACGTGTGCGACTGTTATGTCTAGGCTCTATTTTAGGGTGTGATGTCCCTCCATTCCCTTTTAATTATCATCTCAGGCATCAATATGATATCCAAACTCCAATGTACAATATTGACCATTATTTTTCTAATATGTTAACAAAATTATTGGAGAGGTATGGTATGGAAGGTGTTTATATTTTCCATCCATTAATACCATTTTCATGTGAAAAATTTAAGAGTTTTAGTTAGACCTGGCCAAATGGGCTGCCCGGCATAGCACGAGTCTAGATAGGGCATAGCTCGATTAGGCCCAACACGGCTAGCCCAATAAGTTATAGTGTCGTGCTGTATCGGCCCGTGTGCCCGCCCTTCGACCTAGGCACAACACAAAGAGGGGTTGGTGAAGAATCTAGTTACTCTATTATGAGTTAATGGTGAGTTTGTGTAATTAATAACAATTGATTTGTTAGACTAATATTTTTCATGAGTTGGTGAGATAAATTAGGTCCCATGATAACGACGATTTAGGAAGACGTCATGAGTTAATTGTCATCAAGTCAAGGTTTAGGACGAAGGATGTCATCATGTATTGATGGTCATCAAGTCGAGAGGATGCACATCAAGACAAGAACCTAGATTTGAAGTGAAGATGCTTGTCATCAAGCTTTAAGAAGATGTGCAAAGCAAAGATACAACTAGCATAAGCAAAGGTAAAACAGTGCAACAACAAGTCTATAATGGGTACGACCTACCTAATTAATTTACATAGACCGAGCGCGGGTTGCGCCATTCGGTGAAATATAGGTCGTGTCAGTGATGTAAGCCATCGTGCGGTGCAAGAGAGGGCCTCTGGAGCGGTGGTGTAACCCCACAGCGGTAGAAACCTCAGCGGGTGTAATCTCGTTGGGAAGATGTATTGTAAAAGTCATGTGATGGTCTTCTTGATTTGCATGTCCAAGAAAACATGTGCAATATGACAAGTTAAATATCTCTTGTGGGTAAAGTGTACGTCCTCTAGAGAGTGAAAACTGTTCGAACAACCGTGCCCATGATCATGGACAGGTATGAGAATTTACCCGAGTTAGTGTCTATTTACAAAAGAATCTTTATGATTGGGATGGAAAATAGAAACTGTGGTCGGAACCTTGACTTTGATTTTTTCTGAGTGGTTAGAACCCAATGAATATAAAGGATGATTGGAACCTAAGAAATAAATATAGCATATGGTGAATAAAACCATACTCTATAACAAAATGGATGAAACCTACACTACTACTATTATTGCATATTCTTACACTATTTAAAATATGGTTTAGTTAAAATACTAAGTCTCAAGTTTTTCTACTTATTATGTTATTATCGTATTATGTGTGGTGGCTTGATAAGTACCTTCGTACTCATTGTTATTTGATTAAGAATGAAAGAGAAAAACCCTACGGTCATCTAAAGGCATGTGCTAGACTAAAAGATGATGATGCCAAGAATTAGGTCGCGAGCACTAATTGATTACCTGTGGTATATCTTGAGAGTTCTACCTATGTGATGTTTTAATTTTCGTTGCTATTCTTTAAAGGTTTTGGCGTAATTGGCATATGCGTAAGTCTATTATTGTATTAGTTATATTTTTGTAAGATATCTATTGATTTAGAGAATAGTAGAGTAAAAACATGCGAGATTGCAGACGATAAATCCGTGGTCGCACGTTAGCGTATACTAGCGGTTTAAAGTTTTCAAAATCTGACTCTTAGGTATCATTGAGCATAAAAAATGACACATTAGATTGGGCAGGAAGGAGTAATTACACCCTAATAAATTAAGCTGTGTTCATTGGGGTTGGGAAGCTATCTTATCACGTATACTAGTGTGGCGTGGCCTCGAAACAGATGGGTAATCTCGTGGGCCCAGTAGTCACAGCGTGCCACAAGTGAACAACGTGCGTCATGTGCGCTTAACCAGCGTCCAAATCATGGCCTTTGTCGCCTTCCGCTCCTCACCCGACCGGCCTAACCCCTCCACCGAAACAACTTTTTTTGCAGCGCACTTTACAGAAACGTTTCGCACGGTCAGGAGCGGAACCAGGGCCCCGGACAAAGCAGATTTTAATTTAGTGTATAGTCTAAATAAATTTAGTCTAATTTAAAATATTATTTTCATGATTCAGTTTAGACAGTTTAGATTATTTCATTATTGAACCTGGGGCGTAGCTAAATCCTAGTTCCGCCACTGCACACGGTAGCTATATTTCATCTAAATTTGACTGTTGATATCCATTTTACAAATCTAGCTTTTTTTTCTGAGCTCAATAGTCATAACAGACGATATATGTCATCTACCGTGCTACAAGAACTCGACAGCACCTGCTGATCCATAGTTGTTGGATCCATAGTTGCTTGGCAGCAGGAGGCAGGTAAGTAGGCCCATGGTTAACGCTAACTAAATACAATTAGTACTATTTAAGTATAATTAGCACTAATTAAGTGCAAGAGCTAATTAATTACATGCCTGATCGGTGTTCCATTGAGCTAAGGGAACTCCATAGGTACAAAAATAGATATCTACGAGCTAACTTTGAAGAAAAAAGTAACTATAGTGTTATTTATGTGAACAGTTTCACTTTACCGTGGCAATTTCCTACCTACCAAATAGGCTTAGGCTTATTTAACATAATTAAATTTAAAAAAAATAAAAAAATAAAAAATATGTTAGCCCATCACAGACAACGCAAACGAATACGAGAAAAAAAAGAACCGACAAAAAAACTCAAAAAAAGTCAAAAATTCAGAAAAAGACGAAATTATAAATAGTGCAAAAATAAGCTTAAGCTTTAAGCCATAAGCTATATTGAGCAGGGCCTAAGACTGATTACCATGGCCTTTTTTTAAAAAAAAGAGTGACTACCATGACCAAATGGGGTGTTTTTTCTAATACAATTAGGAGATGTATTTGCCTCTATTTAATTCGAGTAAGCTGCGTTTTATGTTATGGTAGCTTTTTTGAAATAATTTTATTTTGTTTTATTTTTAGTATATTAACTAATTACAGCATATTTTCAAATCCCTTGTCATTTAATCCTCTGTTTAAAATATTTTAAAATAAATGTCTACGCGACTTCTTACCAAACAGCACCTTGCCTAAAAAAAATTGCATGCGACACTATTTAAAAATAAATGTCTACGCAACTTATTACCAAAAAGAACCTTGCATCCTAACGCTGCATTTATTTTCAAAAGAAAAAACTTTGAACGCACCCACGACAACGTGGCGTTGCAACGTTCATTTGCATTACCCATGTTCATGGTGTTGCAGGCATAATTTTTAAATAAAAGTTGGTGGAGGGTTTTATTTAAAAATAAATCATGAAATAGCTTATTTAATGAAAAATCCATATTTTCAAAGTTGAAAAAGAAATTTCTACTAGTTAGTAAAGATTGTTTTGTCTAAAAGTAGACTACATAGCTCAGTGCAACACATATTGACGTTAAACTGGCCATAAGAAAGTAAAACAAATAAGCTGCCTATGGGCCTGTTCTTCAGGCCACAAGTCGGTCGGCTTTTAGCAGCCGTTACAGTATCTAACTTTTAAATGTAGTATTTTTTCAAGATGGAGTCTACAAGTTAAACATAGTACACGTTAAAAACTTAACATCTGTACCAGCCAAAATCACAAATAAGTATGATCTCTCCGTAATCTGTACCGTAAACAGTCAAAATTAAAAAATTTCAACCAAAAACCATAAACCGTAGCTAAAAAGAACATGCCCTATATCTTTTCTTACAGTACCTTGATCTTCTCATGGGGGGAAGAGAGAAAAACACCTAGACATATTTCACGTCTACTTCATGGAGCCAAAACATTCCCATATCTTTCTAGCCTCGAATCTTCAGATGAACTGTCATATTATGAACCATATATTCGCTAACCATCTAAGCCAACTAACGGGGTAGTTAATTATCAAAGCTTATTCGCACACAGTGCGCATCAAAGATGCCACCTAATTAATTCTTTCTGCTTAAACTCACTGGTTGTTATGGAATCAAAGAATTTATTTGCTGCAAACATCGAAAGCGCGTAGAACAGAGCAAACAAGATGAGAATTAAAAACAATAATTTCAGCTTTCGACCTCTTTTCGCTTAGAGTAAGCATCGACCCATCCGAACTCCAAACAAACAAGTAAAGCTCTACTTCAAGCTGCTTCAGCTTTTCGCTTTTAAAATCCAGAAGCCACTTAGAACGTATTGATTTCTTAAATTTGGCCTTTTTGGTTTTTGGCTTTCTCTTTTTTTCTTTTGGCTTTTAGAAGCCAGAAGCCACTTAGAATGCATATGCTTTTTAAATTTGATTTTTTTTTGTTTTTGGCTTTCTCTTTTTTCTCCTTTATTTCTTTGCATTATTCATGACGATAGATCTGTGCAAATTTAAACTAAACCAAACCGGTCAACTCGGTTTGACTGGTTTTCGGTTTGGGATTTAGTTTTTTGGTTCGGTTTTTCCGGTAAAAACATTTAAACCGAACCGGTCAACTCGGTTTAATCGGTATTCGGTTCGGGATTTAGTTTTTTATTTTTTTAGTTCGGGTTTTAGGTAAAAATCGACTGAAAACCGAAAAAACCGAAAATGGCTACTAGCGTGCGCTCGGTGGGATTTGAGAACCCACATCGATGGGGTTTGAGGCGAGCGGCTGTACCGACTGAGTTAGGAGTGTTGGTTGTCATTGAATGTTGGGCCTATTCTTTTCCTCCGAAGCTAGTGGCTTTTGGTTTTTGCTACAGTACTAAATTTCAAACGGAGTATTTTCTCAAGACGGGGTCTACAAGTTAAACGATGTACACGTTAAAAGCTCAATATCTATACCATCTAAAATCGCAAGTGAGTATCTCTCTCCGTAATCTGTATCGTAAACAGCCAAAATTCAAAAATTTCAGCCAAAAGTCATAAGCCACAGCCGTTGCCAAACAGGCGCGTTATGTCCTACTCCTACAGGCGGTCTGTAACATACCGATTGATAGGCAGCAATGTCAATCCTACAGACCGATTGATACTTGATAGGGAGCAATGTCCATCATTAGAGAAAATATGACAGTTCTACATACTCACAATATATTAGAGTACTTCTAAAGTTCTAATTATATTGCTACTAGTATATATTATCGTCTGCTTGTCTCGCTAGTTGCTATATCGTTTGCATTTGCGTCAACTTTTGTAAATATGATATTTACTGACACCGTACCGAACTAAATTGGAAATTACCGATATCGAATCGTATTTTTAAAAATATCGTATTTACCGAACTAACAATACCGTATATATCGTATTTACCGAACCATATTTCCCAAAATAACCGAATGAACAACCCTACGTGACGATATAACATTTTTCTTATTTTTTGACTTTAAAAAACTAACAGTCTTTATAATATATTTGTAATTAAAAATTAATAGCTAAAACCAAAAGCCGCTCCGCTTATTTCGGCTTCAGCTTCTAGCATCTGGCTTATTTTTTACTATTCATAAATTTCGTTTTTTTCTGAACTTTTGGCTTTTTTGAGTTTTTTTGCCTGTTCTTTTTTCCTGTATTCGTTTGCGTTGTCCGTGATGAGGTAGCATATTTTTTTATTTTTATTTCTTTAAATTTAAGTATATCAAATAAACCACCTTCAGCTATAGTAAAATTTCAGCCACTACAATGTAATTTTAGTCATAAATCATAACTTTTTCGCCCAACTGAGCAGGACCGGTCAGAGTGGCCCACTTTTAAAGCTCCAAGCTTTCTCAAAACACAGTACCCCATTCCTTCTCCTTTTTCTTCAATTCGTACCAACTTTTTCCCCCTTTATTTTCCTCACAAGATTTTTAAATTCGTGCCTCCGTGTGTGTATTAGTCGCTGTCACGACTCACGATCGAGGGGGCGCGCCAATTGCGGTGACCACCACCTCTAATCCACTCCCGCGGTCGCTGCGCCGAGCTGTTCTTGCTCTGTCCCCCTGTTCCGAGATTTGATTCTTTAGACGCGGATTCCTGTGCCGCAAATACTTCTACGCAAGAAGAAACCTCGGCTTCTGCAGTTCTTGTGCTCTGGATCGGTGGAAAAGTTTGGAGCTTTGCGGGTTCAGAGCTTTAGGATCTTGTTCGGTAAGCCTCTCTGCCTTGGTTCTTGGTTCGTTGTGTTGGGGTTGGGAGGCTTGCTCATGTGACCTTTCGTGGATTAAATCGTTGTTGCTTTTGTGAAAGATTAGGGATTGTCTCTTGTTTCTGGATTCTTTTTTGGTAAGAGATTAAGAATTTGATCTTATAGTGAAAATCTTGCCCGTTTGGATCTGAAAGTGGCGCAACAGTGCTTGATGTAAGCTATGGGGAGCTCATTTCTCACGAGTGCTCTACTTCTGCGCTTCTGATTTTAGCAATCTGTTCGTGTTCTTCGATTCAGCAGATTTCTTCACTGATATTTTTTTACAGAAAACAATTAGTGGAGTTTAGAATTTGCTGTTCTTGTTTATCGCTTCCTTTTGTCTAAATTGGTGGAAGGATCCATTGTGACGATACCAAATCCTGGGTGCTGTAGCTTCCTTTTCTTTTTCCCCGGGCGCGGGTTGGTCCTGTTACTTTTGGATGGTCCTCTCTTTTTACCCAATTTGCTTGCATCAAGAATCTCCTCTCACTGCTTCCAGTGTCACCAAAGGGACCGGCCATCTACCTTGTCCTGCAATTCTTGCGTCTGGATTGGATTGGGAGTAGAAAGAGGTCAACTTTGTGTCAAAGGAACATTTTCTTTTATTTTTTTTTGCATTGCTTCTTTTTTTGCCCCCTTCTGCTGTTCTTTGTTGAGTTTCTATTCATCTATTGTTTGGTTTGCTTGTAAATTTAGTTTTGATTTCATTTCCTTTTCTTGAATGATTATGAGTTTGTGGATTCCTGGATGAGTAGTGGATAAGTTTCTATTTGATTCGGTATAAATCTTTGTTGTTTGTTTTGCTTGGTTTTGATACAAGTGCTCTTCTTGGGTTTTGCTTGCAGGTTCAGTTTTTGATTGGTTTCATCTGAAGGAAGAACTTGACTAGACATGGGGCAGTGTTGCAGCAGAGCTACGTCCCCGGATTCTGGCCGGGGAGGAACCAATGGTTATGGCTATTCTCACCAGCCAAAACCAGCGCAAACACCTCCTAGTTACAACCATCCTCAGCCGCCACCACCAGCCGAGGTGAGGTACACACCGCCTGCGATGAACCCTCCGGTAGTCCCACCGGTGGTTGGCCTGCCGAAGCCAGCACCAGACACGATTCTTGGCAAGCAGTACGAGGATGTGCGCTCGGTCTACTCCCTTGGAAAGGAACTTGGCCGGGGGCAGTTCGGGGTGACATACCTTTGCACTGAGATTGCTACTGGTAGGCAGTATGCTTGCAAGTCCATCTCCAAGCGAAAGCTTGTGAGTAAGGCCGACAAGGAGGACATTCGCCGGGAGATCCAGATCATGCAGCACCTATCTGGGCAACCAAACATAGTCGAGTTCCGGGGAGCATATGAGGACAAGAGCAATGTGCATGTAGTGATGGAGCTCTGTGCAGGCGGGGAGCTGTTTGATCGGATTATCGCTAAGGGGCACTACTCAGAGCGTGCGGCTGCTATAATGTGCAGAGCAATTGTGAATGTTGTGAACATTTGTCATTTCATGGGAGTGATGCATCGTGATCTGAAGCCGGAGAACTTCTTGCTTGCGACCAAGGAAGAGAATGCAATGCTCAAGGCGACTGATTTTGGGCTCTCATTCTTCATTGAAGAAGGTAATGTGAATAATATATCACCTGCATATGCTTGAGAATTGCTCCTCTTGTTGCGTATAATAGCAATTGGACACATATTTTTTTCTTAACTTTGATCTGCTGAATTTCATAGACTCATGCTGATTTTCGTATTGCTGGACCACCTAGCTACGGCTGGAATTTCATAAATGGTCTGATTTGGATGGTTTGGAGGTCATGGTATTGTTTATTGGGAGTTATTATGGGCGCTTCATGCCATTGTGGACATGTTATGTTTAACCTTTTTGTGACTGTAAACATATCATGCCATAATACTTCCAAAGTTCCAATAACTAGACAAAGGTGGTTCTTTGACAAAGGTAGTTCTCTATACTGTCGATCACCTAGGCTTCACAAAGAACCAGCCAAAACTGGTGATTTTCAGGCATGTTCAGTTTGAGGGGTTATAGCTCAGAATTGAAAAAAAAAAGAAACAGCTGGTTCTATCTTCTATGACAGTTAATTAATAGTGGGGTACTAGTGTACTACTGCCAGCTTAGCACCTTTTGAATTTAGACTGGTTTTGAGAACCCCAATCTCTATTGCTTGGATTAAAATATGAAATTGTATACCAATTAATTGAATTTTAGGGGAAATCTGTAACAATTTAGCATCAATATTGGTCCTTATATCTTTCAGTCTACTGCCTGCATCTTTGTATGATATGAGCTAACTCTTTTCTTAGAACTGTAGTAGCAATTTCTACAAAAATTTAAAGATAAAATGCACCTATTAGCACTTTAGCAGGCAAAAAATGGCCAATTACTATTGAATATCGATGCATGATAGAATTCATCATGTCAAAGGAATATTCTAGGAGCACTACAACTGCCATACCAGTGTGTTAAATTGTTCATACTTCAATGGAGGAATGACATTGCAACCACCACCCCATTGCTGAAGCACTTCAAACTATTGGAAAGTCCTACCTGGATACAGAGGGTGTCTGACTGCTTAACCATTGACTTTTTATTGACCCCTAGTAGTGCAAGACCGCAAATACAAGGTTCCAACATCCCGCTAGGCAACTGTTCTGGTTGACCTGAGCAGTGGAAGGGGCTGTTCGTGCGAGAGATTACAGAGTAACAAAAACGCACGTGCGATTTTTGCCGATATAAATGAAGTCGGTACAATATGTACTATAATTAACTAGTAGACCATATTTTGAAAAGATATTCCGTTTAAAAGCTAGTTACTGTAGAAAAGACAAAAGTAGAAACCAAAAACTGAAAAAGAACAGGGCCAATAGGGCTTCTACTTACAAAATTTTGGCCGCACTGTACTGTAGCTGTCATTTGCAAGTTGCCCACCTGATCTGTTATGTTTTGTAACAATAATCTCGATTTACCATATGGAAGCTAGGATGTATCTCTCCTAAGATTGTGTGTCATGGAGGTACTGATATAAGTAAGCAGTACTTTCAAATTCGATAAAAAGTTGGATCTTCTGAGACAGAAATCGGCATGAAATGTAGTATTATTACTCATTTTTCCAATACATCAGCTGCTAGTTACCATTATGAAATCTACAAGGCCAGATGCTGGTGATAGTAAATTTGCTGTCAGTGCTCGTTACTATTGGAGTGATATATAACTGTTGTGCACTTCTCAAGTATAATAGCGATGTTGGTGTGGTTGGGTGTGATGGTGGAGGAAGACATCTCCTCTGTTTTCTTATTCCTTTTTTATATTTTCATCATTGTCATCTCCTATACTGACTACGACATGCTTCCATGATCTCTTTTCTGACTTCGTGCTAGCTGATATATATCTCGAGAGTTCATCATATGGTTCTGAAAACATAACCGCTAGTTAACTACCTTCTTTCATTTGATAAGCTAGTTTGTCTAATTCTTAATCAATCAAAGAGAACTTAGGCGATTAATATTACAAGAGCATGAGTTTCCAACTTTTCTGTGGTTATTATTTGGAAATTATCTCATGCAATATAACCTTTTGTTGATGTATACTAAGTTACTAACTGCCTTTGAAATACATCAGGAAAAATGTACAGGGACATCGTTGGAAGTGCTTATTATGTTGCTCCTGAGGTCCTTAGGCGAAATTATGGGAAAGAGATAGATGTTTGGAGTGCGGGCGTTATTCTGTACATTCTTCTCAGTGGTGTGCCTCCATTCTGGGCTGGTACATTTGCCTGTTTACATCCACTTTTGAATTCATGTATACAATTATGCAGTAATATTGCCGTTATGCTGCTATTCATCTTCTGTTTTGCTTTGTAGAAACTGAAAAGGGAATATTTAATGCTATTCTGCATGGGGAGATTGACTTTGAAAGTCAGCCGTGGCCATCAATTTCTGAGAGTGCTAAAGACCTGGTTAGAAAGATGTTGACACAAGATCCAAAGAAAAGAATTACTTCAACCCAAGTTCTTCGTATGCTTCTTGACCATACATTAACCGCCGAATTTTAGTTCCTTTGGCAAAAAATAATGTTTTGTATATTAAATGCTTGACCAGAACATCCATGGCTCAGAGAAGGAGAAGCATCTGACAAACCTATTGACAGCGCTGTTCTTTCTAGGATGAAGCAATTCAGAGCAATGAATAAGCTGAAAAAAATGGCACTGAAGGTTATTATCCTCGTAGTGATGCTTAATTGGCTGCCTTTTCTTTTCTCCGGTGCTTATAAGCAAATGCGTATGCAGGTTATTGCTTCAAACCTTAATGAGGAAGAGATCAAGGGACTAAAGCAAATGTTCATGAACATGGACACAGACAACAGTGGGACTATCACATATGAAGAACTCCAAGCAGGGTTAACCAAACTTGGATCAAAGCTGTCAGAGACCGAAGTAAAGCAGTTGATGGATGCTGTATGCACCAATCCTGAACTATTACAGTATGTTTTCGAACCTTGATTTTCTTGAGTTTGTGTGCTTACCTTCTGACCCATTCCAGGCTGATGTGGACGGCAATGGATCCATTGACTATGTTGAATTCATCACAGCCACAATGCATAGACACAAGCTCGAAAAAGACGAGCATTTGTTTAAGGCATTCCAGTATTTTGACAAAGACAACAGTGGGTGAGTATTCTAAACTGTCACTTCACAAAAATTGACTGTCACAAGTCACAGTATTTGTTTTTTTGGTCAAATCTTGTCTGATACATGATCATCAAATCTTGTCTTTGATACATGATGATGTATCAGTTATCACAGACTCACAGTTTCACATTTTATTATCAGTAACTGCTCACTAGTATAGTACCATCATTTTAAACAAAAGATAGTTGTACAGTTTTGACATAGAGGGTTACCTTGATTTTATGCAGCTTCATCACGAGAGATGAACTGGAATCTGCTTTGATCGAGCATGAAATGGGCGATGCAAGTACCATAAAGGACATTATATCAGAAGTTGACACAGATAATGTAAGTTCACAAATTATCCATTTTTTTCAGCTACACTGTTTATTCCTTCCATCTTCTTGATGGTGTTCTTTTGGGTATTACAGGATGGGAGGATTAACTACGAGGAATTTTGCGCAATGATGAGAGGAGGGATGCAGCAGCCTATGAGGCTCAAGTAGTCAGTTTGCTTGTAGAAATTATGTACCATTACATTAGTAACTTTTCTTCGTTCTTTTTTCGTGATTAGTCCACGGATAAAAGTTTACTCTGGACGTTGCGTTTGCATTGTTGAGATGACTCTGTATATCTTCTGGCTTTGCCCGTGTATTGTGTTTCTCGTGTGTTTTCAACGTCCTTCGTTTTGTAAGTTCGCTTATGCAAGTACATCTAATAAAAGAGCATTTTTGCACCACAATTTTGCCGAGTTTTTGTAAATAATCCATTTTTATTTAGAAATACAGAAATATAACCACGTTTTAATTTTTTACGGAAATAGCCTTCAGTCGTCTAACCATCGAGCAACACGCAGACAGTAGGTGGACAGTTGGGTGACATGAATGCAGTAGCCTAACGGTTGGGCAACTGGACCCTGTCGTCCAACGGTCGAGCGACTGGACCTTCTATCGTCTAAGGGTACAATGACTGGTTGCCATATATAATTGGCCGCTCGGCTGAGCGCAACCTCCATCTGCTGACGCCGAGCGAAAAAAAGAGAAAGAGGAGAAGGGGAAAGAAAGAAGAAGAGAGGAGAGGGAAGAAAAAGAGGGAGGAGAGGGGAGGGAGAAGGCGAAGGAGAGGAGGTTCCGCTACTTCTGTAAAGTAAAAATATTGCTATGTTTAGTCATTTTTTGTATTAAGTAAATAGTTTGCTTAATGTAAAATTAGCATCCGTAGAAAATATAGTTGTAAAAAAGAATAATATAACTTTGATTGGTATTTTGTTGTGAATATTTAGCTAGGAGGATCTCGTGGCATATTAGAGTAGTGGAAAAAGTTTGGTTAGTCATGTGAAAATACAAAACATTATTAGATAATATTTATGATTAATTAGGAATGAATTTAATGTCGAAAGTATATTGAAAATTCACGCTTACCCTTAAAACTAATATATTGGCATTTAAATCAGTATGCCACATACTTAATTATTTAATTAATTTTGTCAACGTCATGTAAATTCTAGCAGCCTATTAGTATTAGGAATTATGTATAGTAGGAGAGAGCTCGAGTAGAGAGAGAAGAGCGGCGGTGGTGTGCGTTGGAGCAGATAGGGAGTTGATGCGTACTGGGGCAGAGGAAAGGGAGCGGTGTCAGTGCGAATGAGGAGGGGTTACGCCATGAGGGGAAATTAACCGATATGAAGATGCCCGCACGTTAATCGTAGCCTCTGCCTTAGGGAATGAACAACGTCTTAACCATACTGTAATGTAGTTGTTCACGGTAGGCGAATCGCCATAGAAATGTAAATTATAGTACAACAGTAGTTACATAATGTGTGATGTGATTTGATTAGTTGCAAAATTGAAAATATTTACAGTCAGACATTAGCAATGCCGATATCCACTACATTGAAAGTGTATTATGGTGTCGGCGCCATTCGTAAAGGTTCGAACGGTGTTGACTTGAGCAGTTTTGCGCAAACAATTCTCATACACCCGGACAAGGGCTTTGGAGCTGGTCTCCCGCGCATATTAGATAGGAGTTGAGAAGATTGATGTGCACTGTTGTATGGAAGGGTTTTGTCGAAGGCTGCTGACGCCGTGGATACGAGTGTGTGTTGTTTGTGCAAGCATGCCCAAAAGAAGTTGTACAAGGCTCTGCCGACGGCTATCATCTGGGTGGTGGGAGTAGCTCAGACGCCTAGCATGTTGGTCAAGAGGAGGACCCGGAGGTCGGTGTTACGAGGTTGCGGAGGATGTTGATCGTGACGAGACCGATGTGGTAAATGCAGGAGAGGAAGATCGGTCACTGCATGCTGAACCTACAAGACAGGCTGATGAAGGGAGCATATAGAGTACATAGTGTATCAAATAAAAAAGCGATGACTGGATAGCCTAGACTAAAGAGGAAGCTGTACAGGAGGACGATGAAGACAGTTTCGATGAGAACGAAGCTCCCATCCCCTAGGAATGGAACAAGTTTGACGCTGAGGGTGTTGCTGCGCATGACGAGCATGAATCACTGTGGGAGTACCGTGGCACAAAGATTCAATTGCACTCAATGTTTGCTGATAAGGCATCGTTGCAGGATGCCATTAAGCTGTGGGCCATGTCCATACAACAGATGTTTTGGGTCGTCAAATCTAGTCAGGAGCAGTACACCGTGAAGTGCGAGCATGTTGGTTGTCTTTGGTGAGTGCACGCACATAGACGGAAGTATGAGACTCACTGAATTGTCTCGAAGGTGGAGCCGCACTCGTGCATTCTCAGTAGTGTTTTGCCGAGGCATCATAAACTAACATCCGCCTTCATAGCCAATTTGATGTATGGAGAGATAGTGAAGAAGAAGGATATAGAGGCCACGCATATCATAGTGGCCATCGAGAAGAAATTCAAGTATAAGATTAGCAACACGAAGGCGTGACATGCGAAGCAGAAGGCTTTGGAAAAACGGTTCGGGTCTTTTGAAGCGGCGTACGACAACCTTCCTCGTATGCTTTGGGTGCTACAGGATAAAACCTCAGACATATACACTACTGTGAAGGACAAGCCATCTACAAGGCCCCCAGATTTTGCGATATTGCAGAGAGCCTTCTTAGACTTTGGTGCGTGCATCGAGGCATTTAGGCATATGCTACATGTGATCTCAGTTGACAGGACCTTTTTGATCTACAAATACGAGGGCCAGATCCTTACGACCATTGGCGTTGATGGCAATAATCAAATTATGCCTTTGGCCATCACATTCGTCAAAAGTGAGAATTACGACAGCTGGTTGTGGTTCCTTCGACATTTGAGTCAAATCTCGTTCTAGTGTATGCGTAATTCATGATTGCCACGCCGGGATGGTGAAGACTATAAGAAAACTTCAGCAAGACCCCGAGGAACCATTTCCTTAGCCTATGGCGGTGTGATCGACGGTCGCCGGCGAGTTGGCCTGGCCTCGCCGGCGCTGGAGCAAAAGAAAGGGGAGGAGAAGCAAACGGGGGGCAAGGGAAGAGAAGCAATGCCAAGCTCAATCTTTCCACAGGCGGCGCCGTCGGCTTTTGATGGAATTGGGGAATTTTGGCATTTTGCAGATTAGTCCTCGAAGAATCTAGGGTTTATAAGGAGGTCCTTCTCCATTAGTGTTTTCTTCTATTTTGGCCCTTAGAAACTCTGATTTCTTCGCGAAAAGATCTTACGCATCCGTGATGATGCACACATTTGTACAGAGCAGTCCTGGAAAGCCAAATTTGTCGTTTATGATATGAGGAACAGATGGTGCATTCGCCACCGGGGAGCCAACTTCTTCAAGTAGTTCCCGAAACGACCGTTGATAAAGCTATTCAAGAGTCTAGCTATGCAAAACCAGCAGCGCAAATTTGACGCTTTATGGGCATTGTTAGATGAGCACACTAGAAAGTACGTCGACGAGAGGAACAAGGAACCGGCTATGCTTAGGGCGGCACAACCTGAATGCCTCACACCACTGGCTAAGCCTGACCCTGCTTGTCCGAGAAGGAGGAGCTCGTGGAACGTCAAGTGCTTCTCCCAGTGGATCAAGGTTGAGCCATTGGAGAAGTTGTCCCTACTGCACAACACAGACGGCGCAAGGTACGACATAATGAGGGGAGATTTAACATAACCACGAACAATAGGGGGAGTACTATGGTACGACGGCGCAAGTCCTAGAAGATGGAGTAGTTGGCTGTCACTTGTTGAGTGGTGGTATAACACCAGCTATCACACCTCTTTGACCATAACACCTTTTCAAGCCTTGTATGTGTTTCCACCTCCTCTGGTCACAAAAGTGATATTACCTGAATCGCAAAATGAAGTTAAGGAAATCTTAAGAGAAGGCAACTAGCAGCACAAATCATTAAGGATAATCTCATTAAAGCTCAGAAGAGGATTAAAAAGTATGTTGACAAAAGAAGGAAGGAGAGAGAATTCTCAGTTAGGGACATGATGTATCTCAAGATACAACCTTACATGCATACTTCATTAAGTCTGCATAGGTCACTGAAACTACATTCAAAATTCTATGAACCTTTCAGAGTGCTAGAAAGAAATGGAGCAGTAGCATATAAGTTGTTGCTACCTGAGGGTTGCTGGTTACACCCTGTTTTCCATGTCAGCCAATTAAAGAAACATATTGGAGCTAAGGTTATTCCAAGTCTAGATTTACCATTGGTAGATAAGAATAGCAATATCAAAGTATTTCCTATGGCAATCTTAGAAAGGAGGATGATACCGAGGAATAATGAACCAGTGGTACAGTGGCTAATTCAATGGCTCAAATCTTCCTTCGGAGGCAGCAACATGGGAGGATGTAGACTTTAACACACGGGTGCTCCCAAGCTTCCATACTTGAGGACAAGTATGATCTGAAGGAAGGGATATTGTCAAGAACCTCAAGTATTTAGAGCAACTAAAGAACCATTCAGCTAAGGAGCAAGTTCTAAACTATGAAGCATTACGTTGGATGAATGGCTCAGATTGAGTTAAGTTGGAAAGTTATGAAGATCCAATGACGGATATTTACTCTAGTAATTACTGTTATTGGCCGTGCTAAACATTGTGGCTATAATGTCCATTTTATTCTTACTCATTGTAATTCTGAATTAGGGTAAAAAAAGACCAAGCTATATAAGTTGGCGATTGTAACAGGTAGAATCATCTCTGTGGAGCGAACTAAACACTAGGCGCCTCTCATCTCGTGTTCTTCTTGTTCTTGTTACTTTTTCTATTTCTTTCTCATCTCATAGTCCAATTGTATTCTACAATTTTCACAGTTTAGATACATATTATTTTCAGTATCTGACAGCGGCGAGCGCCGCCGCCTTCCGGTGAGTGAAGTCCATGCGTGTAGTGTTTGATGAGGAGGTTTTAGGGTTTGGGTTGGGCTTTTGCGAGGTTTATTTAAGGCTGTTGCGTTGAAGAGGTTTTTGTTCGAAAATATTCGAGGTTGTGCCAAAGAATGCCCTCAACTTTCCTTTTCTTTTCTCGTTTCCTAAGAAATAGAATTGAGTTCATTTCAGAAAAGATAAGAATTTTATAAATTTGCAACCAAGTTAACCAATCATTTTAGGTTACAAATTGCATTTGTGCATTTGGACAAATCAACACAGATTAATATATTAGTGTTTTTACCCTCAAGAGAGACTGAGAGAGTAGCAAAGCGAAGCAAATTCTTCGGGCCTGTTCTTTTTAGTTTCTAAAAGCTGATTTTCGGTTTTTCTACAGCAATTAGCTTTTAAACAGGGTGTCTTTTTAAGGCGGGAACTGTAAGTTAATTGCACACGTTGTAGCGACTTTATTTATATGGCCAAAAATCACACGCAAATTTCTGTTAATCTGTACTCTATCTTATGAACAACCCAAAATCCATAAGTCACAACTTAAAACTAAAAGTTGAAGCAAAAAAGAACAGACCCACAGGATGAATGAAATGCTTTAATCATGCGCAAAGAGCGCCGGGAGGGGGGATTAAAGTGTATCAATATATCCCGTTGGATCGGTGCGGCGGGATACCCTTTGTGTTATTGTGTAATATATGACATGTTTTTCTCCAAGGGATTTTGACATGTTAACAATGCTCAAGTTCTCTGATGAGATAATTCTCCTCACCATGTTATTAGCTGACGTAGCACTCCCTCTGGTCACAAAAGAAACATACTTTTTGAGTACTTGCAATCAATTTTTTAAACTTTAGCTATTAATATTTTTAATACTTAAATTGAACGCATTAAAATGATATATATATATATATATATATATATATATATATATATATATATATATATATATATATATATAGGAAGCCTCTTTTCTACACCGGTGTAGTTACTCTATATAAGTATCTCACAACGTTAGAGTATCTCGCATAACGGAGGTATGTACATGTAGTATCACAGTATTTAAGACTATCTAGGTGGTATGAACAATTTTTCAGAGGTAGTATGTACATTTTTTTAGACATACTCCTTTTTATGTGTGTATATGAAGGTATTTCTAAAATATGGTAAAAACTATGGTTTCCCTTGTAATTTTTTCTTGTGGTTCACACTAGAGTATCTTATAATTACTATACGAGTATACCTAAAGTGATAAAGGGTATTTTATGTTTGTTTGGGTGGTATATTAGGGGTGGGAGTAACTACACCTGGGTGTGAAAGATTTTCCTAGGAAAATCTTTCACACCCTGTGTAGTTACTCCCACCTCTAATATACCACCTAAACAAACATAAAATACCCTTTATCACTTTAGGTATACTCGATAGTAATTATAAGATACTCCAGTGAACCACAAGAAAAATTACAAGGAAACTATAGTTTTACCATATTTTATAAATACCTTCATATACACACATAAAAAGGAGTATGTCTAAAAAATGTACATACTACCTCAAAAATTGTTCATACCACCTAGATAGTCTTAAATACTCAGATACTACATGTACATACCCTCCGCTACGCGAGATACTTCTAACGCCAGAGATACGATATAGGGAGTAACTACACTGTGTAGAAAAGAGGCTTCCTATATATATATATATATATATATATATATATATATATATATATATATATATATATGTATGTATGTATGTATGTATGTATGTATTTGTGTCAAAGAGAACTTTATAATATTATAAGACCAAAATCGCCAAATAGCGCGACGGGCTCCGAGTGAAGATCAAGAGGAGGTAAAGAGGCTCACCGGGTGAGCGACCACTAGGCGGTGGCGACGGGGGGAGAGGAAGCCGTCGCCGCCATCGTCGAGCGCCCTTCTCTCTGATCCATCGGGCACTGTCGCCGAGTGCCCTTCTCTCCGATCCACCGACCGCTGTCACTGAGTGTTGTGCCACTGGTTGGAGGGGCGATGGGAGATGGAATTGGTGGCAGCGTCGAGGAGAAGGAGGAGGCGCGACACGAGGGTTCGGGGGAGAGAAGGAGGCGACGATTGTGGGAGGTGGAATAGTTGCGGGAGGCGGAGGATGCGGGAGAAGAGAAGAGGGGGAGCGCGGCCCACGTGTCGGTCCGACCTTTTATACGAGGAGCGGAAGAACTACCTACATACGGATCTGGACGGTTGAGAAGAGAGGAAGGAGAATGGACCGACGACCACCAACTCACATTTTTAAGTAGTAGAGATTATTTTATTAGATATTTAAAGTAATTGTAATAAAAATTAATAGTTAAGTTTACATTTTGGAGACAGCGAGGATGTCCACTTCGGTGACTAGATCGAGCAGTTTGCCACGCAATCACGTCCGGCCGGACAGGACCGACCCTTCGCGTCCTCAAAACGGTCAAATCGAACCACCTCTTGCCGTTCAGGCAGTTCCCGTAGACTGGAGCAGACCCGTCCGTCCCCACCGCGACATGCCCACAGCCAACCTCAAGTCGCGCGCCGCCGCGGCGGCGGCCGCCGTGTGCCTCGCGGTCCTCGCGGCGGCGGCGCTGCTCCACCGCAGGCGCCATCGGGCGCCCACCTCGCCTCGCAGCCTTGTGGCCCGGCGCCCCCGCCGCGCGCGCCGCGCCTGCGAGGAGGAGGAGAAGCCGCAGGGCCGGTTCAAGCGCGTGCTCGCGGACAACTCCTACTCCCCTTTCAAGCACCTGCGCCGCCAGGGAGACGACTCTGTTGGCGCCGGCCACTGCGGCGAGGTCCAGACGAAGCCGCAAGGTGCGTCCCTCCTGATCCTGCCGCTCCTTTTGATCTCCGCATTGCGCTCGTTTGCTCGGGAATTCTGTCGAACACCTGGTGTGTAAGATCGCCTCGGTATGATAGCTCTCGACGCCACGCGATGGCTGACGAGGTTGAGAGAGGAATGTAGTATCATGTTCTCTGGGGGATTTCATCGAACACTTGATCGCAAGGTCGCACCGAGTTTGGCTATTGCTACTGGGTTTTGGACCTGTCTTTTTTTATTCATTCCGGAATTACCGAGATTATTGATGTTCTGCTAGCCTTGGCTTGCAGAAGTGCAAACTTTACTTGTCGTGTAGGGTGGCCAATTTCCTTCGTGTTGGAACCTTGTCCAGTCGCTGCATTGTGCACTGAATGTATACAATGCAGCGCAATTCTGATCCACTGCATGCTTCCATTTGTTCATCATCGCTAATGAAGCTAGTGACGTGGTGTTGTATCAGAGCTCCAGGAAATGTAGTTGGCTAGTTGCACACTGTAAACATAAGATTGTACAGCCTTACTTGTAAGTCATAACATTTAAACAGTTAATGCCTCTTATGGATCCTGGCTAGGCAATTAACTTGAATCTTTTGTGCTCTCTTATTTACTCCAGGAGCTTAAGCAGTTAAGCTGTTATTAACATGAAGATAGGGCTGCTGCCAAGTTCACAGGCTGATTGCATAATCTTTTGTATAAGCTTTAAATATGCACTGCAAGCCAACGGATTGCATCTTGGATTCCTGGAACATAACTCAAATGGATGTAGCAATTTTAATACTTCCTATACTCGTTTTTTTATTGTTACAGAGTCATGTCAAAAGGTGCACCCGTTTGAGGAGGAAATCACTTCCTTGCTGAATAACCCCCCTGGTTTTCATAACTTTACACTGAGTGGCCAATGCCCAGAAATGAGCACCTCATACAATTGGGTCAATACAGATGCTCAATTGGAGCATTTGGCAAGATTGTTGGGTGAGGAAAAAGCTTTTGCTGTTGACACAGAGCAACATAGCCTTCGGTCATTCCTAGGATATACTGCACTAATGCAGGTAATTGCCGGTGGACGCTCTGTTGCTTATCAGTTTGTTAGGATTATAACATATAAATGTCCTATTGTAGATCTCTACCCATAAGGAAGATTATTTGATAGATACAATTGTGCTACATGATGCGATGGGCATTCTGCGACCAGTTTTTGCCAACCCTTCAATCTGCAAGGTAGTGCATCTTTTATATCTGATATCATTAGGCTACAATTTATTTTGATTTTCATCATTGCATTTGCTACTTAACAGTGGAGGCTATAGAATAGTACAAGTCCAGATGATGTTGTGAATTGTATTTACACATCATTCAAATGAACCGAGTTTACATTTGGGACAGGTATTACAGGGATAGACTGTATATCCTAGTGGAAACAAGTTGTTTCCTCCTGCTTCACATTTATGAGCCACTCTAAGTACTAAGCTTAGAACAAAAGATATCTAGAGAAGTCCCTGTTTGATTCTTTCTGGTTATCAACCTGAGCCATGGTCCATAAATAGAGATACATCAATTTCTTTGAATGATTGTTTTCACCATAGCTCACTATTCGCAATGTCTAAAGGTTGAAGGATCTCTAGGGTCTATACGTGGGACAGTGGGAGGCCTAAGCTTAAGTTTAAAGCTGCCGTAGTTTAAGCCCTCGCACACAGAGCTTCTTAGATAAACTTTTCCTATTTGTATCAAGAAGCTTAAGCACAACAAACTCTAATAAAAGATGTCCATAAGGTGGGCAGATTTTGAAAGACAATAAGTTACACAGTTCCATGCTGAACAGTTTTCAGTCAAAACTAATAAAAGATGGATGTGCACACATGTGATCCTAACTCTCGCATATCCACCTTCTCATAATAACTCTCATGTGGGTTCTAGTAGCTCCCTCTTGAATGTATTTAATCCTTTGGAACACTTGTAATTAGTCTTCCTCAAAATATGATGATAATTAGTCCCCAAGTTGGACCCCTTGGTGGAATGTCTAGAAACTCTGGACCCCTAACAGCCCAAACGGACAAATTCTGGGTTTGGTGTTTGGTCAATCGAATAAGTCTCCAACAAACCTTAGCCCTTCAAATATTCTTCCAGATCCTAATGTCTGGAGACTCTGGACACCTAACAGCCTGGATGATCTTATGCTGGGACCACTGCAATAAGATCTCAGCGCATAAATCTAACAGACATTTTACCGTGTTCTCTTATTGACTGTTCATTCTCAGCTCTTTTTTTTCTCACTCTTCTCCTTCATTACTCACAATTAAGCTGATGAACTCACTTCAATATGCGCACATCTGGACCTGGGTAAAGTTATGATTATCCATATGTTTGATATTATGACCATAGTGAAACAAAATATTTTACAAAGCCAGATGGACATCACTATCCGTACGAACTGGTGTTGGTTGTTAACTTCTAGACACCCAGTTTCGATTTGGTTTCTCATCACGCTTACTCCTGTTTTTCCCTTTGTGCCAATGGCATCTCTGGGATTCCCTCTTGTACTTAATGGTCTCTTGAATTCCTTCAATGTTTCGTTCGGCACATCTCACCATGTAGTGGCTGAAGGTTTTGTAGGCACTTACGTCAAACACTAACAAGTTTCTCACTAATCACAAAAATTCATTGCTGTATGCTTGCCTCAACAGAAGTTGACTTTGCTTTCTTTTCTAAAAAATGCACAATCATTTATCTTCTATCTTCTTATGCCTCAGATCTTTCATGGAGCTGACAATGATGTTCTTTGGCTTCAGAGAGATTTTCATATTTATGTCGTGAATATGTTTGATACTGTCAAGGTAAGTCCCTCTATAATATATCTTGGTTGAAACATTTAATATGATACTGCAGAGACTTTTTGTTGTGATACGGGTCTGGCGATCGAGGGTAGGGCACTCGCTCTTAATCGGCCGGTCATGCCGTCACCAAGACTCTAAAGCCTGTTGAAAAAGAGAGGAAGACTAGAGAATTTTGTTTGTTTTTTTGCTTAACGATAATAGGTACAATGTTGTCCCTTTTATAGAGATGACTAAACTTGACCATAAGAAACTTATCTCTATACTAAGGAAACTAATTATAATAATAGAAAACTTATCTTTAATATATAGAATAAATCTAAAAGGAAATAAGCCTAAATACTAAGAAAACTAATTATTATATTCCTAATCCGTAGTACGCTACCAAACTATCCAAATCAGTGGCCTTCTGAGAACCCGCACGGCATCGCTATACTGCTACAATACCTAGTGCGGGTATTGTTCATTCGTTGCTATAGTACCTTCGGTACTGTTCACAAGGCTACTACGTGCATCACCAGGATTCTAAGCCATAACATTACACCTCTCGTGGTGAGACAGCTCGTCCTTGAGTTGTCAGGTGGCGGCTATGGTTGAAATCCTTCGTAACCCCATGTCGACGAGAGGGCATGATGATGATGTCATGCTATGATGCACGGACACGGATACGTCGACACGACACGACACCGACATGGGAATTCGCCGTTTTCCCAAAAATACCGATATGACGACAAGGCTATATATATTTAAATAATAAATAAATTATATATATATGTATTATTTTCTATGTTTCCACATGCTTATTAAACTGCAATAATATAAATTGTAAACTTGTAATTTGTAAAGTGTGTACTCGGAATATGTACCTCATGAATTGTTTTGTTAATCCTGACGACAATTGTTGATGTGAATACCATTTCCAGAAATAAGAATTCCATTAACTTGGGAAAAAGTAACATGATCAGATCGGTAAGACCACAAAGATAACATATTAACATGTATATTTGATTCTTAAACAATTAAAGCAATGGACTAATAGAGCAACAAGCCAAAAACAACTGATAATTGATAAGGATAAGTGATAAATATTAAGAAATAGCCAAGTTTGAACATAGAAACTTAAATGTAGAGTTCAACCAAAAGCAAATATCCACTAGCCAACATAGGATAGGAGTGGTTCAACTTAAGGTACATCACAAACTCAAATTTTAGTAGCAAGGTAGTTTAAAGACAGCATGAGACTCTTAGACTTCAACTTCGTCCTCATTTTCTTCTTGAATCTTCGCAATAGGCTCATCTTCAAACAGCACACACTGCAACTCTGGTTCTTCAAGAGAGAGCTGAGCAACCTCTAGAATGCCAACACTAGTTAGAGATTCAAAGCTACCTTCTCCCACATCCCACATTCTAGTCGTCCCTGTTTTATATGATTCTGTTCTTCTTGAGAGAAGTCTTAAATTGTTATGCACAAATACCAAATTGTCAGCACGCTCAGGAGTTAGTTTGTTTCTTTTCATGCTGTTGATGAAGCTATATGTGCTCCAGTTTCTTTCACAACAAGAAGATGAGGCCGGTTGGTTAACCAATTTGAGAGCCAAATTTTGTAGCATAGGAACGGATTGTCTATGATTTGCCCACCAATTCATTGGATCAAGGATCCATCTATCATAAATAGAATCGAAGTTATTGAATTCTCCAGAACAAGTGGAAAATCTTGCATATTCTTCTTTCACTTTCTTGAGATCTTCAAGGAGACGGAAGAACTTTTTGAAGCACTTCATTCTCATTTGTGAAATCTCAAGATCCTTGTGTGGGGGTACACGGCCAACAACACCTTCTTGGTTGATCCATTTGTCACTATAAAATCTACAAACAAAAATGGATTATAATATCTACAAGTAAAAGCAAAGAAAGACCAAAGATTTATAATTTACCTTGGATTAAGTGAATGTGCCAAATAATGGAGTGGAGTGTTGCCTTTTGCCCAACGATCAATCAATATACTTTGAACAACTGAGTAAAAGGTGGACTCCTCATTTTCTTCCTTACCTTCATGCCTATATATCACTTTCTTCACAGTCTCAATCATTGTATCCCACATCTCATAAATTAGATGAAGGCATGGTGTGTCAGTGTCCTCCACACGTATCATTTCATAGATTGGCTCAGTGAATTCAACTATGTAGTTCACCTTGTCTCACCACACTTCATTGAGTACTAGGTCTCTAATGGTTTGTGCCATTCCTCTATTGTCATCTCTATATGTCTCCCATTTATCACTAATCACCATGCTTTGGAGTGCCCTCTTAATCATGCAAAACCGCTTCAACATAGCTACAACTGAGGCAAACCTCGTTTCAGCAATAGCAAGTAACTTTAGTTTGCTAAACTCATTGAACATTGATAGGCTCGTGCCATGGTTCATTATAAAATTCTCGATCATATTAGCATCTGCAGCAATCTCAGTTATCCAATGGCACTCATCAAAGACTACTTCTTCCTCATCAGTTCTTGGCATTTTAATAGCACAAATACTCTTGAGAGCAAGATTGAGCGTATGAACAACACCAGGAGTCCAAAAAATATGAGTGTACTTCTGTTGATACCCGCACCTTTGCAATTTGTAGCATTGTCAGTGATGACTTGGACAACACTTCTTGCACCCACTTCTTCAATAACAACAATCAACTTCTCAGAAATGTACTCCTTTGTCTTTACCTCGCCTTCTGCATTGATAGCTCGCAAGAACATTGGTGCACCCGCAGAAATAGCAAGAAAATTAATGAGGGGTCTTCTCTGTGCATCTGATCATCCATCTGAACAAATGGTGACACCCTTTTCAGGCCATGTACTCCGCGTATGCTCCAATAAGGTTTCAATGTGAGCCCTTTCTTGTTCAAGAAGTGTAGTCCTCAACTTGTTGTACCCAGGTGGGACATAACCAAAAAGGTTATTGTTTGCAGTAAAGCTATAAGATTGTTGAAAATGTGGATTTCTTGCTAGATTGAAAGACAATCCTGTCAATTTCACATAACCAAAATTAGTTGAATGCAAATCGTAAGTTGGATAAAATTGAAACAATGATTGAAAGTTTATTGCATACCTCCAGAATAAAACATCCTTGCAATTTGTGCATCCAATTGATTGCGCAAATCCTTAGCCCAAGCTTTCTCTAATGCTGAAGGCGGTCCCCTTCACTTCTTATTCCCCAACATAGCCGAGTCCATGCTTGATGAAGAAACACTAGCACTAGCAACACTACCAACAGTTGATGGTGGTAAGGGCACATTTCTTGGCCTTGTTTTTGCTTGTTCATCCTCAGCCTTTGCAACTTCACTTTTAAGCTGAGCAAAAATAGGTACTGCCACCTTAGGACATATCTTGCATCCACCATTAGTAATTTTCAGCAAGTGCGCTTTGACTCTAGAGTAGCTACTAGTGCTAACATATTTGCAATACTTGCATCTCCATTTCATATTTCCTCCCCCTTGACCACCCCTGTCTAGAACATCAACATGATTCCACAATAGAAGTTTTGACCTATTGTTGCTTGTGTTTTCCTCCTCTCTAGCACTAGAATTAGCGGCTTCCATGTCTCTAGAATGATGAAACAGGCAATCAAGCGCAAGTTACAATTACAATGACATGCATGCGAATAATAGTATAAATGTATAACCAACCGGCCTGTGCAAATTGTAATTGTAATAGTATAAATGCATGCGAATGATTGTCAATGGGCAAATAATATTGGATGCCTGTGAGCAGGAAAATCTGGTGGCGATAAAAGCCACATACCTCGGTCGGTGACGTGCGGGGAGCGCGGCGGGGGCCGGGAGGCACGGGAGGCGGCGGCGGGGGGGCCGGCGGCGGGAGGCAGCGGCGGCGGGGCCGGCGCCGGCGAGGCAAGCGGACGAAGATCTTCAAGTTGGCGAGGAGGCATCGTCCGTTGGCTCGCTGTATCGTACTCGTCTCCACCTCGACGCCGGCAAGACGACGCGGGAACCGGCGTCGCCGGGGGAGGATATCGCGGAGCCGAGGGCGGCGGCGCGATGTGGGCGATGGGGGGAAGCGCAAGTGGCGGTGCCGCGCACGCGTGGGGAATGGGAGAAGCGCGAGTGTGGTGCGGTGCTCGGGAGGAATCGGCAGCCGGCCTAGGGTTAGGGCAAGTCATGGGCCGGCTGTGTCCTGGGCCGTGTCCGACTCGCATAATTATCGTGTCCGACACATGTCGAGAGTTTTAACAATTAAAATTAATTCCAAAATCGGCCAATACGTCGCGGACACGTGTCCGAGACGTGTCCGTGTCGTATCCGTGTCCGACATGGTGTCGGACACGGATACGACGGTTTGGACGCGTGTCGGTGCTACAGAGTTGTCATGTGGTATGGAAGATCCGTGAAGTCCCGGTGAACAAAATGAGGATAGCAACCCTCTAACGTCGGTTGATGTCGTAGGAGTTGCCAACAGCAAGGACAATCAATGCAGGGCAGTAGCGGCATCCTTGCCTTGAGATGCAACGATTGTGGGAAAGATGCGATGATGTCGCTGACCCCCACATGGCAATCGTTGTGCTCCACACTTGCGGAGGCACAGTGTCAGCCGACCGCGTGGAGAAGACCGTCGCTGGACAGTGACAACATTTCTCCTTGGCAAAGGCACCAAAGATGAAACCTAAGGAGAAGTCGTCGTTGGTGAAGGTGGCAACGTGGCCAATGCTAACGCTGGCGCCGGGGAAGGTGGTGGCAGCGCAACCATTATAATGGCACGCGACGCCTCTTCTTGCTCCTTTAGCTTGTCCACTAACTCTATAGCCTTCTCCAAGGTGGCCATCATATTGTCGAGTAAGGACTTCATTTTCTCACTGCTAGCTATCAATATGTCCAAGGAGATAAGTCAGTATCGGAAGCCATAGTGAGTGGCTCTAATACCAAATGTTGTGATACAGGTCTGACGACCGAGGGTAGGGCACCCGCTCTTGATCGGCCGGCCATGCCGCCGCCAAGACTCTGAGGCCGGTTGAAGAAGAGAGGGAGATTAGGGAACTTTGTCTATTTCTTTGCTTAATGATAATAGGTATAATATTGTCCTTTTTATAGGGATGGTTAAACTTGACCCCTAAGAAACTTATTTCTATACTGAGAAAATTAATCATATTAATAAGAAACTTACCTTTAATATATAGAATAAATATAGAAGGAAATAAACTCAAATACTAAGGAAACTAATTATTATATTCCTAATCCGCGATACGCTACCAAACTATTGAAATCCGTAGCGCACTACAGTAACCCACGTGGGTACTGCTCATGGCTGCTACAGTAACGCATGTGGCACTGTTCATTTGCTGCTATAGTACCCTATACTATTCGTGAGCCTGCTACGTGCATCGTCGGGATCCTAATCCATAGCACTTTTCCAGTATGTGAACAAAAGTGTTTCTGGTTGTTGCCCCATGTATATTTTTTGCTTTCGTAGCAAGTTACGTATCATTCACTACATAGAGGTGGCATCAAACACCATTTTCATTTAAGTAGCCCTACAATTTTATACACGTGGTTTATTATTTCAACCATTTTCAAACTTCTTGGATATCACATTACATGTAAGCATGTTGTACTTTCTCTAATGAAATGAAAGAAGATCAACAGCAGTAATTAACTGCTAAATTATACCTATTTAAGTTGTCTGCTTTTATGTGTTGTCCCTTCATTTTGGATTCGGAGTTCAGTTTTTTGGTGGGGCAAAAGAAGATGAGCCACTGAGCATCATCATCTGATACTGTGATCTGTGATAGTTTCAAATATTTTACATATGAGTACTTATTATAGTTAATTGCTTCTGTTTCAATTGTGTTTGTTTTGGGTTTTCGTTTCAGTCAGAAAATGTATTCTATTGTTGAAGCATGGAAAATTCAAATTCACAACTGATTAAATGCAATATAAAAAGCTCTATGGATTTGCAATGTGGTAGAATGTTACTGCAGTTCAGAACCAGAACTTTTAGTTTATAACACCAGTTCCCTTATAATTACAATCTGCATCACCTACCGATAATATTTTGATTCTTGAACGGTGTTTGTTTTTTGGCACCTTTGCCGTTCATGTTCTCCGAGGCTGTCTGAGATGTCTTTTTTATTTCTTAATTTTGCACCCTCACTTTGTTCCTTGTTATACTATGCATATATGTAACTTTTCTGAATTGCCTAATTTAATTTCAGGCATGTGAGATTCTATCAAAACCACAAAAATCATTAGCATATTTGCTAGAATTATATTGTGGAGTGACCACCAACAAGACAATGCAGGTAAGTAATTGTTCAAGGTTGGCTTATGTAGTTAAATAGCAAGCTTGCTAAAGCTACTCGAGTGTTCAGTGACAATTTAGCTTATGTACTGGTTTGGTTAGTAGCTGGTTAGCTCTCATGTGCCTCCTTAACTTCTACATGCTTCAGTGACAATTTAGCTTATGTACTGGTTTGGTTAGTAGCTGGTTAGCTCTCATGTTCCTCCTTAACTTCTACATGCTTACCTCCTTTCAGTACCTGAGCAAACAAATGAAGTAATGAACTATTAATGGTGCTTTATATTGAACCATAAAACTTGATACTTTCTTGAGAGGATTCAAAATGATGTGAAAGACAAGGTTTACAAAACATGCATTGCAAGTAGAATTGATTATAGAGAATCTTCACCAATTCTTTTAGAATATTTCTGTTGGGCTTATCATGATCTCAACAGCACGCTATATGTTTGGCTTTAGTTTAAGCTTATAAGCCCTATAAAACATTAATTGCATGTTGGATTCTGCATTGTGTTATTATTCATGATACTGGAATCCAGCGTGGTAAGTTGCTTTCCAATTTATTTATGTTCTATCTATTGTTACAAATATTAACTGCCTTTACTGAAAGAACTGATCATTGACCTAGTCAACTCTGATGGATCTCCTGATCACTGGCCTTTACATCCTTCACAACCTGGCACTAAAATGGTTGTCACATCTTTAGTTCTTCTTTTTGTCATTGCTTGCATCAATGAATGCATGCTTCCCTAGTCCTTTTAGTCAAATTCCATTTGAAGAACCACCAGTTAATTCTTGATCAGCACTTTCGAAATTCTGTTCCATTAATCAACCCAGCTAATATTTTCACAAGTCTATTTGCTTATGCATTCAGTTTGGTATTGAATATGTGTCATGCAAAAGAAAATGATGAACAAGTGACTTCTGCCTACTTGTTCTCAGCGACCTTTTGCCTGCAAAATTTCAGTTTGTTAGACGTGCCAGTTTCAAATATTGCAGTTGCTCTCATATTTGCTCCTCCTTTTCATTCTATGGCGATTTTGAGATTTCAGCGTGAAGATTGGAGATTGCGTCCGCTGACACCAGAAATGATTGAGTATGCCCGTTCTGATGCTCACTATCTGTTGTACATTGCAAATTGTTTGGCATCAGAGCTCCATGCAAAAGCCCGTGGTATGGTCTAAGTGCTATGTCAACGCTTCCCTTGTGATAGTTTCTACTGCCTTGTAGTTGATTAATAGAATAGATATTGTATTATTTTGCTGTTCATCACACTCAGAGTCAAGGAATATAGCTAATTTTGATATCCCGAACTAAAGAAGTCAGGATTCTCTTTACGTTTGAACTACTTTCGCATGAACTGATGTGCATCAGTATTTTTGGACTGTCACCCATCAGTTGGATTAAGGTTTTTTGTTATTGTCTGCAAATGGAAGTTACTTGATGTAGCTCTGATATGCTTATAGCTGATAGCGGGGTCCTGATATTTGAATAAATTATTTCTGGAAACCATATGTAGATTGAATTAAATAAAGTTATGCACCATCTATTGTGCTCTCTACCAACAAAGCTTTTTGAAATGGTATGCTTTCAACCTATATAAGCAAGAAATATTTTCTTATGGTAATAACTACAACTCTATGTCTCTATCTACCTGTGCAAAAACAGGAGGCTTATTATTTTTATAAAGTAGTTAAAGCTTCTTTGATGATATCAACAGAAACTTTGGCCCTGTAAGCAAAACATATCGTCTTAAATATGTATTCTACACATTTCTCATATGTAGTTAAGAAATGGAACTAACATTAAGGGGACCAAGAAAAGGAGATTTGGTGACCTTAAATATGTATTCTGCACATTCCTGATTTGTACTTAAGAAATGGAACTAACATTAAGGGGACCGAGAATAGGAGATTCGGTGGTGATGAACTGATGATATTCTATTGCTGAACTGCAGAAATTTATGTTTTTCGCCCACATGGCATTTGAATAATGCAAGTTTCTCTTTGCTTCTTGAAATCAAATCACATAGTGGTATCCCCTGTTACACGTCTCAGTTTTTGATGGTCTGTAATATCTAATCAGATGCTTCAGATTCTCCCAATGATAAAATCAATTTGTTCTTCGAGGCTAGTCATCGCTCAAATACGGTCTGCATGCAACTATATGCAAAAGAAATCGAATGTCCTCCAGGAGCTTCCGCTGCAGCATCTATTCTCTCACGAAATTTGCAAACTCATGGACTTGACTCCAAGAAGTCTAGCGAAGTGAAGGTGTGTGTTTTCTGTATATGTTTGATTGCATCTGGTCAGCCTGCTCGCCAGTGATTTCAATTAATTCTCGAATTTTTTTAATCTTATGTAGGATCTTGTTTGGAAATTTTGCACATGGAGGGATTTAATGGTCACCCAGCATACTCTTATTTTCCTTTATGATTGTTTTTCACATTTCAGTATGCTCTTTCCTTTCGTTCAACCTGTTAGCAATATTAGATTACTCATCCATACATTATAACAACATATTTCTGTGGTCACTCCATATGTTATCTTGAGTTCCTTCCCCCCTATTCAAGATATGCTATCTTAATTACCCTGCATATCTGCATTCTTTTGGTTCTGGTCTGTTCTCCTTTCTGATTTCGTGAAATGTCTTGGGGACCTCATTCCAGGCTCGCATGCATGATGAAAGCTTACGGTATGTCCTATCAGACCAAGCTATAGCTGCCCTTGCTGTTAATGTTCCAAAATGTCCAACAGAGGTGTGTGCTGTCATAACAGAAACTGACCTGAGTACTTCAACTACGTATCCTTCCTTGTTGTCACCATCCCCTGTTGTTGTCGCTCATGTTGAAGAACTTTGCTATCTGATTGAGGACACCACTGTGAGCATGGACGACATCTTTAAAAGTTTGCTTGAGAAGTATAAAGAACCAAGTGGATTATGTCGACTATCAGTTTATAATTATAACCTTGTTTCACAGCTAAGTTTGAAACAAACAAATATGTTCCCTTTTTCATCAAGTGGAGAAAAGCTGTTGACAGCACAACCTAATAAAAAGGCTTCCCGGGAATTATTCATTAAAAAATTCTCATGCAAGTCCCCAGTATATCACAATTGCAGGATCTATGCTACTGATGGAAGACTGCTTTGCTACTGTGACCGCAAAAAGTTGGAATGGTCTGTCTCTTAGATGCGCTATTAATTGGTTATAATAAGTATATAACATCGACATCATAGTTATTTTGTCAAACTGATCAAGTCTTCTACCCCAGGTATATGCAACGTAATTTGGCAAAGTTGATAGAAGATAATCCTCCAGCAATCATGCTTCTGTTTGAACCTAAGGGTCGTCCAGAGGATGAAGATAATGAATTCTATATTCAGAGCAAGAAAAATATTTGTGTTGGATGTGGAGAAAAGAGTCACTATATCAGATATAGAATAATACCATCATGCTACAGGATGCATTTTCCAGAGCATCTGAAGAGTCATCGTTCACATGATATTGTACTTCTATGTGTGGATTGCCATGAAATTTCTCATTCAGCAGCTGAGAAGTACAAGAGGCGAATAGCAGAAGAATTTGGGATACCCCTTTTTGTGCAAAAGATAGTGAACTCGGGTGATGTAAGTTTAATAACTGATGCATCGGTATCTGAAGATAAATTGAATGGAACAGGCGTGTCTCCTTTGCAACTGAGGACTGCTGCAATGGCTCTTCTACGGCATGGGTCCAATATGCCTTTGAAGAGATGTGAAGAGCTAATGCAGGTGACAACATCCTTCTAGTATATCTGGTTTTATAAGCACTACTTAACAGTTTTGGACATTGTTCTTATTAAACATACCTGTTTTATGCTAGTTGTCAAATTTTTCCTGATTAAATATGTACCTGTTCTTAGCTTTAGATCTCTGTTACTTGCAGATCGTAAAGTCATACTACGGTGGTAGGGATGTGACTCCTGAATATCTGGAGATGGCATTACTTGTTGGTATGAGTCCCCATGAGCGAAGGCGGCTTGTAAAGAAGAAAGGGTTTTCTTATAGAACTCAGGCTCAAAATATTATAAAAAGGAGCAGCGGCAACACCATCGTTGAGAACAATGGACATGATTCAGAAAATGACTATGCCTTACCTGAGCAAGTTGCCAAAGATGCAGCAGAGAGTAATAGTCAGCTAGACATTTATGGGCGTAATAGTCAGCTAGACGTTGATGAGAGTAATAGTCAGCATGACAGTGAGAATAATAATCAGCTAGAGGATCCAACTCCGAGCCAAGGAAGCACAAGCTTGCCAGTCAGTATGGATGATCCCATTTATGATTCCAATATGGAGAGACTTGAGACAGATACGGTGCAGCAAGCAAGTACAGGTGGTACTCCTGCAAATGGCTATCTCGACAGGGATCCATGCAGCAGTGACAATTCTAATCAAGCCACCCCCCAGAATGCTGACAAGAAGATCTCTCTGTTGGGCCATGGGCATCACGGTAAACAAGTTGTGGAGCTTTTGCTTGCCAACGGTGGGGAGGAGGCTATTCATCAGTTTTGCCAAAGATGGAGGCAGGTTTTCGTAGAAGCCGTTCATCCCCGTTATTTGCCTTCCGGCTGGAATATAAAGCACAGGTAAATTCACTTTTTTTTGCTACTTGTTTTGTTTGCATACACTGATTAATTGCATAATGCTTGAACTTCGTGGCGCTTGGACTTGCCCCAATTCTGTTAACCTTGTACGGTGGCCTTGGAAGATTTTTTCTGTGAATCGTGATGCATCTTTCCTCCACAATTATCTTTAACCCTCTGATAGTTACCGTTATCTGTATGTCCTCTTCTGTGTAGCGGACGCCGAGATTTTGGTGACTTCAGCGTATACAAGCAATCGAAGAAAGATCCTCAGTCAGTTACAGACTGACCTTCTGGCCTTTGCTGCCGTTGTACCCTGAGGTTCAATCTATTTTTCGAAGTTTCTTTGCATTTCACCAAGCCTGAATGCCTGTCCCTTGTACCTCTTAATATGCATGTACCTTGTCTATGTGTTTCGTTCTGTGCCATGAACTTTGCCCCACCACTTCTCTGTGTATGCAGAATTGCAGAAATAAAAATATTTTCTTGCTTAATTTCATACAAATTTTGCATAAATCAGTGCGGTTCTTGTAACAAATGCTACGGTCTTGTTCTTTTCGGCTTCTAAAAGCTGTTTTTCAGTTTTTCTACAGTAACTAACTATTAAACGGGGTATTTTTTTAAGATAGAGTCTACTAGTTAATTGTAAGTATATATTATACCGACTTCATTTATATCGGTAAAAATCACACGTAAATTTCTATTACTTTGTAATCTCTCGCATAAATAGCTTAAAAGTCATAAACCGTAGCTAAAAGCTACAAATCGTAACTAAAAAAACAAACCCTACGTTCTATCTAAGAGGTTTTCTCTGTAACAAGGCAAAAAGAAGTGAGAGATGGGCAAGCCCGGGCGAGCCACATGATCCAGCCACTGCCCCCCACCACTCAGCCCGGCTTGAAAACCCCACCTGCTCACACCTCCACCCAAACCCAATCCAAACTCCTCCCTTTCCCTCCCATCCATTCCGCCTCCGCCGCCGCCGGTGACCTCCACCAGCGACCAGCCATGTCGTGCTCCCACCTCTCCACGGCCTGGTCCTCCTCCGCCCTCGCCAGCACCTCCACCCGCCGCCGCTCCTCCACTGCCACCACCCCCCGCGGCGGAGGCCTCGTGGTGCGGTGCTCCCTCCGCGAGCTCCGCAGCCGCATCGACTCGGTCCGCAACACGCAGAAGATCACCGAGGCCATGAAGCTGGTCGCCGCCGCAAAGGTCCGGCGCGCGCAGGAGGCCGTCGTCTCCTCCCGCCCCTTCTCGGAGGCGCTGGTGGAGGTGCTCTATAACATGAACCAGGAGATTCAGACGGAGGACATCGACCTGCCCCTCACCCGCGTGCGCTCCGTCAAGCGCGTCGCCCTCGTCGTCCTCACCGGCGAGCGCGGCCTCTGCGGCAGCTTCAACAACAACGTGCTCAAGAAGGCGGACACCCGCATCGAGGAGCTTAAGCAGCTGGGCCTCGACTACACCGTCATCAGCGTCGGCAAGAAGGGCAACGCCTACTACCAGCGCCGCCCCTACATCCCCGCCGAGCGCCTCCTCGAGGTCAACGGCATCCCCACCGTCAAGGACTCGCAGGCCATCTGCGACCTCGTCTACTCCCTCTTCGTCGCCGAGGAGGTCGACAAGGTCGAGCTGCTCTACTCCAAGTTCATCTCCCTCGTCCGCTCCGACCCCATCATCCAGACGCTGCTGCCCATGTCGCCCAAGGGCGAGATTTGCGACATCAACGGCGTCTGCGTCGACGCCACCGAGGACGAGCTCTTCAGGCTCACCACCAAGGAAGGCAAGCTTACCGTCGAGCGCGAGAAGGTCAAGATCGAGACGCAGCCCTTCTCCCCTGTCGTGCAGTTCGAGCAGGATCCCGTCCAGATCCTCGACGCGCTGCTGCCGCTCTACCTCAACAGCCAGATTCTGCGCGCGCTGCAGGAGTCGCTCGCCAGCGAGCTCGCCGCCAGGATGAGCGCCATGAGCAGCGCCACCGACAACGCCATCGAGCTCCGGAAAAACCTCTCCATGATCTACAACCGCCGGCGCCAGGCCAAGATCACCGGGGAGATCCTCGAGATCGTCGCCGGCGCCGAGGCCCTCACCTAAGGCCTCTTTGAATCTTGCTTGCTCCTCGTCATGAGCTGAGCTGCTGCCGGTGGTGGTGGTGTTGGTGCGGTGCTGGTGCTATTATATATAATTCTTTTCCTTTTTCTCTTCTAATCTTGCTGTCGGTTGGTCTGTGTCTGTAATTTGTCATAGCTCAAAAGGGATGTGTATGTTCGATCGATCGATGTATACACGAGATTTCAATTCAGAGATGCCAAATGAATAAGCAGAGTACCTATCTTGCAATCTTGCCTCCTCCCATATCCAATTTCTTGGCAGAAACGACGACATACTACTGACATGAAACACTTGTTCCGCTTCAAATGGTTTCAGTTTTTGACTTCTTAGTTTCATCTTTTTTTTTGTCTTTAGCTTTTTTTTCTCTTTATTTCTTTGTATTGTTCGTAATGATATAATTTTTTTTTATTTTTTAATTTAATTATATAGAAAAAACTAACATCAGTATAGTATTAAAAAAGTTAGAAGTTACTCCAATTGCTAAGGTGGAAACAAGCTATAATGCTTTAATTTGATCGACACCTTGTTTTCCCCAGTTGGGCAGCTTAGCTTCAGTTTCCTCATGCACCTCTGTTTGATAATGTGTCACTGGTTAGTATCACTTTCTTTTGGACTGAGTTTATGGTTTATGATTTTTGGTTTAAGCTATAGTATTTTTTTTGGCTGATGGTTTATGGTTGAAACCGTTGCGTTCTGTTGGGCTGATGGCTTATTGCTGATTTTGAGATGTGAAGTGTATGTTTTTGACATACAAAGAACTATGATAAACCTGTAACGCATAACCAAAGGTAACAAAGTGTTAAGAAAGATTTGTGAACATGTATGTTAGCAACATACGAGTTAATAATGACAGATATACGTACATGACCCATTTATTGTGGCTTCAAAATGGAACTATATTATCCTACAGCAAGATTGTACGATAGGGGAGGCGGGCGGGGAGCTCGGCGAGGGTGATATCGGCGGGAGGGAGCTCAGCGAGGGATATCGGCGGGGAGCTTGAGGGGGTATCGACAAGGGAGCTCGGTGAGGGGAGGAGGGGATTCAGCGTGGCTGTGCGGGGAGCTCCGCGATGGCTACCTGAGGGGGACCAGGATGGAGACATGCTGACAGGGAAATAAATGTGACTTCGTAAGCACTATATTCAGGATGGCTTATGGCTCCACCGATAATAGAAGCGTAAGCCAAAACCGTAAGCTCATCACATTCGAACCCACCCTCAGTAACATCACTATACTGCACACTTCAGAGATGCACCGAGTATTTATCTTGCAATCTTGGCTTCTCCTTTCTTGCAGTTTCTTCAATTGTGGGCAGAAATGATGACATAGCGGCATTCACCGTTTGTGCCATCAGAAATCGCAGGTCCTGCGCCAACAAGGCGAAGGCGAGATGGACATCTTTGAGGAGTCAGGCAGTCAGCTCCTCAGCTTTCCCTGTCTTCCTACTCAGTCAATCCCATTGCAGTTTGTACATTGTTCAGCTTCGATCGACATGATCGATATATATGTCAAACTCTGTTCTGTAGTCAACTCTCTCTTCTTGCTACATGATGTTTTGTGTATCATCTGGTATTTTGACACACCTGGATTGTTAGCTCACCTTTTTTCAAGAAAAATAAGATTGTTACTGTTTTCTATGCCATCAATCTGGGAATCCACTCTAAGTATGCATGCAGTAGTGAAGGAGGACCGTGTATCAGATTAATGTAATCCCGAATTCTTTTTTCATACAACAAAATTTAAGAACAGATAGGATCTCCAGCTTATAAAACATCTTATCATGCACATATACTAAATGATAAATATATTTCATAGATTAGGCATTCTTCTTATGCCAAAAATGGTGAACTACACCTAGAATACAAGAATTGACCTAGCTACATCACAGTGCCTTGACTGCCTTCCATGACAAAAAAAAAATAAAAATAGCACCTCCTTCTCATCGAACTACCACGATCATCTCATCCCTACGCTACGACGATCATCCCGACTACATCGAACTACCACGCGGCCAAGATGGCCTCCGAGTGGCTCCGCATCTCCTTCTCCAGTCTCTTGAGCACCGGCAGCGACTTCCCGGCGATGGTGGGTCGCGGGGCCGCCTTAGCACTGGAGGGACGCGGCACGGCGGCGGTGGCGGCGCTGACGGCGGGCGCGGCGGAGAAGTCGGCGGGCGGCATGTTCTTGACCTGGTCCCTGGCGACGCGCATGGTCCGGAAGGGTCGTCGCGCGGGAAGTTGCCGTTGTAGACGACCTCCAGGTAGCCCTCCTCTGCGGCGGAGACGACGACCGCGCTGAGCCAGAGCACGAGGCGCTGCCCCGTGGGTAAAATTCCCGTCGGCGTGCGTACGAGCACCTGCGCACCCTTCCTGATGGACCCGGAGGCGGCCGACGATGGGAGTGGCGGCGCCAGGACGCGCTCACGCCGGGGCGATCGCGAAATCGAAGCAGAGCGCGGCGGCGGCAGCGGCGCGGACGACTTCTTGATGGCCGCTCCGGCTGGCGCGGGCGGGATCATAGCGGATCTCCGCGGCAGCGGCGGGGCGCAGATGACTTCTGGCGACTCCCCTTCGCCACGACGGCGAGACTCCTGCGGCGCTCGAAGTCGCGGTGCAGCTTGCGCATGTCGGCGGAGCAGTGGGTGGAGCGCCGCGCCATGGACGGGGCATGGTGATGGATGGGGAGGAAGGACTGAAGGAGAGGAGGAGGAGGCGAGAAGGACGGGCTGTGAATACGGCGGCACTGGCTGCGCGGCGCTAGGGTTATAGCGAGGCGAGGCGAGGCGGTGGGGGAGGACGCCGAGTCGGACGCCGAGTCGGAGTTGGAGTCGGAGTGGGAAGCGTGACTGCTGGACTCGCTGGAGCGAAGCGAGCACTTTCCTAATTTGTGGCGGGGGGCGTTATTTGGATTGGACGGCGTGGATCGTTCGTTGGTCCGATTAACTCTGAGATTAACGCACTCAACGCTTCGAATTCGGAATCCGCCTTCGGCTCCTCCCTCCTCCATCGCTTGGAACCCACGCTTCCGAATCCGACGGCAACTCGTGCTCGGATACCTCCGCCTCTAACCCTCGCGAAGCCACCATGCATGGCGGATCGAATTTTAGAATCGAACTCTCTCTCTGTGTATTATCGGATTAATTTCAGATGATATACCGTCGAACAATAATGATTATATAACTAACATGTTTTATTTTAATAATAAAGAGTATCGATCTTATGGCTTTTATTATAAATAAGATTACAAGATTTCTCAAATTTATAAAATCCAGCAGAAGCAAAAGAAATAAACTCCGAAGATAGCCCATCAATACGTCAGATGTAATTGACTAGGGAAGCGTGACCTAGAACTTCAGGGATTATTCGTCGAAACCATACGCGAAGTAATCGTAGTCTCTTTCTGTGTCTTCATATTTCTTTGAGATATTTTTGTATATTGCAAGGTGAGTACATAGAGTACTCCGTAAATCTTGAAAAAAATACAATTATATGCAAGACTTTAAAAAGAAGAGTAATATAGTTCTTTTGCACAAAACATCATTTTTAGTTCAATTACTATTATAGATTCAAATGCATCAATTTAACAAAGTAAAGTGTAATAACCGAAACTAGATAATTTCTAGTGCAGGTTCTAGCTACCAACACTAGCATTAAGGCTCTATCTGTCAAAGGCTAAATGAATCTGGTTCTATCTACTTGACTGACGTTTTTTGCCAGAGCACACATGACTACATAAGAGCTCTAACCTCTCCTAGATTTTCAAAACCTTATTTAAAAAGAAAACCATAAATCTATTATGTGAAAGTGTACATTGTCCATCCTTGAGGTATGGCTATTTGAATAATTTTACATTCTGCAGAGATTGAACAACTTTACTCACAAGATATGATCACTTATATTGTCACTAGATTAACACACTTTCTTTGGTGTGAGGCAGAGAGACTATGACAAGGCTTTTACAATACGCCAGCATAACTAGAACCCACCTGCTAAGGTTTCACTACTGAATAGGTTCAATCTGCCCAAGTCAGAAGCTCCCTCTTGCGCCATGTGGCAATACCGTTGTCTGACACCCCACATGCAGTCATCTGGTGGAATCTAAGCTAAGCCATTGCAAATTAATTAGCCAGATCATACCTATTTAGAATTGTGGTTGTACGGTAGTGCTCAGTTTGGACAAACACAAGCGTCAGTCTTTAATTGACTAGGATGGCACATTTACGATACAAGTTCTCGTGCTTAATCTGCACCAATCCAAACTTATCATCCACCCAAGTCAAAATCATTTTATAATTTTATTTTACTTTAAAAATAGCAGTAATACATATTATGGCAAAGTTAATAGAATGAAATGATTAATAAGGTATATGACAATAATTTTTCACCCCTAGGGTTATAAAGACCGAGTAGCTTGTTTAATTAGTTCTACCATTTCTATAATTATCAAATAATATTATAATAGCAATGCTGAGATAAGAGAATTAGCATAAGAGAATCCTAAAGTGGCAAAGGTATAGAGATTTTAATATTAAATGAGGATATAACAATGTAGGATTAACTAATGACCTTAAGATAAGTTATGATCATTTTATGTAAAATAGCAATGCATGTAAATTTAAAATAGTAAATAACTTTGATAAAACTAGGATCAACATATTCAAGGAAGACTTGCCTTCAGAGCTAGGGTCCCTTCTCGTTGGTCAAAACTTTTCGACGTCGGGTTCTACGCAAAAAACGAGAAACTCGGATAAATAAATAAATAAAAATAAAATTATAAAATATATACTGGATGGTACATTAGGATTTTAGATGAATTTAGAAACTCAATTCACTAGATTTAGAGTTCGGACGGCGGAGAATGAGCTATCGGAAGATCGGTTGGAAAAGAAGATGCTGGAAATTGCAAAGCAAAGGAATATTCTAGGGAATCTTCTTTTCGTTGGATTTTTGGATTTATTTGAGAGTATGACTAGTGAGGCCCAGCTGTCATTGCCTCATTGGCTTCAAAGCAAACACATAAAGAGTTAACGAAGAGTTCTAGGGTGTTCATGGCGTTGGCCATGGTCGGAGTTGGGCGGCGTGGGAGGTGAGGCTAAGGACCAAAATGAGTTGGAGGCACTGCATGGAAGGTATGCAGCGATAGCACGGCGAATGACGACTGGTGGCGTACAGGACGGCGCCAAAACGGTGGGCAGCATGGGTTGACAGGGGCTCCAACATTCCAGCGAGGAACACAGAGGTAACAAGGGAGCACGGGCATGGCTCGACCCAAGGAACACGATGGGTGGTAGGTTTGGCCGGAAGATGGCCATAACGGGCTAGCAACAGTGCGTCAATGGAAACCAAGGGATGCTCTGGTGCGGGACTTTCTCGGTGATACAAATATGGAACTAAGGTATGGAATACGTAGAGTAGATGATGGTGATCGTTCAATAGTAAAGAATTAGGTTTTGGCTCACCGGAGGCGACGAATCGACGATAGAGGATGTAATAGATCAGTTTCAGGAAAAACTCGATTCCCATGAAATGGCTGCACGAAAATTAAATTAACTTCACATGAGGGTGTAAGATACTCGAGAACATGAAGTTATGTGAAAGGAATTCAAAGAAATTTACTGGAGTGCTCAAAATGCAAGTTAGAGTGACGAACAATTTTCGGGAACGGAGGGCTCTCAGTGACGATGGAGTTTGGGGTTTTACGAGGCTTGGCAAAGATTGAAAATGGTTGAGAGGGTCACGGGGTCGTATATAATGGCTCGAAAAGAGATAGAAACATACTCAAATTTGTGGGATTCGGTGTTCAGTCAGTTTAGGAATGAACGAGATAAAAGACAAATGAATGAATGGATCATGAAGAAACTAGAAAGAATGGATTCCTCGCGTGATTTTGAGCAACTTTCATTTTAGCACGACGTCAAGATAATACTCGGTTGGAGAGTGACTTAGAGATAAAGAAGAGGCGCTAGCTCTGTTTGGTTTGGTCTATTCCGCCGAACCATTAGGTAAGATAAACAATAGCGGATAAATAGTGTTGATGGACAGTACCCATGAGGAGAGAGAGAAAGAAGAGAGAAGGAAAGAAAACATGGGTCAAGAAAAATAGATTGGAAAAAATAGAATGGGTATTTTTCTAAAGATTTGGATTTGTGGAGATTTGAATTTTTGGGACTTTGAATGTGAATTTGAAAATTCGGATTAGAATTGAAACTTTGATATTTCCTTTGATGTAAATATCAAATTAGCACTCATAATATTAACATCATTCGCCTCGCTTCAATAAAAGTCATCCTAGACTTTGTAAGCCCGCATACAAGTTAATAATTGGCAACATCATATCAAATTGTTCTAATAAGGGTAAAAAAATATTATTGCTTTCCATGCTTCAAATGCACTACTTTGATTACTTATGCATGTAAAAGACGAACAAGTAGGCATCATATTTTGTTCTAAACAGTAGACACTATCATTTAAACTCATCTCAAAGTGATCATGACATTGCTCAAAGATGGTATGCCCAAAGCATGCAATTTCAAATTAGCAAACTTATCATAGGTAATGCATAATTGATAAACATGAAATTTATTGTCTACACCATAATCTCCAATCAAATTAAATTTATAAGTGTAAGTGTAGGTACCAACTAATGATTTTATACATTAAATTTTTGAAACTTTGTCAGTCACACTGGATAGTTCTATAGGTTTATTGAACATGATATAACATAAAGAATCTTCAGAGAATATTCTATTAAGAACTTCCTTATGCGTAATCAACCCCATATTTTATAAATTATGCATATCAAAACATGGAATTCTCAATTGAGCACAAGAGTTTTCACAATTACTCACATTTTCATGATGAACTACCAATTTAGCACCATTATTGTTACCTTTACCATCCTCCTCAGTTTATGTAGGTGCTCTAGGTAGCGTTTCTTCGTGATGTAACCACGGGACAACAAGTGTTCTATCTCTAACCGTGGCTATCTCCTCATCTTTATTTTCGAGTGGTGTGGGTTGTTTAGCATTTATCTCCTGATCTTCACCATCAACAGCACAATGTCAGCAACACAACTAGAACTAGAGGTTAAATTGTTAGTTTCAGAAATAACGTTACTTGGTCTATCATCTACTTCTCTCATTTTTCTTGGTGCATGTCTCTTCATCTCAATTTGGATGTACTTAATCTCACATATGGTGGAATCACACAATTCACTAGTTTTAGCACTTTCACTCAATTTGGCTATGTGGCTCTCATCCTCACATGGGTTTTGATGCATCTCACCCTCCAAAGACTATAGTCAGCAATGGCACAATTACCATCAACAACGATCTCATCATGTGCTCTATGTAGCAATGGGACAGCACTACATGATTCCTTGGCCGAAGGAAAAGTTCCATGCTTAACCGTCTTCTCTTGCTTCTTTGATTGCACATACTCTTTTGTCCTATCTGTTCTTATCTCTTGATCAGTAAGGAACAATTGTGTAAGCATTGGAAGCAATCCAATCCCCTTACTATTCCATATGAAATAATAATGGTTGGTGCTAGGATCACGTCAGACCTGATGATCCCTTATCCAACGTTCTCCCAACAAAACATGACATAAAGACATAGGCACTGGTACTACATCACTCTCAACGTTGTCAGTATATCTTCACAAAGTAAATGGTATCTTTATTTTGATACTATGATTTGTCCACCATAACAAATACAGCTTAGGGTGTGGACATCTAGGTAGACTAATCTTATCCACCAGTTCAATGCTTGCTATGTTTGTTGTGCTCATGTCGTCAATGGTCAGGGCACAAACGCCAATGCTAACAACACAACAAGAGTGAAATAGCGTGGTGCTACGTGTAACTTCCCCCTCTATAAACTCAACACCACAATGTAGCTCAAGTTTCATCTGTTCTGTCATGATTAGTGGAACACAAAACTAGCAAAGAATATGTGGAATTTATGTGGAGTCACTCAAACTCACCTTCTCACTTACCAACCGAAATTCTTATACCTCCTCAAATTGCGAAAACGTGTGTACTTTGGTGACAATAGACAATCAAATGTGATTAGATTGAGTGAATTCAAAATCCAAGTGGTGTAGGAAACAACGGCTTATATGTAGAGCTTGGAGGGATAAGTGTTTGCCTATGCAATATGAAATTCTATATATCGTAAAACTAGGTAACAATCTAAACTAAAATTTCAATGCCTAATTGCTGATCTCAAGATATAAGCGAAGAACAAAGCAACTCACATGCAAAAATGATAAAACTTAGTGCAATCAATTGAATGAGTTCAATAAGATATAAGTGAACAACACAAATAGCTCGTATTGTATTTGTTATGGGGAGATGCTAGCTGATTGATCAAGATATAAAATAAGGCACAAGATTGCTCAAAACGATACAATTGCACAATCTGAAATTAAAGCATAATTAGGGTGTATCTCACAATATATAGTTGGCCAAAGCACTTCTTTTTCTTTTTCTTCTCTCTCCTTTTGTGTTGTTTTCTTTTTTATTTTCTCTGTTTTTCTCTATTTTTTTGGTACCCAGCCAATTAGATGTAACAATGAGCACAAGTACACCCTTTCGGTTCACCAAGAAATAACACCACAGATCGAGCACAAAGATGATAATTGAGCAACCCTAAGCAATACGAATAGCTAGTCTCAAATATGGCCAAAGTTTTCACAAAGAAAGATGTGGTTATCAAATGATATAAGTGAAGCACATATGGTAACTTGCTACAAAGTTTTCACAAAGGAAGATGTGGTTATCAAATGATATAAGTGAAGCACATATCTTTGGTTATGAACTCTGTTCTGTAACTTGCTACAACTCTTTTTTTTTGCGACGGAATGTCTTGCTACAACTAGTTCATGCCAACATTTGCCATGATGCTTTTTTGTGCATGTTTCTGGTATTTGAAGCTGCTAGTGTGATATTCAGATGTATCAGTTGATACGATTTTGTATGGTCCCAGTATGCAGCTAAGCAGCAGTGATTATGTAGCAGCAAAGCATGCATCTTTTAGATCAAACGCCAACGTCGAATTGTTTCATGTTGCATTCGCATTGGATAAAATGCGAATTGTTTCAAACTCGTCGTGGGGTCCCAACTCTTTCTTCCTCACTACAGAATCCATCGCCGGTTTTCGTGTAGACTCTACTACTTAAAAATTTGAGTTGGTGGCAGTCCGTGCGTTCTCTCCTAACTCCTCTTCACAAAAAAAGCTACGCTGCTGATATGGGCCCAACTCACAAAAAAACTGCGGACTGACTTGCCCCCCGGTCCCCACGTTCTCCCCATCTCCGTCCCCACGTTCTCCGCCACTCGCCTCCTCTCCCGACCCCGCACCGCCCTCGCCTCCTCCCCCCCCCGCCGACCGCCGCCTCCTCCTCCCCCCCCTCCGCCTCCGCCGCCTCCTCCCGCTCCGCCTCGCCTCCTCCTCCCCACCCGTGCCGCCTCCTCCTCCTCCCGCCATGCGCCCTCCTCCTCCTCCCCCTCCTCCGCCTCCGACGCCTCCTCCCGCTCCTCCACTCCGCCGCCTCCTCCTCCTACCCACCCCGCCGCCACCTCCTCCTCCTCCCCTACTCCTCCGCTCCGCCGCCTCCTCCTCGCTCCCCGCTCCCCCCTCCTCCTCCCCACCCTTCGCTCCGCCGCCTCCTCCTCCCCACCATGCACCGCCTCCTCCTCCCGCTCCGCCACACTGCTGGTCGGCTTCTCCTCCCACTCCGCCGCTCTGCTGCTGGTCGCCTTCTCCTCCCACCCGCGCCTTTCCTTCATCGCGCCACCGCCGAATTGGCCGGCCGCCACGCCACCTGGGTGCGTCGGTGATCCGCACACCTCAAGCGAGGATAAAAAGTTTGGTCGATCTTGCCTTCCATTTGTGTGATCTCTTTCCTTTATTTGCTCCTCAATTTTACTTCCCTTCACTTTTGCGACCAAAGGTGGCTTGGTGTAATGCATGCCATGTGTTCAAGAAATGCCTAGGAGAAGCAAGACAGCATGGAGAATTGGTAATGTCATTCGGTTTTAGATTTTATTTCACGGGTTTGCTTTTGTCTTTTGCTTCAGATGTAGTAATGAATTGTTATCATGAATTGTTCTCGCCGAATAGATTTAGTTGTTTAAGCAAAAGAGCCTGATGCCATGTCAAATAATACATGTTCTTTTAGTCTACCATCACATATAATTAATAGTTATTATCTTAACATTTTCTTTCTTGCAATTTTTCAGAGATGTTTTTCAATACATCTGAATTGCTACTGTCTTGCTAGCCTGCTACCCTTGCAAGTTTCATTCAAACATTAGGCGGTATGGTTTGTTGTTCGAATACTAAAGGAAGGTTACCTAATGCTTCAATGTTTGCATTTCTCCCCAGTTAGAAATTATCTCCATAAAGATGCCTTACCGGTTTGCATATGACAAGCTGTTGCATGCATTATGAGTCTGAATCCAGATTCATGCCATTTTTTACCATTTAGTAACAAATGCTGTTGTTTCTGCTATTTAAGACCAACAACAAAGAATCTTGCCTGCTTTAATTTCATGGTTTGCGTTGTTAATGATTTGTTCATATGAAAGTTCTTACTATTTTATCCTTGCTACTTTATAATATGGAAGTTATCCCCTTTGTCTCAGAATATGTCATGTTACTGTCGCTTAGCGGATGATAGAATTGTTGGACATTATGGAATCTTGCTTGGAACGAGGTAAGTTCTGCACCTTGTTTTCCTTGTTGGTATATATGTTAGTCTACATTTATGTAAGGAGACCTGTTCTTATTTGCATCGCTCCACATGAAGCTGGCATGCTGGGAACAATTTTACAACCGACACATATAAGTATGAATTGCTTTCTACTCCTTTTTTGCTATTACTATAGCATGTGAAGTAGCCAAGTTATATAGCCTCGATATTTCTGAAACAATGCCTTTTGCGCTGTTTGGGTACATCATTCTTGCGAAAACTTAGCTTTGGGTTTGTTTAGGAGTAGTCTATCATAGCTTATGAGTTGTGTTGTCCAGTCTATTATATATTTTTTCCTTTTTGCTCCAGACCATACCCTATCCCATTTGTTCATTTTCATGTTATTGAAGCTTTTTTAAAGAAAACAAATGTAATCTGATATCTAATCGTTTAATGCATTGTTTGATTTGTCAGGTTAGCCTGATCCTTTATGGAAACAACAACAATAGACAGCTCAAAATGACTACACGGAATGAAGGATATATTATACTTATTGCAACAATCTGTACTCCCAGTAGGTATTTACTACACATAGAACAAACCAAAGGATGTATGAGAACTCACCTTATTACAGTAGTTACAATTTTTTCTATATACATGTTTTGAGGCAGAAAGATTAGGTTGATATATTGATGAGGACTTGTTTATTAAGCATGTCATTTCCCCTGATATAATATTGTTGTTACAAGCATTATACCACACACTTCACATGGATTATGAGACAATAGCCAAGCTTCAGGGCAAGCTAGATGGGGAAGCCAGCCAGAACACAGTCTGAAAGTTAATTGACAAAATGGTGCAAGACGGATATGTTAAGAGTTCTGCCAAGCGAGAACAAATGAATAAACCAGCCCACTGATCTCATTTTCTAGAAAAAATTATTATGGAGACTCAGGTGATCCCTTCATGCATGCTGGTCACCTACATTATTTGAAGAATTGTTGAACAGCTTCCATTGAAGAAGGATAATCGTTGCATAAATCTGGCATATCGACTTGTTCATGGTAATAGTTTGGTATCATATGAATAATAAGCTATGGTTTCCAACAAATGCTACAGGAACGGTTTTGAATCATGAACCCTGGACCCAGTCATGGACATGCATGTGCGTAAGATAAACCAATGTCCGTGGAACGGTTTTGAATTATGTTATCTGATATATATACCACCTTTATTTGATACTCTGTTGTAACGCATGGGCACTTTACTAGTATATATATATATATATATATGCTGTTATGCACACGCGCTAACATTTCGTTTCTTTCTCGTTCATGCTTGATACTAGCAGGTACATAGTAATAGATTGATTCGATAATAAGTGCGTGCAAGAAGAGCACTGCGAAGAAGAATCAACTAGGCAACAATTGTACGTAGAAACGTCGCTGCCTTCCATGAAAGAAAAGCACAGGAAGACGTTAGACATGCATGCACTACTGGTGACTGGTGCCAATCCCTACTTCCAATCCAAGTTCCAAGAGTCCATGATGGCCTCGGAGCTGCTCCGCATCTCCTTCTCCAGCATCTTCAGCGCTGGCAGCGACTTCCCGGCGACGGTCGGCCGCGTGGGCTGCCTTATCCCTTGAGGGACGAGGCGCGGTGGCCGTGGTGACGGTGGAAGAGCTGGTGGAGTTGGCGGACGCAGTGGAGGCATCGGCGGGCGGCGTCTTCTTGATCTGGTCCCTGGCGACGCGCACGGTGCGGAAGGGGTCGTCGGCCGGGAACTTGCCTTTGTAGACGACGTGGAGGAAACCCTCCTCGGCGGCGGAGACCACCACGGCGCTGAGCCAGAGCACGAGGCGCTGCCCCGTGGGGAGCTGACCGGCCGGCGTGCGCACGCGCCCCTGCTGATGGACTCGGAGGCTGCAGACGAGGGGCGAGGCGGCGTCGGCGTTGCCTGGACGCGCTCCCGCGGGGTCGACGGCGCAGAGCGCGCCGGCGCTGATGACTTGTTGAGGATCGCTCCGGCTGGTGCTGCATCGCAGCGCGAGCGGGAGGCAGATGGCGCCCCCGACGGGAACGGCGGCTGCACGCGCTTCTGGCGGACCTCATCCGCGGGGCGACGAGGCGCGGGCGAGGACGGCCCAGAGCTGCGCCGCGGCGGCGGAGAGGACTTCTTGGCGATCCCTCCTAACGGCGCGACGGCGAGCATGCTCCGGCTCTGGAACTCGCGGCGGAGCCTACGCATGGTGGCGGATTGCACCATCATGGAAGGCATGGTGGCTTCGCTACGGAGGAGAAGAGCCAACGGTTTGGGCATGGCGAGAGGGTTATAACTTATAGGCGGAGGTCTCCGAGTTCGAGGCGGATTCCATCCGCTAATCTCCCAGTCATTAATAACGATCTCCGCCACCAAATTAGGAAAGTGCTCGCTTGGCTCCAGCGAGTCCCTGCCGGTGCATGGAAGGCGCACTGTGATGTAGCTGGGAAAATTCTTGTAGATCAACTATAGGTGTTGCTCTTGATTCTTGTATCCAGTGCACCGAATTCTTGGCATAAGAAGAAGAATGCCTAATCTATGAAATTGTGAATGTATTTGTTTTCTCATGATCGAGAATGCACATTGCTAGTTCTTAATTTTGTTGAATCAAGAGTTTAGATCACAATCACACTCCTGTGTCTTGAGTCTTGGTAAGTGAACAATCCTGTTCTTCCGCTGACGCACTCCTCCGTATGTAGTACCACACTGCTCGCAGCCTACCGGAGAGCAAGAACAGAGACAACCAAATTGACAAGAGTAAATGACAAGATGAGTGATCAAAAACACAACTAAACCCAAAAGCTATACAAGCCTGGTAGGATAATTTGTTACACAGGACATCATCAACATCTCTTTATCACAAGTACAAACAGCATCTTCACATACAGGCACTACAACCACAGATATTCCAGTACAAGAACGATGCTTATTTTCTTGATATAACCACAACAATGATGTGCTAATTATCAAAATAGAGTACACATTAACCCATGCCATATGCATACTGTGACGAGAAAACGAGGGGTCTCACTTCACTTGCATTCATTTCCGGCCCTAAGAACTTTCATTAATTACGTGCAGATTTTCTACAGGTTGTTGCTTCAAAATTTTAACTTAGATTTAAAAAACAAAACTTGAGTTCCGACAGTTTCCTTTTCTATTCGGTTCCCCTGATAACTTTCAACACTCCGCGTGCAGTTTCCTCTGCAACGTGCGATCTGAAGAGTCTTGGTGCGAGATTTCTGATCCCGTCTTGCTTCAGGAGCCCATCAGGCCTGCCGCTTTCGTCGCCGCCGAACATGGTATATCAAGTTTGGCCTGGGAAAGACGTAAGAATGATCGCTTTAGTAGCAAAGATGCCCCTCTTTCATGAAGATTCATGCATTTGATTGATGAAATGAAGCGTGCTACACGTAGGAAGAACAGTCATACGTATCTGCGGTTGCAGTTTCAGTAATTGGGGCAATGGCAATGCCTTCTCCTGCAGAACTAATTCTCCCCATCCCCTTGTTTCGCCGTGTCATGCAGGTGTTTTTCTTCGATGGCAGTGTGATATGTGGACCTGATCCGCGAGGTCTCACCCTGACAGCCATTTCAGTTCTTCTTTCAGAGTGGATTTTCTTGGCCGACATGGTCGATCCGTAGTCGAAGCATCCGATTCTGATAGCTGCATTCTCCATGGCACTAGCATCAACTGTTAGTGTTACCGTAGCTTATCAAGGATGCATTGCATTCTCTGTTACTATGATTCAGATTAGAGTAGTACTTCTATGCTTTCCACTCTAACAAAAATGATAATAATCTCAAAGCACACGAAGTGTAAGTAATCATTATCTACCATTCAGTTCTGTTTTAAAAGTTATGCAAGGAAAGCACAAGTTTGTTAGAAAGAAGATTTACAATGCCGTATTTTGTATATAGGTGATTTTCACTTTGCTATTGACTGCAACAAGGGACCCTGGAATCATACCAAGAAACTGGACTTCACCATAAGAAGAAGCCGGCACAAGCGCTGTCAGAAGAACGAGCAGTCGGCGCATCACTATCGACGGCGTCGAAACAAGACAGAAGTACTGCAGGATCTGCTAGATCATCCGTCCTCCGAGAAGTTCTCACTGCGCCGTCTGCGACAACTGCGTCGACAAGTTCGAGCACCACTGCCCCTGGATAGGCCAGTGCATAGGACTGGTATGAAGTGCATATGAACACCTACTGCTTTTGCATTTTCAGGATGACACACAGGAAGAAAGCGATGCCTCAAGTCATTTGCTTCTGCAGAGAAACTACAGGTTGTACTTACTGTTAATTAGCTTGGCATTGGCGTTCCACATATACACACATTCACATTCTCTGTGACAAGAATTGGAGTGAAGCTGGATGCTACCGGTGCAGGGATTTTCAGTTTGCTGAGAACAATGCCTGAAATGTTTGCTCTTGCAGCGTTCAGCTTCATGGCTATCTGATTCCTCGCATGCCTTCTACCCTTCCACGCCTTCCTCGTAGGCAAGAACCAGGTACACAAATGTACAATCAATGACTTCTCACTCGTTTGCATCATGTTGGAATTTCTCAAGCAAGACTTCCACGGAAGAAATTACTGCATACCCATATGTTCTGCTGCCTGAACTCTCCTTACTTTGACCCAGTAGTTTGTTCAAGGTAACAATGCTGGTAAATTACAGAAAATTTTCTTACTTTCTTGTGGTTTATACTTTCTCCGATCAAGTAGAAGCAAACTACTGGCATTAACTGCTCTTTTGTGAGTAACATATGTATTATTACAGAATTTCCACCTGAATTTTACGCAGACGAGCCATGAGAGGTACAAAGGACGGCACCGCGACCCGTCCAACCCTTACAACATGGGAGCTCTGAAAAACATCAGCGAATGCCTGTTTGATAAGCTGCCGCCTCCTACTGCATAACTCCTAATTCGAACAGGACTCAAACACGCCTCTTGCTGACCGAATCGGCAGCAGCTCAGCTTGCTAGATTACCGGCAACAGCTAGCACCCTTGTGGACTACGCCTGGTATACACTTTACCCCATCTGACAAACGGTGTGGTCGAAATCGACCATTGGTCATAGCCGAGCGCTGGTTGTAACTGAGTGTTGGTCGTAAGAAGTTACGTAGTGGTTGGGAGTAGCTACGATCTGATTGGAAGAGGTTACATCTTGGTTGGAAGTGACTTCGACCAACAAGGCGAGGGCGAGATGGACAACAGCTTTGAGGAGTCAGGCAGTCAGCTCCTCAGCTTTCCCTGTCTTCCTACTCAGTCAATCCCATTGCAGTTTGTACATTGTTCAGCTTCGATCGACATGATCGATATATATGTCAAACTCTGTTCTGTAGTCAACTATCTCTTCCTGCTACAACATCCATTGCAATTTGCTTCCTGATGTTTTGTGTATCATCTGGTATTTTGACACACCTGGATTGTTAGCTCACCTTTTTTCAAGAAAAATCAGATTGTTACTATTTTCTATGCCATCAATCTGGGAATCCACTCTAAGTATGCATGCAGTAGTGAAGCAGGACCGGGTATCAGATTAATGTAATCCCGAATTCTTTTTTCATACAACAAAATTTAAGAACAGATAGGATCTCCAGCTTATAAAACATCTTGTCATTCACATATACTAAATGATAAATATATTTCATAAATTAGGCATTCTTCTTATGCCAAAAATGGTGAACTACACCTAGAATACAAGAATTGACCTAGCTACATCACAGTGCCTTGACTGCCTTCCATGAGAAAAAAAAAAATAGCACCTCCTTCTCATCGAACTAGCACGATCATCTCATCCCTACGCTACGACGATCATCCCAACTACATCGAACTACCACGCGGCCAAGATGGCCTCCGAGTGGCTCCGCATCTCCTTCTCCAGTCTCTTGAGCACCGGCAGCGACTTCCCGGCGATGGTGGGTCGCGGGGCCGCCTTAGCACTGGAGGGACGCGGCACGGCGGCGGTGGCGGCGCTGACGGCGGGCGCGGCGGAGAAGTCGGCGGGCGGCATGTTCTTGACCTGGTCCCTGGCGACGCGCATGGTCCGGAAGGGGTCGTCGCGCGGGAAGTTGCCGTTGTAGACGACCTCCAGGTAGCCCTCCTCTGCGGCGGAGACGACGACCGCGCTGAGCCAGAGCACGAGGCGCTGCCCCGTGGGTAAAATTCCCGTCGGCGTGCGTACGAGCACCTGCGCACCCTTCCTGATGGACCCGGAGGCGGCCGACGATGGGAGTGGCGGCGCCAGGACGCGCTCACGTCGGGGCGATCGCGAAATCGAAGCAGAGAGCGGCGGCGGCAGCGGCGCGGACGACTTCTTGATGGCCGCTCCGGCTGGCGCGGGCGGGATCATAGCGGATCTCCGCGGCAGCGGCGGGGGCGCAGATGACTTCTTGGCGACTCCCCCCTTCGCCACGACGGCGAGACTCCTGCGGCGCTCGAAGTCGCGGTGCAGCTTGCGCATGTCGGCGGAGCAGTAGGTGGAGCGCCGCGCCATGGACGGGGGCATGGTGATGGATGGGGAGGAAGGACTGAAGGAGAGGAGGAGGAGGCGAGAAGGACGGGCTGTGAATACGGCGGCACTGGCTGCGCGGCGCTAGGGTTATAGCGAGGCGAGGCGAGGCGGTGGGGGAGGACGCCGAGTCGGACGCCGAGTCGGAGTTGGAGTCGGAGTGGGAAGCGTGACTGCCAAGCAGAGTGGACTCGCTGGAGCGAAGCGAGCACTTTCCTAATTTGTGGCGGGGAGCGTTATTTGGATTGGACGGCGTGGATCGTTCGTTGGTCCGATTAACTCTGAGATTAACGCACTCAACGCTTCGGAATTCGGAATCCGCCTTCGGCTCCTCCCTCCCTCCATCGCTTGGAACCCACGCTTCCGAATCCGACGGCAACTCGTGCTCGGATACCTCCGCCTCTAACCCTCGCGAAGCCACCATGCATGGCGGATCGAATTTTAGAATCGGAACTCTCTCTCTCTCTGTGTATTATCGGATTAATTTCAGATGATATACCGTCGAACAATAATGATTATATAACTAACATGTTTTATTTTAATAATAAAGAGTATCGATCTTATAGCTTTTATTATAAATAAGATTACAAGATTTCTCAAATTTACAAAATCCAGCAGAAGCAAAAGAAATAAACTCCGAAGATAGCCCATCAATACGTCAGATGTAATTGACTAGGGAAGCGTGACCTAGAACTTCAGGGATTATTCGTCGAAACTATACGCGAAGTAATCGTAATCTCTTTCTGTGTCTTCATATTTCTTTGAGATATTTTTGTATATTGCAAGGTGAGTACATAGAGTACTCCGTAAGTCTTGAAAAAAATACAATTATATGCAAGACTTTAAATAGAAGAGTAATATAGTTCTTTTGCACAAAACATCATTTTTAGTTCAATTACTATTATAGATTCAAATGCATCAATTTAACAAAGTAAAGTGTAATAACCGAAACTAGATAATTTCTAGTGCAGGTTCTAGCTGCCAGTACTAGCATTAAGGCTCTATCTGTCAAAGGCTAAATGAATCTGGTTCTATCTACTTGACTGACGTTTTTTGCCAGAGCACACATGACTACATAAGAGCTCTAACCTCTCCTAGATTTTCAAAACCTTATTTAAAAAGAAAACCATAAATCTATTATGTGAAAGTGTACATTGTCCATCCTTGAGGTATGGCTATTCGAATAATTTTACATTCTGCAGAGATTGAACAACTTTACTCACAAGATATGATCACTCATATTGTCACTAGATTAACACACTTTCTTTGGTGTGTGGCAGAGAGACCATAACAAGGCTTTTACAATACGTCAGCATAACTAGAACCCACCTACTAAGGTTCCAATGTTGAATAGGTTCAATCTACCCAAGTCAGAAGCTCCCTCTTGCGTTGTGTGGCAATACCGCTGTCTGACACCCCACATGCAGTCATCTGGTGGAATCTAAGCTAAGCCATTGAAAATTAATTAGCTAGATCATACCTATTTAGAATTGTGGTTGTACGGTAGTGCTCAGTTTGGACAAACACAAGCGTCAGTCCTTAATTGACTAGGATGACACATTTACGATACAAGTTCTCGTGCTTAATCTGCACCAATCCAAACTTATCATCCACCCAAGTAAAAATTATTTTATAATTTTATTTTACTTTAAAAATAGCAGTAATACATATTATGTCAAAGTTAATAGAATGAAATGATTAATAAGGTATATGATAATAATTTTCACCCCTAGGGTTATAAAGACCGAGTAGCTTATTTAAGTAGTTCTACCGTTTCTATAATTATCAAATAATATTATAATAGCAATGCTGAGATAAGAGAATCCTAAGGTGGCAAAGGTATAGATATTTTAATATTAAATGAGGATATAACAATGTATGATTAACTAATGACCTTAAGATAAGTTATGATCATTTTATGTAAAATAGCAATGCATGTAAATTTAAAATAGTAAATAACTTTGATAAAACTAGGATCAACATATTCAAGGAAGACTTGCCTTCTGTAGCTAGGGTCCCTTCTCGTTGGTCAAAAACTTTTTCGACGGCGTCGGGTTCTACGTGCAAAACAAGAAACTTAGATAAATAAATAAATAAGAATAAAATTATAAAATATATACTGGATGGTACATTAGGATTTTATATGAATTTTGAAACTCAAATCGCTAGATTTAGAGTTCGGACGGCGGAGAATGAGCGATCGGAAGATCGGTTGGAAAAAATGCTGGAAATTGCAAAGCAAAGGAATATTCTAGGGAATCTTCTTTTCGCTGGATTTTTGGATTTATTTGAGAGTATGACTAGTGGGGCCCAGCTGCCATTGCCTCATTGGCTTCAAAGCAAACACATAAAGAGTTAACAGAGGACAACAAAGGAGTTCTAGGGTGTTCATGGCGTTGGCCATGGCCGGAGTTGGGCGGCGTGGGAGGCGAGGCTGAGGACCAAAATGAGTTGGAGGCATTCCATGGAAGGTATGCAGCGACAACACGGCGAATGATGACTGGTGGCGTACGGGACGGCGCCAAAACGGTGGGCGGCATGGGTTGATAGGGGCTCTAACATTCTAGCAAGGAACGCGAAGGAAACAGGGAGCACTAGGGGTGGAAACGGATCGGATACAGTCGAATAGTATCAAATACGAATACGAATCCATATTTTTAAAACGAATTCGAATACGAATTCGAATATTCTCAAATACGAATACGAATATTCTCGAATACGGATATTTTCGAATACAGATTTTCTCGGATACGAATATCGGATAAAACGGATTCCTAGCGATTTTGCCGATTTTCACCGGTTTTTCACCGATTACTTGTTTTAAACCACCTAAATTCAAATTTTGAATCACAAAATTTGTACGATTTTTTCATGGGCTCTAGAAACGGATCAAATTCGAATCGAATAGTCTCAAATACGGATACGGATACGAATATTCTCGAATACGAATGCGAATACGAATACTCTCAAATACGGATACGAATATTCTCGAATACGAATTTTTTCTTACCATATTCGTTGTTTCTCGGATACGAATATCGGATAAAACGAATTATCCGTTACCGTTTTCCACCCCTAGGGAGCACGAGCATGGCTTGACCCAAGGAACACGATGGGTGGTAGGTTTGGCCAGAAGATGGTCAGAACGAGCTAGCAACAGTGACGTCTGTGGAAACCAACGGATGCTCTGGTGCGGGACTTTCTTAGTGATGCAAATATGAAACCAAGGTATGGAATACATAGAGTAGATGATGGTGATCGGGCAGTAGTAAAGAATTAGGTTTTGGCTCACCGGAGGCGACGAATCGACGATAGAGGATGTAATAGATCAGTTTCAGAAAAAACTCGATTCCCATCAAATGGCTGCACGAAAATCAAATTAACTTCACATGAGGGTGTAAGATACTCGAGAACATGAAGTGATATGAAAGGAATTCGAAGAAATTTACTGAAGTGCTCGAAACACAAGTTGGAGCGACGAACAATTTTTGGGAACAGAGGGCTCTCAGAGACGATGGAGTTTGGGGTTTTGCGAGGCTTGGCGAAGATTGAAAATGGTTGAGAGGGTCACGGGGTTGTATATAATGGCTCGAAAGAGATAGAAACAGACTCAAATTTGTGGGATTCGGTGTTCAGTCAGTTTAAGAACGAACGAGATAAAAGACAAATGAATGAATGGATCACAAAGAAACTAGAAAGAATGGATTCCTCGCGTGATTTTTAGCAACTTTCATTTTAGCGCGACGTCAAGATAATACTCGGTTGGAGAGTGGCTTAGAGATAAAGAAGAGGCGCTAGCTCTGTTTGGTTTGGTCTATTCCGCCAAACCATTCGGTAAGATAAACAATAGCGGGTAAATAGCGTTGATGGACAGTACCCATGAGGAGAGAGAGAAAGAAGAGAGAAGGAAAGAAAACATGGGTCAAGAAAAGTAGATTGGACCTCAAAAAATAGAATGGGTATTTTTCTGAAGATTTGGATTCGTGGAGATTTGAATTTTTGGGACTTTGAATGTGAATTTGAAAATTCGGATTAGAATTGAAACTTTGATATTTCCTTTGATGTAAATATCAAATTAGCACTCATAATATTAACATCATTCGCCTCGCTTTAAGAAAAGTCATCCTGGACTTTGTAAGCCTGCATACAAGTTAATAATGGGCAACATCATATCAAATTGTTCTAATAAGGGTAAAAAAAATGTTATTGCTTTCCATGCTTCAACTGCATTACTTTGATTACTTATGCATGTAAGAGACGAACAAGTAGGCATCATATTTTGTTCTAAACAGTAGACACTATCATTTAAACTCATTTCAAAGTGATCATGACATTGCTCAAAGATGGTATGCCCAAAGCATGCAATTTCAAATTAGCAAACTTATCATAGGTAATGCATAATTGATAAACATGAAATTTATTGTCTACACCATAATATCCAATCAAATTGAATTTATAAGTGTAAGTGTAGGTACCAACTAATGATTTTAGACATTAAATTTTTGAAACTTTGTCAGTCACACTGGATAGTTCTATATGTTTATTGAACATGATATAACATAAAGAATCTTCAGAGAATGTTCTATTAAGAACTTCCTCGTGCGTAATCAACCCCATATTTTATAAATTATGCATATCAAAATGTGGAATTCCCAATTGAGCACAAGAGTTTTCACAATTACTCACATTTTCATGATGAACTATCAATTTAGCACTATTATTGTTACCTTTACCATCCTCCTCGGTTGATGTAGGCGCTCTAGGTAGTGTTTCTTCATGATGTAACCACAGGACAACAAGTGTTCTATCTCTAACCGTGGCTATCTCCTTATCTTTATTTTCGAGTGGTGTGGGTTGTTTAGCATTCATCTCGTGATCTTCGCCATCAACATGCACAATGTGAGCAACACAACTAGAACTAGAGGTTAAATTGTTAGTTTCAGAAATAACGTTACTTGGTCTGTCATCTACTTCTCTCATTTTTCTTGGTGCATCTCTCTTCATCTCAATTTGGATGTACTCAATCTCACATATGGTGGAATCACACAATTCACTAGCTTTAGCATTCTCACTCAATTTGGCTATGTGGCTCTCATCCTCACATGGGTTTTGATGCATCTCACCCTCCAAAGACTATAGCCAGCAATGGCGCAATTACCATCAACCACGATCTCATCATGTGCTCTATGTAGCAATAGGACAGCACTACATGATTCCTTGGCCGAAGGAAAAGTCCTATGCTTAACCATCTTCTCTTGCTTCTTTGATTGCACATACTCTTTTGTCCTATCTGTTCTTATCTCTTGATCAGTAAGGAACAATTGTGTAGGCATTGGAAGCAATCCAATCCCCTTACTCTTCCATATGAAATAATAATGGTTGGTGCTAGGATCACATCAGACCTGATGATCCCTTATCCAACGTTCTCCTAACAAAACATGACATAAAGACATAGGCACTAGTACTACATCACACTCAACGTTGTCAGTATATCTTCACAAAGTAAATGGTATCTTTATTTTCTTTGTGATCTCGATACTACGATTTGTCCACCATAACAAATACAGCTTAGGGTGTGGACATCTAGGTAGACTAATCTTATCCACCAATTCAATGCTTGCTATGTTTGTTGTGCTCATGTCGTCAATGGTCAGGGCACAAACGCCAATGCTAACAGCACAACAAGAGTGAAATAGCGTGGTGCTACGTGTAACCTCCCCCTCTAAAAACTCAACACCACAATGTAGCTCAAGTTTCATCTGTTCTATCATGATTAGTGGGACACAAAAATTGCAAAGAATATGTGGAATTTATGTGGAGTCACTCAAACTCACCTTCTCACTTACCAACCGAAATTCTTATACCTCCTCAAATTGCGAAAATGCATGTACTTTGGTGACAATAGACAATCAAATGTGATTAGATTGAGTGAATTCAAAATCCAAGTAGTGTAGGAAACAACGGCTTATATGTAGAGTTTGGAGGGATAAGTGTTTCCCTATGCAATATGAAATTCTATATATTGTAAAACTAGGTAACAATCTAAACTAAAATTTCAATGCCTAATTGCTGATCTCAAGATATAAGCGAAGAACAAAGCAACTCACATGCAAAAATGATAAAACTTAGTGCAATCAAATGAATGAGCTCAACAAGATATAAGTGAACAACACAAATAACTCGTATTGTATAAGTTATGGAGAGATGCTAGCTGATTGATCAAGATATAAAATAAGGCACAAGATTGCTCAAAACGATACAATTGCACAATCTGAAATTAAAGCATAATTAGGGTGTATCTCGCAATATATAGTTGGCCAAAGCACTCCTTTTCTTTTTCTTCTCTCTCCTTTTGTGTAGTTTTCTTTTTTCTTTTCTCTGTTTTTCTCTCATTTTTTGGTACCCAGCCAACTAGATGTAACAATGAGCACAAAAACACCCTTTCGGTTCACCAAGAAATAACACCACAGATCGAGCACAAAGATGATAATTGAGCAACCCTAAGCAATATGAATAGCTAGTCTCAAATATGACCAAAGTTTTCACAAAGGAAGATGTGGTTATCAAATGATATAAGTGAAGCACATATGGTAACTTGCTACAACTCCTTTTTTTTTGCGACGGAATGTCTTGCTACAACTAGTTCATGCCAACATTTGCCATGATGTTTTTTTGCGCATGATTCTGGTATTCTACAACTAGTTCATGCCTTCATTTCTTTCTCGTTCATGCTTGATACTAGCAGGTACATAGTAATGGCTTAATTCGATACTAAGTGCGTGCAAGAAGAGCACTGCGAAGAAGAATCAACAAGGCAACAATTATACGTAGAAACATCACTGCCTTCCATGAAAGGCGTTAGACATGCATGCACTACTGATGACTGTGCCAATCCCTACTTCCAATCCAAGTTCCAAGAGTCCATGATGGCCTCGGAGCTGCTCCGCATATCCATCTCCAGCATCTTCAGCGCTGGCAGCGACTTCCCGGCGACGGTCGGCCGCGTGGGCCGCCTTATCCCTTGAGGGACGAGGCGCGGTGGCCGTGGTGACGGTGGAAGAGTTGGTGGAGTTGGCGGACGCAGTGGAGGCATCGGCGGGCGGCGTCTTCTTGATCTGGTCCCTGGCGACGCGCACGGTGCGGAAGGGGTCGTCGAGCGGGAACTTGCCTTTGTAGACGACGTGGAGGAAACCCTCCTCGGCGGCGGAGACCACCACGGCGCTGAGCCAGAGCACGAGGCGCTGCCCCGTGGGGAGCTGACCGGCCGGCGTGCGCACGCGCCCCTGCTGATGGACTCGGAGGCTGCAGACGAGGGGCGAGGCGGCGTCGGCGTAGCCTGGACGCGCTCCCGCGGGGTCGACGACGCAGAGCGCGCCGGCGCTGATGACTTGTTGAGGATCGCTCCGGCTGGTGCTGCATCGCGGCGCGAGCGGGAGGCAGATGGCGCCCCCGACGGGAACGGCGGCTGCACGCGCTTCTGGCGGGCCTCATCCGCGGAGCGACGAGGCGCGGGCGAGGACGGCCCAGAGCTGCGCCGCGGCGGCGGAGAGGACTTCTTGGCGATCCCTCCTAACGGCGCGACGGCGAGCATGCTCCGGGTCTGGAACTCGCGGCGGAGCCTACGCATGGTGGCGGATTGCACCATCATGGAAGGCATGGTGGCTTCACTACGGAGGAGAAGAGCCAACGGTTTGGGCATGGCGAGAGGGTTATAACTTATAGGCGAAGGTCTCCGAGTTGTAGGCGGATTTCACCCGCTAATCTCCTCCACCAAATTAGGAAGTCTCCGAGTTGTAGGCGGATTTCACCCGGAGCGGCCATCAAGAAGTCGTCCGCGCCGCTGCCGCCGCCGCGCTCTGCTTCGATTTCGCAATCGCCCCGGCGTGAGCGCGTCCTGGCGCCGCTGACGCCGCCATTCCCATCGTCGGCCGCCTCCGGGTCCATCAGGAAGGGTGCGCACGTGCTCGTACGCACGCCGACGGGAATTTTACCCACGGGGCAGCGCCTCGTGCTCTGGCTCAGCGCTGTCGTCGTCTCCGCCGCAGAGGAGGGCTACCTGGAGGTCGTCTACAACGGCAACTTCCCGCGCGACGACCCCTTCCGGACCATGCGAGTCTCCAGGGACCAGGTCAAGAACATGCCGCCCGCCGCGGCCGCCGTCACCACCTCAGCCACGTCGCGTCCCTCGAGTGGCAAGATGGCCCCGCGGCCGACGGTCGCCGGGAAGTCGCTGCCGGTGCTGAAGAGGCTGGAGAAGGAGATGCGGGGCAGATCAGAAGCGATCTTGGCAGCTTGGTAGTTCCATGTAATAGGGATTACGTCTTGCTTTTTTTTTTTTGGGACATGCATGGAAGGCGCACTGTGATGTAGCTGGGAAAATTCTTGTAGATTAACTATAGGTGTTGCTCTTGATTCTTGTATCCAGTGTACCGAATTCTTGGCATAAGAAGAAGAATGCCTAATCTATGAAATGCATTTATCATAAGAAGAACAGAGACAACCAAATTGACAGGAGTAAATGACTAGATGAGTGATAAAAAACACAACTAAACCCAAAAGCTATACAAGCCTGGTAGGATAATTTGTTACACAGGACACTGGTAATTAGGTGGCATCAGGTCATCAGCAACATCTCTTTATCACAAGTTACAAACAGCATCTTCACATACAGGCAATGCAACCACAGATATTCCAGTACAAGAACGATGCTTATTTTCTTGATATAACCACAACAATGATGTGCTAATTATCAAAATAGAGTACACATTAACCCATGCCATATACATACTGTGACGAGAAAACGAGGGGTCTCGCTTCACTTGCATTCATTTCCGGCCCTAAGAACTTTCATTAATTACGTCCAGATTTTCTACATGTAGTTGCTTCATATCGTATCAAAATTTTAACTTAGATTTAAAAAAAAAAACTTGAGTTCCGACAGTTTCCTTCTCCCTCCAAAAAGACGAACCAAGAAACTCGTATCAAGGACTGCACCATGGACTGCATTGATCAAGAACGACAGGTTCAAGAACGGCATCAGCATGAGGATTCTGCCTCCTCTGCAACGTGCGATCTGAAGAGTGCAGTTGCCAACTTTGGTGCGAGATTTCTGATCCCGTCTTGCTTCAGGAGCCCATCAGGCCTTCCGCTTTCGTCGCCGCCGAACATGGTATATCAAGTTTGGCCTGGGAAAGACGTAAGAATGATCGCTTTAGTAGAAAAGATGCCCCTCTTTCATGAAGATTCATGCATTTGATTGATGAAATGAAGCGTGTTACATGTAGGAAGAACAGTCATACGTATCTGCGGTTGCAGTTTCAGTAATTGGGGCAATGGCATTACGGCAATGCCTTCTCCTGCAGAACTAGTTCTCCCCATCCCCTTGTTTCGCCGTGTCATGCAGGTGTTTTTCTTCGATGGCAGTGTGATATGTGGACCTGATCCGCGAGGTCTCACCCTGACAGCCATTTCAGTTCTTCTTTCAGAGTGGATTTTCTTGGCCGACATCGTCGATCCGTCGTCGAAGCATCCGATTCTGATAGCTGCATTCTCCATGGCACTAGCATCAACTGTTAGTGTTACCGTAGCTTATCAAGGATGCATTGCATTCTCTGTTACTATGATTCAGATTAGAGTGGTACTTCTATGCTTTCCACTCTAACAAGAATGGTATTAATCTCAAAGTACACAAAGGGGTAAGTAATTACTATCCACTATTCAGCTTTACTTTAAAAGTTGTGCAAATCACTTTGAAGAAAGCATAAGTTTGTCAGAAAGAAGATTTACAATGCCGTGTTTTGTATATAGGTGATTTTCACTTTGCTATTGACTGCAACAAGGGACCCTGGAATCATACCAAGAAACCGGACTTCACCATAAGAAGAAGCCGGCACAAGCGCTGTCAGAAGAACGAGCAGTCGGCGCATCACTATCGACGGCATCGAAACAAGACAGAAGTATTGCAGGATCTTCCGTCCTCCGAGAAGATCTCACTGCGCCGTCTGCGACAACTGCGTCGACAAGTTCGATCACCACTGCCCCTGGATAGGCCAGTGCATAGGACTGGTATGAAGTGCATATGAACTACTACTTACTGCTTTTGCATTTTCAGGTTGACACACAGGAAGAAAGCGATGCCTCAAGTCATTTGCTTCTGCAGAGAAACTACAGGTTGTACTTACTGTTAATTAGCTTGGCATTGGCGTTCCACATATACACACATTCACATTCTCTGTGACAAGAATTGGAGTGAAGCTGGATGCTACCGGTGCAGGGATTTTCAGTTTGCTGAGAACAAATCCCTGAAATGTTTGCTCTTGCAGCGTTCAGCTTCATGGCTATCTGATTCCTCGCATGCCTTCTACCCTTCCACGCCTTCCTCGTAGGCAAGAACCAGGTACACAAATGTACAATCAATGACTTCTCACTCTTTTGCATCATGTTGGAATTTCTCAAGCAAGACTTCCACGGAAGAAATTACTGCATACCCATATGTTCTGCTGCCTGAACTCTCCTTACTTTGACCCAGTAGTTTGTTCAAGGTAACAATGCTGGTAAATTACAGAAAATTTTCTTACTTTCTTGTGGTTTATACTTTCTACGATCAAGTAGAAGCAAACTACTGGCATTAACTATTATTACAGAATTTCGACCTGAATTTTGCGCAGACGAGCCATGAGAGGCACAAAGGACGGCACCGCGACCCGTCCAACCCTTACAACATGGGAGCTCTGAAAAACATCAGCGAATGCCTGTTTGATAAGCTGCCGCCTCCTAATCTACGAAAGGTACAACCAGTGGCGATTGATACTGTCAAAACCAAAACCATAACGCCACACATTTTGGAGATGGCCTCGTAAGCTAGTCTATTTTTGGCACAAACGAAGTGTTGTCCAGATATGTTACATCTAATCGTATATACCGTAGCCGTATGTTACATTAAAACTAGACAAGTCTGGGGATATTATAATTTCCCAGCTCTGCGATATGTAGTAACAAAACAGTCGAAAGTTTGAGCTAAGTTTGTACGGGGAAGTACTGCTACTCTGCAGCCCACACACTCGGTAAAAACAAAACTTTTTTAAAATAAATCATATTTTAATTTAATTTGTGTAAATAAACCATCTGTTTTCTTTGCAGCAATATCCCTCAGTCACAAACCCACCGAGCAACTAGGGCCAATTGCACGTTGGCCGCACGACTAAGACCAAGCCGCGCGGTGGGCCTACGACTTAGGCCTAGTCGTGCATCGGTCAAACGAGAGGGTCATGGACTGGTTTATTGACCAGCCCATGACCAGGGCTCGACTCTAACCTAGTTGAGAGTGACGGTGTCACGTCCCATGCCCGATCGCAGGTAGTAGGAGTGGTGGACCGGCGGGGATGGTGGCTCCTGGCTGGAGCCGTGCTGATCGAACCTGCAGGGGGCAAAGAATAGAGAATACGCAGGGAGGAGGGAACGAGACAGAGAGGGATATCCTTGAAAAAGACTTTTTCCCATAAGAAAGAAAAAAGAACTTACTATCTTTGGGATCTGATACTACACCGCTGCTTAATTCCTTAGTGGATCGGCTCTATTACATAAGCAGATTCCTAAATTTTGCCCCATATCATGGGATAAGTAAGCAGTTTTTTTTAGTTAAAGAAGGTAATTCTCAGCTTGATCTATTAGCAAAGACTCTCTGTCCTTTGAATAGACAGCATTCCTAAGAATAGTATCTAACTCAATCTCTTATTGTCTAATATCTCTTATTACCTAATATAACTCCTAATTTGAACTGGACTCAAACGCGCCTCTTGCTGACCGAATCGGCAGTAGCTCAACTTGCTGGATTACCGGCAATAGCTAGCGCCCTTGTGGACTGCGCCTGGTATACACTTTACCCCATCTGACAAACGGTGTGGTCGAAATCGACCATTGGTCATAACCGAGCGCTGGTCAGAGCTAAGCGTTGGTCGTAACTGAGTGCTGGTTGTAAGAAGTTACATAGTGGTTGGGAGTAGCTACGATCTGATTGGAAGAGGTTACATCTTGGTTGGAAGTGACTTCGACCTAGCCGAAGTAAAGGTCTGATCAAAATTGACCACTGGTTGTAGTTAAGCGTTGGTTGGAGCCGAGCGCTGGTCAAAGCTGAACCCTAGTCGTGGGCTGGTCAACGAACCAGTCAATGACCCTCTAGTTTGACCAGCACGCGACTAGACCTCAGCTGTGTGGCCAACGCGTGACTAGGCCCGATCCGTAGGCCCATCGCGCAACTTAACCTAAGTCTTTTGGTGGGCCTACGGCCGAAGGTTATTCCAGCAAGAAACAGGTGGTTTATTTGCGCAAATTAAATTAAAATTGATTTATTTTAAAATTTTGTAAAAACAAAGCCCTCACATCAAAAATGTGTTGCTCCCTTTACCTACTAGGCCTCACATCCATTGGGTTCTTTTCTAATTTAGCTTTGGTTTTGGTTTTTGTTGCTACAACAACTAGTTTTTAAATGGTACTGAGGTCTACAGATAGATTGTAGTATACATTGTACCGAGTTTAGTTGTACCAACCAAAATTTCATATGATTTTTCTATCTTCATACTATCTTTTACGAATAACAAGAATTCAAAAATCTTTAAGTTAAAATCTGAAGTCACAGCGCATAGCGCGGCTTCTCGCTCTCAAAAGAATAAATTCCGGCTGGCCTACTGGGCTTTCACAATCCACCTGCATTCATGTTGGCTTTCGGTAGACAATTGTCCCACGCTAATCTGTACTTCCCCCTCCTCCCAGCCAATCATGGCCCTCCACCTCTCCCCGTCTTTTCACAAGACAAAACCGGATTAGGCACTGCTGCGCATGGTATTTACAAAACTAGTTGTATGCGTATCGTATTTGCAAAAATGACACTTCTGCCATCCGGTGGATAGGCGGCAGCGCCGACGAGGTGACACATGACACGTACCACCCCGTGAGCAGACAGCAGGCGCCTGTTGCCTGCCCACGGGACAGTAGGTGATTAAGCCGGGCTTAATCATTGTCTAAATTCGTAATTTTATATAATAATTATTTAAATTTTTAAATATAGCAAATGAGGTTGAATAATTATGAAATTATATGCCCAGACTCTACAACTTGTTTTATTGTGAAATTTTTTTATAATTTATCTACTCTGAATATTGCTTAAAAATTTGTAAGATTTTGATATTTGTAGGAATTGTTATATATATAGTAAACAAGCTCCAAAAATTATAAAATTTTATGTTGAGCCTTCCAACATAGTTGACCTAATTATGTATTTTTTGCGAAATTTAATATGCTAAAAATTTGTCATGTTAATTCGTGATAATTTAATCGTAATTAACCCAAATAATCGTGACAAATTTGGGCAACATAAAATTCCCAAAAAAAATTATGTAATAACTTTGACTGTGTCGAGAGGCTTTACATAAAATTTCGTAATTTTTAGAGCTCATTTGCTATATGTAAAAACCCATACAAATATCAAAATTTTATCAATTTTTTAGCAATATTCACAATGGATAAAATTACCTAAAAATTACATTATTAAATACGTTGTGTTGGAAAGCTGTACATAAATGTTTATAGTTTTTTGAGCTCATTTGATATATTTAAAAATTCAAACAAATACCGACTAAAAAATTAGTGTGGATTATTAAGCCGGCTTAATCACCTACTGTCTCCTCACCTAGTGGTAGGTGATTAAGCTAACTAATTAGCCGGCTTAATTACTTGCTATAATTTTTTAGCTTAGTATTTGTTTGAATTTTTAAATATAACAAATGATCTCAAAAAATTACAAAAATTTATATACACCCTTCCAACATAATGTACTTAACAATGTAATTTTTAGATAATTTTATCCATTGTGAATTTTGCTACAAAGTTCATACAATTTCAATATTTATATGACTTATTACATATAGAAAACGAGCTCCAACAATTACGAAATTGCATGTTAAGCCTCCCAACACAGTCATGTTTATTATGTAATTTTTTCAGAATTTTATGTGGTACAAATTTGCCATGTTTATTCGGGTTGGCAAAGCATTACCTGCATCTAATATAATCTGCAATTTCATTTATTCCTTGTTTGACTTGTGTATTAGTTGAGCCTGATGGTTGATCAGTGGCACAAAAAGTCATTCTCGTTTTATCTTGGCCTTTCGTAAGATATTTGAATAAATATTTCACAAGATTCGTTTTGTTACACCATTCAACGTTGATGTGAGCTTGAAATTTCTTGAGCAAGTTCATATTGTATGGAACAGCCCATCTGTTGTCCAATCTAATTCCATTCTTGGTAATGAAATGACTATTATTTTGGTGATGATACATTGGGAAGCCAGATTAAAAACGATTATTTCTGGGCTGAATTCTTTGGGATACCGCTTTGAACACAGTCCATCTTACATACATGGACAGTTTCTATTAAGATTTCCGCATAGGCCATGCATCATGAATTACTCAACAGGAGCATAACCAAGTGGGTCAGCAGCTGGATTAGGAATCTCGGCACATATAGGGTGTCTATGAACTGAGTAGTTAGATTCATTACACGGTCAGCAAGCCATATAAGGGTATGAACATGAGGTAGTCATCTCTTTTGAAACTCAATAGTGCATAGAACCGTTAGAAACAAAGGAGCTAATTTAGAGGAAAAAGTGGCGTATTGATATTAAAAAGAAAGTAGCATGCTTATGATGGAGGTAGTAAACTGACCTGCTCGCACAACACCAAAAGTGCGACCACTTTTTATGTCAGAAATATATTCGGTAAGCTTCATATGGAATACTCGAGTTACAACATCAGAACAATCCACATTTTTTTACCAGGTTCGTGTTTGAGCACGTCCATAATTTTTGGCCATTTGGAATTGCATTTGAAAGTAGAGAATAAATCAGGAGCACCGTATTCACGGCAGATAGCCATCACATCTTGATAATTGAGTGCATTATATCGAGGGCTACTAGTAAAGCTTGCAGGAAGAAAAATTTTGACACCAATATTTTTGCCCTCTGATGTGCCCTCACCAAGTGCATCCAAATGCCTCGGTATGTCTCTGAACGTAGCACATCTTGATTGAAGAAATGAAATGAAAGACGATTTGCTTCAAGATATGAATAACAATCAACTTCTATCTGATTTGAAAGACGGCCGCAACATGTATAAGGATTTGGTTCATTTTTTTGGTAATGACATTCATAATAGTAGTACTCAAGCATGGACTCCTCATCTCTAGCAGAAGGCAAGCTGTCATCAATAGCTCTATATTTAATATTGTAGGACTGAAATGGCGACAGAGGGGGCTGAATGGTGCCTTCAAACTGCCCTAAGTATTCACACAGATTTTCTTCTCTGGTAGCTATAGAAGCTATGAAGCAAGGAAATACATGCTTACTGGAAACCTAAAAAGATCTCAACCATAAGAGAAAATAAGACAAGGAAAACGAAGAAGATCTGAGAGCAACAGCCAAGAACAGGAAGAGAGGCCGGTCTGACCGCAATTGTGAAGGCGGTCTGACCGCTGAGCCTCTGCTGGTCTGACCGCTGTGCCCGAGCTGGTCTGGCTGTCAACAAGCGAGCGGTCTGACTGCCATAGCTTCTTCGGTCTGACCGGGAACAGGGTCTATTCCTGTTTCCGTAGTCCAAAATACAGACTGAAGAAAGCAATGACCGAAAAGAAGATGCACAGTAACTACTGTGAATGACTAACCAAAACAAAGAAATGCTTGCATAACTGTTGTGCTTCTCAGGACAATTAGTCAGGACTACACACAAAAGAACAGACCTAAACCAAAGAAGAGGAAAACAGAACCAAGAGAGAAACGCAGCAAGATCTTAATAGAAAGTACTGAAGACAACCAAAAACAAGAAAATTGCCAAATGATTGATGCTCTTCTCCGGCCAAAAGATTAGTGCTTCACTCTAAACATAAATCGAACTCTAGAGAAAGAAAATACAGACAGGAAGCAAAGTAGACATCTAACTATATCTCAGAGCCTGAGAATCAAGAAGTTCAGACCTGGCAAAGAACAAAATGAGGCCAAAATCCATAAGGCTTGAGAATCTCAAATCTTATGAACAAGAATCTTTAGTTCTCAACAGGGAGTGAACTCACAACTGATGAATACAAGCTCAAAATAATCTTTTCTCTGAGATACAAAGAAAACTCGAATCCTCTGCCTCCAGAAATAGTAAACCTAGAAGGAGTGCAAACAGAGGAACTCGAGAGCATAACTGAGAGAAGAAATTATACTTCGATTCAACCTTTTGCTCTCGGGAATGGATCAGCCAAAAGGCTTTGAGGAGATTCACATATCAAAACAAAAACAAAATCTGCCTCTGCTCTACCAAGAATCCAATTCAGAAAGAAAAGAACAGAGAAGAACAAAGAACAGAGAGACCACAAACGAATCAATCAAGACACCACATAACAACAGAACTCAAAATAGATGCCAAGAGATGAATCATTACATTAACAAAGAGTTTTACAGCCATCTCATACATGATTTCACATTCTGGGCAACACTCGCAAAAGGGAAAATCAAGAACTTAGGCTATGAACCACCCACAACTATAATCCACTCACGTAGCCATGGAGACAAAAAACAAACTCTGCCCAACAACTCCTCACACAAACAAAAGGACAAAAGCAAAAAACCTTACAACCACCAGGAGACACCCATCTATTTATAGTCTTCCATCCCCGGGTTCAATTTGCTTTGCCCATTACAACTTAGCTCTTTACCCGTTATCTGTAACCAAACCCGTTTTCACTTTGCAGCCTTGCGCATTTTACCAAAATATTACTCCTGCACTTTCCTGGAAGCTTCATCTATTCTTGCTGTCCAAGACTTGCAACCACCTTGAATCATCGCCGTCTTCAGCATCTCCCAACTGCTTCGACCTTAGCACCACCTGTGCCTAGTCTGGTCATCCCATGCCACGCCACGACTTAGCTTCAAAGTCCTGCATCCATCACAGACAAGAAAATATCACATAGCACCGCTCGAGATAATGTAATCATACATTCGCATTAATAGAAAGTACTCACGCACGAAACACCCAAATCAAACTCAAACTTTCCAGAACACGTGTCAATTACTCATCACAAACATGGGGTCACCTCCACATGGTCTCTCAAATACCAAGATGGAAGCCTTTCTCACCATATGGAAATAGCAATGGGTACCGAAGAGACATCAGAGCGGGATTCAGAGGTGAGACCTGCTTTAGCTCACCAGGGTGACTTTCAACAACTATATCAAAACTGTTGTTCTCTAAAGACAGATCACCTACAACTAAACTAGCAAGCTCAGGCACAATTGGTAAAGAACACCGATCACCATGATTATCAGATGAACCAATAAGACGAATGTGAACCTCTGGATTTTCTTAAGAAAATAATTAGTCACATGCCATTCTGAATTCTTTTACCAACGGATTGGAACAGTTAAGCATAACAACTAAGGCAACAACTACATTAGGATCCACTTCGTCATGTGTGTCATCTTCTTTATTGAACACAGATAATCTGTTGTGAACTTCCTTGTATATGTCATAGATATATAGCTGGGCATACTGTGGCTTTCAGCTTGGTTTGGGAATCAATGAACCAATACGGTGATGGACAACACCATTTATACGGAAGACATAAGGGCCTCCACCAGTGTTAATGGTTGTATCAACATCTACGCCCAAGGAAGTGAATACAAACAGAGAATTGTAATGATGAATCAAGCGCATAAGTTCATTTGAGTGAGGGCCTTTACTAAAACCAATAAGTTCTCGAAGTGGATACGGGAATTCTCTATGTGGTGGAAGGGAAACTTTACCACCCCGACAATATTTATTATAAATAATTCGTCGATGTCTAGAAGAACTTCTATGTTGGGATCTTTCTTGGAACCAAAAAAGGCACCACATTTATTACACTCATAATCTGGACCACCATAATACGATCGATCATCGTAAGTGGCTGAAACGATATAGGGAAAGGAGTATAGAAGAAGAAAGAACAAGCAGACTTAGCAATCGTATAAGACACACAGAGAAGTAATGGTAAAAAAAAGAGGATAAAGAATGGTATAAGTTGGGTCATATGGTCGGACCTTTCAAGTAAGAAATGTGTTCCTTAGAAAGAGAAATAGCTGGTTCTCTAAGTGGGATTGAACTAAAAGGCCATATGCTACCTGAAACGTAAAGCAAACGTAGTACCAGATGTAGAGAAAGGCACGATAAAGCATGTATGGTTGGAGGCAAGAAAAAGTAGAAAATTGAAGAAGAGCTACAAAACAAAACAATAAAAGGAAAAGACATGTTCTAGCAGCGGCGCGGTGCAAGTTGGATAATCTTCTTTTTTCCTATTGTCGGTTGCCTCAAGAGAACTAACTAATGGGCAAAAATAGTCCCCTATCATGTAGGCAAGCAGAATAAACAAAGGATGAAGCAAAAGTTTAAACCAGAGCTAATAGGAAAGAAAGAAGAGAAATGGCTATAAAGAGTGTGGATAACCATGTTGACGCTTCCATGGAGGAACCATACTAATGTCTGTGACAAACACTGTAGGACAACAAATGAAACCGGAACAAAAATCAGCAGGAAAGCAGAGGTTTCTAAGAAGAATGGAAAAGGGAAAAGGGTGTTGTGTATAAGGCATATAATACCAACAATGATCATACATGGCTGTGGTGGCAACTGCGAAAGCAACGGTGCGAAGGCATTAGGTAAAGCATGTGGAGGCAACAGTGGGGATGTCCTTGAGTTGATCGGTTGTTTTCCACGTAGAATTTCCTCACGGTGGGCCCTAGCAGAGCGTAATGGATCCATAAAGGCAAATAACAACAAGCAACAGGGCAACAATCTAGGTGAAAGGATAATACTGCATGGGAGCAAACTAAAATGCTAAAAAAAAGTACGAAAAAGAAGATGAACAACCTAGCCAGAAGGTTACCACTGCAGGAATGAAATGGGAAAGGTAGAAAAGGAAAACCTAAATTTACCAGTACGAAAACATGAAAGCATGTGTCAACTATACAAGGAAGAAGCATGAAAGAAGTATCGATGCTAACGAAGATCATTGTAGGTAGTGCACAAATGGTCATATAAGCAAGCATGTAGAACATGAAAGTATACAAGCGTTAACTGTAAAAACAAACCAGTACAAAACCACATGGAAGAAACAATGATGGTAAAAGAAATCGTTATGGATGGTGTAAAAATGGGTATATTTGAAGAGGTAAAAGTGTAATATGCACCATAATAGTAAGAATGATGTAATAACTATTTAAGATTTACAATAACTAAATAGGCAATTAGGAGGGTAGGAAAGCATGTAAACAGAAACGCGAGGGTAAACAGTAAAGTTTACATGGCATATATTAAATGGGTGAAGCAAAATGAATAAATAAAATATGTAGCGCAACACAGCGAAGAGGCCATTGGTAAACATAGGAATAGAAGCCATGAACAGCATATAGGGGGATGAAATGGGTAGCAAAGATAGTAACGCACATAAAATAAGTAACCACGATAATAAACATTTTTGGAGAATTAGATCAAGCAAATAGGCAATGTTACAGTCGTCCCGACTGCTCGCAGGATCTTACGACCACCTAGTAGCCGCTACGACCACCTCCTACAATCATACGACCACGTTGAAGAGGCTACAACCGCCTCCTGTGTCGTTACAACGGCTTTGCTGCTTCACCGACCACGCTGACAGTCGTTACAACCACGTTGTGACCTCCTCGATCACTCCTCGCTGCTCCAACCACGTAGTCGTAAACTTCAGTTGAAGTTACAGCCACGTTCATTGCCTCTGCACTGCACTTCCTTCAACCACGGTCGATCACCGTAGTCATTGCTCCTTACGACTACGCAGTGATTCTATTGACCACAGTTGCCGTAACCCTTACGACCACGTCTTCCTGCTACGTGATCGTGATCGTAACTCCTTTACGACCACGTCTTCAGCATCTGTGGACACCTCCGCTTTCTCCGCCGTCGTGGTCGAAACTCCGTTTACGACCACGTCTTCTGCCCTATGACTATGGTCGTAACTCCTTTACGACCACGTCAGCTGCTCCTACGGACTTCTTCGCTCGATCGCCGTGGCTGTAACTCCTTTATGACCATGTCTGCGACCCTCTGCTCGTTGTGGTTGTAACTCATTTACGACCACGTCTAAGAACACGTGATGAACTCGATTTACGACCACATATGTGGTCCTCTGCTCACCGTAGTCGTAACTCAGTTACGACCACGTCTGAGAACACACGAGGAACTCAATACTTTTCCCCGGAGGCAAAATGCTCCTTGTTTTCTTTATTTCTTTGTACTCGATCACATCGGTCACTACGATCACACTGATCACCATCGACCACACCAGTCGCCTCTCTCCTCTGCGATTACACCGATCGTCTCCGACCACACCGGTCACCTCTTGCTATGCGATCACACCGATCGCCTTCGACCACACCGATCACCTCTTGCTCTGTGGTCACGCCAACCTCCTACGACCACGCCGGACGCCCTTCGCTCGGCATCTCCTCTCAGCTACATCGTCTGAACTCGGTGGTCCCTCTCGGTACAATGGCTCTGCCTTTTATATCCGGTTATACGACTATGAAGTGGACTCGACTACGACTCAAACTTCGACTACGACTATGACACCAACTCCGAGTGCGACAAAGTCATACTCGTACACGACCTAAACTCGGATACCAACATCCGACTTTGACTACGACCTACGACTTTGATCTCTAAACTCAAAACAAGATTACAAACTCTAACAGACAGCAGTACAACAAAGTAAGTAGATATAACGTAGTAACTAATTGGAAACGTAGAGAAGCGTTGCAAAAGAGTTTGTAATTCAATACAATATAATAATGAGGTGATAATCCGCACAAACGGTCTACAAACAGTTAGCTCATATGAAGAGCATAGCTAGCAAGGCATCAAGAAATGTAAGCAACAAAATAAAAATTGTTGTAGGCGATGTACAAACTGGCACATGCGTAAATCATAAAATAATAAGCACAATGAAATAATCATTCGCAAAATCCCAACAAAGCGAGAACCCACAAAGGTACCTACAAGGGACCTATCTTAAGGATAAGCATAGAAAGAATAAAATTTGAAAAAGTAATAGCAGCAAGAACAACGCAGTAATAATGAAATACGCACGGTGTATCAGGTACTTAAGAACACAGAAATGGTAATTATTAGCAAAACGAAGATTAGCCAGGACGATGCAGGGCTGGAGTTTAAGCACAATGAATAAAACTGGCGATCCTTAGACGGTACGTAAGATGACCAAAATGACTGGTGCAGAACGATGATCCAACCCAAAATGGTCCTACGTCGCGAAAGGAGTGGAACTAAGTATGAAGACAAAGCAGTAATTGAAGCAAGTGAACTAAACAACCACACAACTATAAGAGGGAAACAAGACAAGCATAGAAAGAATAAAATACAAATAGTAAGACCACAAAAGGGTTGTAAGAAGAACTGGCTCTAAGCATGAATGGAGGAACTATTTATGAAGGCAGTATAACGGAAAAGAGGCAATTACCACCAAAAAAATTAATCAAGACGACGTAGGGAAGCAGAGCGAACTAAAGTAGTGATCCTTAAATGGTACATAAGACAATCAGCACCAGCGGCGCAGAACGATGATTCAACCCGAAATGTTCATGCATTTATAAAGGAGCAACGGTAAACATGTAAACAAAGCAGCAATCGAAGTGGGTGTAGCAAACAACCACCCAATCACAAGAAGGAAACGAAAATAGATAAGCTAATAATAAACAAAAGGGAGAAGAAATATAAGGAGTAATAGTAAACATGTAAATAAAGCAGTAATCAAAGTGGATGTAGCAAACAACTACCCAATCACAAGAAGGAAACGAAAAGAGAGAAGCTAATAATAAACAAAAGGCGGAAGAAATAAGAAAGAAAGCAATAAGCACATTAATCAAAGAGAGCGAACCACCCAAGGGAGTAACAGTAAACATGTAAACAAAGCAGTAATCAAAGCAGATGTAGCAAACAACTACCCAACACAAGAAGGAAACGCAAAGAGAGAAGCTAATAATAAACAAAAGGGAGAAGAAATAAGAAAGAAAGCAGTAAGCATAGTAATCAAAGAGAGCGAACCACCCATTCGTAAGCAACAACAAGAAAGGGTGGAAATCAGGAAGTACTTAGTAGTGAGTACTTGCTGTATGACACTAAGCCTCTTCTTTAAAAAAATATAAGCTCAAAACAAACAAAGAAGGAGCAATCAGCAAAACCGTAGCAGGTAGCAGCGAAGTATCAAACTGTAAGCGTGAAAAAAAAGGAGAAGAAATCAGCAAGCATGGAACCATAAACAGGAAGGCACACATGACGGTCCCCATTAACATAGACTGAAGGGCCTAGGAAGAAAGGGGAGGCCGTAAACCCAGGCGAGCACAACAAGAAGGGAAACGCGCTGCGTCGTAGAGCGGCGGCAAGTCGCACAACGATCCCCCATCGATACAAATCGAAGCGCATATGAAGGAAGCAAATGGCGAGAACCTAACCAAGGCAAAGCAGAAGGGACGCGCATCGTAGCACAGGCTGAGAAGCGCGCGAGCCGAGGTGGAAGCAGGAACCCAAAAGGCAGAACACATGGACGCGTCGCGGAGACTGAAAGGTGAAATACAAAACTCTTTGGCAAAGTCCGCAGTGAGCAGGCAGAACAAAAAAGAAACCGAAAGGGAGACCCACAACGGGGAAACGCACCTCACCAAGAAAAAAGCAAGCGGGGCACAGCCGGTAGGGACTCATGTCTGGTAAGGCCACGTCTCAAAAAGAACGCATAAGAGAGAGCCATCTCGAAACGTTGACTGGACACAGGCAAGAGCGCAGAAACTCTACATGGCACAAACGAGCGGGATGGGGGACTAGACGCAAGACGAAGCGTACCTAATTGGCTTTTCTCTTGAAGCTTTCCGCGGCAGGGCACAACCAAGCCGGGTGTGCAACGAGGAAGACAGGCCACGACACAAGGAAACCGTGGCCCGCTAACTATGAGCAGGAGCGCTCAAGGGCAACGTCGCTCGTTCAGTACACGCATTGCACACACACGTCGAGGTAAGAACGCAGAAACTCTACGTGGCATGAGGGAGCGGGCAGAGAGTTCCCCATCTTTGATTTACGGATGATGATGATTGGCATAACCGTATGTAATTAAGAAGGTTATAGAGTTGTTTACGTAAATACAACTAGAACTCAAGGGGTTTGGGGTAAAAATCCCCGAGAAACCCCTTGATAAATAGAAGCGACACGCCGCCAAGTCACCAACCAAACCCTACCCCGCGACTTCCTTCCGGTTGCTTCCGCCGAGCAAGAAATACCTGATAATCTCGCCTCGATTCCGCCAACCCCCTCCTCGACCCGATCGGCTCGATCCATCTCTTCTTCGACGACTCCCTGCGATCGGTGAGCCTCTCGATCCTTTCCCCCAAAAGAGCCGCCCAAATTCGGGAAGTTTTCTCGCGTTCGTCCGCTCGGTTTCTTGGCGGATCAATTTGATCGTTCTTGAACTGTTTTTGATCGATCGCAGGTTGGAGATGGCCAAGACTTCTTTCAAGCTCGAGCACCCCATGGGTTCGCTTCTCCTCCCTTGCCTCTTGCCCTGTCAATTTCTTGCGATTAGGATTCTAGGCTGCGGTTTGCTCGATTGTATGGTAGATTGGTTTGTGGCCGGGTTAGAGTTGTTCTTGTAAAGGGATTGCGAATATGAAGATATATTGTTCTATTGAAATTAGTATCGCGTTTTTTGTGTGATATGATGATCTGATTATAGAATAACCGGAGATTACTTTGTTGTTTTGATATGGTTGTTGCATTGATATGATTAATAGGATAGATGGTCCTTGCTTCAATGGTTGTGTATGCATTGCAGATTGGTGTTGGGTGTAGACGTGTAGTTGCAAAAGAGGACTGTAGATTATTGTAGTTTGTTCACTTGATTAAGAGTTAGCATTGCTGTGAAAGATTAATGCAATAGGGTTGTTTTGGGGGCTAGCACACTGCTTTGATAAATTCTGATGTACTCTTATGCTCTATTCCCTAAGGTGGCCGTCTAGCTCGCCTAGGCGCTAGGCGCCACCCTCCCGCCTTGCCCGCCTAGCCGATTTTCTTGCATAGGCGGACGTCTAACCCACCTAGGCGCTAGGCGCCACCCTCCCGCCTTGCCCGCCTAGCCAATTTTTCCTGCATAGGCGGCCGCCTAGCGCCTAATCGCCTAGGCCCGGTCTACCGCTCGAGTAGCGCCTAGTGTCTTGGTGAACACTGCTCTTACACGCAACAGATTATATTGTACATCAAAATTTGAAAAGGAATTGTGTTCTTGTTGATCTGTTGGTAAATGAGTAAATCCATGATATTGTAGATTTGGTTTGATAGTCAGTTGATCATAGTTGAGTTTGATGAACTGTATTCTTGTTATGAAAATAGACTGTTTCATGGATTGTAATGTTGTTATTGTCTATATATTATATACATGTTCTTAATTCATGTTGATGTATGTTTTTAATTAGAGCATAAGTGTCTTCTTATAAAAAGATATGACTTCACATGTTCATGCTTCTTGTATTCTTTTGTGCTACAATGATTAATTTGATCAGAGGTTCAATTAGATTCTGGTGGAATTATAATATATGCTTCATTACTTATGATTGTGACTCATGCTTTAGTGCTTCTGATTTTAATACGAATGTTGTTCTGATAGTTATGGATTAACCATGGCTTCTTCACTTGATAGAATAACCTGCATATAATCTTTCAATCTGTTGGGCATCACCAATCTGTGCTGTAAAACTGTCCTGTTGGGTGGCGAAACATGCTGCATTTTGTGTTTGTGTGATTAAACCTAGAACATATTTAGCATTTTAACAAAAATTAACTTGTGGAGGAGGCTGAGATGGTATTTATCTGTCGATGTTATACAATGTCGGAGCCCAAAGATAGAATGTTTTCCGTCTCTGCACTGTTTGATGTGTTATATAGACACACAACAGGCTAGTAGTTTTTTTCTTGTAGATGGCACAGTCAACTCCTGATTCCATTAAAAGTGAAACTGCTTGTGTGAATATTTATTCAGGCTTTTGCGTATGTCAACCATAAGTTGTTTGTATCTTGATTTATCCAATTACTGTGAGTTCTTTTTGTTAGGGTCATAGATGGCATTTGATAGATGTCAGGGTATTTATGCACATTGGCTGCCCATATGTTGTTCTCATCTTATGTTGTTTGAATCTTGAATAATTTTACAGAAAGGAGGCAAGCTGAATCTGCTAGGACCCGTGAGAAGTATCCTGACAGAATTCCTGTAATATTCTCTGGCTTTCCTTTTTTCCTGTGTGCATATCTTCCATAAGCTCTGTGATCAATTATTTCAGGTGATTGTTGAGAAGGCTGATAAGACTGATGTCCCTGAAATCGATAAGAAGAAGTAAGCCGTCTTCTTCACCGCTCTTTTTTGTTGTTTCCCTAGCATGAGCTCTCCTTTCAGGTGCAACTGGAGCAACCTTTTTTTTGACTTGAATGAGAAAGGTTGCCTCCTTTTTTCCCCTTTCGTTTACTTTTAGTTCTGTAGTTAGGGAAAAAAAATAGGGTCCTTTTCTTTCACATTGGATGTCAACTCGAACAGGCCCAATTTTGATATTAGGTGTCTTGTTTTTCCCTCTGACACTTTGTTATGTTTGGGTGCCTGACATGTTGGTGCTCTATTTGTTTAACTAACATTCTTATGTACATGCTTATTGACATAGAATATGCAGATATATTCTAGTATTCTACTGTTAATTTAATTGAATCCTGAGTATCTTTTTAACTATGTCTTCTATTTCTTGATGCTTGGAATCTGCGTTATTGTCTTGCTGATATGCGTATCATTGTTTTTCTTATGCGTAGGTACCTTGTCCCTGCTGACCTCACGGTTGGGCAATTTGTCTATGTGGTGCGGAAGAGGATTAAGCTGAGCCCAGAAAAGGCCATCTTTGTCTTTGTGAAGAACACCTTGCCACCAACTGGTATAGTTTAATACATTGTTCATGATTTATCATTGGTCATATGTTGCTCATCATATTTTATTATATCAATACTCTCCTTTGGTAGCTTCTTTGATGTCTGCAATCTACGAAGAGAACAAGGATGAGGACGGCTTCCTTTACATGACTTACAGTGGCGAGAACACGTTCGGCTATGCCTAATGCAACTGCCCCTGCCACTGTAAATAAACAAGGATGATCAGATTGTCGTCGTCGACCCTGTGTACATAGGTCATCTCTAGTATGCTGCTGGATTGCTGCCATGTTTTGCGTCCTTAGCTTTTAAGTGCTTGGTATTCTGTCATCTGAATCAAAACGACCCGTAAAACTGATACTATTTCCTTCTGGGTTGATTGACGTTTACCTTTTCCACTATTATGCATTTGCCTCTCGTATGATGTGTGATGTGGCGTCATTTGTGCTCCCTTCGATCGTTGTTAATTGCAATTGCTGCAGCTGAAGAGCTTAAGTAATGCCTTTGGTTTAGGAGATGTTTATGGGTCTGTTTTTTTCGGCTTCTAAAACCTACTTTTCGGCTATTTTACAGTAATTAGCTTTTAAACGAAATATCTTTTTAAGATAAGGTTTACTAGTTAATTGTAGTACATACTGTACTGACTTAATCTTTCGCACGAACAACTCACAAGTTACAGCCAAAAAGCATAGACCCTATATTAGCTTATGTTTAGAAAAGTTAAAAGCTAATATGAACATTTGGTTTTTTCAAACGGCTTCTCTATTTCTCTTGCTACTGTCTCGTCTTAGAGATAAAACATGGTGTTATAGGTGTATTATATATTTCACTCCTTTCGCTCTCATTATGTGCACATATTTCTTATATTTTTTTTATCATTTGCCATCTCTTTTTAAAAGTTATTTTTCAGCTATTATTATTTATTTTTAATTAAAAGTTATAAAATTACAGTTAAAATTATTAGTAAATATCAATACGAAGGCTTAGATGGCTAGATTTCCATTGGACGCATGATGAATGATAAAATTATCCGTCATTTTATTGTTGGTTGTTGCACCGTATGATTGATTAGTTGAAAAACCGAAGCACTGGAGTGATCCAGTACCTGGGAAGGGGTATAGAAGTGCCTACTACTACACCATTGCTGACATCTTCTGCGATGGAAGCCAAGGGAAAGGCCACCAAGAGATTCAGGTGGGTCGGCCTTATATATTACTTAGCCGTATGTATATCTCTACTATTATATAAAGAGAATTTGGTGATCGTCGGTACGTTCTCCTTTTCCCTCTCTATAGCTATCCGATTTGATTTGAACTATTCATCTCTCTCCTCTCTCTCTTAGGATATATTTCACTTGCTTTCCAATGTTTGATGCATGAAGTTGGCCAGGCAGTAAGTTTCGTCTCACTATTTTTATAACTTTGTTGCAACGTACGGGTCTCTAACTAGTTCGTTTACAAGAATAACCTACTTTTTGCTACTAAAGTTCCTTCCTTTTCTTTTTTTTCAACAATTGGGTTTTTCTTCTTAAAGAAACCACACGCCTCATTATATTTATATAGATTTTATCCATCTCCTGCTTCTTATCCTTCTCCAAGGAGAGCTACAAGGCGCAAAAGGAGTGTTGTAAACGGGAAGGGGAGGGCTCTTTCTTTTCAAGTAGTCTTAGTCGGCGAACTCGGCTCCACAGAAGAACTCAGTAGTGAATCAAAGCGTCAAGCATAATTCAAGATCGGGATAGAGGGTTCTAGGGTAAAAGCAATCCATGAATTACAGAATCTGCGTATGTAATGGAGTTGTAATTATGTTACTTAGCTGTATGTTTTCTGTTACTTGGTTGTATGTTACAACGTGATCATATTTTATTTTTATTTATGAACCATCGCTCAATTATTATTAGGCTATGCTCTATACACAAAACAAGTGGTTCCGTTCTTTTAGACTATAGTTAATGATTTTTGTCTATATTTTTCGATATGACGATGAACAGAGAAGACACCGATGCGAATGAAACATACGGTTTTGAGCTTAGAAAACCATTTAGAGAAGCGGTTTCTCAAAGCCGCCCCATTTACCGAAACCAAAAGCTAAAGAATGTCCAAGCAATGGGTTTTTTGTCTTTGTTTTCTAGGATTTTCTTTTCTTTTTCTAAAACTGATTGTAGCATGAAAAGTACGAACCTGTAACTTTGACGGTGATTTGATGCTATCCTTCTCTACAAATGTAAATGCCATAGAGTGTTTTTCCTTTTTCATAATTTCACTTTTGCTGGTAGCATGCGGCAGCTAGGTGTTGTTACTATCACCAAACCTTTGTGTCCGATCTCTACTGCCATTATGCGTAATGATGCCACACTGGGTAATGATGTGTTGTACGTGTGCCCACCCCAACCCGTCTGCTCTACAGAGAGAGAAGACAATGGGAGACACAATAGGTTGGGACTGATTTTCTTATTGCTATCAATCTTCTTTTATACCAAGTATCAATGTTCTTTTGTACGAAGTGGAGTCTTATTTGTAGACTAAGGACATGTTCTTTTCGATCGAAACTAGCGGTTTTTGGTTTTTACTATAATATCTAACTTTTTAACAGGGTATTTTATTAAGACGGCGTCTACAAGTTAATTGTAGTACATGTTAAAAGCCTAACATCTGTATTAACCAAAATTGCAAGCGAGTATCTCTCTCTTCGTAATATCTGTCGTAAACAGATAAAATTCAAAAAATTCAGCCAAAAGCCATAAGCCGCAGCCGCGCCAAACATACCCTAAGCTTCAATTGTACGAAGTGGAGTCTTATTTATAGACGTTCTTTAGGGATAATTTTAGAATTTATCTATAAAACCCTTAATCCCGAGGGTTTGTAACACTTCTCTTTAGGGAAATATTGCAGCATACTTATGTTTCATCAAAAACTTCTCCCAAAAATTCAGTGGAAAAAAAGATGAAAGAGAGTACATTGCATTCGAAAGTTGTATTACACTGTTGTCTCGTTAAAAACTTTCACATAAGAAACCTTAAAGGAAAACTCACTAGGGGGAAAGTACAACATTTAGGGTCTGTTTGGTTTGATGACAAGTTTGTCGGACCAAACCCTACCAAAATTTGTTATTGCCAAAGTTTGGTCACCAAATTAGCTATTAATGTTTTGGCCAAATATCAAAATGAACTAGAGAGCCAAGAGAAAGGAATCTTGCCAGAGTTTAGTAGCAAACCAAATGCTTGCAAAATTTAGTCAACGCTGCCAAATTTTGGTAAGGCAAGCATTGGCAATCATTGTAAGAAAACTAAACATCCCATAAGAGCTAAGATTCAATATTAAGGATTTAAGGAAAAATCTTTTAGGATCTTGGTAAGTGCTATGATTAAGGGGTTTGTTCCTCCTGAATTCTGTAACTCTCTAAGCGGCCTTCTTCCGATGCCACGAACACATATTTGAAAGTTAGATGCAAGTAGAGACATAATGAATAAATCAGCTAGATTTTCATAAGACTTAGTTTGCTTGCAGGACCTTCACCTTACCATTCTTCTGGAGTTCATGAGGATATAGTAGTTTTGGAGTAATATGCTTTGTGATATTGCTTTTGACATAACATGTTTGTATTTGCGTAACACAAGTATCATTATCTTCATCGATAATTGTGGGATATCTAAGAAGAGTCTTAACTCTAGTCTAATGCCTTTTGGTTGAGCTGCGCTATGGCTTGTCACACCCCCGTTGCTAGGGGTGATGTGAGGACACGGCGTCCCGCAACTATTCACGCATGAACAGTTATGGAACGTCGCAAGAGTATACCATTGCGATTACACAAAAGACCAACATATATTACAAGATAAGGTTTAACAACCCGCTTTCTGATGGCGGGCATGCAAGCCCGAAATATATTACAATACAAAAGAATTACCAGGAACTCGAGCGTAATTGAGACCTAAAACCAAGGATCTTCATCGGGGATCAGCTCCTCAGCGCTTCTTGACAGGCGCCCTCGCCAAACATCTTGATCATCTAATGTGTTCAACAAGTCGTGAGCTAACCATCTCAGCAAGCCACAAAGGAAACCTAGCTTAACTATTTGCACGATTCAACAAAGGTTGGGAGTATACTTGGTTTATTACTTGAGTGGATGCGCTTTATTTAATAAATCTTTTGGAAGATCAAAATAGGACTACTTCTTAATTCACGGGGTTTTCAAAGTTTGATTTACCAACTAATCAAGTTAAACATATTTATGAAAACTACTTAAGCTTTGCAGCTGGAAATCACCCATTTGACACAGCTCCATTAACCGGGAGCACGGCGTATTCGAATGCCATTTAATTGACTCTGCAGAGTTGCTCAACTTTACCCATAAGCATTCTTAACCCTCATGACTGAGTTAAGAAACCAGGTCTTTTCACTGCTCAGACCTTCGCTTACACTCTACCCGATAGGTTCAGAATCCACATACCCTCGGTATTCGTGAGGCCAAAGCAACGCCAGGCCGAGTTATAGGGACCCATCGTTATTGTGTATGGGTTCTACATACCACATACCAATTTCCATGCAGGGCTCCACTTGGATTTGAGCAGCTACTAAACCAGGGTTGACACGTCAACACCGATGGTTGAGCGATTGCTATGTCATATGCTTAGCGCAAGGGGTTTAGTCCTTATATTTTCTCACGAGGTCCGCAACCTCCACCTCAGGGTAAACGGTGGGCGAAGACCGTCTCACGGTTTCCCACAACACTCTTACCCTAACTTTCTGCATACCAACACCTCCGACCTAGGGTACGATGTCCCATACCACCCTACCCTAGTTTGGGTTTTCCAAATCTACGCCCACTACGCAACCTTAGCAAATGTAAAGATTTGCATGATGTAAGTATAACCTATAGTTATTAATTCAATAATTTATTTACTACTAGGGTTAACAATGGAATGGCTGCAAGTTTAACATGGCGTTTATTAGTGGCAGGTATTATCTATATCACATGTTATTCTTAAACATTTCATTTTACATAAACTACATTTCACAAATAACAGTAATGCAAATAGTATAATAACATAATTTAATGAACATGGGATTCAACATGATCAAAGGAAATGCGACTTGCCGTGAAACTGGACGACTTCGGCGATCTCGTAGGCTGCAACTCCTGAATCCTGGTCTTGCACCGAACCTTCCGCGAGTTCCGTCACTAGCGCAAACACATAAAATAACATAAGTCCTGCTCAATTCTAATTAAGCAAGGCAAAATAATCTATTAAAGAAAATAAAAAAGTAAATTGCATGAAATATCAAATAAAAGGGCTCTTTGAATTTTTAGATTTTCTTGGAGAAGAAAATTGTAAATTGGAATTTACTGATGGGTTTAGAAAAGTGAAAGGAATATTGTGGTGAAATTTGGGAATTTTGGGATTTTCGTGATTTTCTAGGATTTATTTGGATTTTCCGGATTTTAGAAATTGAGAAAATCGGAAAATCCGATGAACGATGTGGTTGGCCCAGTATATGCAAGGCAGCCAAGCTTTCATATGGCTGGCTGTGTCACCGGGCCACATGACCTGCCTGCCAGCGGCATGACCAACAGCCATGTGCCTCCTCCCGACCGATGGCCGACACGTGGCCCGGAGAGCGGCCGGGATGAGGTTGGAGTGAGCGGCTCGGATCGAAGGGTTAAATGAAATCGGACGGCGGAGGAGAGACTTGGATCGGGCGGTGTGGAGGAAAACTTAAGTGAGATCGGACGGTCCGAGTAAGATCATCCGACGCTCATCTTTAAACGATAACGATTGAGGGAATGGCGAGGATGCGGCCACGTCCCCTTCGTCTACCTCTCGCCCGAGTTCTCGCCGGAGAAACAGGGAGCGGCGGCGAAAACGGAAAGGAGCCACCGAGGGTTCTCCGGGAAATCTGAGGGTGGGGACAAGTTCTTTGGGGTGTGGGGAATCTGTTTCTGGGGTTTGGAACAGACGCCGAAGCTCAACGGCGAAGAATGGCCGGAGAAGAGTCGGCGACGATTTTCTGACATCAGAGACCATCAGTGGCGCTCTGAGCAAATTGGTAGCTCTTGGAGCTTCTCTGGGACATGAGGAACTCGATGGTGGCTGTGGCTCGGTGGGAAGCTCTCGGTGAGTCAGCCACGGTGGCCCCTTTTTTACCAGCGAGCTTCGTCGCCAGGGCAGGAGAAGGGCGCATTCATCCGGAGAAGTCCACCATTGTGCTCAGGAGACAAAGGAGAACAAAATTAGCAAGAGTAATCAGATTTTAATGAAGAAATGAGGAGAAGAGGCTCGGGTGATCACCGGAGATGAAGAAGACGATCGGCGGCAGTGTAGGTGCTTAGGCTCCGATCGGCTGTTCGGGGAGCATCTGGGGAGTGAGGGGAAGCGTTTGGGAGGGTGGTTAGGCTCTGGGGTGGCTCGAGGAAGGCCGGCAACGAGAGGGCCGAATGGAGGAGCTTGGGGGAAGGTGACGGCGCGAAGTGGCGAAGTACGGGCGAGCTGCAGAGGGGTAAGTGAGTTCGTCCGCGCGACAGAGAAGTGACTGGGCGCAGAGGGGAGTAAATGCGGGGCAGTGAGAGTGAGGGAGCAGGTGAGAGAGAGGAGCTACGGCGGCCACTGGCAGGTGGGGGCGCTGAAGTGACGGCAATGCGGAGTCACGGAGCAACGTGGCGTCTTGGTGGCCACCGCCAGGCTGGCTGGGCGAGGTGGCAAGGCGGGCCGGGGCGGTGTCTTGGCCGTGGCGGCGGCGGGCGAGGTCGACAAAGGGACCGAGGGCGCATCTGGCGACGCGTGGAGCGGGACGTGGGTGGCCGGACCAAGTCCCAAGCGGGGAAAACGGGGCGGCCGCTCCCGGCGGGCCGGCAGCGAGCGAGCGAGAGAGGCGGGAAGAAGGAGGGGGGGAAAAGAGAAGGCGGAAAGAGAGGAAGACGCCTTCGGCGAAAGAAGGCGACTTGGCCCGAAAGAGAAAGCGGAAAGAGCCGAAAATTTCCCAATTGGGAAAGTTTTCAAAAATTCACCAAAAATTCAGGAAAATTCAGGAAAAATTTTGGTTTGAATTTTGAGGTCTTTCATGGCTAGCCAATAAGTTGACTACGAGCACAATATTAAACGTGCTGCAGTTCACAAGGTACATCAATCTTCCTATGACGCTTAAGCATGAAAACTCATGTCCTAAAACTTCTTTATTTTCCATACTTGGTCCGACTGGGTCTTTATCCATATCTAAAGATCTAAATATCATGGGTCCTTAAAGAATGAGATTTATCCATGTTATAATTTTCTAATACCTTCCTAGTTTAAGCAGATTGGTGCACTAAGACTCTTTCAGGGAAACGCTCTAGCGTGCGACAGCGGTGCGTCCGGCACTGGCGGTGGACAGTTAGTAATCACGGCGGGCGCGCGTCGTGCACTCCGACGACGCTGCGACTCCAACCGAGCAAGGTCGGAAATTTGGACGCTTTTGGCACTGTTGATCCCACAAATTCCCGAAGTAGCGCCGTGTGGAAAGAAATTCCCGATCTGGCCCCCTGCCGACCGCACGATTCACCGGAGGCCGACACGTGGAAGTCGTGCGGCGGCGAAGCCGACAGTACCGAGTCGTGCGGTCACCGACCGCACGACTCGCCGCAAAACATCAGTAACACCGAGTGGTGCGGTCGGCGACCGCACCACTCCATTAATCGTCGCGCCCGCCGCACCACTAAACTACTCTTGCACTAGGGTTAGGGTTTGCACCGATCGTTGTTTTTTCATAATTTAAGCGATTTTGTGTGTATTTTTTGATAGTTCAATAAATCTTTTGTAATGATAAATATTATGCATGTACATGTAATCCGTTTGATGTGGAGTGCAGTTTGCTGGTAGTGTAAATTTTTTTTGCAATTACGAAAAAAAAGAATTTAGGTTGGTAGAGTACGAACGAATTTTGTGAAAAGTAACGATTAGTGTATTTGTTATTTTCGTACAATGCTGATCGTGAAAATATGTTAAACTAGCAATAACACTTTTCAAGATGTTATGTTGTTTTATTGGAAGAAATTTAAAGAAAATTGTTTTGAGGACAAGCGTGATATGAACAATTAGACGAAAGGAAGGAAAGTGATATTTAACACGTAGGAATCGTTGAATGCGAAAACACGAGATAATAAGCTTAGCTGAATAGAAATGAGCTTCACAATACAGCTGGGAGTTACATGACGCGTACATTTTTATTACATGCATAACATATAGCATGATATGCGACTAATGTACCCAACTGCTCGTAGGACCTACTGTGTGGACCGGGGCCACTTTCCCTTTCTTGCCCGCTCGACGTCGAACTCCTCCGCGGCCTCTTTTGCTCGAGCCGCTATTTCCCTCTTCATCGGCTCCTCTCGCGAGCCTCCCGCTCCTCCGCGTGCACGCATCGAGATGGGCTTGCGATTCGCGTTGTATACGCAGGGTGTGCTCGTGGCTGCGGCGCTCCTCCTGCAGCAGCTCTTTGTCCTGGTTGACATTCCACTCCTCGAAGTCGAGGGTCCATTGGTCAGCAGGGTGGATCTCAAGATCGATCCATTTGCGGTAGGTACATAGGGGCTCCGGAGACTGCAAAACGAGGGGAGAGAATGTTAGTACGTGATGTGAAGGAGGAGATGTTGGGAAAAATGGTGCATGTGTTCGTTCTTCGGGTTGCGATAGGATGAGGTGTCATAACGGCGGTTGGGGTAATCATCGGAGTAGTTTGCGAACCCGTAAACGCATACCGTGGTGATGCGTTCCTTGATTTGACGAACTTGCACGTGTCCCGCACCAACAAAGGGGTGTCTCCCTCGGTGGGAGTTGCGGCGAACGCTCGTTGGGGACGTCCGGGATTGGGTTGTTGCTACGCGGCCGCTCATTGCGGGGAGCTGACCCTTTAGCACGCTGGGCTTGTTCTACCCGGGACGCAATAGCCCTTATTTTCTCATCGCGACGGCGGTGATCGTGCTAGGTTACGGTGTCCTCCCATTCCTTCACCATCTTGTCCCATTGCTTCTTCCGGTTTTTTGTCCATCCCGTGAGGTGAAGGAAGCGCGTGTAGTGTGGTGTTTGGAAGTGTAGTGTGGGTGCGAAATGGAATGCACACCAATTTATAGGGTCCATTAGCACCGAGGGTGGCCTCTTTGTGCTAGCATCTTTGACATATCGGTGAGTAAAGTCGGCCTATTTTGTCATTTCATCGAGCAAAGCTAAAGTCGCCCGTGTTATCATGTCACCGATGAAAGCCGCCCGTGTTGTCATGTCATCGCGCAAGGCTGCGGTCTTTTGTCATCTCATCGAGCAAAGCTAGCCTCTTTTGTCATGTCACCGACCAAAGCCGCACTCTTTTGTCATGTCATCGCGCAAAGGTGGCATATGTTGTCGTGTCACCGATTAAAGCCGCCCGTCTTTGTCATGTTAGTGCGCAAGGTCGCGGTCTTTTGTCATCTCACCGAGCAAAGCCGCCTGTGTTATCATGTCACCGATGAAAGCCGCCGTGTTGTACCGCAATCGCGCAAGGTGCGATCTTTTGTCATCTCACCGAGCAAAGCGCCTGTGTTATCATGTCACCGCTAAAAGCCGCACTCTTTTGTCGTGTCACTACGAATAGCTACCTATTTTTTTCCATGTGTTGGGCAAAGCCGGGCTCTTTGTCGCTTTTGTCACCGGAGAAAGTTTTCGTTTGGTATTTATAGCACGGTTGGGGTCCAATGACATTGTACGAGGAACCACAGTAAATTGAACACACAAGCTCCATTTCTTCGTCTTGAAAATTTCATTTCGAAGTCGACGGGCGGTCGGTTTAGTGTATTTGTGATTTTTTTACAATGCTGATCGTGAAAAATATGTTAAACTAGCAAAAACACTTTTCGATGATGTTATGTTGTTTTACGGGAAGAAATTGGATTAACACGTAGGAAGTTGTCTCGTTTTTTGAGGACAACTGTGATATGAACAATTGGACGAAAGGAAGGAAAGTGATATTTAACACGTAGGAATCATTGAATGCGAAAACACGAGATAATAATAGGATTGCATAGACCGTACATAGCGTGGGTCTATTACATTTTGTCTACTGGGTGTAGCGTAGTTGTTTGCCCTTTCTATTGGGCCCTGAGGATGGCTCCCCTGCCTCATTCATCCTGTCACTCTTGTTCTTGAGAGCTGCCTCACGAGCTTGCAGCGCATCCTCCTTGGCAGATGATTCTGTCCTCTCCACAAATTGAACATACACCATTGGCCTGGCATAAATCGCTGCGTCAGGGTTGCACACAACCTCCATATAGTTGGTCCATAAGGCGTCACTCGTCACCTTTATAGTGACACACTTGTCTCCCTGCATCACCCATCGCGGCATACACCGCCGATCCGTAATTTGTTCCTTGCGGTCTCCCGATCGAAGCCGAACGCACGCATCTCCGTAGCTCAGCCAGGGTCATGGTGTTCAGATTGGGTGACCGGATCACGGTTCGGTCACAATTATGCAGGTCTGCCCGTCTGACCCGTCGCGTCGAGACCACCGCCGTAGAACACGAACAAGTCTTGGATGTCACCCATGGCCTACCTAACATAAGTCCATCTTGAACCCTCTTAGTATATATAACGTGCAACAAATGTACCATCATTCAATATCTACCGCCCACCACATACAACAGTAATATTTTCATCTTCATTTGTAAATCTAATTTTTATTTCTTTCATGGAGGGCGCTAATAAATTTCTATGCAACCTAAATTACCAATGTAATGTATTATGTATAAATTTCTACATAAATCATATGTACCATATGGTTTTGCATATGATGAGACCATACTTGCTCACTTATTATTTTATGATTGCCGATCTTGTCATATGATGATTAATGATTGCAAGTTGGTTTACTCATGCTATTTACACGAACCAAGAGTATAAATTATTTTACACATTATCACTAGGATGCTTTTTAAACCATGTGCATGACAAGATTTCATATGTCATATACATGCTTATTTCATAAATTAATACTACAATTGTATTCCTAACAAGACCTATCAACATTAAAGCTACATAATACTCAGTATAACTAAATCGTACTCCAACAAACCTACAAAATTTATTCACATAAATTACATAACACAATACACTACAACTACAAACATTGCATCAAAAAATGACATGCATGAACTCCGTAAATAACGTTTACGCTAATTACGGACTAATCAAAATAATAACATCATACACGCATGGGGATGATATTTACCTTTCCTTGAAGCTCGCGAGACGATCTACAACTTTCACAATTGTGAAAACTTGGATCCCTTCGAAAATTGCTCCAAATCTCGTGTTTGCGGTCCTTCTTTCGTTCTCTTCTCGCTTCTTTTCTTGCGCTAGATGCGAATGGACAGCACTACAAAATTTATTCACATAAAATGTAAAATACGATACACTACAACTACAAACATTGTTTCAAAAATTGACATGTATGAGCTCCGTAAATAACGTTTACGCTAATTACACACTAATCAACAAAATAACATCATACACGCATGGAGATGATATTTACCTTTTCTTGAAGCTCGCGAGACGATCTACAACTTTCACAATTACGCAAACTTCAAATCACTTCGAAATTTACTTCAAAATCTGTGTTTCCCGTCCTTCTTTCTTCTCTTCACCTTCTTTTCTTCTCTTGCGCTTCTTTTCTTCTTTGCTTCCTCTCTCGCTTCTCTATGCGAATGGGCCGAGTGAGTGAGGCGCGCAACTCACCCTTCCTTTCTTTTATCACGAGCGATCATATGCATGCATGCGGTGAGGCCTCTCACGGCTTCAAAACGCGCCAGCACGCAGTAGGGGCCGGCTCTCACGGCTGCAAAACGCGCCAGCACGCTTGCTTTCGGGGTTGATGGGACGGGGCACCGAGTGGTGCGGTCGGCTACCGCATGATTAGCCGAGTGGTGCGGTCGCCGACCGCACCACTCCATTCTCGCTACAGATCTTGGGCCGAGTCGTGCGGTCGGCGACCGCACGACCTCGGTGTCATCGCTCGCCGACCGCACGACTTACACGTGTCGACCGGATGAATCGTGCGGTCGACGAGGGCGGATCGAATTTGTTTCCACGGTGCTACTTGAATTTGTGGGATCAACAGTGCCAAAAACGTCCAAATTTCGCAAGGTCGGCCCTTGGCGTTTAAGGCACCGCTCAATATGGCTTGAGCTTCTGGTTTATTTTTACACTATTCATAATTTCATCTTTTACGAATTTTGGCTTTTTTGAGTTTTTTGCGGTTCTTTTTCCGTATTCGTTTGCGTTATGCGTGATGGGCTAACAAATTTTTATATTTTTAATTTTTAAATTTAATTATGTTAAATAAGCCTCCATCATTCTGATTTTTTTCACCAATTCAGTGTTTTCAGCCATAAACTACCAAAAATAAGCCGAACTAAACACCACCTAAGATGTCCATTGGAAGTTGGAACACATGGAATTCGTTCATTTATCAGTGCAACCACTCGATGTACCACACACACACACTCACGACTACCGTCTCAGTGTACTCCTAGGAACAATGCGAGGCATGAACTCCCACAAAAAAAATGAAGATCCATGCGGTTGTTGGAATGTGCTGGTGCTCCAGTCGTATACTTGTGTACGGTCTCACCATGGAATCTGCATGGACCTCAATGCATGCAATTATGAATTATGCAGTGGATGGGTTGGCTCTTGTAAGTTCTTAACCCCGCCCGCCCGTAGTAAGGTCTCTTCTAAGAAGCGGAATTTGTAAACGAATCGAATGAAAATAAATTATTTTTAAAAAACCAACCTGCTTATTTATTAAAAAAATTATAAGTTATAGAACACGAGTCGATAGACCGGAAAGAAAGAGGTTGAATCAATCGTCACGGACTAACCACGTACTAGCCTAGCGGTATGGTACTATGGTAGATGAAGCGCTAACTCATCAATCAATCAATCTATCTGGACGTAGATGTAGACGGATAATTGCAGGGGACCTCGCCTCCTCAGTCCTGACTCCTGACCTTGGCATGGGCAGCCATGGACACGCCAGCCCATGCTAGGTCTTGTCTCTTTCAAGTACAGTACTAGCTCTACTAACCATGCTTCAGCCCTGGATCTTCTGTGCCCAACACACCACTCTATGCTATCTGTGTGCTGCTCACTTCCCACGATAGAAAAAGAGTAGTGAATTGGACAGCCAAGCCTCCTCGGACACACGTTTCCGAGAAAAATAGCCTCTTTTCCTTCGAAATTGCAAAGACGACGCCCTCTCCCATCGCGGCAAGCATAAAAAAAATTTAAATTTTTTTTCAGCCGCCAGCCCACATCCAAACCACAGCTCAATGCCTTAATCCCTCTCAAGCACAGCACTCAACATTTGTGCACGCCGACTCAACCCTCTTCCCCGACCCTTCCTCTAGATCACACGGCAAGGTAGCGACGTCGCTGGCAAGGGAGCCTAGGGCAATCGTTGTAGCAATGCCGCAGCCAGCCAAAATGAAAATATGGGAGAGAAGATCCCGGGAGTGCAAGGAGTAAACAGACAAGAGCGGCCCCTGGCCTCGTGCAACGTCTACGCTAGCCCCGATGCCTCTCTTCTCCATTCTATTTCACTTCAGTCTATTCATGGCTATTCACTTCAGTATATTTACTCGCTCCTCCAATCTGTCCTCCTAGCTCCAACCGCGGCAAGTATACATACACTATACCCCACTTTGTGTACGTCGACACCTCCTTTTAGTCCTTTGTGTGTGAAACTACGCGTGCTACTGCTAACGCTGGAGGCCGCTATTCTAGGTTTTTTAGCTTTGGTATTTTTAATAATAATTATTTATTAGACTTATAAATAGTAGTCATTTTAGTTGATTTTTACTTTTGATTTTTTAGCGATGACTATTTATTAAACTAATAAAGGCATATATAATAATTTACTTAGTGAGATTATTTTAAGACTTAATCTCATCTAGAGGCAGCACTAGGAACAATTTTTCTAAGAGTAAGGCTCCGCTGATTTGGGCTTGAGCTTCTGGCTTATTTTTTATCATTCATAAATTTTGTCTTTTTTCTGGCTTTTTATCTTTTTTTGAGCTTTTTGCCGGTTCTTTTTTCCCGTATTCGTTTGCGTTGTCTGTGATGAGCTAAAATGTTTTTTGTATTTTTAAAATTTTAAATTAAGTTACGCCAAATAAGCCACCATCACCATCAGATAATTTCACCACTATAGTGCAATTTCACCATAAAATTTTATTTCATTTCAACCGAAGCGGCACCTAAATCATTCCTATAACTATCTTATATTTTTTTCACCAGAACTTTTTGTCTCACACCCTCTCACTATTTACATTGGTTTACATACTCAAGTCGTTTCTTATATAAGAAATAGCACGTTATCTTTTCCCACATTCTTTCTCATGTATATAGAATTTTACTTATTTAATATAGTTAAGAGATAGCTAAAATGATTTTATTAAAAATATCTTAAATAATAGATAAAATAATAAATCGCAGCTAAAAAAATTGACCCTAGATTCTCAAGACTGGTTCTTTGTTAGTTTATTTACTGCTCGGTGAAAAGGCATCAACACAGGATCCCTGTCATTTGCCTGTCATGGAGGATAACAGCAGGCGAAACCGTTTTAACGCCAATTTGCCTCGGAAGATACTTGTCTGAAAACCGTTTCACGAGAGTTTATACACGAGACATGGAACGCCGTGAAACTCAGGTGTGTCACTAGTAATTCTAAATATTTAAGATTCCTTACTCCGAACGGAGAGCCTAAGTGTGTGTTCTTTTTCTTGATACAACTTACAGCTGTCGGATTTTAGTCATGAATGATCATATGATTCGTTTAGGGTATCTCCAATGGTTATAGCTAGCAACTAATTATAAGACTTTCACATCATTTATAGCATTCTAAAGAACTATCTATAAGGATATCTATTTGATGCTTACATGCACACACAGAATTTATAGATGCTGTCTCGTTTGACGTTATAGACTAGTGCTTAAGGAAGAGCTGGCTCGGTTTTTTTTGCATACTCTCTTTCCTCCACATAGGATATATGCTGATGTGTACATACATATAGCTAGCTGACTCAGACCATTAGAGATGCCCTTATACACGAGACATGGAACGCCGTGAAACTGAGGTGTAATTCTAAATATTTTTAAGATTCCTTACTGCGAACGGAGAGCCTAAGTGTGTGTTCTTTTTCTTGATACAACTTATAGCTGTCGGATTTTAGTCATGAATGATCATACGATAGAATCGAATATGGTTAAATTAATTAAAAAAACTGCACGGATAAACTATTGTAAAAAATAATAAAAAATTCATCCAATTTATTTGTTTGAAGAAAGTTATAAACTATAAGTTGAAAAGAACAAAGCTATTAGTGTGTTGTACATAGCTCTTACAAACCGAGCATGATTTTTTGCGTCTTGACAGTTGAAAGCACAACCATGCTTTCAATTTAGAGTGGATTTTTTCGACTGCGTCTTATGGATTATAACTACGGCTGATGATTTTTAGTTGTAGTATGAGCGCTCGTGCGCATAAAATGAATGATGATAAGCCCATAAGTTATTTCGTAAAGGCTATCCCAATAAGTCACTTTAAAAAACAGTGAAGAAGTCATTTTATTTATTTGTTCGGAGAAAGTCATAGACTATAAGCTATAAGTTAAAAAGAACCCACCCTTAGACTTCGTTGGGAATAGAGCAATTTCACACGTCAAGACCTCGAAGGTTCGTTGTGAGAGCGTTGGAGTGTCGCACACTGAATCAAATGAGACGGTGGTACAACATAGGCACAACAAATAAAGGGCATATTTATATTAACTTATACTTTTAGATGATCTGGTTTCTTAAAGTGGTTTCTTCACTCCTTCTGCTATAGTTTTACTCTGAAGATAAGGTAGAGAGTCACAGACACAATACTACCCCATTCATCTCGCTCCTATCTCACTTATATTTTTCACATCGTCCACGTCCTCCTTAAAAATTATTATTTTTAGTTACTATTATTTATTTTCAGCTAAAAATCATTAAGATATCGGGCGAGGCCAGTTCTGACGGCCCCAAATAGTGTGGTCCAAACGGAACAGTGTCCCTGTCGCAGCCTCGCAGGTGACTCCACCCGTTTCTCTAATTGACGTGGGCCCCGCAACAACAGCCACAACGACCATGGTTTGCATCGCACGGCAGCGAAAGCCCAAAGCCGCTACTAAGTTTGGAGGATTCCGAGGCAAAGAAGAAAAGCAAAGCGAGGCAAAGGCAAAGAGCTGATCCAACCGTCTCCCATCCCGATTAAAGGAGATCCCATTCATGGCGTACTGCACAAAGGTAGAAGATGGCAAATCGCAGTCACAGTCACAGGTGAGATAGACAGAGTACTACCAGCAGCCTACCAAGGCTCATGGGAGGGAGATCTCACGGAGGAAGAAGAAGAAGCAAAAGAGCAAAAGGAAAAGGCGACTAAAGCGAACTCCACAGGTTTTGCATGAGACACCCCCTATGGTTTCTCATCTGTAGGATGGTGGCCCCTTCTTTTGTTTCCGAGTTCATACGATCTACACGTTAAAAGTTCAACATTTATATCAGTCAAAATCGCAAATGAGTATCTGTCTCTCCGTAATCTGTACTGTAAACAACAAAAATTCAAAAATTTCAGATAAAAACCATAAACCGCAGCTGCACCCAAACAGACCCATAATATGCAGTGATCCTGAAGGTGCAACATTGGTTCTTTCTTAACTGAGCCGTATGGTTTCGAATTTCGGCTCATATCATTATTAAATGATGCTTGCTAACAGATTACTGTATTCCTCCCTAAGAAAAAGGTGTGTTTTTTTACTTGACCTGCTTGATTTTTTTAAAAATTATAACTAGCATCTGAAGGTTGCATTTTTTGCTTAACCCAATTTGTATTTTCCAAGTGTTGGCACAATGTTCACAGGCAGTTTGTATTTTCCAGGTTGGCAAAATTTCTACTTTGATCTTCCTTCTCAATGCAAAAATGTTGAGACGTTTTGTTCAGCCTGTGAAGCCACTTCTGGTGGAAGAGATTAGCAAACCCCAAGAGGTCCTTACTGCAAATTTTCAAAGAGGAGCAAGGAAAAAAAAGTAAAAGGTGTAAACAAGCAGTCGCTGACCAGAGCCCAAGAGGAGAAAAAAAAAACGCAATTGTATACTATAAAGCTCGATTTGTCGTACTGCTGGACCCACGTCGATGCCTTGAGACAGCGTAGTACTTTGGTGTGTTGGCACTTGCACATTTTACTCCTTTATATCAAACAACTAGTTAAATGTCCGTACGTTGTTACATATTTTAAAAAAATTTAGAATATATTTATATACATATTCTAAAAAATTTTATCACCTATTAGTTTCAGAATATATAGTATAATAAAATTTGGCGTAGATCTTTTGGATTCAGCGCAGGTCTTTTGGGGTCATATGTCAGCGCTGCCTTTTATAAGAAAAGGTGAAGGAGGTTAGACCAACCACCAACTTCTTCTTTTATAATAGTAAAGATACGATTGCTACTTTTTTTTTTATTAAGTATTTCCTTTGGATGACGTAACGAATCCGTTCGTTATACTCGTGGACAGCGTGTTGCTTACTCCAGTTTTGTCACCATGCATGCTTAAATCCTACACAAGTCAAATCAAGTGTAAACTACATGCTTGGTCGGTAACCGTATGGTACGTGTATATTGGCTTGCCGATGGTTTTTAGTTTTAATTTATAAACATCATAAATTAACTGCTTTTATGAAATTCAGAGGATATTTTGTCATATCAACTGTTTGCACACAAGGATAGATACACGAACCAAAGTAGAAGGATAGGCATTTTTACGGAACAAGGAAAAACTCTTTTATATGCCCATCGCCCGCGTACGTCGCCAAACCCTAATTAAAGTTGTTGTTTTTTTGTAAAAGAGACTCTAAACAAAGATTAAAAAACAAGCTTCCATGTAAATTCTTTTAAAGTACTATTTTTACAGGAACTGTGCAAAAATAGTAAATACACACTGATAGACCGATACAGTAATTTCCTATCATTACTAAACCACTCGAGCCCAGCCCATCTAGCCCATCCGACAACTCTCTTCCGGCTTCTCTCTTCCCCACCGATCCACAGAGTCATCCCAGATATAGTACACTAGTATTTTTTTTCCTTAAATCTAGTTCTTGCATATACAATTTTATAAATTTGATCATCTTCATAAACATAGCAACAGCAGCAGACAATTTATGTCGTCTATCGTGCTCACCCATCAGCAACCTACCGAGATAGACGAGATTGACAGTTCCACCATTTGTCGCACTTGGCTGTCGTCTATTAAGCCGACACTGGCTACCATGATACCTGTCACCTATTACAATAGACGAGCGTGATAGATGATAAGTATAGCTGCGGTTCGGAAGAGATCTAAATTTACAAAATTATGTGTGCAAATGTCAGTTTTTTTTGAGAAGTGCTATAGAACATTCGACTATTTTTGAAAGCAAAAACAGTCAGATGATCTGGGGGTGTTGGATCTCTATCCAACGGATTCACTAATATAAGCACTCCTCCAAAGAAATCTCATATAAGCACCTCCTAAAAAAAGATCTGAAGCGTCGTCCTAAAATCTAATTGTATTTTAATGTTGTATAGACACTCTTAAAAAAAAAATGGAGTTGCTACGCTATGTACGCGATGGATTCCCGATCCACCACCCCACCTCAGCTCGGTTTCTCCACAGTTCCCACTCCACTCGATCCCCACGCTCACACACTGACTCACTGAGACAACCAGAGCTTCTCCACTAGCTAGCTAAGCAACTAGCCGAGCTGAGGAGGAGAATCGCAAGAGCTCCCACCCCGACCGAGCAGGCAATGTCGGTCCAGGACCCCTCCCCCGCGCCCCTCCCGGCGGCGGCGCGTCCGAAGCGCACGTCGTCGGCGCCGATCCGGCCGTCCGATTACGCGCACAGCCCGGCTCACCACTGCGTCGCGCTGCGGGATGCCGGCGGGCTGGCGGCCATCCTCGCCGGCCTCCCGCCGCTCGCCCACCCGTCGCGGATCCTCTCCGCCGCCGACGCCGGCCGCGAGGCCCGCCTCGCGGCGTCCGTCTCCGCGGTGCTCGACCGCCGCGACGTCCCCGGGGACACCGCGCTCCACCTCGCCGTGCGGCTCAGGCTCCCTCCCTCGCCTCCGCGCTTGCCGCCGCCGGCTCGGACCCCACGCTCCAGAACCACTCCGGGTGGACGCCGCTCCAGGAGGCACTGTGCCTGGGCTGCAGGGATATCGCCGCCTGCCTCCTCCGTGCCCACCGGTTGGCGGCCTGGGCCAAGCTCCGGCGCCGGGCACCCGCGCTCTCCGCGGCGCTCCGCCGGGTCCAGGACTTCTACCTCGAGGTGGACTTCCACTTCGAGAGCTCCGTCGTGCCGCTCCTCTCGCGCGCCGCGCCTTCGGACACCTACCGCATATGGAAGCGCGGCACGGACCTGCGCGCGGACACCACGCTCGCCGGCTTCGACGGCCTCCGCATCCGCCGGGCCGACCATTCCTTCCTCTTCTTCGGCGAGGAGGCCGACGCCGGCGAGCGCCGCCTCCCGCCGGGCTCGCTCCTCGTGCTCCACCGCGGCCGGCGCGAGGTGCACGACGCGTTCGCTGCGGCCGCTGCCGGTGGCGACGAGGACGCAGCCACCTCCGACGCGGCCGCCTACCGGCCGGGACTCAACATCACATCCGCGAGGCTCGTGCCAAGAACCACGTGGCTGCGGAAGGAGAAGACGGAGAGCGTCGGGGAGTGGAAGGCGCGCGTGTTCGACGTCCACAACGTCGTCTTCTCCTTCCGCACGCTCAAGGCAGCAAGCGCCGCTCGCAAAGATTTCACCTTTGAGCTCGCCGGAGACGACGACGACGAGTTCTTGCCGCTGGAGATCCGTGACGACGACGAGGACGGCGATTTCTTGGTCGCTGACATTCCGCCACCGCCGCCGCGGCGCAGCTGCTACGTGCCCGGCCGGCGCAGCGTGGCAGGGCCGCCCTCGCACATGGGGACGCCGCAGAGGCGGAGGAACAGCGTGGACGTGCCGCGAAGGCTGCCGAGCTGCGCGTCGGTGGGCCGTGGCGAGGACGGCCTGTTCGGCCGGCACGCGACGACGGGGGAAGCCAAGTGGAAGGAGGAGGAGACGGTGAAGACGCTGCGTCCTACGGTGTGGCTCACCGAGGACTTCCCGCTGAGCGTCGACGAGTTCCTGCCGCTGCTGGACATCCTGGCGAGCCGCGTGCGCGCCGTGCGCCGCCTCCGCGAGCTGCTCACCACCAAGTTCCCGCCGGGGACATTCCCAGTGAAGGTAACGTTCAATCTGCTCTCCTGCTCATGCAAAATCACAAATTCCTGTACTATTTCTGCTCAACCAACTTCGTTAGTTTCAGTGGTTATGCAAATTCTTCAAGAATTTAGATTGCTTTGGTAATTAACAAGGTGCATTGTCACTTGCACAAATTAATGTAAGTGAACTCGAAAAGCATCTGAACAAAACAAAGTTAAATCAACGTACTATCTAAAATTTACTCCCTATGTGCATTAAAACTCTGTCTTTTGATCTGGTGGTTTTAGGGGTTAGCGATTCCTTGTCATTTGCTACAATTGGGACCGTGTAGCTGTTTATACTAGTATCAAGAATAGTAAGTAGAGGCAGTATAGGCTGTCACCTGTTGAGAATGATACTGCTACTCCATATGTTAACGGTTGTTCACTGTTTATTTAAGCTCGACATGTGTAAATGTGAGACAGCTTTTAGGGCAAAAATTTAAGGGAGTTTACTCAGTGCACATGCTGATCAGCATAGTGCATTGCCAAGGCAAGAGGCAACCTCCAGGCTTGATCAATGCTGGGGAGTTGTTGTAAATGATAGTAGTAGCATGTAATAACTATCTTGCCGTGCTAGAAGCTGGTTTAACATAAGAAAGCATGGAACAGTTAAAGCTTTACTCCATGGTTCACAAAAGTAGTACTCATTGAAGTGCACACACCAGCACTCCTTGAAAAATCCTTGTGCTTCTTCATCATGTTCTGAAGACCATGCATCATTTTGCTTCTGAAGAATTATTGTTGGAAACTTGGTTTGGTTCGCTGCACATACTCATTTCACTACTTGCTGATGTAATGCGGCTTTAGAGAAAAGATGATATATGTGAATTCAGCTAATCGATGATTCTATTGTTAATGCAGGTTGCGATTCCTGTTGTTCCCACTGTGAGGGTGGTTATCACTTTCACCAAGTTTGTCCCTCTCGTCGAGCCAGAGGAGTTCTTCACGCCAATGTCAAGCCCTAGCCTCTTGGTGAGCCCAGGCCCAGGATCCATCATGCCTAAGCCAGACACCCACAAGAGCTCCTATCTTAAGTGGGGCTCGAAGAACTCCAGAACAAAGCCCGTGAATCTGTCGCAGGTCGCAGACAACACCGACCCCTTCACGATCCCGAGCGACTACACCTGGGTAAACATTGGATCCAAGAACCAGGACAAGAAATCATCCAAGACCAAGAAGGGCAAAAGCAAGGAGACCTAGAGGTTGATCCAGCGGCCGTAACTTAGTGAAAGCTGGCTAACACGCCATACCTGTAATTACCAAGCATCTGGGACGAGCCATGGGACCGTGATGATTACCCACTCACTACGAAAAAGCGTGATGATTACCAGCTACCAGGGAGGGAATAGTGGTTTGTGAAACCAGGTCTGCTAATTTCCTTTCTCCTCTGTTACTCTTTTCACTGATTGTTCAGCAATGTGATGCAAAACTGGGCAACACCAAACTGCAAAAACTGGTCTTGGTTCTTGTCCAAGCCTTTGTGTTACAGGAATTCCTTACGTTCTTTCATAATCTACTACATATTGCCATCCCTTGTGTATCTTTCTGATCTCTGCAAAAACGCTCCTGGATGGAAGAAGGCATGGCGCTTGAAGCGTTTGAAAGATCAACTCTGAACTGTCTGAACTCCGAGGTGTACATTTGAGCTTGAGATCGATTTCCCTTCGTGATTTGACTGGGAAGCATGAGGTTGTCCTGGAAAAGCAAGCAAATGGAATGGCTCGAATGGCACTGTGTGATTTGGCTGCATGTCGTGGATCGATGAATTCGATGGTTCCTTTTCTTGTGCAGACTTATGATGGCAGCGCTACTGCTGCCCCTGCAAAAGATGTTTTGCAATTCTGTGTTGTGTCGTGTCCGCTCTTTGCAGGGCAGAATCATTGGCGTACATGCAGGCTTTACCCGAGCATGGCTGGCACAAACAATCCCTGTGGAAAATGGCACCGCCAAAATTTCTACCATTCTCAGCTTTCAAGAACCACGGCTGACCATGGGTTTTACATTTTCTCCAGCCATGGAATTTTCTGCCCAATTTTTTTTTTTTTTGAGAATTGGGTAGCCTCAGCCCAAGAACCGGGCGAAAATGCTCTACGTTGAGGAGTCTATGCGAATTACGGGCAAGTCCAAACGGCCCTGCTCGTTTTGTCTTCAGTTTCTGACTTATTTTTAATTATTTATAAATTTCATCTTTTTTTAAACTTTTGTTTTTTTTGAGCTTTTTTGCCAGTTCTTTTTTTCTTGTATTCATTTGCGTTGTCTGTGATGAGCTAGCATATTTTTCTATTTTTATTTTTTTAATTTAATTATGCTAAATAAATCATCTTTAACTACAGTGAATTATCTTATCAGGCAAATACTGTCTTCCCGATGTTTGGTGGTATATATGGAAATTGCACCAGCGGATGGTCCTTCCAAAATAAATCAGACAAATACCGTCTTCCCATGTCGGGTGGGATACGGCGGAATGTCTCTTCCTCCTACACACTTCGGTGGACAGGAACAGTTTCGTGTGACCTATCGGTCAGTGACTAAGAGTGTATATAATAATATAGACAACAGTAGTCTATAATATACCTATATATCATCTAAAGACAAGACTAAAGACAACATATTGTATATATTATCTATATAGTTATCTATAATAGTCTCATATAATTAATGTATTATCTATATAGTTATCTATACAATAGTATAGATAGTAAAAATCTGTCTATAAAATCTGTCTATTAAATAGTAGATAATTTAATCTCTCGTCCTTTTCTCTGCACGTCACTTAAAATCTTGTATAATACATATTTACAGTCAGCTCGTATATATCATCTTACATACGCGAAGAAACATTGGACTTGTTTGGCACGGCTGCGGCTTATAACTTTTGGCTGAAATTTTTGAATTTTAGCTGTTTACGGTACAGATTACAGAGAGATACTTACTTGTGATTTTAGATAATACAGATGTTGGACTTTTAATATGTACATTGTTTAACTTGTAGATCCATCTTAAGAAAATACTTCATTTAAAAATTAGATACTACAGTAAAAATCAAAAACATCAGCTTCAGAGAAAAAGATCAGATCCATCCTCACCCGAAAGCAGATACTGCATGTTCGGTCATCTACACTCATATAGAGACTAGACTGGTACGGTCAAAACTAGACAAAAGCGTAGTACAAGAACCCACAGTCAGATTCGATTCCTCTTTTGGACTTCCTGGCAAAGAAGATGCAAGCAAGGTGATGTGATATTCCTGCAGGCACCGTACAAGTACAGCAAGTTAATCTAAAATCTATTTTTTTTATATGTAGTCCTTTAATCTCGCTTTACACAGTTTGCATTTTCTTCTTGCCGGACATAAGGTGACGTTTCTACCCATCTGTTGATTCCGTATGAACAAAGTCGCACGTATCGTCGGTACATGGACCTGGCTGATCCAAGTCATCTCGTTGTCCGTTTGAGATTTGACCATAAAGTTTCAGAGATTTCGTTGATTCAGCACGGAAATTTAATTAGCCCCGTGGCGAATTGGATTGCCACTGTGGCGTAAAAAAAGGGATTAGCTTGTCAGTCAGTGGGTCCACGTCCACCGAACTGTTCATTAAATAGTGCAATAGCCATTTTTAAAAAATTAGTCTAATGCATCTTTTTTTTTGCAAATCTAATCCTTTCTAGCTCTAGCTCAGTAGGTACCTGATAAACTTTCCTAGCTCGGTAGGTAGTCGGCTAGGTGCATATTAACTACAATGCTTTAGTGGGCCGGTAGCATCTGCCAATTACTGAGTTCGAGGAGGAGGTTAAATTTGAAAGAGATGTTTAGATGCTAATTTTTTTTAAAAAAATATTACTACAGTTCCATTTTGGCGATCACATTATACAACCTCCTACATGTGTATGCACTGGGCTACATACTAGCAGGTGTGGACTTCCTGTGATCTCCTCGCATAGTCATATTTTCCCGTTCTTAATTAGGATAATCAGTTCGTTTTTCAAGCTAGAGTTTTAGCTGATTAATTTACATGGAAATGAATTCTTATACTTTTATCGAGTGTTAGCGTTTATAATATTGTTTCCAGTTTAGAAGTCATAGTCGTAGTCGTGTAGCAGTGATCTAAAGTCGTGTACGAGTTTGGTCGCAGTTGTATACGAGTCCGTGTCGTAGTTGAGCTCGAGTCCGCTTCATAGTCGTAGCTGAGTTGGAGTCATAGTCGTAGTCGTACCCGAGTTGAAGTTGTAGAGCAGAGTATAAAAAGGTAGAGCCATTGTACCAAGAGAGAAACACCGAGTTGATAAGATGTAGTCGAGAGGAGGTGCCTAGCAGAGGGCGACCGGCGTGGTCGTAGGCGGTCGGCGTGACCGCAGAGCAGAGAGCGACTGGCGTGGTCGTAGGCGGTCAACGTGACCACAAAGCAAGAGACGACCGGTGTGGTCAGAAGTAATCGATGTGATCGGAGCGATCGGTGTGATCGAGTACAAAGAAATAAAGAAAAAAAGGGGTGATTTAGCTCCGGGGAAAAGTATCAAGTTTATCGTGTATTCTTAGACATGGTCATAACAAAGTTACGACCACAATGAGCAGAGGATCGCAGACGTGGTCGTAAAGGAGTTACGACCACAGCAATCGAGCGGAGGTGTCCACAGGAGCAACAGATATGGTCGCAAAGGAGTTACGATCACGGTCACTGAGCAGAGGACGTGGTCGTAAACGGAGTTACGACCACGACGACGACAAGAGCGAAGGTGTCCGCAGGTCTACAGTCTCCGGTCTCGACACGCAGACCAAGACCCTAACAGGTGGCCTACCTGTCAGCGACGATGGAGAGAGAAGACTCATGGCACGCACGCACGTCTCGGGCGTGGTTCGCTGAAAAACTTCTGAAAACCTGAAAATTGGGATGTTACAGTTATGCTAATCTTTGAATGAAATTCTTAGCATTCTACTGTTCGTATTGCTCTTGAATCTCAAGTAAACCCTGAGATTGTTAACATGTGCAGAAAAGTGCGGCGTTCCTGCGTGCCCTTGGCTGCTATCCGATGAGCACAACTCCATGAACTGCACCAAGTTGTCTCAGTTTCTTCACCCTGAAGAGCCCTAGTCCGGAGCAACTCCTATCATAGGTAGCACTGGCGCTAGGGTGAACAGTAATGTTCACAAAGATGATAGCAAGGTTAACTTTAATAATACCGTGTGTATAGTTCAGAGGAAAACAGGAGGGTTAGCATTTGGTGCAAAAGAGCTCAAGGCTTTCTACAGGAAACAAAAGTTAATTCCAGTTGTCAGATTGTTGCATGTGGTTTTGAAATCATGTCATAACGGTGCATCCTTTGGAAATGTACAGATTATTACCACTGCACAACAGCACTGAGTGCATCAGGTAAAGATCCACAATTCATGAACACTACAATTCCTCGAAGATCCACATTTCAATCATTACAATTCCTCAAAAGACCCGTACGCAAACCCTCTGTTCCAAACAAGGCCTAAATAGTGAAATACCATATAAGCTCACCCTACTCGTTAGTATAATAATATTTGCACCAAAGGCTAGAATTTGGAGCAGAGTGAATCTTGACAATTATTAAAAGTTTGCATTCAGCATGTCATTTGTACTGAATGGATAATGGAACTCAATTCATGGCACAGAACATGAAGGAGAAGCAATTTCATTAAGAAAAGTAAAGGCTGCTGCTCTAGTCTAACAATCTATTCAATGCTGAACCATTTACAACAAACATACAATGTGACATGGGCATTACATAGGGCCATAGTGGTGACCATGTTGTCTACACTACTGAAACATATGTCCTAAATTCTGGTGCCAAAATTTCCACCGCGGAAAGCTATATAGTGTGGTCAGAAGTGTGTGCAAAGTATTTGGATCATGGGCATGCTACCGACTAGTATGCCACCACAGCATTTCTCTGAATGCTGCATTCTGAACTCCAGTACTGAACAAAATGGCCCAATAGATATGATTCGATTCCAAGCAGTGTTCATCCATCCATATTCTGATATCTTTGTGCAGGGAGGATCGGTCACAAAAAATGATACTATGTGACCTGTGCATCCCCAACATTGTCGCCAATCCATGCAATGGATGTCCCAATTCTGCTTTTGCCTTATTTTGTGCCCGGGTTCCACATGTCCTTACACGCTTCCTGCTTCTAAGTCTGACATGGAATCTAGTAGTCACATGTATTCATTGTCCATTCCAAGCTTATAACTGCAAGGCAAGGTCTGGCTGTTGGGCTTCCAAATTGATGCCTGAAGACTGTCGAGCTGGCGGTGAACCTGGAGAGGGGAACCCAATGTTCAAGTCTGGGCGGAGCACATCCTTGTTTGGCTTCTGTTGCATATGGGGAACCAACCCTTGCCATTGTGGTTGGCCCTGTGACCTCGAGAAATCTGTCTGGACCAACTGGGGGAATATTACCAAACCCTTGTTTTGAACTGGATTTTCTCCAACATTCTGAACAGGTTGTCTAAAGAACTGAGGAACAGAACTTATTCTTGGTTCATCATCAGGACAGACATTTGCAAATGGCATCTTCCAACCAGAATTATTGTCATGAAAATTTGGACTGACAATGGTTGGTTTGCTCTCTGAAGAAGCACCAAATGAGATCCAAGATTGAGTCACTGGACCAGATGGAATGCTCTGATTCTCCCTAACAGCTGCTGGAAATGCAGAGAAAATGTTCCGGGGAGTATCAAGCCCTCTGTTTGGTACATTTACTTGGCCATGCAATGCAGCTGATCCCATTAATTTTGCATGGTCATTGATATTATTTTGTCCACTCGCATTCATGGCAAAGCTGGTAGCATTTACTGGTTGATTTTTAGTGACAAATCCAATGCTGCTCATTGGTCTGGTTTTGTCGGAAGTTCCAAACTTTCCATCACCAGGTCGTCCATGGTACACCCATGTAGCTTCATTTCTGGGCTGTGGTACAGTTGCTTCCTGTGACTGGAAGAAGGGTTTAGGCTGCCCGTTAGTATTGTTTGGGGAAGGCATATCATGCCCTCCAGAAGCACCTTTTGCACCCTCAAGCCTCTGAGGTGCCATTTCAAGTAGGTGGGTGCTTTTAGATGAGTCACCTTTCCTCATTTGCTGAGTTCTGGCTCCTCCTGGTGGTTGGAAAAAGGGTCTAGGCTGGCCTGCCATTTTGTTTAAGGCAGGTATATCAACCACACCAGAAGAAGCTCCTTTCAAACATTCAGACCTCTGTGGTTGCATTTCAAGAGGGCGGGCACTGGAGGATGAGCTGCCTTTCCTCATTTGTTCATTGGTTGTTCTTTTGGTCTTTCTAACGCTTCCAGCCACTCTACTATTCTCATGCAGTGATAATGCATCAGCGTTCCTGTGTTGGTGCTCAGCAGTAACACCAAGTAATATTGGTTTAAATTCTGGACTCTCAAGTGGACCAGACACTCCAACTACATTATTGCCAGTGGTTATCCGATTGAGTAGACCCAAACTCATATCCTTTGGATTAATAGTTTCTGTTGGTCTGAGCCTTTCATTATGTCTAGGCAGAGAGGCATTCCTTTGTACATTTGCCCCAGAACTAATCAGACTTCTTGATTGATCTTGCACAACAAGAATAGGTGGTGATAGTGGCTCATATTCTCCAACCCAACCACGTCCAAACTTTACTTCAGCGGGTAGTGCCTGTTGAATGCGCTCAGATACGATTCTCCAGCCTTGAGAACCAAATGAACCAGCAAAACGAGCCAGACTTCTTGCATATGAGTGCTCAGCATGAAGTCCAACCTGTGAGGGCATTTAAAAATATGAGCTAACCAGCAAAACGAATTACCCCAAGAAGTATAGATAAGTTAGGCTTGGATTTAGTCAGATGCATTGACATACACTAATGAGCTCTTTTGGCTCTGCAGAGAAGGCATTGAAAATTGGGTCAGACTCCGATGAAGGCTGTTCTTCATACATATCGTAAGTTTTCCGTCTAGTCTCATCTACCACAATTGACTTGTAGCTAGGCTTTGCTGAATAATCCCTGGCTGAAAAGTGAGGAAAGAATAAGAATGTCATTAAATTGGACTAAGCTGGGCTGATATTAGCATTTAGTTATACAGTGATTAACTGAAGTATTGAAGAGTTAGAAAAAAATGTTTAGCTATGTCATTCCTCCATATGAAACTGCAAGATATACAACTCGATAAAGTTTATCAGTTATCTTGGTAACCAGTAAGCATTTTGAGTACCAAACTACCAGTTCTAATAACACTACCTGAATAGTTCACAGGAACCCCACAAACAGCATTGAAGAAATGAACATCAGATGTATGCATATACAAAAAATGACCATAACCTTCCTGAATGAATGGTTTCCTTTTGATGGTCATTCTTTGTTAATCCATATCATAATGTTGCTAATCGATCCATTCTAGTGACTTAATTCTACAAAGTTCTAATTGAAAATTGAGAGGCATGACCACCAAAGTAATGCATAGTATGGCAGTTAGGTCTTTTTAACTAATGGATCACTTCAGTAGAGGAGCTGATTACATGAGACAAAATATATATACATAATACCTGAAATATCATCAGTCTTCTCAGATCTGATATCATCCAGTGGAGAACTGATATCTTTGTCTAAGAACCCATTGGCTACAGTGCAACCTGGGGTCTCAGCGGCATTAGCCTGTGACATGCTTAAGCCATTACAGCCATCGCCTGCAGAAGCAATAGTTGCAGCAGAGACATCTGAACCCAGGGCATCTTGGTTATTCGTGCAAACTGGCTTCTTAACAGTCTCTTTGTTGCAGGAGTAACCTAGATCATCTTGCCCATCTCTGAAAATAGGCTGCTTAGCCGATTCTTTTTGGCAGGAGTGGCCCAGGTCATCTCTATTTCTGCAAATGAGCTTCTCAACTAGCTTTGTTGGGGATAAGGAGCCTACATCTTCTCCATTTGTGCCAATGGGATTATCAGCTGGCTCTTTGTGGGATGAGAAATCTGGGCCTTCTCCAGTTCTGCAAATTGGATTCCTAATGTGTTTTTTCTGGGATGACAAGTCATCTCTTGAACTCCGGGAAGTGGGTTTCTTGACTTGCTGTTTGTGGAAAGAGGACATTCGATCATTTTCTGAATTTCTGGAAATGGCTTTCCAGACTTGCTCTTTATGGAATGAGGAGCTTAGATCATCCTTTGAATTTCTGGAAATAGGTTTCTTAGCTTGCTCTCTGTGGAACGAGGAACTTAAATCATCCTCTGAATTTCTGAAAAAGGGTTTCTTAACTTGCTCTTTGTGGAACGAGGAACCTAAACCGTCCTCTGAGTTCCTAGAAATGGGTTTCTTAACTTGATCTTTGATGAATAGATCATCTTCCGAATTTTTGGAATTGGGCCTCTTAACTTGCTCTTTGCGGGACAAGAAGCCTCGATCATCATCCGAATATCTCAAAACAGGCTTCTTAACTGGTTCTCTACTGCAAGAGTTTGGTCTAACTTTATGTTCATTCTTTATTTGGTTTTCTGTAGGTATGCCCTCATCTCTCAGTTCCTGAAACTTTTTCCTTGCCAGCTCTTGTATGGAATGGGCCTGCATGAATAAGCATAGCAAGAAACATTCAATGCCAATTGCCAAATGATGGTATCATAACTGCATTATTCTTTAGAAAGGCTGTTTGCATACCTGTCTAAAGTAAATTGTATCAGGTGCATTGTACTGCATTGCATTGCTGCAAATTAAGAAGACATCATCCTACAATTTAAAGAAGCATATCACATAAACTGCTTAATTTTCTGAGTGCAATGGTACTAATCATTTGATAGACATATCAAGCACTTGACCTTACCAAAAGAGAGAGGGAATAAGAAATTAACCCAGAATGAAAGTGTTTTCCTTTCCGAGACATATTTGTAAACAAAAGCACAGGTTCCATTCACTCAATTAACCAATACAAACAACAGACAGTAGATTTCTGACATTAGACTTGTTAACTATTCGAAGAAAATTGAACATGGAAACATTTTAGGCTATTAGGTTCATATGCTATTAGACTTGTTGATGGTAGGAACAGGCCAATCCATCAGACATCATATGCTATTAGGCTCCTAGATTTATGAGATCAACACTGTTACTTTAGATCCATCACCATATAAGGAAGGTGTGAGTTCAATGCGATGAAAAGAATAGGCACCATGTCAAGCTCATTGAATTGTCTGAGTGGAATAGTCTAATTAACAATACAAACAGCACTCTGATTTCCATAAAAGGCTAGCATCGCGCTTGGATAGTACTTTTTAGTATCTCAAGCTAACTAACAAAGTACCCTCCAGGATTTCAAGCTAACAGGCCAGCACAAGTCTACAGTCAACATAAGGCTTGCTATCTGAATGTGATTTGTCAAGCTAGCCTTCCTCTAGGTTAATGAACTGCACTAGCTGGGCCCAGATTGTTATAGCTTGATAAATCCTTCGCTATCTATGACAAGAGGATAGCATCCTGGTACCATGCAAGCAGTGCCTGTAGTCTGAACTCTCACAGTAGCAGACAACTGTGGCCATACACTTACTGGTATGACTAGTAATCACTAACTGTTCCAATAATATTGGTACAGTGCACAGATATTGGGACAGACATCAAAAACCATACAACCAAACCAATGAATGCTAACTGCAAATTATACAAAAAATGTAATCTTTTTCCAAGGGAGAAAAGTATAATCACTATTTTAACCATTTGCATAAGGCAGAATTTACAAATAAACAATAGTTTGCTCAAACTTTAGCATGAATCCATAATGGAACAGTTAGAACAGACAGAGTAACGGCCTAATCCTGAAGTCATCCACTTTCCGCGTGTGCAGAAACTGCCACTGGAAAGTTGAATTCTAGAATTGCAATTATAAACATGTGACGAATTGGATAACTCGTGCTATGTTGATGCATTTGTTGAGCTACGATACAAACTTGATGCTCTAAGGTAAAGGAAACGTATCAAAGGTTGCCTTTTGCATTGGACAAAACCTTGTAGGTGAAATTCACTCCCAGACAAATATAGTATGAAGTGAAATGCCCCACTCTACCCGACTACAACATCCATTTAAGCAACTAACCAACAAATGGCAACACTCCATTCGCAACTCGGTTTCTACTTCGCTAGCTAAACATACGACAAAAGCTCGAAGTCTGACCTCGAATTGCTCGAATGAGCGATATGCATTCCTGGCAAGCTTCCTCCTGACAGTGCCAAAGTCCATTGGGTGCTCAATCACATCATGGTAGTCAGGCAACTGCATCAGTCAAAACAACCATGGCATCATCAACACTCAATAGCTCCCCCTAATAAATTAGCAACTCCAACAAGCATGACAAACGAACAAACGCCCTCACCTCCTCCAGATCCACTGGCTCCGCAAATACTGCGTACGTATCCTTCCTGCAGAATCAAACAGTAGCAGAAGAAATGGAGCTCATTAAGTCCTGAACCAAATCCCATTTCGCGTAATCTTAAAAGATGTGAAACGCGCACTTCTGCAGTTTGTCGAGAATCATCTCCAGCGCCTTCCGGTCCGGCAGCGGCGTCGTCCTCGCCATCCCTAAATCCAAAAAAAATCAATTTTTTCTCTAAAAAAGGATACAAATAATCACATCATCGAACAGGAAGAGATCAGCAAACAGCAAACAAATCCAACCTGGCACCGGCAGCCGCTTCGTCCGCGGCGCGCTCGCGGCGTCGTCCCTCCCACCACCAACCTGAGAGACGAGCAGATCTCGCGTTAAAGAGCCAACTGCACAGTGAAGCAAAGACAAAGCTGCGACTAATCCGGCGGCATGTTTCACCTCGCGATGGCGAGATCTGTCGTCGCGCGACTCGATCCGGCGCTTCTTGGGTGGCTTGACCCGCTCCTCGCCGCCGCTGCCATCGTCGGCCGCTCCCTCTTCCCCGTCGGAGTCGTCCGAGTACGAGGGGGGAGGTGGGTCCCGGCGGTGGTGCTGGTCAGGGGGGAGCTGGGAGAGCTTGACGACGAGCTTGAGCTTGCGCCGCCGCCGGTCGGAGGCGGAGGAGCCGGCCCTGCCGCCGCCGCCGTCCGAGGAGCTGGATGGCTCCGGCGACGGCCTCCGGTGGTGGGGGCGGGACGGCGACGAGGAGGGCGAGGAGGGGAAGGGGAAGAAGTCGTCGACGAGCGGGCGGGACGACGGGGCGGCGGCGCGGCGCGGGCGGAGCGAGCGGCGGGGCGGCGGCGACGGCGAGTGGCGGCGGGGAGGAGGTGGGAGCGGCGCCCCTCCGGCGGGCGGGGTTGTTCCTCTCCGGCGAAGGCGACCGCGGCATAGCTGCCGTCCGCTTCTTGGCCTCCTTGGGTTTGGTTCTGGCTTGGCTTCTCTCTCTTTCTTTCTCGCTCGCCTTTTTTTCTACGGCTGCTTTTGTTTGTTTTCTATCACTTGCGTCTCTGCGTCCATCTCTCACTCTCTCTCTCTCTCTCTTCCACACACACCACAATCTCTCTCTCCACCTATCTCTATCTTCTCTCTCTCCTAGCTACTCGCACCAACCACTACGGCTATCAGTCCAACTTTTGCTGCAGCCGCTCTCTCTCTCCTCCGACGACAAGACGATGGGTGCGTGGGCTCGGTCCATGGAACGGCAGAATTATTGCCTACTGAATTAGCAGTGTGATCCTCTCTTTCAGTGTAGCCGACTATAGATAATTGTATTACAGCTAATTTAGGACCCTGTTTATTTCGGTCAACCCTGTTTTCTCTAGACTGGTCTCTCTCAATTAAATAAATAGAATGACTTCTTTATTATTTTTTAAAATAGTTTATTAACTTATCAATATTTGATTTATTCGTATAAACACTCGTAATAGGATAAAAGCCATAAACCACTGCCAAAAAAGAACGTACTCAGCAACAAAGAAGTCATTATGTTTATTTCTTTAAGGAAATTTATAAGCCATAAGGCACAACCATAAACCGTAGCCGAAAAAAACCAACTCTTAAACTTTCGACGTGAGCATTATCTTAACAAAAATGTTTTAAATTTTATGTATTAGATCCGATATACAACTTCACAAATATAAAGCAACTGAGAAAAATGTAATAATATAGTTTTTCTTTTGTTTGGCGTTGCTAAGGGGTTGCTGGTGATTTTCTACGAAATAGACACTTGTAGTTAAACACATGAAAAGTTGATAACGGCATATTCTTTTTTTGCTTCAGTTTTATGTCTTTTGATTGTGACTTATAACTTTTAAGCTATTTATAAGAGAGAGTACGGAGTAACAGAAACTAGTGTGTGATTTTGACCGATATAAATAAAGTCGCTACAGTATATACTACAACCAAATTATATACCGTATTTTAAAAAAAATACTCTGTTTGAAAGCTATTTACTGTATAAAAACCGGAAAATAGATTTTAGAAGCTGAAAAGAAAAGACCCAACGTTATTAGTGGGAAAAAGTTAGGTTTTTTCGGATGTGTTATGAAAGTCGCCAGTTCTTAAACATTGAAACAACTGTTCGGCGTTGACTATAGTGAAGTTTTGTAAGAATTTAAGGTTGATACGCTGGTATCTGCGCCACGTGAACCCAAATTGTTACATTAACAACAAGCTAGTAAGAAAGATAGGACTTGTTCTCTTTCGCTATGGTTTTATGGTTTTTAAATTTTGATTGTTATAAGAGAAAGACGGTTGCGTGTGATTGTGGTCGATATAACTAAAGTCGATACAATATCAACTATAATCAATTTATAGATCTTATCTTAAAAAGACACTCCGTTTAAAAGTTAGTTATTGTATCGTAAATCAGAAACTGAAAAAAATAAAGCAATAGAAGCATCTTATGACATTTGTCTCAAATTATTCACTCATACGTACTTACACGATACTAGTATATAGTTTAATCCGTATGTTGCGCTGCTCAACTCCATTTCTTAAGTTAGACATAATAGAATTTGAAATCTCAAACAAACTAAGAAGTACTAAATGTTAAACTGCATTCATTTTTATTTTCTTTAAATGAACTAAAAGTCGACTATGGCATCACCTGCATACTTAATGCCAAACGGACCAACTAGATGAGCCCTACTCATTTAGGTCTTTTTTTGGCTTATGGTTTATTTTCATTGTTTAGTATTGTAACTCGCTTATTTTACGCTATAATTACTGGTAGTTTTTTTGACTTAATTAAATTAAAAAAATATATCAGTCCATCACGAATAATACAAAGAAATACAAAAAAATCTAAAAAACCAAAAATAAAAAAACTAGAAACCAAAAGTCAAAAAGTCAAAAACCGGAACCTCAAAGAGCGGAGCCAACCACACAGACACAGTAAAGTAAATATGCACTTAGAAAAGTTACCGTTTAAACAATGGAAATCTATCATTTTCCATGACCAAATGATTGAGAGTAGAAAAACCTACTCCAACTATACAATCTTAGTACTTTTGAGTAAATTTTTTAAAATTGCACTACTTTTCGGTAAAACATTATAAAACCACATTTTAGGGAACAATTTTAGATAACATGTATATAACATTTTACAGGTCCATACTTTTAATTATTCAACAGGTTAGGCCCACCCGTCGGTCTCACAAGCCTATTCCGTTTTTATTTGCTAACATGGATAGGTTTGTGAGACTGATAGTGTGTTCGATCTGTTGAATATATCAATAATGTTTCAAAGTGTGGTTTTATGAAATATTATTTAAAAAGATGTTTTTAAAAATTGTTATGTAAAAGTGTTGTTTTGTGATGATTTTACTAAGGTAGCATGATTTAACGAAAATTTACTTTTACGAATAAAGAAACAACATACCGGTAACAAAAATCGAAGTTCCAAATAAAAAATCTCACACTTCACCGCCGAAGTGCGAGATGAGATCTGAACGGGGTTTCTTGGGTTTTGGTCCATGGGCGTGGTCTGCATAGGTGCGAGACCGCGTCGCTTTCACATTCTCTCTCATTGTTTTTTTTCCCTCTTGCTTTCGATCTTTTGTTCTGGCCGTTTTTATATTCGATATAAATCCATTCCCGTCTTTGCCGGGGTCCATTTTTTCCTTTCCCACATGCCCTGCTACGGGCACACGCTTCACTTTACAATAGGAAATTTGCACGGTTTCCTCCTAATTTTATAATGCTTTTTAAATTTGTTTGTTGACTAAGGTTCACATTTTATCGGTTTTCAGTCCCCTCATTTGCAATCGAGAGAGAAGTCTCAAAAATTTGAGACTGTTTCAAAAATTACGGGAATTCAACAAGAAATAGTTTAATTTTGTCCAAATTTGGGGAAAAATCCACAATTCTAAACTAGGCCTTATATGTAGATACTAAACCACCGATTTGGAATATAATAATTTTGATATGCTATCGTAGGATTTGATTGAATTTTCCTAATAAAATTTAGTGTTCCAAACGGGACCTAATATGCTAACAGTTGAAATAATGCTGATTTTGTGCTATAATGTGTACCTTACCGTGGTTTGGCCCAAGCTCAACGGGCAAGTAAGCTAGCCCTTTGGTAGAGTTGCTTCAAGTTGGTAGAACACAATTGATCATAATCGGATTACACTAGCTTTTGGCGGATTAAGCAACCTAAGAGCTCATAAATTTCAAGCCTTGCCCTAAAAACTTAGGCTAAGTCCCGCTCATTTCAGCTTCTGACTTATTTTTCACTATTTATAAATTTCGTTTTTTCTTGAACTTTTAGCTTTCTTTGAGCTTTTTTCCCCGTATTCGTTTTGCGTTGTCCGTGATGAGCTAGCATATTTTTTCTATTTTTAATTTTTAAAAAATTTAATTACGCCAAATAAGCCATCTTCAGCTAGTGAAATTTCAAATACACATTCTGATTGCAATTTCATTATAAACCATAACTTTTCAAATTAACCGAAAGGGGCCAACCAAAGTTGTTTGGAGCTAGGTCTAGATGTGATATAGTAGTATTCTCTTGGGCTTCATTAAAAGAAAAATCTGGTAAGTAAAGTTACCTAAAATGGGAATTGGAAATGGCAGATAGTGATGTTGATTCTTACAAGGATATCAGAATTTCATTACGTTATTCGATACACTTCTTCAACAGAGGCAGTGGAAAAGCTTTAAAATATGAGGACCAAACAATGTTTGTAAGGAATCCAAGGGTATAAATATTAGGCTTTGTTTGAAAAGCAGAAATTTTATATGAAATAGTTCAGTTTCCATAGTGATCGAGAAAAATTTATGTGCTCTAAACATGACCTTAGTATTTGCATAATGTCCAAAAACTAAAAGAGCTATGTGAATCATCAACTTACAGTGTGCAATGTTTAGTGACCGGTAATATTTCTTGAACTTCATTTGTAAATTATGAAGCCATGAATAAACCTTACACTGTTGCTGAAATCATTTCAACATTTTATAATATTCCTGTTCCTGTTTAGATTATGTGTGTGTGTATATGTCTAGATTAAGTACACATATACGAGAACCTATCCAGAGGTTTGAATACCATCGCGATGTGGTCGCTGCAGATGGTGAGAGAGTGGCGGTTGATAAAGTGAAGTAGGAGTACTATTCCAGAGTCATGCATCCTCGTTTAGCTGACCTCCTCATTCTTGGCTATCGCAGGTGAACTACGGAAATCACTGTCTCATGATGACATCAAATGCTTTTGTCGCTATGTGAAAAATGGCAAATTTTGTCAGCCTATCACGAACTCAGGATAGTAGTAGTTGACGTCTATCGACCGGCCAGTGTGCTTTTATACTTTTGCTGGAAGTTTGTGGCTTGAGCTTGCAGAAAAAAGCACTATGGCAGAAAAAAAATAAAATCTGAATATATTTTTACAACAACAATAGCTAGCCTAGAGTGAAACTGTTTGAAACATTCACTTTCAGAAAAATTATTCTCAACTTAGTTGTCAAATCAATGTATACTAGTATTTGACCTCACCAATAAATATCTCTAGATTTGTCGGAATGGGGGTATAGCGATTGTCTGACAACGAGGGGTGGTTCAAATCGGCCCCTCGGTTTCTGAAAACAGTCGTTTGATCCGTGGTACCAAGATGAATGGATTGATCTTATTTAGGGCTATATGGTTCATTCGATTTAACCAAAGACACGATATAATATCTAGATAGAATATTTTCAATAAACCACTTAGATGAAATTATCTTGTCTAGAAAAAATAGTTTTATCCACCGAACTAAACAAGAAAACAAGGCATCATTCGAAATAGAATGGTTTCATCTACCGAAATAGAAAACAAGGCTAGCTAACCTCCATCGTCTCTCCACTTCGCGTCTTTCAAAAATCTTTTTTTAACTCTTTTAACTATTACTATTAGATGGAATGGTTTCGTCTATCGAACCAAACAGCCATGCTGGCTAGCCTCCATCGCCTCCTCCACTCCGCGTCTTTCAAAAAACTTTTTTTAATTTCTTTTAGCTATTACTATTCTATTTAAGCTAAAACACAGAAGCTTTAGGGAGAAAAAAATCATCTGCTGTAACCGATAAAACACGCAAGGAGACAGGCGAGCAACATGGGAACTTGCCCCTCATTGAATTCCAATTATCAACTTGCAAGGACCGGACTCGGAAGACATTGAAGCTGCAGTGCAGGCCATGCCTTTTGCAGGAATCAGGTTTGCGAGCTGTACGACGTAGTAACTCAACCTGGCATGGGCCGGGGTCGCGGAGTCCACTGGATCGGTCTAGAATACGTGTAACTAAAATTATAAGATTTAAAGTTGGAACTATATAACTCTGTCTTAGATTTACTGTTATTTTTTTCTTGTACCACATGCAGAGTACTTTCCATCTGTACTATGTGCCGGAGGTACGGGAGAAATTTTATTGTGTAACAGTGACACAACTCAGTTTGTGTCACGAACGAATCGGAACACAGTGCGTGGCACGATAACACTACAATAGTACTGTAGATTGTAGGAACGAAAATTAATTTTTAATACTGCTAAAGCACTCAGTTGTATGAAAAAAAAATTTTAATAGCTACTTACTGGTCGTAAGTTGTGGTCGTGAGCGCGGTCGTAAGTCGTAAGCTGTGGTCGTATAAGCTATGGTTGTGAGCGTGGTCCTAAGTTGTAGTCATGAGTGTGGTTGTAAGCTGTGGTCGTATATCGAATTACGACCACGACTTGCGATCAGTAAGTAGCTATTAAAAATTATTTTTTATACAACTGAGAGCTGTAGCAGATCTTACAAATTAATTTTTTCGTACAATCTGCAGTAAGTGCTACCATGCCGCGTGTTTTTTTCTGATTTGCTCGCAACACTCTCCTCTAGTGGGTCTTTCGGTTTTACACACGTCAATAATTGATTGGATCTTTACATACATAGCGATGTACAACTGTGATACGATAAAATTTCTCGAGCTAGAGTGACTTCGTAATATGAAACGGATCTTGTACTCATGGCTTTATGCGCAATTATGCCCAGTGAAAACCTATCACTAGGCCCCCAGAACGCTGTCGTCTGGTGGGGAGGTCCTTGTCATGACACGTCAGCAGTGGGGCCGGTGTCCCACCTGTCAGGATGGTCATTAGTGGTTGCGCAGCCCACACAACGCCAAGTTCTCAATGTACTACGACTATAAGATTTTCCTAGCAAGAAAACTAAACAAGCATATTTCCTTTTTTTCCACGAGGTACAAACATATTCGCCAAAAAATAATTTGAAAGATGTATCAACATTTTTATTAAAATAATGTCACTGTTACGGTGGATTTTAATAGTCAAAGGTAGTGCTCCACTATCTTCTAGCGGATAGTTTCTGACTTAACACGTACTATAGAAATGTTGAAAATACACTATAACCACTATTAACGATAAATTAAGAAAAAAACCATTATATCTTCATAAATAATGAAAAAGAATAAGAAAAAAAAATTGAAATTAAGAAATCGACACGTTTTGGAAGCAGAAGCTCTTTAGAGCAGGGCCTAAGTGTGTTTTGTATCGCGTGCGGGAAGGGGAGAGAAAAAAAGATGCCTTCATTTTGTTCCCAAAAAAAATGAAACCTAAAATCTCCATATGTGGCTTGTGAAATCTAAACTTAATGAAGTTCAAAAAAAATATTAAACTGAATGACTAGCTTGGACTGAGCAAAATGAAGAAATTTCCCTAATGACTAAAATTTGTTGTTGATTGATTTTGGGATATTCCAGCTCCAGTCGATCGATGTTAAACCATATAACTGACAAAAATACTATAGGAATATTTTATTATATAACTCTTGAATTGATTGTGCCTTAGCTTCCATAATGATTTTAACCATAGTGATTTTAACCATAGTTTTAGATGTTATGTCTAGACTTGTTCAACTAACACAATATTTACCTGTATGGGTGCTAAACCCGAGCTAGGACGGAATGTGAATCCATAGTGTCTCATCCCTACTAAAAGATTTATTTGTGTGAGGTTCGAAGCTCGTCCTACCTTCTACAATTTTTTTGGCTTCGCCACTACTTGGATTTATTCAAGGATGGATCTAGAGATAAAAAAAATCCCTTGTTTTGGCACGTAGAGTTATGGCAATTTGGAATGGCAGTAATTTTTCCTATTTATGAGGGATGTTTTCGAGAAGTTTCTATAAAATTCCTAAGAAATTCATAGTTCCAACTTCCAAACATACCCTTAAATTTCAATTGTTAGGATGATGCTCTAACTAGTTTTTAGTTTAATCTTATGGGTGTGACTTTTGACTGAAATTATATTGTAGTGGCTATTAGATTTTCTGAGAAAAAAAAGAAAAACAGAAAAAATAATCGTTATATCGCCACGGACATTACAAAAGAATAAGAAAAAAAAGCAAAAAACTAAAATAAACCAAAATTAGAAGCTATTGCATTCTAAGTGGCTTCTGATTTAAACAAGTCAAAAACAAAAAGCAGAACAACCGTGGAAATAATACAAAACCTACAAATATAAGAAAAAAATGAGCTCAATCTAGGGATCGGACTCTTAATGGTATCTGCTCGGGACACTCAATCCATGTACCAATTCCGCAAGAACTGCGCATGACAACCGTGCAGTACTCCGGTTCCGTCTGACTAGGCTCATAGCTAAGGCTTGCCCTTTCTGGCCCTTTTTCTTGGTGAATCCGGAAGAGAGACGGGAGAAGAGAAGCCCGAAGAGGCCTCGGCTCCTTCTTTGGGAAAGGAATGGATGGACGAGACGAGACGGAGCCCCTTGCAGAGTGGAACAATCATGCAAGAAGAGGCTAGCATGCCAGAAACGGACGGGATTCTCTCATACTTAGGTCCTGTTCCTTACAGTTTCTAAAAACGACTTTTAGCATTTGCTACAGTACTAACTTTTAAACGGGATATTTTTTTCAAGATGAAGTCTATAAGTTAATTGTAGTACACGTTAAAAGCTCAATATCTATATCAACCAAAATCGCAAAAGAGTATCTTTCTCTCCATAATCTCTGTCACAAACAGCTAAAATTCAAAAATCTCAGCCAAAAGTCTTAAGCCGTAGCCGTATCAAACAGACCCTTAATTGCCCATCGATCGAGATGAGAGGAGATAATGTGGGGGCGAGCAATGCCCGGCTGATCGCTACATACCATGGTTCCATTGTGGTAATAAAATGTGAGGAAGAAATATAATAAAAATAACATAAAATAGTTAGAGAAATTAATTTTAGAGATGAACCGTTAGAGATGTTGTCTTCAGTGTTATCTTTGGGTGAGATGAAAGACTTAAAGACGATATTAAGCTTTTAGCTTCTTAGTGTTGAACTCCCGAGGGTATTTCGGTAATTTTCTAATTTGAAAAAGGAAAACAAATAATAAAAAAGGGGAGGTGCGGCCACCTGTCAGTGGACCGGATGAAGAGATAATGGAAATGAGACATAGTCTCCTCCAGAGCGTGTGCGCTCGCTTTATCTCTCGCATGTGCAACATGGTGGCTTCGACCGCTGCGCCTGGGGCGGCCGAGTCAAGCGGTGGCGACGGCGGCGTCACCGGCGCGTGCGCTTCGACGCTAGCCGTGGTTGTAGCCCGTCGGCCTCCGCCACGCACCCCTATAACTAGCGACTTCCCCTTTCCTTTGGGGTTCGAAAAAGAAGCAGTGAGTTCTCTCCTTCCTTCACTAATCTCAAATCTCCTGCAGTAGTTCTTCGATCTTGAGTCTTGAGAGCCACCGGCTGGGTTCCTTCCTGTCACCATCGGCTGATGAGCTTGAATCATCATTTTAGGGTTCTTCCCCGTGCGGTTTCTTTGTGTCTTTTCCTTGGATTTGGCCGAGAGAAAAGGTTTGGGGTTTACCTCTAGAGGTTGACTTGTGCTGAGTATTTGAGAGAGATTTGTGACTTGTTCTTGGTGTTCACGAGTGCTCTCGATTGGAGCTTTCGTCGATTTTGTGCGGTGTCCACCCGACCCTCGGCTTCTACCTCGGTTCTAGCCAGGTGGAAGTGTGGCATTGTATCTCCGATTGCCATCATCTCCTTGCTCGGCGCAGGGGGTGCTTGGTTTTCTAGGACAGCGCTGCGTGCGTGCCTTGCCTCGTTTGATTTCTTCACGGTGATTTCGAGTATCACCGTTGTTGTGAGTATACTGACTGTTTGTTCTTTGCAATTTCGTGATCTACTTCACATATCTGTGAGTCTCATTAGCTGGAAAGTTGCAAAGAAGTTTCTGTGGGCTAATTGCTCTATGATGAAATGACATAATACTGGGGTTATATATGAATGTGATGATAGATGGGTCTTGATCTTTCAGTTAGCTTGTTATCTTACATGCACTGATAATTGAAATTGTTGTTCATTACTTGTTGATCTCTGTGTTAAATCTGTACTGTAGTTAATTTTTGATCATTGCCGAACCCTGTTACCTTGTAGAATCAATAGAATTCATGAATGATAGATTAATTTTGGGGGATCATCCGCACTGTCCAGCAAGTTATATTCATGATCTGTTAGTCTATGTTAATAAGGTTTAATTTGAGCTCAAGATCTAATATATAATTGTCATATATAATCAAGATTATATTTTGTCATGGTAGAGATGGCCAAGATTGAATCTTATGCAACTAGCCTTCTGAGAGCAACTAATAACATTCAAATTCTTGATAACATGATGAATTTGGTCATATATGTTATGCTTTTATTGAGATCAACATTTCAATGCAATTGTTTACATGTGGTTATGCTAATCTTGATCTCTTACATGGCATTTACGTTGGGCATATGTTTCTATTTTAATGACTTAAAAAGTTCATATGTTTATATGTTGATTAAGTCATTTCTATACCATTTATGTCATGCTTGTGTCTTTATCATTTTTGTTGGAATTAAATGCAAATATATGTTTATACCGCACTATTTACAACACTTAGTTTCATTTTTTCTGGTTTTTTAGAACTTTTTTGTCTTTCCTTTTTTTGCTTATTCTTTTGCATTGTTTATGATGACGTAATTTTTTTCCTTTGTTGATATTTTTATATTTAATTACGCCAACAAAGCTTATAACAGTTACAGTGTCAAAATAAGCTCAGAATAGTATAAAAAAAACTTTAGATAGAAGTTTAAATAAGCACTACTGTCTAGAGAGAACTATTGTACATGTCCATAATAGTCAGCACTAATTTATTCTCGATGGGCCCGTCCTTGGCATTAATTGGTTAAGCAAGCATGCATGCATGTTTAGCTAATTGGCGTTTATGCCATGCGGGAAATGTGGACTCGTCTTCGGTGCACACAGAGAGAGAGAGAGAGACAGACAGAGTTCAGTCCGTACATCGATCGGCCCTAGTTGCTTGTCTCTGCTGTGGAATTTGCGCGTGAAATTGTCCGCCCACGTGATGTGTTTCTGCGTGCCAATTTAGATCCGTTTATTTTGGTTTGAATTTCAGTCTTTTAGCTTATTTTTCATTATTTTTAAATTTTATTTTTTCTAACTTTTTAGCTTTTTTGAGTTTTTTGCTGGTTCTTTTTTATTCGTTTGCATTATCCGTGATGGTGATGAGCTAACATATGTTTTTCTATTTTTAATTCTTTTTAAATTTAATTACGTCAAATAAGTCATCATCAGCTATAGTACAATTTCAACTAGCTACAGTGCAATTTTAGCTATAAGCCACCTTTTTTAGCCCAGTTGAGTGGCCTGTCAGTCACGCTTGGTTTGCATCAACAGCAGAATAGGGGACATCTCGCGTTCGTTAGCCACTGTATATATATAAACCAAAAGGAGCATCATAGTTGTTTGACTTGTTTCCACTGTACATCTACTAGCACAGTATTCTGCTAGGCGTATAGCTTAGAACTGCGGCTTATGATTTTTAGCCCTAGTACGAGTGTTTATGTGAATGAACCGAATACTGATAAGCCGATAAACTGCTTTCAAAGGTTGTTCTGATAAACCGCTTTGAAACAACAGTGGAGAAGTGATCTGGTTTATTTATATAAGCCAAAAAAAACTTGGCCAATCAATTGGTCCACAAGACCATCTAAGTCTTCTTTTATTTTTGTGCATAATTGAAGGGCGATAATTCGTGTCCATGATGATGATTAGGCTTGGCAACTCACGCCTATTGAAATGGCCCTTATTTTTACCGGACCTAATCAATATATTTAAATTTAACAAAAAATTTATTGGGTAACAAGTGATACAATTACAACTAATTCAATTATATGAAGGATCAAGCAATGGGGAAAGTCTCATAGAATTTGAATTCTAAAAGAACACAAAGTAACAAGACCAAATCATAATACAAGGGTATCGTGCACATCATAAAAATAAAAATGACAAGGGTACAACATTTATCAAAATATATCGTACATTCTAAACAACGTACATCATATAATAAATTATACATTGGAGTGGTAAATTAAACAGTAGGCGCTATAAGGAGTGAGTCGGCCCTAAGGACCTGCACTGAGAAAATAAACTAGAAATCCGAGAACCAACCATCCAAAAAATGGTAAGAGATATAGTATATTGTCGTCAGAACCCGTCTGACTTAAAAATCGAACATTAGCGCTCGTCAAGATATTAGGACCGTTTGGGCTCAGTCGGCACCTCTCGCGGTAGTAGGCCTTATCATATGGCTGAAGCATACCAAAACCCACTTAAACCTCACCAAACTTACCTCCAAAAGAGAAAAACCAAGCCACGTTACCAGACAAACCCTAGGCCATGCGAGTGACCTTCCCACTCACCGTGTACAATGGAATGTGAGGAGGCGAAGGATAAGGCATAGCCAGCCGAGAGAGTGACAAAGAGAGAGAGAAATGTATTCCCATCTATCCCCCCAAATCATCAGAGAGAGCTCTCACCGCACCTCAATCCCTACCCACCTCTCCTCCCAGATCTAATCCAAATAGAGATGAGAGTGTGAGGCAATAGGGGATTGAAGCCACCACAGTGGAGTCGGAGAAGGAGTCAGAAAATGTCGCCAGCTCATGGCAGCGGCGGCTGAACCACGAATAACCACCTATGTGTGTCCGACAGATTATGCCATGTTCTCCGGCACATGCAAGACCCCCAAGCCTCATCATGACTTGCTCAATCAATGAATAGCACCATCGCCTCCAAGCCTAGACCAAATCATACTAGAAAAAGTAAGTAAAAATGAACCAAAATAATGTAAAAGTACGAAAGGTAGATTAAGGAGTTGCTCGAGAGTAGAGGGGTGTGCAGATCCATCGAGGTCGAGCTTCGATCCACCACCACTGGCACCCGATCCAGTCGGGGGAGGAGGAGAGGCACGAGAACTGTGAGGACACTGAATGAGAGAAACGACATCGCCAAAAAGGAAAGGCACCCGATCTGGTAGAGCTGCGCCTAGATGGTATGTAGTATAACTAGGTGGTTTGGAGGATACCGAAACTAGAGTAGACCTAAAAATGGTGGATCTAGACAGGTGGACCCAGAATCAATATAGAGCCCGGAAGTAGTGAGCCTGGTGCATATATTAGTGCAGTGGAGTGTTGGGAAAGGGAGAGATTGTTCTTAACCAATGACTATTTATAGTCGGATGGAGATATAATGATAGAACTAGGAAAAATATTCTGTACTCTAACCCGGCACCATATTTATGGAAATGTGGATGACCCAGTTGCAAAGATCTTAGAGTAGCTATGTGTAAAGTGACACAACCCACACAGTGCTAATTAAATCATGAATTTATGCCTGTATCCTAGATTGGAGACTATGGGACCGACTAGGGTTCTTTCTCTTCATCATGGTTATGAGTAATATTTCAAATGCTAAAACGTGCATGTTCTCTTTTTAACTTAGTAACCTATTTTACTATTAAGAAAGGAGTGGAATAGGAAATGTGTTTATGAAGAGATGAGTCATACCATTGCATTTGTTGCTAATAATACTTGCTGAGCCATTGTACCCACCATTGCTATTAAATTCCTTTGTTAGATTGCAATTTGGCCGGCGATTACCACGGGTTAGGCATGGGGTTTATAGGACCAAAGGATGTCGTGTGGGACGAGGGTGATCACATCGAGGACCAGGGGAAGATGGATGCAATATTCGGCAGTTGGGATGAGTAGGCGCCCTATAGTGCCTCGTCTGAGGGAGTCAGGGTATATAAATAATCTTGCAGCTTCTTCTGTTATCTTGTAATCATGTAAATATGACCTAGGGTTGAACTTCAGTAGCAACTTTCTTCAAATAATGTAAATCAGTATTTATTATGTTGAAGTCTTAGTCTTGTACGATTGGTTGTTGTAATACTGTTATGTATCTAATTATTGTTCTGCTACGCATACTCTGGTATGGCTTATTATTCGATAAGATAGAGTTCCTAGGGGATAATAATCCGTCGACCGGTGTCATGTTCTGATGAAAATTACATGGGTTGTCATAGGCGGTATCAGAGCAATGGTTAGAGGGCCACACATATAACTAGATATTGTTGCAAGACTTAAGTAGGCTCTTATCACTTGTTATATGACACTAAGTACTTTTATAAATTATGCCCTAATTGCCATTTTCTACTCTGCTTTCATTTCAAAATTTTAGTATGTTAATCTTCTCAATATCTTAAGTGTTTACCACGACTGACCACCCATTTTATAGGATGACTCGTGTGAGCCTTCCTCTTACACGGATGCAAGGGGAGCATGTGCTACTATTAGGGAGGTTACTGTAGTACCTCGAAGCACCCTTCCAAGAGTACTTTGAGGAGACCTTGATGGGAGGGGTACCATTGATGATAGGAGTGACTGTGACAAGCATTCCCCTTAATTTGGTGTATTCCTTAGAGTATGCCGAGGAGGGGTGCACTACGGATGATTACCTACCCATACAGGAAGTGGCTAGGAAGGCCATCCATACTCTCTGAGCTCACTTTAGTGATCAACTGAAGGACTCAAGGTTTGGTGAGATTCTTCCCACAACACTAGGTAGTTGTGGGGCACAATTCGGTCCTAGTGTTAGCATTCCTAGCTTCACCCTTGAGCATTCCTCTCTAGCCATCTCATCCTTCCAGAGAGATATCGCGGGAATAATGTTGATGGATAAAACCCTACTACACAACACCATATAGGGAGCTTTAGGTAGAGCAGAGGAGAGCGCTACCTTCTGGCAGTGGCAATACCAAGAGGCTGATAGATAGAGAGAGGAACTGCAAGAGACTCTCTAGTTTCTATCACTTGGGGTACGTCTCACCACACGTCTCACCCTACTATCACCCTAGGAGGAGGTACTCTTGGAGTACCCAGTTTGGTTCCACCACCACCAAAGACCTATGCACCACCTCCACCTGCATATGACCCATTCTAGGACCCCAGCTTTGTCCCTCCACCTCCACCCCGACTATGTTGCACCACCATCCTATGACCCCTACACTACCTTCTTTGCTCCACCGCTGGGAGAGATAAGAATTACCTCGACTCAGTCACTACCAGGGTTGAGGCACCATCCGACGAGCCTAGGCGGCTGCCCGAGCTCATCGACGATGAGCAATGGGGGATTTAGGGCTTCCAACTGGCACTGCCATAGCCCTAGGGGTGAGTTCTCGAGCAGGCGGTGGCGAGCACCATGGCAAATTGGTGACTTGAGCCTTGGCTGCCAGGCTGGGCTGACATGGGTCATGGGCACATGAAGCATGGCATTGAGGCAGCCCATACATCATGGCTTGGCATCATGCCATCATGCCCAACCCAGCACCGTCCATCTCCATCCTGAGCAGTTACTCCCCTCCCTAACCCTAATTTATTCTCTATTCCCCAATCCGGTGATCCCTCGTTCCCCTGCTTGCTACTTCGCTCGGCAGCTCGGCCCCCCTCTCAGATCTCATTGACAAGCCATCATAGGAGATGCCAGGGGTAGCAACCGGTGGTTCGACAAGGCCATAGCAACGGTTGGCTGGCTACAGCTGACACGGCCGCAGCCAACAGGGCGGGTAGGTCGTCGGGCAGATGGGGCGACAAGGGGCCAATGAGAGGGAAGGTAGGGCGACAAGGGGCCAAGAAGAGGGGAGGCAGCCAACAGAGGCGCAGGGCGGCTAGTGGCAAGGCAGGCCAACAAGCCACAAGTGGCAAGGCTAGGGGGCAGGGGCACCAGCAGATAAAGGTATGCTCATAGGAGAATTAGTGAATGAAGTATGAATGGTATTTGTGAATTTATCATGCCCAAGTCAGTGTGAATCTGTGAATTGAATTATGAATTAAGAATCAGAGAACTAAGGATCATGCCTCAGTCAGTGTTTGTGTTATGTGTATCTTGTCAATTTGTCATGCATCATAGCCTCAGCGAATCAGTGTATTAAGGATTGGGGAGAGATTTGATCTACTTCTTGTGAATGATATTTGTGAATTAAATTGTGAATTGTGAACTATGAATCATTCATAGATATGATATTTGTGAATTATGATACACTGATTCATAGCCATAGTCATATATATATATTTGAATATTTTCCTAAAATAATGAATATTTGAATTGTTAATTTTTAGAAATGAGGAGGTTTTTGGTTGATACGAAAAACCTCGCAAATGATGAAACTCATGGAAACACAAGTTTAGTACAACCGTAAGCTTCACAAGCACAAGGTCAAGGTCCACAACCACAATCAAATAGGGGCAATGTTGCTAGGGAGTTCAATTTGAATGTAATCGTAGGTGATTCTAGTATTAGGAAACAAATTGATGAATATGCTCCAAAATTCAAGACCAATTGAGGATGGCATACATATTGAAGGGTCCAATCCAACCTAATGTGAAATTTTCTTGCAAAAATAAAAGAGGCTTTTCACAAACATGGTATAAGAAGTATGATTGGATAGAATATAGCGAGTCCCAAGATGCAGTATATTGTTTCTATTGCTTCCTCTTTAAACAATAAGGAAGGGTAGCACACTTTGGTTATGATGTCTTCAACAAAACATGGTTTACTGATTGGAAGCATGCATATAAAGCATTGCATGAGCAAATTGGTGGTGAAAATAGTGCCCACAACAAGTGTGTCAACCATAGTGATGATTTTCAAAATCAAAGATAAAGTGCGTTAAATGTGTTCTCTAATGCAAGTCAAGTAGCTGAATTCATTTGACTTCTTCTCTAGAGTGTGCAAGATTTCTCATAGCACAAGACATGGCTTTTCGTAGCCATGATGAATCTTCTAGATCTTTAAACAATGGTAACTTTTTAGAGATGACAGATTGGTACAAAGATAAGAATGAAAATATGAGACATGCTTTTGACCGTGGTGGTTTAATTTGCAAGATGACTTTCCCTGAAATTCAAAAGGATCTTGCAAGATGTTGTGCACAAGACATCACCGAGATGATTATGGGAGAGATTGGTGATAGACAATTCTTCATGCTTATCGATGAGTCACATGATATATTAGTGAAAGAGCTAATGGCGATAATGTTGAGGTTAGTAGACTAGTGATTGATTCATTATTCCATCTATGCATTATTCATGTGTTGTTCCATTTAACCGTATTGTATTTTTTTGTTGTAGGTATGTGAACAATGAAGGCAAGGTTGTGAAACGATTTTTTGCTCTAAAACATGTCACTACTACTACATCTGATGCACTCAAGGGGGTTTTGGTTGGTCTTCTTGACAAGTACAAGTTACCCATTTCTAAGCTACGAGGATAAGGATACGATGGAGTTACAAATAAGAGAGGTGAATTTAATGGCTTATAGTGAGATTCTAAATAAAAACCCATATGGTTTCTATGTTCATTGTTTTGCGCACCAATTGCAATTGGTGTTGTTTCTGTTACTAGTTGTTGCTCATCTATTCATGATTTTGTCAAGTATGTCTCCTTGATTATGACAACAACAAATGCATCTTGTAATAGGAGGGATGCATTGACAGAAAGCCATCACAAAAGTATTTTAAAAAGGCTTGAGGGCAGTGAGATATTTATAGGAAGAGTTGTGCATCAAGAAACTATTCTTGCTAGACCTGGGGATACTAGATGGAGTTCACATCATACAACTTTGGTTCATTTTACCCAAATGTGGTACTCGGTGATAGAGGTGCTTGGCATCGTCTATGAAGATGGGCATGCACCATCTCAAGCAGCAGGTTTGATTGAAAAAATAGTGCTCTTCAAATTTGCTTTCATTTTGAGGCTTATGTTAAAGTTGCTTGCTATCACAAATGAGCTTTCGCATGTCTTGCAAACAAAGGATATAAATATTGTTCATATCATGGAATTAGTTGATGATGTTAAAACTCGGTTGGCCACCATAAGAGATAGTGGATGGGATGACTTTTTTGTGGGGTCCAACAATTTTGTGTTGTCAAAGGTATTCTGATACCAAATATATATGATGAAACACTAGTTATGGGCCGCTCAAGGCTTCAAGGGTATATTGTCACTAATCTTCTTTATTATCGTGTCGAGATTTTTTTATGTTGTTACTGACCAAATTTGTGATGAGATGAATCATCGGTTTGGTGAGGCATCTATAGAGATACTAGTATGCTTCTCCTGTCTTGGTCCAAAGAACTCTTTCTCCAAGTTTGACATCGAAACGTTTGCTCAACTTTCTAACATCTACGATATAGATTTTTCTAGTGATGATCATGCAATTATAAGAGACCAACTTGAGACTTTCATTCTTCACATGAGAAAACATGCTTCCTTTCATACTTGTAAAGATCTTGCAAGTTTGGCTACAAAGATGGTTGACACTGCAAAATATTTGGTCTTTCCATTGGTTTACAAACTCATGGAGTTGGCATTGCTATTACCTATGTCAATAGCATATGTTGAAAGAGCCTTTCAACAATAAAAATTATCAAGTATAAATTACACAGCAAGATTGCCAATGATTGGCTCAATTACATGATGGTGTGCTACACCGAGTGGGAGCTATTTAAAGCACTTTTTGATGTTACCATTACCCAACGATTTCAAGCCATGAAGACTAAAAAAATGAATTTGACTCATAGGTGTGATTAGCATATTTGTGGTATGTTGTGTTCCATTCTCTTCAATGTGAATATATTACAATATCATATGATACACTAATCTACATATCTATATTTTGCAACATCTCTTCTGGATGTGCGACTAGACTTGTGTTGGCGAGTCATCAAAGCTTTCATAATGTTCTATTGAGATAATGTTATTGTATCTTCATTTTCTTCTATGGACATTCAAATGTGTATTGGATTTTAAAACTATTGTGGTTATCAACTTTGCTTATGTCATGTGTATGGGGATTTGTTCGTGTTTATTGGCTATACTTGGGCTCGCGGCTTGCCCAGGCTCCCAAAATTTCCTGGCTCTGCCACTAGTCACCACTCCATCTCTACCCACTTCCACCCCTAGGAGGCTGGAGTTTCGTAATGCTCGCATGAGTGTCCATCCAGAGCCAACTCGGGAGTCAATCATATAGATGTTATCTTTAGTACCTATTTTACAGACCTGGGTAGTAGCTACACCATGAGCATGGGAGCTAGAAGTAGCCGTAGTATTGGGGGCAGTGAGGGAGATGGAGAGGATGAGGACGGGGTGATCATGAGCAGTGAAGATGAGGGGACAGTAGACCTGTAGGCCATCATTGAACTTCTCGGGGTAGACGGAGCCATGGCAGTGTAGTATTGTTATATCTTATTTGTGTACTTTATTGATGCATGGGAACATTCTACTAGTAGTGTCAATGTGCATGGATGTATGATGTAGGAACATTACGGTATGGTTTGATGTGTCGTACTAAGCACTCCTATTTATTTTAATTATCTTGTTGCAAAATAGCAAGTAGTTTGCATTTCTTATCATTAAGCAATGCATCTTTTAAATATATCCTTGCATGCATATAATAAATTTAGAACATAGTGCTTAGTATCCTTTTTTGCATTAACAAGGGGCTAGGATTTAATACAATAGTTACCTAAGTCTATAAGTGATTAGGTTAGTAGATAATTAAATTAAATTATAGCATGGCTAGGATTTAATACAATAGTTACCTAAGTCTATAAGCGATTAGGTTAGTAGATAATTAAATAAAATTATAGCATGGACCCCTATTGTTGTCGATTGAGAGTGGACCATGCTCATAGGCCTCTCACCTTTTCATTCTCATATTGAATAAACTTATCAGCCATCAAAATGAAGTTGAGACATTTAGGGAAAGTTAAAAAGCGCATAAATTCTAATGATGACTGACGACCCAAAAATGGCTCCCGAGCATTTCCCAAGTACATAGGTTGGGCGGTCTCGAGCACGAGGTCTTGAGCGTGTCTGGGCGCGTAGATCTAGGAGTAGTGCTGTAGGTCACACTCAGAGGTAAGCTTTGAGCGTTTTCCAAACACATAATTTGGGCAGTCTCAAGCACGAGGTCTCAAGCGTGCCTGGATGAGTGGATCTAGGAATAGTATAGGATTTGGTATTTTATTGAATCTCCTTGTTTCTGCATTTTATTTGTCGATGTATGTTGTGATGCTAAGAACAAAGAGAGAACGTAACATCGCCTTCTATCAACTAAACATGAATATAATCTCACCTACTAACATGCTGAAAAACAATGAAATTTTATCTTCTAAAGAATGAACGAGAATACAATTTTACTCCCCCAAGTAGTTCCGTCCCCCCTAACTTATTACAAAAGAACTAATAAAAATATTACAAGATGAATATCCCAAAAACCCCCACTTCATAGTGCAAACTACTAAAACTAAATTGACCACCTTGCAGGATGGACGACCACAACCACAATGAGCAAGATCTCGTACTGAGGATTAGGACATCTAACCATGCCCAATCAGGGGATGCCTGTCCATCTAACCATTAGATTGTATTTTTGGGGAAAGTACAACCCCCTACCATACCTAAAGTCGCCCACACGAAATCCTCAAGGACTACCGGGAATGCGGGTGGCATGGGAGACATACCCAAATTTCTAGAAAACTCCCATCGAGAGTCACAGGGAAGCTAGAACCATTTCATTGATGCCCTACTCACTAGACTAGCACCAACTGCCCCACATCACACCAACACCGGGATCAATTTGGGAGATTTCTTACAACTTGCCCACCCACATTCTCAAGAGTGACCGATCCCTTAGATGCAAATAATTGGCTAGTCAAATAGAAAAGAAATTGTGCACAGTAGGATGCTCTGAAGATGAGAAGGTGCGGTATGCATCCCACCAACTTACAGGGCTAGCGGCAACTTGGTGGCTCAACTTTAACCGCAACCGAGCCAGCAGTCGCACAGTCACATGGGAGGAATTCAAGTGGAATTTTTTGATACCCATGTGCTGAAAGGGAGGATGGACCTTAAGAAATAGGAATTCCGAGCCCTAACTCAAGGGGATAAAAAAATGATCGAATATATATATGAACTAATTCAATGAACTAGCCTGTTATGCACAAAATGATGTTGACATAGAAGAAAAGAAAATAGAGAAGTTTTTAGAAGGGATGCACCCATACTTGAAGATGCATATGTCCATACACAAAATCATGGAATTCCAAGGCTTGATTAATAGAGCCATTATACTAAAAAATGAGCACTCTAACTTGAAAGAAGAAAGGAGGAAAAATGCAAAAAAAAAAGATTCTCGTCCTATAATAATGACTAGAGCTCATCCACAACTGCCACCACCTCAGTTTGGATCTCCTAGGCCAAGACACTTCACTGCACCTTTTCCATAACCAACAATTCCACAACAGCCGACAACATTGTCCATTAAGTGTGCTAGGTGCAATGGCAACCATCTCACAAAGATTGCTAGAGGTGCACGAATGCATGTTATAACTGAGGGAAGTTGGGACACTGTAGGGCAGAGTGTCCCCATGCACTTCGAATAATGGGGCCATCACCATAGACAACTTTTACATCCTGATTACTAGCCCCAGTGTCACAACAAACTGCAGGGCAAGGCCAAGTTAAAGCCACCAACACTAGAATGAGAGGAGCATGAAGAGGGGGCTAACATAGCTAAACCATGTGGCTGCCAAATAGGTTGGGAATGCCACCGATGTGGTCACTAGTAAATTACTATTCCCGCCCATGGTCAGTATTGTTCTTTTTGATCCTAGAGCTATTCATTCATTCATTCATTCATTCATATCTCACAAATTCCTAGCTGAACATAAACTAGAATCTACTCCATTGGAGAAACCACTAGGAGTTAATACCCCAATTGAAATAATAACAGTGACATCAATCAGGAAGAGACAAGATATAATAATACAGAATACCAAATTTTCAGCTGACCTCCATGTCATAGACTTGACTGACTTAGAGGTAAATATGGGAATGGATTGGCTATCTACCAATGGAGTCAACATAGACTGTGAATTGAAAGAGTGCATCTATCAGGAAACCAGATGGCTCTAGATTAAATTACCTTGTGATTAGAACAAAACCTAGACCATCTGACACTAGTATGGCTAGCCTCCAAGGGAAAGAAGTGAAGGACATACCAGTAATACATGAATTTCCTGATGTGTTTCCTGAAGAACTACCTGGTATGCCTCCAAATCGAGAAGTAGAGTTGCAGTTGATTTAATCCCAGAGACTACACCTATTGCCAAGCGACCATATAGGATGAATGCACAAGAACTAGTGGAATTAAAGAAATAGTTAGACGAATTAGAAGAAAAAGGATTCATTAGATAAAGCACTTCACCATAGGGAGCCCCTCTGCTGTTTATGGGGAAGAAAGATGGAGGTTTAAGATTATGCATAGATTACCGAGAACTCAATAGTGTCACCATAAAGAATAAATATCCTTTACCTAGAATAGATGACTTGTTTGATCAACTTAGAGGGGCCTGTGTGTTCTCAAAAATCGATCTGCTGTCTGGATATCATCAAATAAAAGTTAAACCGACAGACATCGAGAAAATTGCTTTCATCTCCTGGTGTGGACATCATGAATACACTGTAGTCCCATTTGGGCTGACTAATGCATCAACAATATTCATGAATTGATGAACAAACTCTTCATGAAATATTGGATAAATTCATCGTTGTCTTTATTGATGACATCCTAATCTACTTAAAGAGTAAAGAACAACACCATGAACATTTGAGAATGGCATTGGGAATTCTTAGAGAAAATCAGTTGTATGCAAAGTTCAATAAATGTGAATTCTGGCTAGACCAAGTGGCGTTTTTAGGTCACATTGTGTCTGTAAGAGGGATAGTGGGAGATCCTACTAAAATTGAGGCTGTTACATCTTGGGAGCGTCCAACCAATTCAATAGAAATAAGAAGCTTCTTAGGATTTATGGAATATTAGCGCAGATTCATAGAATGATTCTCTCAAATTAACTCTTTACTCACCAAACTATTAAGAAAAGATGTGAAGTACAATTGGACAAAAGCATGTGAGAGAAGCTTTCAATAATTAAAACAGCGTTTAACTACTACACCAGAATTGGCCCTACATGAAGATGGCATTGAGTATGTGGTATACTGTGACTTCTCAAAGTTAGGGTTAGGGTGTGTATTCATGCAAAAGGATAGAGTTATAGCTTATGCATATAGACAATCAAGACCTCATGAAGTGAATTACCCCACCCATGATCTGGAATTGGGGGCCGTAGTATTTGCTTTGAAAATTTGGAGGCATTATCTCCATGTAATCATGAAAGTCTTAAATATATCTTCACTCATAAAGAACTAAATATGAAACAAAGGAGGTGGCTAGAACTTATAAGAGATTATGATATGACTATAAACTACCATCATGAAAAAGCCAATATGGTCGCCGACGCCTTAAGCCGAAAGACCCATTGTAACCACATCTCGCTTGAACGCATGCCTTAAATTTTCTACAAGAACTGGCTAAAATGGAAATAAAAGTGAAAATAACCGCCTCAGAAGGCACCATTACGATCATGGCCTTCCACAATACCCTATTGGATCAAATTAAAGAAAGGTAAATCTCATATGCCTTCGTAAAGGAAGAAATTCGACAGATCACATTGGGACAACCATATGATTTAACTTGGATGATAACAGAATTCTATGGAATCATGGGCAAATTTGTGTGCCTACTGACTTAGGGATTAAAGAAATAATTTTACGAGAATCTCATGATATTTTATACACAATCTGTCCTGGCAGCACCAAGATGTATAAGGATCTAAAAAGAAACTTTTGGTAGGTCAATATGAAGAGAGAAATAGCAAAATACGTTAATAAATGTGACACTTGTCAGAAAGTAAAATTTGAACATCAACGGCCAGCGGGATTGCTAAAACCACTAGAAACTCCAGAATGGAAATGGGAAGACATATGTATAGACTTTATCACGGGCCTACCCATGACACTTAAAAATAAATATGCTATTTGGGTTATCGTAGATCGACTCACAAAATTAGCCCACTTCATTGCTACCAATCAGAAATACTCTTTTGATAAATTGGCCAAACTATATCTCGAGAGAATAGTCGCCCTTCATAGAGTACCAAAGACTATCACCTCAGGTAGGTGTTCGGTGTTCACATCGGGTTTTTGGAAGAGTCTACAAACTAATGTAGGGACTAAATTAAATTTCAGTATGGAATATCACCCACAAACTTATGGCCTGACTAAACGGGTGGGTAATCAAATCCTAGTAGATATGTTAAGGGCATGTGTATTAAACTTGGGGGAAATATGTGACAAATATTTATCTTTAGCAGAGTTTGCCTATAATAATAACTATCAGGCCAGTATTCAAATGGCTCCATACGAAGCCCTGTATGGTAGGAAGTGTCGGTCACCCATCTGTTCATATGAAGTTGGGAAAAGACTGCTGCTAGATCCTAACATTGTGTGGGAAAATGACGAGAAAATCCAAATAATCTGGGAACTGCTTAGGATTGCCCAAAGTAGAAAAAGAGCTGCATAGATCGACGTAGGAGAGGCCTTAAATTTGAAATTGGCGACTCTGTGCATCTGAAGGTATCGTCGATGCACAGAGTTCGCCGGTTTGGGATAAAGGAAAGCTAAGTGCCCGTTATGTTGGACCATTTAAGATCTTGGAACAGAAGGGCACACTAGCTTATCAATTAGAATCGCCCAGTGAGTTGTCTAGAATCCACAACGTGTTCTATGTCTCCCAACTCAGAAAATGCCTGAGAGAATTATCACAACAATTGATGAACTTGGACATACCATTACAAGATGACCTAACCTAGGAAGAATATCCTGTAAAGATCATAGAAACTAAGGACCAAAAACTAAGGAGCCATACCATTCATTTCTGTAAGGTACTATGGAAAAATAACTCGGTTTACAAAGCTACATGGGAGAAGGAGGAAGACTTACGTGAAGCTTACCCCAATTTGTTCAAGTGAGCTTCCGATTTCGGGGACAAAATATTTTCTATGGGGGGAGGCTGAAACAACCCTCACTTTACCAGACCTAATAAGTATATTTAAATTTAACAAAAAAAATAATTAATTAACAAGTGATACAATTACATTACATCAATGACCAAGTAACGAGGGAAGTCTCACAGTATTGGAACACTAAAAGAACACAAAGTAACAAGACCAAACCATAATATCATAATAAAAAATTACAAGGGTACAACATTTATCAGAATAAATCGTACATTCTAAACAACGTACATCATATAACTAATTATACATCAGAGAGGTAAATTAAGTCGTAGGTGCCATATGGAGTGAGTCAGTGCTGAGGACCTACACTGAGAAAACAAACTAGAAATCCAGGAACCAACCATGCAAAAAAATGGTAAGAGAGAAAGTATATTGTCGTCAGAACTAGTCCAACTTAAAACATCGGACAATAGCGCTCATCGAGATACTAGGACCCTCCAGGTCCAGGTGGCACCTTTCGAGGTAGTGGGCCTCATCATCCGGTGGAACCATGCCGAAACCTACTTAAACCTCACAAAATTTACCTCCAGAAGAGAAAACCCGAGCCATGGTACCAGAGAAACCTTAGGAACCTTTAGTCCATGCGAGTGACCTTCCCTATCACCGCGTGCAGTGGAATGTGAGGAGATGAAGGATAAGGAATAGCCAGCTGTGTGTGTGAGAGAGAGATACATTCCCATCTATCTCCCTAAGCCACCAGAGAGAGAGAGCTTGCACCGCACCACAATCCCTACCCTCCTCTCCTCCCAAATCCAATCCGAGTAAAGGCGAGAATGTGGGGCAGTAGGGGATTGAAGCCACCAGGGCGAGTCGAAGGAGAAGCATAAGGTAAGTTGGGGAAGAACCGAGGAGGAGAAAGCGAACCACGCCCTCGATGGTCCTAGAGAACGAACATGGCAGGGACCAGAGGAGACCAAAGAGGAGGAGGCAAGCCACTTGGGAAAGCACGTGACGACGATAGCCAAACCATGGATGGCTACCAATGTATGCCCGACGGGTTATGCCATGCTCCCCAGTGCATGCAGGAGCCCCGAACCCCGTCATGGCTTGCTCAACCATAGAATAGCACCATCTTCGCCAAAGCCTAGACCAAATCAAACCAAAGCAAGCAAGTAAAAAATGAACCGAAATAATGTAAAAATACGAAAGGTAGATTAAGGAGTTGTTCGGGAGTAGAAGGGTAGTGCAAATCTGGTGGGGCTGAGCCTCGATCCGCCACCACTAGCATCGGATCTAGTCGAGGGAGGAGGAGAGGCATGAGAATCGTGAGGGCATGGGTGAGAGAAACAACATAACCAAGAAGGAATGCCACCCAATCTGGTGGAGCCACACCTAGATCCACCACCATCGGTGCCATCGGGTGATGGTGGTAGGGAGGCAACGAGGGGACCACGACAAGGCATGAGCATCGACAGTAGGATGTCGGTAGTGGGAGAGAGAGCGGGCAAGAGAGGTAGTAAGAGATAGTGGTGTGCATGTGTGTGGTGTGAGTGTGTTGTGTGTGTGGGTTGGCTTGCTTGTGGGTCGACCGTGAGTAGGCCAAGCTGGTTCCGCGTATGAGTAGTGTTGGGCCGGTTAGAGAGAGTTGGGCTGAGAGTGAAAACAGGCAAGAACATTTTGAAACTCTAGAAGTCAAATTAAATCACCACATTGGGTAAATCCTAGAAAAACTAAAGTCCCAATTGGAACTCAACGCTATAATATGACACATTGTCTATTAAATCAAACCGCTAAAGCTATAAATATGCTCTGTAATGTAGAGGATGAGCCAGGACAGGCAGGAGAAACTATGCAAGCCGCAGTTGAGGCATACTATGCGTACCAAGACAAGCTTACCTTTGATTACTCTAAGTAGTTTATGTTACTTAAGAAAAATATTTTTTTTACAATATATTATTATCTGTTGCATTAAAATATCTATTTCCAAAGAATTGGTGAATAGCAGAGAAGTAAAGATGGAATTAATGGAGAATAGATCCAACTAAAGGAGCAGTTGGACCGTAAGTTATGCATAATAAGAGGTAGAGGGTGCCCTGGTCAAGTCGAGAGAGGGGTAGGTATTAGGACTCTCTACATATGATTATAATATAAGGACTAAATAACTCTCATTTAGGTAGGGAGCCGTATTTTTAATGTCAACCATTTCCTCATTTTGACGAGCAGAAAATGCTACCCTACAACGCTATTATATTCTTCACGAGGGTATGTAGTATAACTAGCTGGTTTGGAGGATACCAAAACTAGCGCAGACCCAGAAGTGGTGGATCCAAACAGGCGGATCCAAAACCGGTATAAAGTTCAAAAGTGGTGAGCCTGGCACATATATTAGTGTAGTGGAGTGTCGGGGAAAGGAGAGACCGTCCCCAACCAATGACTATTTACAGTCGGGTGGAGATATAATAATGGAACTACGTAAAATATTCAATACTCTAATTCATCACCGCATATGAGAAAATACGGATGATCCGGTTGCAAAGAGATTAGGTAGTTATGGATAAAGGGACACAAACCTGCGTAGAGCTAATTAAATCATGAATTCATGCATGTCTCTTGGATTGGAGACTACGGGACCGACAGGATTTATTCTCTTCACCAGGGTGATTAGTAGTATTTGGAATACTAAAACATGCAAGTTCTCTTTTTAACTTAATAACCTATTTTATTATTAAGGAAGGAGTGGAATAGAAAATGTGTTTTGAAGAGATGAGTCGTAACATTGCATTTGTTGCTAATAATGCTTGATAAGTATGTTGTACTCACCCTTACTATTAAATTCTTTTGTTAGATCCCAGTCTGGTCGGGGATTACCTCGGTTAGGTGTGGGGTTTCCAGACCCAGAGGATGTCACGTGGGACGAGAGTGATCATATGGAGGACCATGGGGAGATGGACATCCTACTCGATAATTGGGACGAGTAGATGCCTTGTAGTGCCCCGTCTAAGCGAGTCCGGGTACATAAATAATCATGTGCCTTCTTCCATTATCTCGTAATCATGTAAATAGGACCTAAGGTTGAACTTCAGTAGTAGCGTTCTTTGGATAACGTAAATCAATATGTATTATGTTGAAGTCTGAGTCCTGCGTGGCTGGTTGTTATAATGCTATCATGTATCTAATTGTTATTCTGCTACACTTACTCTAGTATGACTTATTATTTGGTAAGACAGAGAATTCTTATAGCATAGTAATCTGTAGACTTGCTATATTTCGACGATAATAACATGGGTTGTCACATATGGCCCTTCCCAATCTAGACGGGTCGTCTCGTCCTAGTCCTGCCCGCACGTACGATCCTGGTCCACGCTGAAACTGGGCTGTCTGTCTCAAGCCGGAACGATCAGGCCATCAGATACATTGATAGATACATCGTAGATGCTCCTAGCTAGCTAGCTAGATAGGTGCCTGTGTGGCTGTGTACCTGAGAGCGCGAGCGTGCGCACCTTAATGGGAATGGAATGTTCAGTCCAGGTCTGCCAATTTTGGCCACTGGGGTCATGCGTGTCCTCGATCGAGGCGATCTGATCGACCGAGCAGACTGAACTTTCGAAGCCTCGTCTAGCTCTCATAGAGTCAGCAAGAGTCATGACCACTCGTACAATCTCGTCGGAGGAAAGAGCAAGGATGCAGGGATCGTTGCACTATGAGGCGAGATCGGCTGACCGTGCCTTTTGGATGGATGGTCCAGACACTGGCAGCTCCACTCTCTTGTGCTAGTGCAAATACAAGTCATCACCAACCGGCTTGTGCTGTGGGCCTGCCTGACTGCGTCAGAGATCGAACAGCCTTCCGATCGCGTGCAGCGATTCAACGCATCGGTCGCGTGTGGGCAGTTAAACATGCCCCTCCACTGGCACTAGCACAGGCAAATGCCGGTGTTTCCTTGTGCGATTTGCATCTCATGCTTTGCCTAGCCTCCTGACATGCGGGGACAGCCCAACAGCATCCCTTCTTTCCCAAACATGTAAAGTGGGTTACATATGTAGTTCCACTTGCATGTACAGTATCAGTATGACAGCACAATATAGGGTAAAAAATAGAGAGCATTCTGGGGACCCAAAAGGCATGCGAAGATGCTACGCGAGCGCCTTGGCAGTTGATGGCCCTGTCAAGGTTCCTAGATGTCAGAATTCCTAGGACGAACTGGTAATACCGCCTATCTGGGATGGTTAGATCTGGAATAAGAACTTCAGGTCAGCCTCTGAAAGCTTCGACATGGCCTCTGGGGAGTCGCCAACGGTGCTGCAAAGAGACAGGGGAAGACAAGTATCAGCAGGCATACACTCTTCGAACACCAGTCTCATATAGCTCTGAAAGATCATGTATTAGCGACACTGGGTGAGAAGTGATTACCCTTCAAACACGAGTTGCTTCTTCTCTTGCAGTTGCAGGATACGCTCTTCAACCGTGTCCTTGATCACAAACCTCACGCTTCTGTGATATCAGTGTCAGAAGGTAGGTCAAGTCAGCAAAAAGGGGAAAGGGGCCGATATGATTCGGGAGAAACGTGTCCAATCATGTCAACATAGCAAGGTAATGGAAGTGCCACAATGCTACTGCACCTGATTGGCTTGAATTGGCCAATTCGGTGGATTCGATCCTGGGCTTGGCTCTCGACTGCGGGATTCCACCAAGGGTCCATCAAGAAAACCTGCCCAGCATGTATTATATCACCAGTATGCACCATTTTTTTTTCCTTCTTGAATGGTCAGCAAGGTTAGGGCTTTTGATGTCTAAAAGTAGACAAAAGGGAGATGGTGCACTGAACTCACATGAGATGCAACGGTGAGATTGAGAGCTACTCCTCCAGCTTTCAAGCTCATCAGAAAAATCCTGCAGTCTGGATCATTGGTGAAGGTATCTATAGCTCTCCCCTTCTCAGCAATGTTCATTTTCCCATTAAGTTGCACAGACTTGATGCCAGACTGTAAAATCATCTTAAATTATTTCAATCATCGATAAACAAGGCTGCAATGTTCCACACACATAAAAATTTCCCAATACTTTACCCTCTGTAGGGAGAATTCAATCAAATCCAAGAACGATGTGAACTGGCTGAACACAATCCCTTTGGCAGAACCATCATGCTCAATCATGTTTCTCACCTCTTCTCTCTGCATGAAGGGAAACAAATTCAGCAATAAAGAAAATGGGTATCTCAAAGTTTCTCCAGCACAACATTATTGTGCGTTAGTGGTCAGCAAACCATGAACTCAAAAAAGCCTTTTGTAATCCTCGATCCATACTTAGAAAAGGCTTCTTCCAAGGTTATCAGATTCATCATGGATATTACCCCTGGGAAGAAACTTAGAATAGGCTTCTCCCCAGAGGCTGTCAAAACCATTTCATCATGGATATTACTATGTATCTCAACATTAGAATAGGGTAAATTACAAAAATCATGTTGAGTATGGATAGAATAGTCACATGAATCAATTTGGTAGTAGATACAAGGGGCACTTTAAGTTCCATTACATGAGGCCAAAATGAGCTTTATAGACTTCCAGGTCATTAGTTGAGTCCGAGGCTGTATGCCCCCATGAGCCATAAAATCCAAATAAATAGATATCTGCCTCATGTCGTGGGACTTAAGTCCTTTCATCAATCTACTATCACAAGTGTACGGAATCATGTATGGTCTCATGTGTCTACTCCATCCAAACTTAAATGACATTTTGACTTGCAGGGATTCCCTAGAAAACTGCTAGACATATATCTTCCATTATGCCTGAATATATTTTGGTTTCTTCCTTTAGACATACAAACAAAGCATGGCAGCATATACAATTGAGTGCAGACGACAACATATGTAGACCAAGCTGTTCAACTTACCAAGGCATCAATTTTTGTACTTGTCTTAAAATCTGTAAGGCTTCGAAGTCTGCCTAATATTCCAGAGCGTTTGCTACCCTTCACATTTGCAGTGACCTTTTCTCCTGAATTTTGTGTTGTTAAGTCAACAGTAAGGGGTTCTGAACAAGATGGACATGAAACATTCACAAGAGTTGCAGAGTAGTCTATCAAACAAGTCTTGCAGAATGCATGACCACAAGAGGTAACCTTGACAAAAAAAATCAATGTGTGTAAGTCAGCTTGTAATCAGTGGAAAACAAGAAAATAGCACATGAGATTAAATAAGTATTTTTTTGAGGACGATCTACTAACCACCGCATCTTCTGCCAAATTATGACATATACCACATTGGCTTTCCATGGCCTCATTTCCTTCGTTTTTGCATCCTTTGCGAAGTTCTTTTGTCTTAGAAAATGCTACAAGGTATGGATGATCAACAGCCTGTGGAACAATCAATACATGTTACTTTCTCAAAGAGAATAATTAATGGTGCAATTCTATAAGAAACCAATGGCATAGTAAGACAGACTATAAGCATATGATTAAATGCTCTGTTGCCCCATCTACATGAACGAGACACCTAAGGCGTTCTAAGGCCATCTTAAGAAATTTGTCAACCGTAACCATTCTTACAAGAACCCACCTGTCTCAACCTTGTGAGGAGGTCAAAGATATGAGCATAGTTGTTCATCAGCGTTCCAGCATCGACATATCTGGAGAAAACAGTGTAATGGTAAAAAGCCTTAAATCTTTTGAAAGAAGAAAAGGAAAGGAACATTTGCATAAGCTACTTAACAAAAGTAGTCCACTTATGAGGAAAAAAACACACCTGCTCCACCTAAAATTGGATGGAACCATGAATTTCTTTACAGTATACCATACTTCTATTTGTTGGGACATAACTGTCATGAACCGGGGTAGAGGGAGAGAGAGAGAGACTAGACGAAGAAGACTTTGATATATTTCTGATTGATCCCAATAGCATGCGGTAGCCCTCATTATATAGATGGGCTCCCCATAACAGATAGAGTCTAATTCCAATCCTGTCTCTAACAGATATAGTAACTAATATCATATCTCTAATTATATCTCTAACATAAGGAATCTAATCTCTAACTCAAATAGAAACCAATCTCTAATTCCTAATAATGAACCGACTAGGCCCAAGGCCCACCTCTATGACATTACACCCCTCTCGGACATGCAGCTCGTCCTCGAGCTGCTAGGTGGTGATCATGGCGTCAATGGAAGACTATCCAAGCGGAGCAATGCTAAAAGATGCCTGCAAAATAAGTTTTTTTTAATTTTTTTTAATTTTTCGATTTTTTTTGCAAAATAAGTTTATTTTTATTTTTTTTTGATTTTTTCGGATTTTAACTAACAGGTCGGTTTAAAACCGACCGACCGACCGAGACGGACAACATGTCCCAAAACCTAGCGCGGTCTGCATCGGTGGCGGCTGTGACGGCTCGGTGGCGGCAATGGCCACGACCTGAGCATCTCGGGTAAGGCGGGCGGCGCGGCGGCGGCAACGGAGGCGGCGGCGGGCGGGCGGAGCGAGCGGCGGCGGTCGGCGTCTCCGAAAGCACGGAATCGGCCGGCGGAGCGGGCGGCCGTGGAGCACTGGCGGCGGCTCGGCGAAGCGGACTGGCGGCGGCGGCGGTTGCGACGGCGGAGGTGTCTGGCGGCGGCGACGAACGATAGCGGTCGGCGGGCGGCGAGACACAGTGCGGCTTCGGCCGCAAGGGGAGGTCTCGCCGGCGTCCGCGACCTCCGTTGGCGGCGGTCTTCTACACGGCCGGAGATGGCCCGAGCGGCGGCGATGGCTGCAGCAGTCTGGCAGAGCGAAGCGGCGACGGAGTGGTCGCGGATCGGCCGGCCGGGCGGGCGGCTGGCGGTGGCTCGGCGGAAGTGGGCGGCGGAGGCGGCCGAGGCAAATGGGGAAGCCGGCGGCGACTTGCATGGATCCCGGCGGCGAAGGCGGCCCGCGATCGGCGACGGCGACTCCGACAGATCCGGCGGCGATGGCGGCTCCGAGCAGTCAACGGTGGCGGTGACTCTCGGGCAGCGGCTTGGATGTCGAGCGGCGGCAGCCGTGAGGCGCGTGGACGAGGACGCCGAAGAAGACGCTGCGGCGACCACGACGGCCGTTGAGGCGCTGGACGGAGACTCTTGGGGCGCGACGGGGCTAGGTCCGCGGGCGCCATAGCGCTTGTTGGAATGAGTGCGGTACGCCGTGCATTGTTGTGTCTTTTCCGATCTGCGACCATCTTTTCGAGGATGGCATGTATGTTGAGGATGATGTCCGCTATCTTCTTGTCGTGCCGCCATCTTGTCGGCGTTAGCCTTTATTATGGTCAACGACTCGTGATGGGGACGAGTCGTAGAAACCATGGTAGCAGAAGTCGTGGGAAGGGATCGACTGCTCTGATACCAAGTTGTCATGAACCGGGGTAGAGGGAGAGAGAGAGAGACTAGACGAAGAAGACTTTGATATATTTCTGATTGATCCCAATAGCATGCGGTAGCCCTCATTATATAGATGGGCTCCCCCTAACAGATAGAGTCTAATTCCAATCTGTCTCTAATGTATATAGTAACTAATATCATATCTCTAATTATATCTCTAACATAAGGAATCTAATCTCTAACTCAAATAGAAACCAATCTCTAATTCCTAATAATGAACCGACTAGGCCCAAGGCCCACCTCTATGACAATAACCCTCTTAGCAACACGCCATATTGGAACCCGGGTGTGCTCATAAATGAGCAAGGGCTAGGACAGCACTCCTTTAATGACGTGCTACGTCAGCACCCAGATATAGCCGGATGTAGTGGAAAATGTGCAAGAGTCTTCACATTTTACTCGACGAGTGCGAGGGGCAAGGAAGCCAGCCGAGGAGAGTACGATCCGTCTGGGTAGTTGGAATGTAGGCTAACAGGTAAGTTAAGAGAGTTAGTTGATACGACGATTAGGAGACGTGTAAATATCTTATGCGTTCAAGAGACTAAATAGACGGGTCAGAAGGCGAAGGAGGTGGAGCATATTGACTTCAATTTATGGTATACTGGAACAGAACGAAATAGAAATGGAGTGGACATCTTAATCGATAAGCGCCTCAAGAGCGAAGTTGTCGACGTGAGGAGGCAAGGGGATAGAATTATCCTAGCCAAGCTAATCTTTGGTGAATTGGTTTTGAATGTTGTTAGCTCATATGCTCCACAAGTAGATCTAGATGAGGCCGTTAAGAGACAGTTTTGGGTAAATTTAGATGACATGGTTAGAAACATGCCTAATAGTGAGAAGCTTTTCTTAGGAGACGATTTCAACGGTCATGTTGGTACAACTAGTGAGGGTTTCAGAGGGTGCATGGGGGTTTTAGTTATGGTGATAGGAACCAAGGAGAAGATTTTAAACTTTGTCGTAGCCTATGATCTCATGATAGCTAACACCTTTTTTAGACAAATCCATTTAGTTACCTTTAGCAGTGATCAGCATTATAGCCAAATCGTGTTTGTCCTTGTCAGGAAAGGACAAATGATCCCGCATAGATTGTGAGATTATACCTGAAGAGTGTGTTGTCCAGCAACATAAAGTTGGTAGTCTCCGACTTTTGTTTTAGGATACAGGTTCGATAGGCTAAGGTTGCCAAAGCCACGAGAACGAAGTGGTAGAAACTCAAAGGGAATGCCTCACAGGCTTTTAAGAAGAGGATAATTGCGGAAGGGACATGGAATGTGGGAAAAGCGAATAGTATGTGGACGAAGATGGCAACTCGTATTAGGAAAGTGGCTACGAAAGTACTTGGAGTGACCCAAAAGACAAGATGTGAACCTAAAGACACTTGATGGTGGAACGAAGAAGTACAAAAGGCTATCGAGGAGAAAAAGACATACTACAAGCATATGCATCATGATAGGAGCAACAACATACAGAAGTACAAAGCAGCAAAAAAATGCAAAGAAAGTGGTGAATGAGGCACAAGGCAAGGCCTACGACGAAATTTATTAGAAACTAAGTACAAAGAATGACGAGAAGGATGTCCACAAGATGACTAAACTTCAAGAAAGGAAGACGACAATAATAGACTTTTGATGAAAGACGATGAGATCAACGATAGGTGGAGAGATTACTTTGATTAACTGTTCAATCAAGCCAATGATGATAGTATAATTGAATTAGATGATGTTGACAACACGGATAGACGGTTTGTTCGAAAAATTCAAGAGTCGAAAGTAAGAGAGGCTTTAAAAAAGATGAAAGGGGTAAGGCGTTGGGGCCTAATAATATTCCTGTCAAGGTGTGGAAATGCTTTGGAGAAGTGGCGATCATTTGACTAACTAATTTGTTCAATAGCATTTTTAGGTCGAACAAAATGCTCGACGAGTGGCGGAGCACATTAGTAGCAATTTTCAAATATAAAGGAGGCATTCAAAGTTGTATTAATTATAGAGGAATTAAGCTCATTAGCCAGCGATTTTTTTAACATGACAGTTGATGGAGAGGTATAGGGAACAAAAGAAAGATCTTCACATAGTATTTATCGACTTAAAAAACATATGACAAAATGCCAAGAAATGTCATGTGGTGGGCTCTCCAGAGGAAAAAAATTCCAACAAAGTAAGTTACCCTAATCAAGGATATGTACGAAGATGTTGTGACTAACGTCAGAACATGTGGTGGTGATACTAATAACTTCCCTATTAAGATAGGACTACACCAAGGATCAGCGTTGAGCCCATACATTTTTGCCCTAGTGATGGACGAGGTCACACGGGACATACGAGATATCTCTTAGTGCATGCTTTTCACTGATGATGTAGTGCTAATTGATGAGTAGAATAGATGTCGATAGGAACATGGAGTTGTGGAGGAAGACCTTAGAATCGAAGGGCTTTAGACTTGTTAGAACTAAAACTAAGTATATGGTGTGATTCCAGCGGTAGCAGGGCAGATGATAGAGTTGTTAGTCTAAAAGAAAAGCAGTGCTTAGGAATAACACTTTTTGATATTTGAGATCAATGCTACAGTGGTACGGCGAGATTGATGAAGACGTGAGCCACATGATAAGAGCGGGGTGGGTGCAATGGTGCCAAGCATCGGGTGTCCTGTGTAATAAAAAGCTATGTTACGCGGATACTTCAAAAGTCACGTCTTAGTATCGGATCTCGTCTGAGATACGGATCGCCCGACACTGTGCCGATCACGTATCCCGCGTATCCGAATTTAATGGTTATTAAAAAATTCGATACTTCTCGATACTCTAACCCTAATATTCCCACCCCACCCTAAAACTTGGATCTATTCCATCCCTTCTTCAGAACTCCAACGCTCATATGCCTTTTGCCTGACCACCCGCCTGCCGCCATGCCGCCACGCCCGCCTCGCCGCCGCCCCGCCTCAATACCAACCCGCCCGCCCTTGCTCGCCGCGCGCCGCCGCCCGCCGCCGCTGCCGCCTCGCCGCCCGCCGCCCCCCCGCCGCCTGCCGCCCGCTGCCGAGGTTGCTGCCCATCGCCCGCCTCTGCTGCTCTCCGCCGCCTCCATTGCCGAGGTCGCCATCGCCGTCCGCCTCTGCTGCTCTCCGCCGCCGCTGCCGCCATGGCCGCCGCCGCTTTGCCCCGCCTGCCGCCGCCGCGCCGCCGCCCCGCGAGGCTCGCCCGCCTCTGCCGCCGACTAGTGTGTGTGCTATTTGTTGCAAATCTCGCTAGTGCTATTTGTTGTCATTAGGGCGGGGCAGGCGATCAATAAGGCGTGATTAATTTATATGCTATTTGTTGTGCTGCTGTTCAGATCGAAACATGGCATCTGGTGGTGGATTTGGAGGCTCGAGTGCATCATGTAGCACGGTACTAGTCGCGTGTCTGGCTCATCTAGTGGAGCCGCCTTGGCTAGGAGCATCCTAATTGCTGCTCGTGTGATACCTCCAAATGACAATGAAAAGAAGCCGCTTTGGAGGTATGTTGAGTTGCAAGAGAAGACTGGGAATGGTGCAGGAGGGAATGCACGATCTAGATGTAGGCTCTGTGATCATATTATCCATGGGAGCTACTCAAGAGTTAAAGCACATCTCTTGAAGATAGGAAATTATGGTGTGAAGTTTTGCCCAAAAGTTACAGTTGATGTGCTCGCTCAACTTCACGATGAAATTGCTAAAGCGGAGGCAATGATTGCGAGAAGCTTGCCAAGGGAAGTTCCATTGCCAAGCGGAGGCAATGATATGTCTTTTGGACATATCAGATTATGTACTAAGTTTATTTACTAAGTGGTCTGTCGAATGCTTTCTTTACTACCTATCACAACTCATGAATTGATTCTGCTATTTATTTCATTATTTGTATACATGTACTTATCTATTTTGTTATTCTTCGCAGATAGTTCATTATATTTGTCTAATAGCCAGGAGGGAGAACTGAAGTACCAAGAAGTTGCTACATGCCTACATCAATATTAAGGTATTCTTGGTTTCTCAATTCCTTATAAGAATCCATTAATTTCTTAATTTTATATATATATATATATATATATATATACACGTATCGCCGATGTCGGTATTTTTAGGAAAATGGCGAATCGCGGTATCGCCGTATCGCGTATCCGTATCCGTATCGAGGTATCTGGGTAACATAGATAAAAAGTCCCTCAAAAGTTAGAGAGTAAGTTCTATAGGACAGCGATCAGACCTACGATATTGTATGGTGCGGCATGCTGGGCGACTAAAAGACAACATATACAGAAAATGAGTGTAGCAAAGATGAGGATACTACGAAGGATCTATGGACAGGCAAGGCGGGATCGAATCCGCAATGATAATATACATGATAGGGTGAGGTAGCACCAATTGAAGAGAAGCTTGCCAAGATTGTTTGAACATCTCCAACAGATGCCTCATGAGGCACCGATACATAATAGAATTTTAAGACGTACCAAAAATGCAAGAAGAGGTAGAGGTTGATTAAGAATGACATAGGAGGAAGCAGTTAAAAAAAGACTTAAGAGATTAGAATGTAATCAAAGAATTAGCTTTGAATAGGAGCACATGGAAATTAGCGATCTACATATCGGAACTATGACATAAGAAGGTTTATGAGCGATGTTTTAGGCCCTTTGCTCAGATGAGAGGATGCAGACTTAGGGTTTTTGCTTAGTCGGTTTTATTACAAGGCTCTCGTTTCTTTGATCTTGAGGAGGATTCATTCCCAACCGACTCCAACTTGCTTGGGACAAAACGGCTTTGTTGTTATATACGATACTTCTACTGTAACCATAACTATGCAGGTTTGGTGTGAATTAAATCTAGAACCAATTAAAAAAATGGGTGAACTAAGCTTGAACATTGGTTCTTAGCAATGATGGTTGACAAATTCAAGCTATTAGCGTTATCAGAGCACAATTAGATACTAGTAGAATGGGTTCATTGTTCAGAACAAATTGGATTTCCAAGTTCCAACTCTTCAAGGACCATTCCGCCTAATAACTACAGGATGCCTACTGGATAGTTTGTATGCATGAGTAGGAAATGAGAACTCACGAATCAAATTGCGTACGACTTTGAGTATATAAAGCTTCATAGAATTCCATCTCATTATTATCAAAAGAGTCCCGCCTCAATGTCACCTATCATGTAAAAAAATAATTGCTTGAAACTGGTACTTACACATATGGAAATGGGGGCATTACAATTCTTCATGTGTATAGAATGCTTAAAAATACGTGGACTCACAATTTTTGGTGGAAGAGCAAGATCTGCAGCCCGGCCTTTCTTCGTGCGCCTTAACACTATGCCCTTTAGAACCTTTTCCTTCAGAAGAACCATGGCTTTTCGGCCCTCATCAGTTGCCGACCCAAATTGTATTGGTCTCGATATGTACTATTAAAGATTGGCTTTCTGTCAGAATGCTAATGCCATAAACAAAAAATATGAAAAACTAAGGTGGCATAACCAAACCCTGTAGCTGACCTTATTCCACCAGCAAAAGTGTCTGACAGATGAGTGACCACAGTCACATTGTTTCTTCATACTACAGGAGATTAGTGGTAGGGTGAGGTCCTCAATCTAAATGAGGAAATAAAAAACAATAGGAACAGTAGCAACTCATAAGTCATAACCTGTGTGATAATCTACAAGAGCGCAACAGTAGCTTGCTTTTAAATTCTAACTAATAAATCATTTGGTGGTTGCAACCTATTTGCCAAATCATGCTATATTACGATGAAAAATCCCTATCTTTTCTAAATTTAACCATTGAATAGGGATTTGTTTCCAAGGTAATATACTGATATTGCATTGAGCATAAACTTAATAACATGGCTGGATGTAAATTATACCACCACAGATAGATACCCGCAAAAAAAAATCTTATACAGGAAAGAGCTTCATAGACGGTAGTAGCACTGTAGCAGATCTTACCGGGTATCTAGTATCTCACAGTTACAGTCCTTGCAGAAATAGTATGAGTAGGGGAAGATTTGCAAGAAGCGAATCTGAGAAAACAACAGTTAAGAACACATAAGCTAAAAAGGAAATAGGTCAGATTCTTCATATTACAGTTGCAGACCAGTGAGTAAAGTTCTCCAACACGATTCTGCAAGGGCGTTCCACTCAGAGCCCACTTGTATTCCGATTCTAATGCAAAAACAGCCCTTGCAGTATTGCATCGCCTATCTTTTATGAAGTGAGCCTGCAGAAAATGATGGAAGGAATGAATAATTGAAAAAGAACTAGGATCATCATTGTTCATTGAACATTAGGTAAATGCTGACAGGTCAATATACAAATCTAAAAAGACAAAAATATCACTGAGTTAAGAAGTAATGGAACCAACACAGCAGTGTGTTTCCCAAAATATACAAATTGGTCTTAATTCTTCACATTTCACCAAACAATATCATGATTAACCAAAGACACTAAGTCAATAGCAATCTACAAATATATAAACACTTGAAAAAATCTAATATCTAAATTATCTACGGAAACACATCAAGAGAAAAGAAAAAATGAAAAAAAGGACAAGTATTGTTGGATAAGCTCCCTTAGACCCAACACCAGGCTTCCAGTCCACATATTCTCAGTATTGGAAAACACTGACAGAACAAGAATATTCAATAACACCAGAAGATAAGGCTGCCAGAAAAAAATGGAAATCAATACTCGAACCTTGTGTCGTTTGCATAACTTCTTGTTCAGTTATCTTGCTTTACACTATCTACATGGTATGACAACCATTGATATATAAAATTAGATTAGCAGAAAATACATATGCTTGCAATGTGATAGTCTGCATAGTACAATGTGGCAAGTCAACCTAACTTGCACTCCCTTGTACAAAACTACATTACACTAATTCAATTTTTCTGAATCAAATCAGGTTACAAATTTTTTATTATTGCATGTATCACCCCCAAACATTAGAATGTAGGACAAGTGGACAGCAAAATGTAAAAGACAAATTGTTGGCTCTTATACCAGGTAAAGATCCCTTAGCCCCTTTATCATCATCATTAAGCTACAAGAACTCCTAGTGTATAACCTAAAACAGTAGAGTATAAAATTAAACAGAGTAGAGTTAACATGTTCTGCCCTCAACTATAATACCAAGTTTACATGGAGGCTAACATTTCAGCCTTTTGCTCAAATCAGATATAGTAAAAAGGAAACTTAAGTTTCCCCAGCCCAACTGATCAAGTACTTTTATATAATAAATCAAAGAAAAATAATCTGTATGCCAGTTGTTAGAAACCACTGTGGCATTGTCCCACAATTTTGTTTACTATTTTGATCCCTTGTAGGATACGCTTTTGTCTGTTTGGTCAATGTAATCTGAACTCATGTTAGTTTGTATAATAGAAACTGGGGTTGCATCCCTAGTTCAGAAAAAAAGGCTATTGATGGTGTGAACTACTAATTGTTCTCATTGGGCTACCGCATCTTAAATCAAGAAGCTTGAGGATCTAACTGCAACTATAACCAGAAATGTATCACTCCGAAACATTATAATGCCACAAGATGGGCACAGAAATCACCTCATCCAAGATAATCCGCTCCCACTGCACTGAGTGCAGAGGTGATTGCCCCCTTGATTGGCTGCCCGATCCCTCATCCCATTCCTCATAATCCTCCTCCTCACCATCACTTTTCCTCTTATAACCACTTCTCCTCCCCTTTCCCTTCTTGCCACCCCACTTCCTGCTCTCCTGCTTTGCTTGTTTTTCCGTGCGCTGCGCATCAGGACCACAGTAATACTTCAAGTGCACTTGCAACTTGTTGGGGTAGAACAATTTATCACAGTACTCGCACCGAATCTTGGGTGGCATGATGTACTTCCGGTAGTCTGCCTCGATGGTCGAGTAGGTGGTGATCACGAAGTCGTAGTCGTTGAAATCGTACTTCTGAGCGACTCGTCGGGGGCCAAGGTACTGCAGCACGCGCAAGCTGCCTTTTTCCGTGTGCTGTTTGATCTCCTGCGCCCACTGGATGACGGCCACCACGGGGCAGATCACCAGCGTGCACCCCACCCGCCACATCGGGGGGCCCAGCGGCAGCGACGGTCCGGCGGAGGGCAGGGGAGGGCACGGGGGACGGAGCCGGCGAGCGGTGAGGACGAGCGAGATGCCCTGGATGGTCTTCCCCATCCCCATCTCGTCGGCGAGGATACCGCCACGCGAGACCGAGGCCTCCTGCGCCAGCGCCCACGCGAGCCACTCCTTCTGGAAGCGCAGCAGCCGGAGCACCACCTCCGGGGCCGGCTCCGCCGTCGATACCGCCGCTGCCGTGGCTTCCCCACCTCCCTTCCCCGACGCGCTCGTCCAGCCACTTCTTATTAGCCCCCTCCCACTCCTGCCACGGCAGAGGCGGCTTGTCCTCGTCGCCCTTCGCTTTCTTCTTCTTCCTCCCTTTCTCCTTGCGCCGCAGCGGCGGCGGCGGCCGAGGCACCACCACGGGCACCCGAGGCGCAGGCGCAGGCGCGACCGCGCCATCCTCTTCGACCTCGTCCTCGGAATCGGCGACGAAGTCGGAGTCGGAGGTGTTGTCGGAGGGGACATCGTCTTCGTCGTCGTCGTCGTCGTCGCGGCGGCGGTGCCGACGGCTGCCGGAGCCTGCGGTGGAGGATGGAGTTAGGGTTTGGGGGGTTCTGGGGGTTTAGGGTTCGGAGGCCACTTACCGGAGGGCTCCCCGTTCCCCATGGCGCGAAGGCGGCGGCGGCGGCGTGAGGACAGAGGAGACGAGGGGAGGGGTGGGTGGTTAGGACTAGGGAAGTGGAAGGGTTTGCTAGATTCCCATTTTAATAGTGGGGAATTAGGGGGCGTTGGATTGGGGATTAGGATGGGCTAGCGAGGCGACGAAATGGCGGGAACTTGCTCGGGAAAAGGCTGACCGGGTCAGCGGGGAAGTGTGCTCCGGAAGGACCCGCCGGTCGTGCCAGATGCGAACGGAATCGATCAATGAGAGTTTTCTCGCTTTTTCTGAGCAATTAAATTAAAAAAACACTTAGCTCTAACGGTAGTGCTAATAACGGCCTACTAGTCTTTTGACTATTTTTACACTATAGCAATTAAAATGTATTATAAACTTGTTTGATATGGCTGCGGCTTATGGTTTTTGACTGAAATTTTTGAATTTTAGTTGTTTGCGACAAAGATTACGAAGAGAGCGATACCCGCTTGCGATTTTTGTTGATACATATGTTGGACTTTTAACGTATACTACAATTAACCCATAGACCACGTCTTAAGAAAATACTCCGTTTGAAAGTTAGTTACTATAGCAAAAGCCGCTTTTAAAGCCGTTAAAGAACATATCATATAACTGCTGTTAGTTTTTTCTGTGTAATTAAATTTTTAAAAAATAAATAATAAATACATCATCACGAATAATGCAAAAGAATAAGGAGAAAAAGAAAAGGAAAAAAACCCAAAAACGAAATCAGAAACCAAAAGCTGAAGCCATTTCAAGCGGAGTCGTTATCGGTTCTTTTCAGCTCATGGCTTATGACTTATGGGCTTATAGCTTTTTGAATAAATAAATGTGATGATTTTTAATCGTTGTTTTGAAACTGTTTATCGGAATAGCTTTTCTGAATCATTTTATCAGTTTTTCATTAGCACAAATGCTCGCACTAGGATAAAAAATCATAAGCCACAATTATAGACCATAAGCCATATTTGAAAAGAACTCACTCAAATAGGGGCATGTTCTTTTTGGCTGCGGCTTATGATTTTTAGGCTGTTTATATGAGAGATTACAGAGTAACAGAAACTCACATGCGGTTTTTGTCAATATAAATGAAGTCAATAAAGCATGTACTATAATTAACTAGTATACCCTATTTTAAAAAAAATATTCTGTTTAAAAGCTAGTTACTGTAGAAAAGCAGCATTTAGAAGCTGAAAAGAACAGGGCCTATATTTCCAATGCAACAATGTTGGCTCCTAAGAATATTTGAATCGGTGAGATGATGACTTTGGTTTGTTCTTTTCAGTTTATAACTTATGACTTTTCTGAATAAACAAATAAGACTTCTTCGTCATCTTTTTAAAACGGTTTATCGGGATAGCATTTTTGAAAGGGCCTATTCTTTTTGGCTGCGGATTATGGCTTTTGGCTGAAATTTTTGAATTTTGGCTGATTGCGACAGAGATTGCGGAGCGAGAGATACTCGCTTGCAATTTTGGTTGATACAGATGTTAGGCTTTTAACGTGTACTGCAATTAACTTGTAGATCCCATCTTAAGAAAATACTCTATTTAAAAGTTAGGTACTGTAGCAAAACCCAAAAGCCGCTTTTGGAAGCCAAAAAAAATACCCCCATAGCTTATTGGCATTCAGTTCGTTTACACAAGCACTCGTACTATACCCAAAAGTTATCAGCCGCAACCATCAGCCAACAGTTGTAGCTGAAAAAGAATGCAACCTTTATCTTAAGAATCTTTTGTTGACACATCTGCATCTATATGTGCATGTGATTCCTGGTATAATTCGACTTACTTATGGGATGGGATTTTTTTACGCAAATTTTAAATTTAAAGTTAATTATTGTGCTCGATGGATATTATATGATTGCTTTAGTGAAAAAATTTGAGTCTCATGACTAACCAACTCATGGACGAGAAAAACTCGACTTATTTTGTTTGGAAGAGTTTAGAATTTGTGTTGTCAATTATTTAAGATACATAGCAACACAAAAACTAGAATAGTGCGCCTTTGCCAACTCTTCTCGATAGCTCAGCAAGCAACGGATGTATCACATCAATTTTCCTTTTGCCACTATCAGTATTCCATTTGCCACCAAGAATATCCATATTCTTCCTTTGATCCGTAAGGGGTTATTTTTTTGGCTTATAACTTGACTTTCTATATTAACTAGTTTTTAAACAGAATATTTCAAAACAGGGTTTATAAGTTGATTGTAGTAGATACTATCCCGACTTCATTTATATCGGCCAAAATCGTACATAATTATCTCCCTCCATACTCCCTCGAACAACCAGAATTTAAAATTTTAAGTCAAAAGCTATAAACCACAGTCCCAAAAACCCACCCCTTGGTCGACAGACTCTAGTAAAATGTCCAAAGAAACGTTGGACCTCTTCTTTTCAATTTCTAAAAGGTACTTTTCATTTTTTCTATAGTAACTAGCTTTTAAATGGAGTGTCTTTTTAAAGCGGAGTCTATAAGTTGATTATAGTACACACTATAATGACTTTATTTATATCGGCCAAAACTATGCATAAGTTTCTGTTACTCCATACTCTCTATCACGAATAGACTAAAAGATATAAGTTTTTACCTTCATCTTCCCAAGTATACTGAAAGTCCCAAATATGCTTCACTGTGTACACCCAGCGTGTTGAGAATTTTCCTCTTCATGCTCCTTGGCATGTTTCGGCTGAACATAACCACTGATTTCTCGCGGTTCATCATTTTAACCAGAGCAAGCCTCATAATTACTAAGGATCTCTTGTAGTCTTCCCAAGATGCAGTGATTGTTAATTGAGCTTGCATTGCCGGCATGCTTCCAGCCCTTATTACCGGGGGATTCCCCGGCTCCTCCAGCGGCCACGTCCCCTCACATCCACCGTGTGGCGGGGGGAATCTCTGTACGGTCGGGCCTGGTCATTTCCTCCTATTTTTCTGAAATTACGTACAGGTCCTTAGTTCTCGCAAAAAAGTCCCTGGAATTTTTTTTAGTCCCCTCCATTTTGCAGAATGGCCCCCCGCGTTTTCGGAAATTGCGCACGGGTCCCCGGTTTTTCACATACAAGTCCTCGGGGTTTTTCAAAAAGACCCTTTGCTTTTTCTGAAAAAACGTTTTCGCCCCCGGTTTTTTTAAACGGGTCCTCCTTTTTTGCGAATAACCCCTTTGCCTTTTCCAAAAATACGTTTTCGCCCCCCGTTTTTTAAGAAACTCCTCGCGAATTATCGTCTCTTTTATTTTAGTACGTGATGGGGTCGGTGCGGCGTGCGCGCGCCTATAATTCTAGTATGTAGTAAAGACCTAAACAAATCTAGCTCGTCTGATCTCCGTGTGATGTGCTTATATAAATTATATAAGCTAGGCACACAAAGTAAACAGATAGCCAATTATATCGATCCCTAAAAAGACAAGCATGTAATGACACTCGTTAAGCACCACGGACACGTGCGCAACATGCATGTACGGACTGGGAGACCAAGTCTTTGTGATGCATGATTGTGCAAAGCAGCATGCCTAGCTGATGAACTAGCGTCCACTGCCGCCAGCCCCTGCGCCAAAACTATCTCCTACGCTGACACCAACACCGATGTCAATGTTGCCGCCAAGGCTGCCTTCGCCCAGTCAACCACCGTGTCCACTTCCATGCCCGAGGCCTCCTCCAGCACCAGCACCTAGCCCACCTCCGGTGCCCCTGTCACCACAGAGGCCACATCCACCTCCCAAGCCACCACCACCGCTGAGACCACCGCCATGGCCAACCCCTCCGCCCGCTCCACCACCAAACCCACCATCGGCGCCACCGCCCACCCCACTGTCTCCACTACAGCCCATGTCACCGCCGCCACCACCACCGAGGCTACCTCCTCCGCTAGCTCCACCTCCTACGCCATTGCCCGCTCCAAAGGCACTGCCTTTGCCCCCGCCGCCTCCAACCCACCACCTCCTCTACCACCCATTCTGCCACCTCCACCACCACCAAGGCCTTTGCCACCGCTATCTCCATCGCCGACACCACCGGCGGCTTTGAAGTCGCTACCTTTCCCATCGCCGCTGCCTCCAAAGCCACCGTCACCGCTAAGCCCACCTCCTTTACCACCTCCATCGCTGACTCTACCACGAAAGCCACCACCTTTACCACTCCTCCGAGTTCGCAGAATTTTTTCTATTTAAGCCCTTTTTTTGAAAAATATTCACATTTAGACCCCGGTGGTTTTAATTCGCTTTTGGACCCGGGGTGGCGCGTGGATCACGGCGCGAGGTAACACGTCTCGGCCCGTGGACCACGGCCGAGCCGCCGAGCCTGCAAGCCGGTGGATCAAGGTGGCGCCGACGTGGCGGTAACCTCGGCGCTGGGTCGGGTCGTGGCCGAGCTCGGCGCCATAGATCTTGGCGCCGAGTCAGAAAAATACAAACCGGCCGAGCCGACCTGCTCATTATTCCAGCCTCCGCATGGCCCCCTCCTCCTCGGCCGCCTCCCGCCCCCCCTGCCTCCCTCCCGCCCCCCCTCCCGGGCCCCGTGCCGCCCCTCCCCTGCCCCGGCCTCCTCCGGCCCCGGCCCCCGCCCCTCCCCAGGCCCCCGGCCTGCCTCCTCGCACCCCGCCGCCTCCCCGGCCCCGCCCCCTACCAGCCCCCTCGGCCCCCTGCCCTACCTCCTCCCCCGGCCCCGGCCCCGCCTCCCACCCGGCCCCCCTCCCGGGCCCCTACCGCCCCTCCGGCCCCGGCCTCCCTCCCCTCCCTTCCTCGGCCTCCCACCTCCCTGAGCCGCCATGCTTGCTCCAAAGAATTAGTGTTTGACCATTCGGTTCCACGCTACGAAAAATTACAAACATTATTACCATACTAGCACGAAATTTTCAGATTGAACACCACATCAAAAATGTAGCGTAAAATTGTGTTTCACACACTTCATCATTTTTCCGAATGTTTCCAAAACTACGGATTATTTTGAAGGCGCCGAAATGAGCGCCACCTACCGGTTAGAATTTTTCACACGGCGCCACGTTACACGGCCCGGGTCGGCGCCACGCTCCACGGCCCGAGGTCGGCGCCCAATCACGGCGCCGGCGTCGCCACGCCGCACCACGCGGGTCGGCACGCTGGCCGGGCAAGCAGGGCCTCGGCCGTGGTCCACAGCCGCGAGGCGTGTTACCTCGGCGCCGTGATCCACGCGCGCCCGGGTCCAAAACGAATTAAAACCACCGGGGTCTAAATGTGAATATTTTTCAAAAAAAGGGCTTAAATAGAAAAAATTCGGCCGAGTTCGCCTCCGCGTCCACCTCCTAGAGCCCCACCTCCTCCACCAATGAGCCCACCACCTCCACCAAGCCCACCAGCGCCTCTACCACCGCCACTGGCTCCCCCACCCCCAAAGCTGCCACCACCTTCAAGGCCTCCTCCGCCGCGACACCTGAAGCGAGCGATGAACGACATACGGCCCACACCCAAAGCCAAGGCCTCATCCGTACCCTCTTGGCCCACGGTCGAAGCCCAGGCAATGTCCAAACCCCCTGGGGTTGTATCGTGTGTCGTCGTTGAAGTCAATATTGAGTTGCATGCACTAGTCAATTAATTTAAAAGCTTAAGCTGATGAGGAAATATTGACAGTTCACTTATACTTCAACACCCCCTCACGGCTAGACTCCTTCAAGCCTAAGATGTGGAATATAAGTATGTTGCAATTATTTTTTAATTGCACCAACCGGATCTTGAACTCAAGACATCTTAACTCTAATACCATATTGAGTTGCATGTACCAACCAGTTCACCCAAAATCTTAAGTTGATAAAGAAAGACGAGCAATTGACTTATACTTCAACAGTTAGCACAAACAAAGTTCCTCAAGCAGAGTAACATGATGAGGAAAGCGCAAAGTGGCTTCTTTAGGGGGACAACCATTGCCATCCGAGATGGCTAACTGAGAGCAATCAGTAATGGCTACTAGATAGCTAACGATCAATCAGTAGAGGGGGGTGTGTGCGTGTGTGTCTATACACTACAGCTCTTCTGGCTTGTTTGTCAGCTGGTTTGCAATGCCCGAAGGGGTTGTGTGTTTATATAGGGAGCGAGATGATAAAGAGTTGAAGGGGTCATTTGTATTTTCTTTGGCTTTCTATAAATCGTTTCTGTCAACCACTACTATCAGACACTTTTCGCTTTCACATGTTATAATGCACTATATATTTTATTTTATTCTGTCATAATTTTGTAAGTCACATGGCAGTCCGAATGTTGTACTGCATTGCACCATCGTTTGCTTTTTCTCTTACATAATGCACTTAGCAAAAAGTCAAAAGCCAATACGACCACCCCAGCTTTTATAAGCCTTTTCCATCATCCACTACTATTCATCAGCCACTACTGTTTGTTAGCTACAACCAAAAGCCATTAATAAAAACCACGAATAGGTCTAAAGAGTGAAGCGATGATGATGAAGAGGTGGAAGTCTAGTGTTGTGCTAAAGGTCCAACAGAAGAAGGAAAATTGGAAAATTGCATGCAAAAGAAGGTTGTGAGGGATAAATGCTTGATGAGGAATTGATATATATATCTAGCACCTCTAGTCATCTTACCTATGGGCCGTCCCCACTTGCGATGGGTCCTATACGTTGCACGGGATGTTCACCACAGCTACTAGCACTATTCAGACTCCTCTCCCCTCAATGCTAGTACGACTGGTGAACGTCACCCTCCACTCGGTGTCCCTTTAGGTCTCCCTTTGCCCTTGCATAACCCCACCTGACCACTACCGGTGAGACGAGTCGGGGAGTTTCGATATCGCTACTTAGCCAGGTTGTATTTTACAGACTTGTGGTTGTACTATTTTACACGGGCTAACATGACAAGATTCGGTTCTTAGAGCTACCTAGGTGGTTCTACCACGTTCCATAATTTTGGTGCTTCCACTGCACCACATACCAGCCCCCAAATCATCCACCCAGATACTAAGCAAGTTTGAGGCTTTTTGGGGCATAAAATAATAGTTCCAAATTTTTCTCCAGTCATGCCCGCCATGACTGCCCAAATCGTTGTCATATTTGCAAGTGAGAGATTTTGGGACATCTAACATCCCCGTTTAACTAGCAATACTAAGCAGTGCGATATATTATAACTCTATTTATGAAGACTACATTATGATAGATTTACTATGGCGACAAGGTTCACATATCCCAAAGGTTTCAACAGGTAATACTAACAAACATAATAATGGGTGTATATCTATATTCTATAAAACTGAACATAATCTACTACATAAAATAATAGCATGCACATGGATAACTTAAAAGAAATTAATTTGCATAATCATGGGTTCAACATGGTCAAAGTGATAACTCGCCTTGGTCACAGGAGTTAGGTTCTTGATGATCTGGAGCTGCTAGATTGGCTGCCTCAGCGTCTTTCTCTTGAGCCTCGTATGCTATTTTAATCGTACGCGAATATTTGCAGAAAAAGAAAAGCAACAAATCAATCCAAATAACACCAGAAATTCAAATAAACTCTAAAAATCATGATTTTAGTTCCATTGGATAGATCTTGAATTTAGATGAATTTAGAAATTTGTCTCACTCAATTTGGAGTTAAAACGAGGAAGTTATGCCACTTTAAAAATCCTAGTCCAGATAAATCCCTAAATTATGAAATTTTTGACAGGTGGGTCCCACACGTCATTTTTCATATTTTATTTTATTATTTTTTGTCCTGTGTCTCTGACCAGTGGGGCCCACTTGGCAGTGCCTCGGGTTTACCCGTACTCACTGACGGGTGGGCCTGCATGTCAGAGCCCACAGACCCATCATGCCGACAAAGGGCCCACCTGTCACCAAGAATTAAAAGAAATGGCTCAACCCAGCACGCGAAGTCGGGGGCTCGAACGCGCGCCGGGGAGCCAGGGGGGAGAGAGATGAGAGTTAGCGCCGCTAGCCAAGTGAGCTTCGAGGCGTTGCCTACCCTATAAGGGCAGTTAAACCCTTTGAAGTATGTGCTGGAGGGGGGCCGAGCAGAGGAGGCTGAGGCCGGTGAGGGGCGGTGGCGCCGACGGCGAGGGGTGGCCGGAGAGGTGCCGGTGGGGTGAAATGGAATCTGAGGTCACGGGAGCCGATGACGGCGGTGGAGACCTGGGACACCGGAGGTGGTCGGCGACGCAAGCAATGGCATGGCTCGGGAAGGACTCCGACGCCGGCGAGGTACGGGCCGGAGGCGCGGGAAGACCGGATGGGTTTGCAAGCTCTGGGGTGGTCCGGGAGCTTGGAATTGGGTTCATCAAGGGAGTCGGCGGGGGGGGATCGCGGAGTTGAGGAAGAAGAAGGTGCCATGAGCTACGGTGGATGGGGCTCAATTTCTCGGCTGGGAGGATCACAGGGGTGTGGGAAGACGTTGGCGCACTCGGGGTTCTTATAGGCGCGAGGAGGGCCGGCATCGGAGGCCTCCGTGTGGTCATGTCGGCGAGCCGGCGAGGCGGGGCACAGGGTTTGGCGCAGATATGGCAATGATGCCTGCGCGCGTGGAGTGGCAGCGGTGGCTCGAGCCGTGCGTGCGTGATGCCACCAAGCGGCGCGGCAAGAAAAAGAGGCGGCAGAGCAGGCGCGGCAGACGGACAGACGGCGGTGTCCACCGGTCCGAAGGGAGGACCGCCGGTCCGGCGGCGCGTCTGCCGCGTGGCCGGGTCTGGCGCGGGGCGAAGCGCAGGCGGCGTCTGGGCAGGCGCCCGGAAGTGAGCGAGGGAGGAGGCGGGGAGAAGAAAAAGCGAGTGAGGGGTCAAGGTCATGGCAGGGGTTGGGCAGGGCTTAGGCGTGGGCGTTCGGTCCGACCCCTTTTGTTTTTCCTTTTAATTTTCTTTTATTTTCTTTATTTTATTTTACTCATACATATATATATATATATACACATATATATTTATATTCCTTATGTGGGTATGGATAATTATATATTCTTCCCATCCTTCTTTTATGAAGATTTTGTTTGCATAATTTCTTGATTTTATTATTCCTTTACATTATATATATACAAATAGGTATATTTATGTATATATATTCTTTTGTTTTATTCTCATCTATTATTTTATTGAAATCCCAACATTAGAATTCCCATTTTTTTGGGACCAAACTATATCCTCTTTCACTGGATCATCTTTTCAGATTCGCATTTTAAATTTTTGTTTCCTAGTGTTTAAGTTTTAAATTTTTGGAACCTTATCCAAGTTTTAAGAAATGCCTTATAAATTAATTTCAAATCAAATACAAGGCCAAATAATGCAAAAACTTTATATTTCTTAATTCCAAATTTTCAAGATGTTATACGTCTTTATCAATTATACTGGAATTAAATATAAATACATGCTTATACCGTAATATTTACAACAGTTCATTTGTACTGCACTCTGACCATTTTCATTAGTGGAGCATTCATACAACTCTGCAAACAACAATTTTCATAGATTCGAATGGGCACAATTTTTATTAAACAATTCATTATCGAGTAAAACAAGTGCTAACACAAACAAAATTACAGAGTAGAGCTACATACATGCAGTATCTGATAACTCAACAGGAAAACTACCAATACATCCATTCCTTTCTCTCTTTTTTTCTCTCTGAATCTTTATAATTTCCAGAAACTGACAGTGCATTTCCTTACCAAAGTCAGCTACCATGCTTTCAGAAACCTGAATTGGAGTAACAGTCAGCTCCAAGGATTTTAGCTAATCATAAGTAAAGCCTAACCTAAACCCAAGTAAATAGCATGGCAGTAGTTGAGAAATCACCAAAAGTTGAGAAAATGATCGTTCTATTGAGAATAATTCTTGCTGAAAAAGGTTGGACAAAAGCATATCAGGCATACTACAACTAGAGCAATTTTCATACCGCTAGGTGCTAGCAACTAACTATTTTTGTTGGTTATACTACAATTTCCATGACTGATATATATCCATTAATCCGGTTATGGTGTTTAGGGTTTGTGTTGGGGTGTTCTTGGTGTTTTCTGGTGTGCTCGTGATGAGTCCACGGTGGATCGGTCATGTATTTGGACTCTTTTCTCCTCGCTTAATTGAATAGGTTCTTGCCATCTTTTTCAAAAAAACATATATCCATTAAAAATGATTTATGACATTCTTGAGGTAAAGCTGGACGTAATTTAGTGTTTGCGTGCAAAGAAAAATAAAAACTTTGGCAACTACCAAAAGAGCAAAAAAATATTCATGCCAAATGAAAGAGGAATATCCGGCGTGCTTCCCTTACTTCCTGACCAAATTATATAATTACTTCTCTAAAGCTGGCTACAAAAGGAGTCTCAAGCACAATTGTCAATTCCATTCCGAACGCTATTCCGATTTGCCTCTTGGTACAGAATACGTCGGTACCAGTCCATTTCGGTATACTAATTACGATTTTTAAAATTTTAATATAATAATATATATCTATTCATAAGTATGTATGTAATTATTTGCACACATAATTGCACTTAGAATCTCACTCTAAATACATATCCATAGCAAAAAATAAGAGGTCACTTCAATTATGCCCAATACCGAAATTGATGGAACGACTAATTCCGGCTGGAATAGCCTGATACAGGATTGAGCCTACTGTGTAGTGTTTTGAGTGCTGATATGGCATATTCGGACCATTCCGATGGGTACCAAAATGGAATTAATAAGCTTGGTTTCAAGAGAGCGCGACATCATCTCATAATTACCCAAAGTAATTATGGCAAGAATCTAGATAAGCCTGCATCCCCGAAGTGTTCAACTTATCACAAGAATCTAGAATCTTCATGTGGCATGGGAATTGTATTGGTAAAAAAGGCAAAAGTATTGTCCTAAATTCAATATTTATAATGACATGTTATCATTAGATTATTTGAGAAAAATATCTAAAACTATTTACTTCAATTCTGCTGATGCCCGACGGCGGCTCTTGTACACGGTGCCTCGCCCAAACCTAGCCAGCATTTGTCCTTCATTGCTCTTCGATTCTTTTGTCCCGCGTGTTGCCCGCACGATCACCGGTCAGGTGGCTAACTAGTTGTGACAGACTGAAAGGCTGAAAGACCATGTGAGAAGGTTATGTTTAATGTTGTGATTAACTATTGTAAAGTTTGTGAAGCGTTAGTACCATAGGACAAAAGTACCAGTGTGTTAAGCGCGGTACTTCCAATTTTTCTAGAAAAATAGGGGTTGGGAAATTGAGTCATGCATCGAGTTTGGATAACCTAGGTCATTGGATTAAGGTTGCATAATACATGTCTTGGCTAATGTAGGTCAAGTTGTAAAGAACTTATGTCTACAAACGATTTCTTTGTTTTTGGATGTGCAGGGTCGCTTGGAGTCAACTGTGGTCAACCGTGGTCAACGATTCCTTTGCCTCATGATACCAGATCGAACTCAAGGCGAGAAGCGTGCCATCCTATAATAACTCGATCTTTCACTCGAACCTGTAGTGGATTACTCAGTTGTGATTGACTCCTCAACCATATTCGGCATGGTCATGCACTTCCTTAATCCAACCACATCGAGGGACCCAGAGATATCTCTCTTGTTATATAGGAGGAGCAAATCTCATCTTGATCTCTCATATTTCTCCGCATATTTTATAGTAAATCCGAAAGTTACCCTTATAACCACCTAGTCACGGAGTAGTATTTGGTAACCGCTAAGTAAACTATTACACATGTAGAAAATAACAACGATCTCAGATCTAAGGATCCTACATACACTATGTATGAGACCAATTGATGACATTTAAAAATATAACAATTCCCGCAGTGTCTCATGGTGGATCAATCCAACATCATGTTATATAACATGTGTCCACATTATTGATTTGATATCCTATATCCATGATCCGCGAAGTATGTTCATCAATCAATACATATGTTGATCTGTAAATCATAATTGTCCCACATAATGATATAAAATCAGGAATAATTTAGAATAACATCAAATTATGAATAATGAGTTCCACGAACAAGTCACATACTTGTTGATCAATACGAAAGATATTTATTCAAAGGACAAAATAACATATTATCCAAAAGATCATAAACATAGAAGTGCTACAATCATCTCTATGATTGGCTCTAAGGTATATCGATAATAGAACTATAGGATAGCTGGAGTCATGCATGCCTGTATAGAAGTGCATGACAAAACTTAGTGAGTTAAAGTCAGATTTGGCACTGTTGCGCACTGTGTTTACAAAACTAGCCGTATGCGCACTGTATTTGAAAAAAATGACACTTCTACCGTCTGGTGGGTGGGCGGTAGCGCCGGCGAGGTGACACGCGACGAGGTCATTGGCAAAGGCGCTGCCGCCGCCTCGCCAGTGACTGACAGCACTGTCACTGGTAGTGGGACGGCGCAAGCCTCACCGTCAGGTGAGGGGCGGCAGTGATTAAGCACAGCTAATTAGCCGACAATTATCTCGCCATATTTTTGTATTTAGTATTTGCTTGAATTTGTAAATATACCAAATGAGCTCAAAACATTATGAAAATTTATGTACAGCCTTCCGACACAACGTACCTCGTAGTGTAATTTTTGGATAATTTTATCCATTGCGAATATCGCTCCAAAATTCATACAATTTTGAATATAGCAAACGAGGATCAAAAGTTACTAAATTTTTTGTGAAGCCCCTCCGACACAGTCATAGTTATAGTGTAATTTTTTTGTGAATTTTATGTGCTCCAAATTTGTCATATTTATTTAGATGAATTTAATCATGAATTAAATTCTTGATGAAATTCATCGGTCATAAATTCATGACTAAATTAATCCGAATAAATTTGGTAAATTTGGATCACATAAAATTTCTAAAAATTTACACAATAACTATAATTGTGTCGTGAGATTTTACATAAAATTTTATAATTTTTGAAGCTTGTTTGCTATATATACAAATTCATACAAATATTAAAATTATACAATTTTTTTAGCATATTCACAATGGATAAAATTACCTCAAAAATACACTATCAAGTACGTTGTGTTGGTAGATTGTACATAAATTGTCGTAATTGTTTAAGCTCATTTGATATATTTACAAATTAAAATAAATATTAAATAAAAAATAGCTAATTAGCCGACTTAATCACCTGCCGTATGTTGAGGAGACGGCAGTTGATTAGCCAATAGATGAGGTAATTAAGCTGGCTAATCAACTGCTGTCTCCTCAACATGCGGCAGGTGATTAAGCCGGTTAATTAGCTATTTTTTGTTTAGTATTTATTTGAATTTTAAAATATATAAAATGAGCTCAAAAAATTATGAACATTTATGTATAACCTCCTGACACAACGTGCTTGACAGTTTAATTTTTGAGTAATTTTATTCATTGTGAATATTGCTAAAAAATTCATAAAATTGTGATAGTTGTACAAGTTTTTATATATAGCAAACGAGTTTTAAAAATTATGAAATTTTAGGTGAAGCCTCTCGATATAGTCATAGTTATTATGTAATTTTTAGGGAATGTTATATGGTCCAAATTTCTCATGTTTATTTGGGTTAATTTAATTATGAATTAAATTCACTAGCCGTAATTTCACAAATTAACATGGAAAAGTTGGATAACGTAAAATTCCCCAAAAAAAATCCATAATAACTATGACTTTGTCGGAAGGCTTTACATAAAATTTCGTAAATTTTAGAACTCGTTTACTATATATAAAAATTCATAAAATATTAAAATTGTATAAAATTTTGAGCAACAATCGCAATGGATAAAATTACCCAAAAATTACACTGTGAGATACGTTGTGTCGGAAGGCTATACATAAAATTTCGTAATTTTAGAGCTCATTTAGTATATTTAAAAATTTAAACAAACACTAAACATAAAAAAAAATTAGGGTAGATAATTAGTCAGCTTAATCACATGCCACCCCTTCACCAGACGGTAGGCTTGCCTGCCGCCCCACCGAGCGGCAGTCGCCCATTTTCTCGGCGGGCGGCAGTGCTCGCCGCCGGCGGCCTCGCCATCGTCGTCTCGCTCGCCGCTCGCCGCCCACGCATCGAATGATAGAAATATCATTTTTACCAATACAATATATATACAATTAATTTTATAAATATATGATGTAACAATGTCAAATCTAACTTTGTCGAAACTTAGTCACATGTCCCTGCGGTCCACTAGACGTAATTATAAATTGCATTGTAAGATCACGCACACCAGCTCCGCTTGTAAACGCGCGCAAAAGTGACAGCTAAGTCCCACTTCGGAACTTGAACGCAGGAATTTCGTAAGAATCCTACGAGCACTAGAAGGTCGAGACAAGTTAACAAAAATGCTAGCTGACCACCGCACCGACCTTTACGTAAGGCAGATTGTTTTTTGAACCACCGAAAACGCTGATTATCCCGCAATTTGAAGTGCCTGACACAGATTTCCCAAAAATATATAGGACAAATTTCAGTGAACAGTAGCTTTATCTTTTTGTACTTTTATTTTCTGATTTTCTTTTTAGCAAAATTTGTCCTTTTTTTTATTTCTACGTGTGTAGAGCGAATTTAGATTCAAAATTATGAGGTATGTATGATAATTGATTTTTGTGTCAATGCCACCAACTTTTAAGGATTTTTCTATAACCATTTGCAACGTATTTTAGGGAGGGAACTACGGAAGGACCGTAAGCGCCGGATATTCTGTCGCATAGATGCATGACCGACGTGCAAGGTCGTCTAATTAAGGCCCTGTTTGTTTCCACTTAAGATTATTATAATCTAGCTTATAATTATAAGTGGAAACAAACAGTCCAAATTATAAGGTAGCTTATTATAATCTAATAGTTCAGATTATTGTAATCTAATAAGCTCAAAAAAGGAGCTTATTTCAGCTTATAGATCACCTTTTATCTAAATGACCATAAAACTTCAAAAAAATTACCCACCTTTGCCATTCATTAACTCCCCAATCTTTAAACATTATAAGCTCAAGGGCATTGTAGTCTTTAAACATTCGAATACAACAATTCATAACTCTGATAATCCAGGCTGCCAAACACCTGACAGCTTATTTCCCACTAGCTTATTATAAGCTAGCTTATATAATCTGCACATATAAGCTAGATTATAATAATTTTAAGTGGAAACAAACAGGGCCTAACTAGGCCTACAACTGTCTATCCAGCTTGCAAGCTAATCAAGCAAAGAAATGGCAATTAAACAAGGGCCATCAATGGATGTTTTCTTTCTAAAATCAACTAGATTTACCATCATCCGATTGCGTGGAGATTCATACGTCAATCCTAACTCTAACCCCTTTGACGCTGCCACATTTCACTCTACCCCACAGCCGCATTTCACTCTGACTCCGCTGCCTCCCACCTAGAGATGGCAACGGGCACAAACCCGCTGGGTTTTGCTATCCCAAACCCGTGCCCATGAAAGTTGGACGTGCCCACTAAAACCCATGCCCGTGACGGTGTAGATTTTTGCCCGCACCCATGCCCACCGGGTAACGGTACCACGGTCGCCTGCGTGCGACAACAACATTGTGCAGATTGCAGACAGTGCAGTGCTTAGCAAGTCAACAATAAGTTCAATTTATATGCTACTATGCATGAAACAAACAACGACAAATTCACAATGCACATCATTAGTTCACTCCATCAATTATCAGTTCATAGTTCACTGGCATAGCATATCATTACAAGTTCACAGTTCACAACTCAGTTAAAACCAAAAGGAGAGACATCAACTGCTCTTTGTACTTGACTAATAGGTCAATGGTTTGCTCGGGAGGTCGAGTTTATAACTCCTATGGATCGGGTTTATATTACCCATGGGTTTACGGGTTTGGGTACTATAGGAACGCACCCGAACCCGGCAGACCCGATGGGTTGGGCTTTTTGCCCATTAAGAGACCCATGGGTTAGAAAATTGACCCAGACCCATGCCCTAATAGAGTAAAAACCCACCGGGTATCGGGTTTCGGGTACCCATTGCCATCTCTACTCCCACCCCACACCACCCCTCGTCATCGTCATCCATGCCGCCCTTCTTGTCACCAACGACGAGCCCTCCTACGGCTTCTTTTTACCGGAGGCGCCCACGCGTCCCCCACCCCTCCTCCACCACCCACGCCGGCGGCCCCGCCCCCCCCCGCCCTTTCCTCCACCACCCACGGCCGGCGCCCGCCGCACCGCCCCTACCCCGCCCGCCGTGTTGACATACCCAATCTAATAGCTAGTACCTTCCGCCGCCATCGCCCTCCGGTACCGCCTACCACCTTTCTACCCCGCCCGTCGCCTCCACCACCGCCCACTACCGGGCCACCACCTCCCGGCCTCCCTTTATGCCTGGGAAATGGTGAACCCTAGGCGCGAGGGCGAGATTCTCCCCTCACGCTCGCTGGCGAAGAGGAAAAAGGGGTCGTCAAAGAAGAAAGTGGAGGTGGCGACGCATAAATCTTCGCGTATATCTAAATGTAAGAAATTTGGGTAATTTTTTGAATTGATTCGATCCAAATGATGATTATCAAAACCCATGATTAATAAACTTGGCCAGAGCTAGCCTAGCTTGCTTGCCGATGTGTGTCGCTGTTGTTCGGTTTCGGTTTGTATACCGGTCATGTTGTTGATGGTTCCTTGAATTAAGACGTACGTGCTCTTTTATTGATTCTGGTGTTCTGGTAATTGATTCTGATCAGCGTTAACTTATCCTGCCACGCAATTAACAATGTGTCACTGTTGTGTCACCCTGAGTTCCTCACGCGCGCGCACAGTAAGATGCCGGATGGACATGGAGTTTTGCACGGAGACTATGCATGGAGGCTATGGGCCTGTTTGGCGCGACTGCGGTTTATGACTTTTGACTAAATTTTTTAAATTTTAACTGTTTACGATAGAGATTATGGAGAGATACTCGCTTGCGATTTTGATTAATACAGATATTAGGTTTTTAACATGTACTATAATTATCTTGTAGACCCTATTTTAGAAAAATACCTCGTTTAAAAGTTAGATACTATAGTAAAAATTAAAAACTGTTAGTTTCGAACGAAAAGAACTTGCCTATAAATACTGAAGCATTGTCGACGAGAAGAAGCTCGCACATGCCACCAGATTTGCCTTACCAACCGACACTAGGAGTGGTTCCAGATATCAGATCGTCCAATATTTTTAATCCATTGAATCATAGTAGTTAGGATGAAGTTACACTTCTTTTTGATATACTATCCATATAAATCTCACACGAGGTAAAATTAAAATTGACCAACTGAATTTAAAATGAACATGTGTAGACGGCATAGTAATAGGTTCGATGAGAAGCTCATAATACTCTAAAAATATTACAAGTCTATTATGTCCTCAATAAATAAACTATCAGATTTAATTTTACTATTACTCTCTTATTATCCGTAGGTATAGTAAAAATTCCCCGTCCAAAACCCACCCCTCTCAGGAAAAATAAGGCTTTGCTCTGCTCCATAATAGATACATGCTTTGTCGAATTTTTGTTGCTTGGAAACGTTTCAGTTGTCACGGCTCATTGCTGTCGAGGTTCTTCTTACCATGGAGACGTGGCGGTCGATTAAGAGATTTTACGGCCGCAACATACTCTTAGCTACTTAATTAGCACAGCTAACCCAATTAGAATATAAAGTTAATAAGCACTGTTAACCCAATTAGTATTTGATTAACTCTCCTAAACTCGCTTTTATGCACCGTTTGCTAATTAAGCATGCTCCGCCGGCACATCAACATCACATATATACCAGAAAATGGATATCAATATTGGCTTCCGAACGATCGATTGGCTTTCTGTTTGGACAGAGGATGCTTGTCAAAGACCTTGTATATAGGCCTTAATCTTGCTATTTAACAGAATCATCATCACATTAGACAGGGTAACTAGATTTTTTAGTACACGTTTATTCTTTCATGCAATTGCAACATCAACAATAACAACAACGAAATAAAAATGTAGCGGAAAAACAATCAAATCTAGCCCTAATATGCTTTATTTCAGAAAATAGTTAAGCACTGGTATAATCAAGCTGCTCCATCAAAGGCCGCCGCCGCCTCCTCCAAAGCTGCCACTTCCTCCAGCGCCACCACCGACACCAGCACCTGCACCAAACCCACCGCCATAGCCGCCACCAGCACCTCTGCCACCGCCGCCAAAGCCTCCTCCTCCACCAACACCTCCGCCGGTGCCACCACTGACGGCCGCGCCACCTCCGAACCCGCCATTGTGCCCACCGCCGAGGCCTCCTCCACCACCACCGCCAAAGCTGCCACTTCCACCGAACCCTCCACCATGGCCGCCGCCTAGCCCACCACCGCCACCTCCTCCGAAATCGCCGTCGCCGCCGACGCCTCCACTTGATCCACCGTCTACTCCTACACCGTCGCCAAAGCCACCACCATGCCCACCGCCGAGACCTCCGTCGCCGCCGCCACCGAAGCCACCTCCACCACCGGCTCCACTGCCCACAGTCCCGCACCACCACCTACACCACCGCTAGATCCAAACCCGCCCCTGTGACCAGCACCACAGCCATGTCCGCCTCCGCCGCCTCCTCCAAAGCCACCGCCATGTCGGCCTCTGCCGCCTCCTCCAAACCCACTGCCACCTCCGAGCCCACCACCAACTCCACCCTAACTCCAGCCCCACCACCGAACCCACCACCATGGCCTCCACCAAGCCCACCGCCACCACCTCCATCGAACCCTCCTCCACCTCCAGCTCCAAAGCCACCACCGTGTCCCCCACCGAGCCCACCTCCTCTGCCGCCACCAAAGCCATCACCTCCATCTAACCCATCACCGTGGCAACGACTAAACCGGTAGCCACGACCGAACAGGCCGCGCCCAAAGCCGGCGAGAGCCACGGAGTTCAGCTGCACAACAATGCCAAGGAGGAGGAGCAGGACGGTGTGTGTAGTAGTAGCCATGGCAGGCTAGCTATAGATAGCTTAGCGACTCGCTGTTCTTGTTGGGATGGCTCTTGCGGTGGAAATTGGCGTTGGTATTTATAGAGAGCGGAGAGGGTGTATTGGTGTATGTACGTGATGCATACAGAAGTATGGAGATACAGGTGGCGTGGTTTCTCGTGGTGGCCGTCGGTTGGCAGATGGCGCGAACGGTGCATTCAAGAGCTGCCGCGTAGGTGAGTAGTTAAGGAGGTAGATGTAGGCCAACTCGGTGTTTGTGTGTGTAGAGGTGCAAACGGAGCGGATACGGACGTATATTGCTCATTCCGTATCTTTTTTCATATTTTTTGTCAGAAACGGAGTTGGATATGGATAGTACCGGATATGAATACGGATGCGGATATTCTTGGTCACGAATACGGAGCGAAAACATGCCGCTCCGAATACGGTTAGTCTCAGTCACAAATATTTAGTCGGATAATGCGCGAAAGCAAATTTCATATGATGACAGACACAAATTAAGCAACTAGTAAATTATAGCTAGCAAAGTAGCAAGTAAATAGTAGAGGCTAGTTAAACAAGTATTAGCTAACTAGCTACATGTCACATGGTTCAAAAGTACTGATTGCCCATACCCAAGTAGTCAAGTACATGAGTACATCACTAGTTTATTTAACTTTATTACATTTACATCACATAATAAGTTCACAATGCAGATCTTGTCTAGCAAAAACTAGCAGCGAGCCATCTCTAACCATGTTTCAGTGGAGCTCAGCCTCGATCATTATCTCGTCCTACAATAAAATATCAATTAGAACACAAAATTATTGGATGAAGTATAGAAACTCAAAATTAATACTTGTACAGTAGACATTATAACTAGAGAAGTATATGGTTCGATTCCACTCACTGTCAGTCTGTCAGTGGAAGTAAATAACCATCAAACTAGAGAAGCAGTAACAGTGTATATATGACAAGTTTCTGGAGACAAAACATCAATGCCATTAACATGATGCAATATACATGTCAGAGAATAGCCAATTTAATCAGTTGACAGCAAATGATAGCCAATTTAATCAGTTGACAGCAAATGATAGCCAATTTAATCAGTTGACAACAAAGACATAGCAAAGGATAGCCAATTCAATCATCACTTACCATATAAGTTCGAACAATAAAATAGATAAAATAACTAGAATTTGTTTTTGTAAAATTATCAAACCTCCTCATTTATGTTTGTAGTAGCACATTCTTTATCATCTAGCTTCAAAGCCAACTCATCAATAAGTGATGCTATCTTCTCCTTGGAATCTAAAATTCAAAAATAACATGAGGTTAATAAACACACTTCCACTTGTAGCAGCCATATCAAATTATCAATATCCTGCAAATAGATTAAGAAACATGAGTTATGCTGCTGTTGAAAATAATATGAAGTTCTAGAAATGAAACATCAAGAAAATAATTGATGTATTATTGCTGTAGGCCAGACAAGCATATGTGGTGGTAGATTTTAGTTTCCACTGTTAACCTGAAGAATAAGATGTACTAGGAATGTCCAACACTGGTGGCATATTTAATATATATACAGTGCAGATATTGGCATGAGAAGTAAAATGTTGAAATTTAGGAAATTTTGGCATCGTGAAATAAGTTCTTAACAGTATTATATAACAGACTTGCTTATTTTCAAATACTACAGTAAGGCTCAAAATGTCATTAGGAAGGTGTAGGAAGTCCCAGTAAAGTTCGGGTGATGAGATCAAAGTAGATAGGGTCATGGGGACAAGACAATGACTATCAACCTATACAATGAAGGCTACATTCCTTTTATTTCCATGTTTGATGTTTTAAAAACACTGTAAATAAGCAATTATTTGCTCGATAATAATTTGTGAAATTGCCATTGTGTCAGCCGATGGAGCAACCAAATGTGGATAAGGACCCTAAGGCTTAACTAAAGAACAACATCTTGACATGTAAACAGAACGAAATTATAGGAGATAGACTTGAAAATATGGCCAAATTGTAGTGCTAAACATGTCCTAATCTAGTTTATCTCAAATGTCACTGTACTTGCTCTCCAGCAACGAGGAGGAGAAAATTATGTAGGGAGATTCAGAACTAAAGATACAAAGGAAATCGAGGCACTACATTCAATTTGACGTGGTACTATTCAAAAAACCATTGCATACAAGCACAACAAAATTTGTTATGCCACAAGAACCCTTTCTATCACATCTCTCTACTGGAAACACTCTAATTTAGCAGTCAGTTAATATGTTCATATGTGCTATTGGAGTATCTGAACAAAATACAGTGTATGTTTCTAGAAAATGTATTTCTTATATTTAGCTTCACTAATTTTGCACCAAATGTGGATTTTCTTTCATCATTCTCTGTTATCCTCGGGAATATGATCACTTATAATTGTTAATGTGACTTTTGTTTTCAGGAATCAATGCAGGGCTGTATGCTGGAGAACTAATGGATAGTTGTAAAAAGATTATTACGGAGACTCTAGATTACTAGTGATATTGGAGATAAGAAATAGAGAAATATATAAGAAAACAAACCCAATGAAGCTAGCTAGAGAGAGGTATAGCCATGCCCATGGGTAGTCTGACAACGAGGAGTGTGGAGTGTGTGCGACAAGTCAAAGGATAAGAGTGTACAGTGAGTCTGTGTATAAATCCATATTGGGACTATTCTTTACGGGGTTTCTAAAAGTGGTTTTTGGTTTTTGCTATAGTATCTAACTTTTGAATAGAGTATTTTTTTTAAGATGGGATCTACAAATTAATTGTAGTACACGTTAAAAGCCTAATATTTGTATCAACCAAAATCACAAGCGAGTATCTCTCTCATAATCTCTGTCAAAATGTACCAAAATTCAAAAATTCACCAAAACCATAAGCCACAGCAAAAAAGAATAAACCCATTCACGCAAGTGCTTGGCACGTACATTTAAGTATCTGTTGCAATCAGCGATGCCTTCTCGCTTCTATCTTGTAAAAAAGCCGTTCAAAACATGGTTATTTTTTAACGTAATTTTTTTCTTTATATTATCTATAAAGATATAATATTATTTTTTATTTTTAAATTAAATATCTCTGAAAAAGCTAACAACCACTGCATTATCGTTTCAGTCAAAAAGATTTCCGAAAAAGCTAACAACCACTGCATTATATACGAAAAAGCTAACAACAACTGCATTATCGTTTTCGAAAAAGCTCAAAGCCGTTTGAAACATGTTAATCTTTTAACTAATTTTTTCTTTATATTATCTATAGTAATATTATTTTTAATTTTTCTATTTTTATTAAATTAAATATCTTCGAAAAAGCTAACAACCATGTCAAAAGCCAAAAGCCACGCCAAAGCCTAAAGTGAGCAACCTGGGCATCAATCGCCTAGACCCCATTTCAAATGGTTTCAACTTCTGGCTTATTTTAGTTTTCGCTTATTTAAGCCAGAAGCCACTTGAACGTGTCGGCTTCTAATTTCAGTTTATTTGGCTTATTTTGATTTTTTCGGCTTTTTTTCTTTACTTTTTTTCCTTATTCCTTTGCGTTGTTGTTTTTAATTTTTTTTCTATTTTTCATTATTTTTTTTTAAAAAAACTAACAACCATAATAGTATAATTTTAGCTATAAATCAAAACCACAGCCAAAGCTTAAACCATGAGCCAGAGTTAGACGGCCGTGTGTCCGTACGTGTTTCCAACGGATTGGATTGGCACTCGCAGCACACGGGACTCTCTTGCTGGGGCCCTGTTCTTTTCAGCTTCTAAAAGCTGTTTTTCGGCTTTTCTACAGTAACTAGCTTTTAAACGGAGTATTTTTTTCAAGATAGGGTCTACTAGTTAATTGTACTATATACTTTATTGACTTTATTTATACCGGCAAAAACCGCATGTGAGTTTTTGTTATTTTGTAATATCTCATACAAACAACTTAAAAACTACAAGCTACAGCTAAAAAGAACAGACCCTGTAACGACTGCCTATTCCATGAAGATTTCAGAGTAGGGCCATACAAAGAGAGGCCACACCCACACGTGTGTATGTGTGTGTGTGGAGTACCGAGTGGCATCGGCACCGAAAGCTGCATCGGTCGTGATTCGCTTCGACGGAAAGCTCGTTTCCATCACAAGATCGGTTGCCCTTTTCCTCCGTTCCCTTTTTTTCAATTCTCGTATCGATCGATCTTTAACAGGAGACTAGCACATCGATTTGAGCATCTTCTTCCTAGCCTGCAGCGGACGTCCGCGGGATACCGATCGAATGCACACCTCTATGTGCCATCGGATCCACTGCCCGTGCGATCTAGACTGTTGGATCTTATGGGTCGTTGGTCCCTTCGGGTGTTCGTTGGACCGCCCGCTGGTTGCAGAGCGGCTTTTTGTGTGTGTACAATAGTGCAAGTCCACAACACGGTGGCAAATCTACCGCATCTCCATGAACAGTCGGCCTCTTGACTTTAGCTTCTAGCTTATTTTTTATTATTTATAAATTTCATCTTTTTTTAAACTTTTAGTTTTTTTAGTTTTTTTCTGGTTTTTTTTTTCCGTATTCGTTTGCGTTGTCCGTGATGAGTTAGCATATTTTTTTTAATTTTTTTAAATTTAATTACGTCAAATAAACCACATTCAATTACAGTGAAATTTCAACTACTACAATACAATTTCAGTTATAAGTCACAGTTTTTCAGTTCAACCGAGCGAGGCCTAGATCCCTAGCTAGATAGCCAGCTACTCCATGGTGGTCGACAAGGTGGCCAGGGCGCCGTTGATGGTCAGCGATGAAAGGTGATGATTTAGGTTTTGCGAGCCTGATGATCGAGTTTGGTTTTGAGTAGCGGCGTTGGAGATCAATAGCGGGCGCTGATCGAAGCCACTGACGGAGTAAGTACAATCCCTCTTTGTTCTCTTTTTGAGAATGCTTTTATGTTTTTTCTCGAATAAGAATAACATTAATATCAAAACATGTAAAGAGATAAATAACATCTATTTATTATTTATCGTGCTTCAAAATTTATGCAAATCACTGTTGAGAAAAGTATATAAGTACTTTCTTCGTTTGATAGATTTGGAGTTGATCCATATAATGTAAATGCTTTGTTCTGAATACAATGTTCACCGCCCATTTTTCAAAGGAGTAATTGATCTTTTGCCACACTCTTTATTGCATTTGATGATTTACCCTATGATGTTTTATTGACATGTCAATGAGACAAATGAGGTAAATCATCAAATTTCATGTTTATACATGGGCAAATGCTCCAATCTCCCTTTTTCAAAAACCTTGCTGGTCTGAATTCTTGTTATGATAAAAACAGTGCGCCCATTTGGATTATTTTTGTGACAAAAGAAGCATCTGGTGATTGGTGAAAGAAAGCGATTGGTGAAAGGAAGCGCTTTTTACAAAGGCAGCATCAGGTGATCTGCAGAAAAGGAGGGGCAAACGGGAGTGCTACCAAGTTGGCGAAGTCTGTGATCTTTGTGGATTTAATTGCTGTTTACGAACTGCTCAAACAAACCTGACATTTGTGAAACGGTTTCAGCAGAAATGTCAATGACTAGAACAAAAACAACGGCCGGTCCAAGTTACACCAAAGTTCGATATGGGAACAGTCCAAGTTGCAGGACAAAACTGAATGGAGTCCGGACGCTTATACTACATTGAAATCTTCCATCTTTTTTTAGTTTATTTCAAAATGTTCAATGAATTGGATGAGTATTTACACTTAAGATTATTCCCGGCAGCTTGGGGCACTTCTCTACAAGTTGTACAAAAAGGAAATACCCAGGAATTTGTACTACAAAATGGTCCATTCACTCTCATCAAATGGCCCCAACGCAGATAAAGGGGGTGGCGGCGGCACCTCTGATGCTTTCACATTCTTCTTTGAAAATATGGAAACCTTCTTGTCAAGAAGGTTTGAGAATATTTTCCTGTTCTTTTCCTCTGATGGTTTTTCCTCATCCTTTGGCGATGATTTTTTCTCATCCTTTGGTGCACGCTTCCACAGTGGTTGGCGATCTTTGCCAATAAAGTTGAGCTTGAGCTTGAAGCGATTTCTATTCTCGACAGACTTTTCGTCAGGTTGCTCCATGATGTGAAGAGCTTCTTCAGGGTGGGTTACTATGGCCTCCATCGTCTCATAAACCTGACATGGCATCAGTATGTTCATACTATGCATAACATAATTTATAGGATGGATAAACAAAAGCAGAGTACCTTGCAGATCTCATCTAGCTTCTCTTTTGACATGTCATCTTGGTAAATGCCAATAATGTAGTCTTTACAGTCATGGAATAATTTTGACAGGTTGCTATCTGCTGGTAGCATCGATTCTGCTGCTATGAAGCATACAGAGAGCTGACATCACAAACAGCAAGCAGTAAGCCATCAGCATTCGTCTTGAGATAAATAAGACCGAACTTACAAGACAACTAGAAAATCATCAACACAAAAAAACACGTTGAACTTACAACGGAAGCAAGTAGCTGCTCAAACAGTTTTGATGGTTCAACTTCCCAGGCATCAAAGATGCTCTCCCTGCAAGATTAGAGTGCTCAATTAGTCCATTATAATTAATGAGTGATGAAAGATACAACACAAAAAAACATCACCATGTATTTTCTACTTACACAGCTAAATCTTCATCATATATAGGAGTCTGTCGAACAGCAGGTGTAGGTTTTGCAGCTTCCCATAATTCCTTCCACAAGTTTCCTTCTGGTTAACCACAACACATCAAATGGAAAAGATATTGAATAGTACTTCTATGCTCTCCTAAAAAAAATAAATTTCACAAATCTCCAAGCAATATGGTCATATGGGTAGTAGTGCGGTGTGTGTGTGTGTGTGTGAGAGAGAGAGAGGCTTATCACCTTTTGTTTGCATTCTCTCACTTAGCCGACCACGTCTAGATAAGCCCTCCCCTACTGTAGTGCTGCTTGCTGCACAATCTTCAGACCAATCAGGTGGAGAGTGCCATCTTACGAAGTCTTCCAGGACACATCCTGGATTTGCAGCCTGTTATGAAAAAGAAATTTCTTGTTTAGGAAGTTTAATCTAACAGTCTTGCAGCCTCTGAGAAGAACAGCTTTAAACTTGCCTTGAAGGCCTGCATATCTGATAAAAGTTGAGAGCATCCAGCACCAACACTGAGAATATAAATATAAACAGCATCACAAACTATTACTTAAAAAATAACAAAAATCCTAGCAATAGAAGTGGAGATACAGGATGGTATCACATGAACTTTGATCAGCATTGAACTATTCCCTTAGATATAATTAGTGACATGCGAGCAGTATGGTAGTACATAGTAAAGGTTGGCATACCTTCCTGTCCGTAAGACAAGCTCCTCTGTTTCTTTTATAAGCTCTGCTGTCATAATGGGGCCTTCCTGAATATAGATTTGTGACAAGTGTTCAGAACAATGAAAGGAAGCATCATAATTCATAGAAGATGAACTGAGAAACAAAGCAACAGCTTACTTGTAGAATCGGGGAATATATAGGTTCACCAGTTTCCAACAATGTTAAGTTCTCGGATGGATGATCAGCACCATGCCGAAGAACATAACCACCATTGCTATTTCTTGCGTACATCGCGCTGTAAAGAGACTCTCCATTTAAATAACTCAGATTTGAGTAATCAACACTTGCCCATTTTAGCAAGGAATCCAGTGACTCTTTAGCTGCTTTTCTTCGCTTTTTCCTAGCAATGCAGCAATTTATGACTTGTATCTCCTGATGTAGTAAACAACAATTCAAGTCCGGAGCAGCATCCAGTGGCATTCGAGGCACCGGTTGTCCATCGGACCACAGTTTCTTCAACTGCAACAGAAAATTAAATGATGTGGTTACATTTAGTTTGATTGTTCATATTTAATAAATTAATGCCTGCTTGTCTTGTTCTCTTACAAATCAAATTTGATTTGTATCACATGTATTGACCTTTTGCATCTTAAGTCTTACTAACAGTTTGGTATTGCCAATATACATAAATTTCAAGGTAGCATTTCCTAACTATAAGGGGAATGTAATAGCAACACACTTACCTCAAGAACTACAGATTGCCAAAAGAACGCCATCTTGTGCACAGAACTAATGCTGCCAATAATCTCTGCTATTTGATGAACAAAACTTCCAGGTGGAGCACCATGGAGATCCTTGGACAAAGATGTTGAATGAAGCAATTCTGAATTGCATTGACTCTCGTCATTGGGAAACTGTTCCTCTGAAAAGATAAGTATGTATCATAGTGCAAAAAGAGATGCCAAAATAGCAAACACACACACACACACACACACAGCACAGCAAGTGAAAACATACCTAATTTGAACAGTGAGTACATCAAAGATCGTGTTTCTTCATCACCAACAAATTCAGAACTCGATCTGTCCTCCTTTTCACGGCGAACAAGTGATTTAACAACAGACAAACTCAAGCCCCCCTTCTCTTTCAGAAATTGATCTCCATTGGACCTCATATCGTTCATTGACTTGAAATTTTTACCATTTCTACAAGAGCACACGAAATATTGTTAGTGTAGTTCTCGTACACATAGTCTACGATTAATTAAAAAAAAGCAATTCACATAAACAGGGAGTTTTTCAAAGTGTAAAATGCAATATGATGCATCTTTAGTTGCAGCTTTTGCACTCTAGAAATAAGGTGGACAGATGGAATTCTCAAAATTGTTGATTTATGAGATGACTTTGCCATTTTGGGCAGACCTGTCTTTTGCTTTAGAATAGTATATATTGCTAAAAACTGATCTAACTGGAAACCTGGACAACAATAACTATGCTTGGAACACAAACTTACTCAATGGCAGCAACCAACTGTTTCACCACTGAAGCTGGAGGAAAGGTCAGCTTTGTTGAAGAAGTTGACTTCGGTTCTATGTTCAAGCCACCCTCATCTGCTGAGGGTATTATTTCTGAGAACTGGAAGCAAGAAGATTTTTTTTCAGCTTTTGTGATGATGCAGGTGTTTCAACATATAATTGCCTTTATAATGAGAAGGATCACAAAATGGACACGTAAGGATTCAACAAAGAGGCCATTTAGGAGGATTAGAAAAAAACGTATGGGTACTCAATTGCTAATTAAAGAGCCATATATTAGTCGCTAACCGCTCTCACAAACTCAAGCTTCAGTTCAATTCACCAGAATATAAAGTTCCACCCACCATGATCAGTTATTGAGATCATAAGATATAAAAAGAGCTGAAAGATCCAAACAAGTCAACGCGCATACCAAATTGAGCTTAACTTAATAGCCCAATCAAACACTGCTACTAACTGAAAGTTCTGAACCTCTCCTAACCCCCATCCATGATCTTGTCCAACTCAAAACCTCACCGCCGAAGCCACGTGCAACCACCCGAACAGAGTCACGCACACTTGCCTGAACTTACTAATAGTAGCGAAAGAACAACACTTCCGTCACAAACTAATCAATTCACCATCCTAACATGACGAATCAACCATTTCATCAGTCAGCATGTACCATCCATGGCACCGGCACCACGCACCTCTCATTCTCAACTCACCACGACGAGCGCAACGACTCCACACACGAAGCAACAGCCAATTCGTTGGGAATACCACTAAAACAACGCGTACCTCATCGCGCGGCGGCTCCACGTCCGGCGTCTGCCCCGTGGCGGCGGCGCCCGTGCCCGCGTCGGCCTGCCGATCCAGCGACGTCCTGGGGGACGGCGCCCTGTGCCCGACGGATCCGTCCGCATCTGCGCGCGCCGCGGCCAATCGTAACCGGAGCTCATCAGATTCGAACCCACCGAACCTAACGGAGGGGATGCGTGAGGGCGTGCGTACCTCGGAGGTCGGCCTTGATGTCGGTGAGCACGCGCTCGGCGCGGGCGGCGGCGGAGTGGATCGCCGTGCGCGCGCGCGACACGAGCGACGTCGACGACGAGGACGAGGCGGGGGGAGGAAGGTGCTGCATGGTGGGGCCTACTTGGCAGTGACGCGGGGAGGGGAGAGGAGAGGGAAGAGCAGGCGGCATGGGGAGGAGGTGGACAAGCCAAGGGAAGAAGGGGATCATGCGAGCCTTCCATTTCGATTTTTAAAAACGGGGTTTGATCGCGGATGTGGTGGCGTTGTTTGGTTATTTCCGCAAAAAATAGGGCGCCGTTCGATCGTGTCGGTTTTGGCCGTCGGATGGTTGGGCCGTGATGACGTTTTGGGTGCTAGGGTGGGATGAGATGGATGGATTTGGATGTGGTTGGGTATTTTATATGTGGGGTTTTGTGTTTGGTTGGTGGTTTTTTCGATGTTCTTTTTTGGGTTTTGTGTTTGGTTGGTGGTTTTTTGGATGTTCTTTTTGGGAGGGTCTTAGGTTTTTTATTTTTGGTTAAAATAGTACTGTAACGGTTATTAATTTTTTTAAAGTATTCAATTAAACAAACATAAATAAAAATAGAAAAAACACCATTATATTTTCACGATAATGCAAAGGAAAAAGAAACCAGAAAAAAAGAAGAAAAAACCATATTAAGAAATCAACGTGTTCCAAATAACTTTTAGCTTCTGAAATCAGAAGCTGTTTGGAACGGAGCTTTAGAATTGTTGATGGCGAAAGTGAGGTAAGTGAGACATATTTGAAGGTAATGACAGTGAGGCTCAATCGCGATGACAGTAAATGATTGTCGAGGAAAATATGGACACATTTTGCCTATTCTATTTTATGTTTTTCTCGTTTTTAGAAAAAAAACAAAAATGTTCTATTATATGTGCATTTTACGACTTTTCAAAGTGCCAAACACATAAGAATGTACTCTTAAGACAAAAAAAAAAACGTTTGAAGAGCAGTACACCAACGTTTTAATAGCCCATTTAAAAGATAGGAATTTTGCAAAATAATTCATGTGAAAAATTCCGGTGTTACAAATGTGGCTTATATGCATCACATACTTGGTTGCTTTCTTAACGAGGGCATATATTTGTGTGCTCAGCTAGTTGAGATCTACAAAAAAAAACACTTTTTAGAGCAAAAATCGAATACTACTTTTTTTTCAAAAGCTACCAAGCACTAGTTGTAACCAGTCCCATAGATTCCACCGATCCGATCAGGAACGTGGATAGCTAGATGGAAGTTTTCCCTTTGTTTGGATCTAAAAAACACCCTTACGTCCGGACACAGCTTTTCTTTTCATTGCTAGGGTCTACTACTAAGAAATTACCAGTGCCTCCTCCTCCTGTCCGGACAAAGGTAAGAGAGACACAAAGATAATCGCGTCGCAGCAATCGCAAATCATTTGCCGGCTTCATGAGGTTGAACATTTCTTCACTTCTGTAAACTCTGGGTTTTCTAGAGGCCACCTGCGTCAGTAGAAGAAGGTTTCTTCACTCCGCGGAATAGCCACTTGGTCCTCTTCTCTGCTCGCTCACGTAGCAGTGCGACTTGGTCACCCATGCGTTGCTAGACGTAGTCAGTAATCAGCTGATGATGAGTGATGAGCAATGGCAAACCAATCTGACAGCGAAGTAACTTCTATCCTATGAACACATATCGAAAGATGCGGTTTGCTAGCTATACATAGCCAAGAAATCAAGCGGAAAGGAGGCAACAAAGAGGGAAGAAGAAACTAATTCCGTTGATGTAAACATGACAGAACATATACTTCATTTTATTAAGGATCAGGACAACAGAGCAAGATGCTATGAACGGCAATGCATGCTTCAATCTGCTTTCAGGTCAGCCTTTCTTTCAGGGTAAATCTGTGTGCCTACTCCAGACCAATGTGTCATCCTCTCATGACAAACTTTGGCTTGCTGCCTCTCTCATGTCAGAGCGGTCTAGTTCGGCGACCGGCTGCCCGGCCGCAGAGGAGGGCGTTCTTGGGGATTGGGTACTCGTCGCGCCACGACGTCGACGGCGTCCAGACGCGGAGGTAGAACTGCTGCCCCAGGTACTGCCTGACCCAGTTCTCCGATCTCACGTTCCACATGCCCACGTTGTCAAGGGGCATGTAGATTGCAGTCCATGAGTTGGGGTAAACCTGATGGAGACACAGGATGAGAGTATGATCAATGCACAAAGATGTCAGTTTCATAGCAGTTCAACATTTTTCAGATAGAGGCCAAAGAAAAGGAATTGACAAGGCTCAAATATTTTTGAAGGGAAGATACTGCAGCAAGATGAAAAGTACTAGAAATGATTACCAAAAAAAAAAAGAGGTATGCAAATATTTGTTGGTACCACTTCATTTCAGACTGTGTCACAGCTCATAAGGCCTTTGCAATGCAAGTTTACTCTTTAGGTTAGGATATTGGTTTGTATGTTACAACGGAAAGAATATGCAGATATGTCAATTTCATATGACTTGCCGAAGCAATATTGCACGATTACTGGTTCGAGATAGTAAGTTTCAGAAAGAAGGGGAAAAAGGGTCCAAGACAATGAAATGTGATAACCCCTTCAAAGCATTAGGCAGGTGCAATGAGTGCCCACAGCTTCTGAACATGACATTGTGACTTTCCTGATGGAGACTGATCACTACATTGTTTCTAAAAGGGCACAGGCAAGAACTTATCCACCAAGGCGGCTAAATGGGCAAGTTGGAGTGATCAATGCAATGCTATTAGTGAAGTGTGGCTCAAAAGTTACCCTGACCCCTGACTTTTAAGTAACAGAGATTAAAATTAACATGTCATCTTATTTGAGGATTATTTTGCTGGTCTTAATAGAAAATCCAATCATCAATAGTTAACTGGCCTGATGACCTTGGCAACCACGTATGAACACTGAGGCAACACAAACTTGGATGGCCTGAAACTTAACAGTGAATTTTGATGCATGAACTGAAGTTAGCGTATATGACTTGACAAATTTTAGATATTCATATTCAACCAGAGAAAACATCACTAAATTGAAACACAATTAAACATTCATGAGTGGCATATTCAGAAGAAAGCACAGCATCTATACCTGAACAGTGTACCGTGAAACGGCATCCCTCAAGTTATAGCTCTGCCTGCTTGCCGACGACCATTTCCCTCCATCCATTCTACGCGCGAATTTAGACCCATTCAGATCACCAAAAAGTAAAACCACCGAAGCAGACAGACACTCTACATCCTTGAAACCAACGTTGCATACCCGACGACCCAGAAGGCGTAGCCGTCGATGTGCCATGACTGCACCTCGTTCTCATAGTTCTCAAACACAACCTCAATGTAACCCCTGTAGCTGGCCCCCATGACGGATGTCTGGAGGTAGGCGCTGCCGAAGGTCGGGTTGTCGGCGATGGTGCCGACCGAGAACACGCCCGAGATCTTGTAGTAGTCGGCGATCTTGAGCGGCGTGTCCGCGTTGACGAACGACACGCTGTTCACCGCGTACCTCTGCTTCCCGTTGATGGTCGCCGCCGAGTTGGCCAGCCTGATGGTCCTGGTGGTCGGCACCAGGCCGTAGTGGTACGAGCCCTGCGGGTTCGGCCTCGGCCCGCTCGCCGTCAGATTCCATCTGGTTGCAAGTACGCATCACCAGGTGAGCCACATCGTCAGTCACTGGTGACTGACCACTAGCTTAGTCTGAATTTGTAGGAAGAAACTGAAACAATCTGACAGACTGACCAGTGTTACCTGATAGAGCGGGCCTGGTTGAGTGACCAGTCGATCTGGATAGTGGGGCCGCCGGGGAGGGGGCCGGGCGCCTTGCCGGCGGAGTTGCTGTAGTGCAGGATGGCCGTGGCGGATATGATCCTGGTGGTGAAGCGCGTGGAGACGACGATGGGGTAGTCGAAGCCGGGCTGGTCGGCGGTGAGGAGCACCGAGTAGGACTGGCCAAGGTGCACGTCGAGGGAGGAGTAGGTGGTCTGCATGGTGTGCGACCCCTCCACCTCCACCAGCTTCATCGTGTGCCCCTGGAACCTGATGTTCAGGGACGTCGCCAGGCCGACATTGGAGATCCGGAAACGGTACGTCTTACCTGCAACATTTCGAGATCAATTCCACATTTTGAGTTCAACATTTCGAGAATCGAGATCCGGAAATTGGTTCTTCAAACTAGTTTTACGAGATCAGGTGGCTGACTCCCATTTTGGAGAGATAGGCTAACAGGGCTTATAGCCATACTTATCAATGCCATTTCGGTGGTCATACCGGTTTAACTCTTAAAATAGTACATTCCGGTACCGGGTTATACCGGTATATCATTTTGGACTTTAGTATAATGATATATATTATAAGTATGTATATGTTTACTTATATACATACCAAATTTCAGTTGTAATATTACTCTAAATATATAGTAGTATTATCAAATATAACATATAATTCAATAAGTTCAATAGACGATATTATCAGTTCACTAGTATGATCGATATTGTCCAGTATCAAGGTTGGTATGGCTGGTATTGATCGGTATTGAGCCGGTATGAAAGATGGTATGGAACACAGGGTTACTTTGTACCGTTTTAGGTGACAAAATGGTATAAATCGATTGGTACCGATACTATAGTGATAAGTATGCTTATAGCACTTATAAAAGTAGGGAGAAACCACAGCGCCCAAAGAAAGGCTTACAGACGAACAAGATTACAAGGAAAGCAAAAGATTCCAAAAGCACGACTCTCAAGTTCAAATATGAAATCCGAACATCTCGCTCCATGCTAGGCCTTGTGACACTACACACCGTTGGTGACAAAAAAGCTCGTTAGTGAAGCTTGTTGGTTCGATTCAAAATTGCTTCAATTATACTCGTTAATTAGTTAAACATTGCAATGAGTTGATTTTAAATGAATTTGAATTTTGTTCTAGCTCAGCTCGGTTGTTAGCTCGTTTCTAAAAGTACTTTTAAATTATACGTAAAATGATATTAAATCAAACTATATCAATTTTGAAAAAAAACTCGATAAAATGAGGACTTGGCTCCATATCCACTAGGGGTGGAAAACGGTAACGGATAATTCGTTTTATCCGATATTCGTATCCGAGAAAACATGAAAATGGTAAGCAAAAATTCGTATTCGAAAATATTCGTATCCGTATTTGAGAATATTCGTATCCATATTTGAGAGTACGCTGGTGACCAACTCATGCCTCCTGCCACGAGATTTAAGGGCCTGTTTGGCACGGCTGCAGCTTATGGATTTTGGCTGAAATTTTTAAATTTTAGCTGTGTTGCGACATAGATTATGGAGAGAGAGATACTCGTTTGCGATTTTGGTTGATACAGATGTTGGGCTTTTAACATATACTACAATTAACTTGTAGACCCCGTCTTGAGAAAATACCCCGTTTAAAAGTTAGGTACTGTAGCAAAAACCAAAAGCCGCTAGTTTCGGTCGAAAAGAACATGCCCTTCGCTTGCCGACTCAAACTGAATGATTGTGGTCTTCTTCACTCGTCTTCATCTAACCAGAGCATATGGTAGAAGATACAAATGTTACTACAACTCACTAGCTCATGGCCCTCTTCCATGCTACACGGCTGGCCACCTTGAGCCTCACCAATCTGGTTGCCACTTGTTCAATCCAAACATCGAACAAGAACGAGCCAAAGAGGAGGCCATCACCTCCAGCTCCGGTGCGAACTTTGCCTGTAGCAGCGAGGTGCCTGGCTACAACAAAAATGTTAGATTGGATCCTGGCCGTATGCTTAGATCCAACCAGGTTTACTTCTTGGGCTCCAGGTCCAAATGGGTTGAACACAATTAAGCCTACGGGCTGTCGTATGCAAATTCTAAAGCAACAGACTTACAAAATGGTATTAGGCCTCCTTCCCCCAAAAGATTGATCTAATGGATGAGGTCCTCTCACACTTATAAATTATACTTTTTACCTTACCACAACCGATGTGTGACTATTCCGAACATTCTCCCCCACACACATCGGGTGTGCACTCTATTCTCCCCCTCACATATCGGGTGTGCACTCCTGCCCCGACAACTATGAAGTCCAAGAAGATATTAGACGTTGGACTCTGATACCAATTGTTAGATCAGACTCTGACCGTATGCCCAGGTCTAACCGGGTTTACTCTCTGGGCCCTAGGTCCAAACAAGCTGAACATAACTAAGCCCACAGACTGCTGCATGCAAACCCTAAAGCAACAGACTTACAAAATGGTATTAGGCCTCCTCCCCCAGAAAACTAATCCAATATGTAAGGTCCCCTCACACTTATAAATTATATTTTTATCTTTTCATAATCGATATGAGATTATTTTCAACAAAAAACCAGATCTGAGAAAGAGGGTAACCAGATCTAGGAGAAGAGGAGAAGAAGAGAATAAGAGGGAGGGCTGCTATGGGAGGCTCCGCCACCGCAACTGCACCGATAGCGACGGTGTCAAGGGGTGGACACGGTGGGGAGGAGCTCTCTAGGCAGCTGTGGAGTCACCTCCTGAGTCACCCGAGAGAGCGGCTCAGGAGGGCACCTGGTATCTTTCCATTATGCGGCAAGTTTCTCTCAGACTTTCATCGGTTTCAACTACTACTACTTAACAGTTCACTTAATTTAGAATCTGAATTCTCCTGCAGATTGGTGAGAGACATGTATGCGACTGCTCGATCGATCAGACTTACCAGGTTGGATGGTGAAGGTGTAGCCGTTCCAGCTGCGACCGTTGATGAGCAGGCCGTCAGGGAAGCCGAGGGCCTTGCCGCTGTCGAGTATGTACCTCAAATCCTGCACATTGTTGTTGCTTCAGATCACCGAAGAGAGCACTATTAAGCTCCGTTCTAAATAGTTTCTGGCTTCTAAGTCTTTTAGAAGATAGTCTTTTTTGACATGACTTTTTTTCTTTGTATTATCTAAACAGATATAACGGTGTTTTATTTTTTTATTTTTTATTCATTTTTATTTAATTAAATATCTAAAAAAAGCTAACACTCACTGCAATATTATTTCAGGTAAAATTCAAAGTACTTTTGAACAGGCCTAAACCGTATTCTAGTGCTGCTATCAGGTTACGGACAATTCACGCACGCCTGTATGGCAAGAAACAACAGGGGCATTTTGAGGTAGCTAAGCTTACGGTGTGGTTGGCGTTGTACCAGTCGCCGACGAGGAGGGTGTAGTCGGCGGCGGGGGGCGGGAAGGGGACGGGGATCATGGGGCGGCTGAGGACGCGGATGCCGCCGAAGCCGCCGGCGGCCTTGTGGAAGGCGAGGGAGGGGAAGTAGAAGTAGGTGCCGATCTGGTCTTTCACCTGCAGGATGTAGGTGAAGTTGCCGCCGGGCGGGATCGGGCACGTCGTGCCGGCCACCCCGTCCTCGAACGAGTTCCTCCGCTGCTGTATCCCATTCCTGCATCGCATGCGCCACATGCACACATATCCATCAGTTCATGATCACAGTTCGAATGATCCATCGATTAATAATACTCAAAAGCTAGCATCTGTTCGTTCGATCGATCAAAACCTGCCGTATCAAACTCGGAGAAATTAATTTTGATGATCTTCTGTTTGTGCCTGAACATTCTGCCACGGTGCAACTCCTCTCGTGAGTCAAATGTACGGTATGACTAAGAACGGTCGTAGTCTCGTGGAGTACATACTGCTCCACTAGTTAATTTGACGCGTCGGCGCTATCGATCACCGGGCACGACACGCTCACGAAGAAGAGTCCGTCGCAGCCGCAGCATCAGCTGCGACGGACGACGCCCTCATCCGTAGCCGTGCCCACGAGGCAGTTCACCGTGCCGTCGACGCATCACACGTTCTCTTGTCCATGCGCCTGCCTGACGCGTGCCCCGATCGATATACGTGCGCTCCGTGAGCTGCCGTGTACTTGTGTATCCTCAAAGCGCCATGTGAGTGAGTCCTTTGTCAGAAGGTGACATTCGAGCATAGTACTACTAACTGTTCCCTTTTACTTCATCTGGACCGTACAATCAGAACTAGTGCAACAGAGCAGTTCTGTGCTACTAGCTAGTAGTCATCCTCTCTCTCTCAAAAAAAAAAAAGCACTGGCTAGTAGTCATTGCAAAGCTTGTGTGACTCTTATCCCAAATTGAAAAAAGAAAAAGAAAACAGAGTGGGAATCACACTATCATTGGTCGGTTTGCATCTCCCCATCGCCTATTAAGACACGGGCCGAGCCGACAACCATTCCGTCGCATGTATCCATCGCGTCGCGCTCACGCCCGTGTGGCGTAGCGGCCGTGCACGTGCACATGCAATGCAAACGCACGTACTGTTAACGTACGCACATCACCGTCGCACAACGGCTCGCCTCATATCCAAGGCTCGGCGGTTGGCCTGGCCAGGGATCAAACAGACCAGGCCTAACCAGCCCACCGACACTGCAAAAAAGTAATAATTTCCTGCTTCTTTTCTTTTATATAAATAGAGTTGATCTCGGATCTCCTCCGTTCAAGTTTATAGAGTGTGTTATTTTAATAGACTTGTCTATAAATATAGGGTATATTTCATGTTGCAATATAAAATTAGTGTGATTTTTTCCTTTATACCCCTAATAAATATGCAGCTTTGTTTGCTATTCTCTATATGTATGAATTGAATATAATATTTAGAGATAATAATTAGGGGTAATCTAGCTATTTTCACTATCTCCTTAGTCTGTGTGCCAAAAAGAAATACGACTTATAAACTTGGACGAAGTGAGTATTTGTTAAACAAATCTAATATGTGTGATTGAATACAATTGTGTTTCTTCTACAACTATCATAGCCCTAATATATATCCCATCGATTTCCACTTTCACTTTTTCCTTGGATTAATGTGGTAACAGATCGACACCAATGCACTCTTTTTATGATATCCTTCGACACCAGTGTTACTATCCTCGATATAACTTTTATTTTTATTTAAAATTTTAGTTATTTTTACTAGAATTCATATACAAATGAAATTGCTAATTTATTGAATATATTCCTAATTTTAGTTATTTATAGATTTTACTTTGGAATTCATGGAAATCAAATTGCTGATTTTATTCTATTTGTGTACCGAATTTCAGTTGTTTTTTGTTGTAATTCGTATACCAATCCATAGGGGTGGAAAAATAGCTCGAGGCTCGTTACGAGCCTAGCCGGCTCGGCTCGAGCTCAGAATTTTCGAGCCGAGCCGAGCCTTCTTCACACACACAAAATTGAGCCAAACTCGAGTCGCTCATGTCGGCTCATGAGCTTATTTTGCTCATGAGGCGAGGCGCCACGAGCCCTCTACTTCTCAAGCCGCATCGCACCGACCCTTTACTTTCTACTTTCTACTTTCCTCTTCACATTGCATCGCATCTGGGCGCTCCGCCCTCCTCCAGCCTCCTCCGCCCGCCCGGCCGACCGCCGCCCGCCCACTGCCTCCGACGGCCTCGCCGGCCGGCGTCGACCCTCTGCTCGCGCCGCCGCCTCCGCCCGCTTCCGGATCTGGCGCCCGCTCCACCTTCGCCGCGGCCGCTGCCCTCCGCTCCGTGCCGATCGCTCGCTTTGCTTGGCGCCGCGTCGGCCCTCCGCTCTGGCCGTCCGCTCTGCCCTCCAAGCCTTTTTGGCTCGTTTGGGCTCGCGAGCATTTTTGACTCGTTCGGGCTCACGAGCCTTTTTGGCTCGTTCGGGCTCGTGATGACGCTGAATCTTGGTTGGTTACTTGGGCGGAAAGGGATTTTGCTTGGTTACTTGGAATCTTGGATGACGCTGAATGCTCATGATGATACTTTGTTATCTGCGAGCCTTTTTGGCTCGTTCGGGCTCGCGAGCCGGCTCGAGTCTCATTTCGAGCCGGGCCAAGCCCCTCGCGTAGCTCGTTTCGATAATGAGCCGAGCCTACTGTTCACCCGAACCAGATCGAGCTTGGCTCGAGCCGGCTCGTTTCCACCCCTACCAATCCAAGTACTTATTCTTGTTTATTTTTTATTCCAAATTACAGCTATTTAGGGATGCTATTTACGAATTCGTATGAAAATCAAATTGCTTACTATTATTTTATTTTTTATTCTGGATTTCAGTTATTTTTTATTGTATTTGATATGAACTCTTTGTTTTAATCTAGACTGATATAATTTAGACCTACCACGATCAACGATGTAGATCTCTCTTTTTCACTGATTAACGTGGAATTTCCTGGCCCTCAGACTGATCGCAGTGGCTTTGTTAGTTGGTGCTTCTATGCATCACTATTTAAAAGTAGTATAAATATTAAAGCATGAACTCGTAGGGTGGATGTTAGTTACTTACCCCTTTCCTTATTTTAAGATCTGTACAAAGTTATTATTGAGAGGGAGGTGTATCTAAGCACTACTCATAGCTATAACAGAAGATAGATAGATGACAGGTAATAAATTTTGGGTGTATTTTATTTGAGCTTACGGCTTGCACAGGATGGCCCGTGAGGCGTCATAACTTTTCTCGGCGGAAGAGGACACGGCCTCGTCGAATCTGCACTGCGCCAGTACAGATCGATCTGGCTTGGCTTCGCTCGGCCTCGCCTGGCTCCCACGCGCGCGCGAAAGTGCACACGCGAGATGGATCGATCACGAGATGCGGCGTCCCTGCCCTCCGCCGCGTTATTCCCTGGCCGAGATCACGGATGCAGAGGGAGGGCGGGAAAAAGATCTCGTCTCCAACTCTGCATCGCCGCATGGAATTGCTCCCTCATGTGCTTACTAGTACTACCTGGAGATGCGTTTCTCTTTGGAGGCATCTGCTTTGAACCCTTCGCAACTCACAAGGGTCAGGGTACACTGAATCGACGGGAGCGGTGTGCTCTTTCCGGAGGAGAATTGTATTGTAGGTTAGCGCGGCTTATCCTATCACCCAATTAAACGAGGTGATCCCATGTTCACAAAAGTCACACTTTTGAGAGATTTACAAATAACCTACCAAACATGCGGTCGGTAGGAATCAAATTGCCTAAGGTGCCACGTCGGCTTGACCACAAGAAAACAAACGCTCAGTTCTCTTAGCTTATCATTTATAGCTTTTCTCGAATAAACAAACGAAATGGTTTATCGATATTTGATCTATTCACATAAACATTCATGTTATAACTAAAATCCATAAACTACAGTTATAAAACATAAACCATGTCCAAATGAACCGACCCAAACATTTTGGTGGTTATAGACGGAATGGTAACGGAATTGATAGACAGGTATGGTAGAAACAATATCTTTACTATTATAAAAAATAAGTTGGTAGTACGTCTATTCTTCTTCAACCGTTTTATTTCCTTAATTTCTCACCATTCTCTACTTTCTAATTGATCAAAGCAACTTTTTTCTATAACAAGATTATCTATATATTTAATGGGTTTCGTTATAACGCATGGGTACGTAACTAATGTTCTATAACTTTTGTTGATAAGCAGTTCTCGTTGACTCAGGTACAGTAGAGTAGGACCGACCTGTCATCCACTCGGAACCCAGTGAAAGAAGACATGCTTCACACGACGACTCAAGTCAACGATGCGGCATGTCTGTCCGATGTGTGGTCCAGCCGCAGGGCCGAATCACAGACAGTACAGGGAATTAAACTACGCTATCCAGATCGCCTAATGATACGAGTTGTCATGAAATGTAAAGCTAAACCGCCGAAATCATGTCGTAGGCCATGTGGATTGGGCCCTCTAATAGCGCTAATTAAATCCGTCTTAAAGGCACGGTAGGTACAGCGTGACAAGCTCACTGCAAGTGTACTGAGCACTGCACTAAGAGCGAGTTAAGCGGGCAAGCACGTCCAGTGTTCAACTTCAGCAGCTGCAGTACTCATTCAAGGTTGGTACACTCCCACATGTCTTGGAATTGTTAAAGTGTGTGCATGTAAGCAAAGAGTGGTCGTGATTTTGATTTTTGGATCCCTTGCTTCGTATGTGTGCGCTTAGAGCACTTCCAACGAGTGATGTAAATAGTATCCATAGTATGCCAAGGAACCAAAAGTCAGATCTCAAAAGGTAATTTAGAAAGAGAGATGATAGTAATATCTCATACAAAGCATAGTTTATTTAAGAGGATCAAGAAAGCTTAAGAATAGAGATAGTCTATTTAAGAGGATCAAGAAAGCTTAAGAATAGAGATTGATACAAATATGAGAGAAGAAATGAGATTGGAGAGAAGAAATTAATTGAGTTGGATGGTTGCTAAATGTATGTATTGGGAATATTGTTTCTAGTATTGTCTTTGTGTGAGGTGATAAGCTATAAATATAGCTATAAATATTTATTGTACAGTGTTAACACTAGAAGTGCCTTTAATGCGAAGTCTTCGCTGGCGTGTGTGCTGATGTAGTATGCATTATATGAGAAAGAAAAATCTAATGGAGAGAGCCTCCCATGAGACCCCTATCCGCCGTTGGATCGAGGCCCTCCCCCACAAAAGTCGTATCCATTATATGAGATGTGACGTGTGTTGCCAACAGAATAGACTATGGCCATGTATTCAATTGTCTCAGACAAGAATGTGTAGTCAATTTGTTGGAAGCAAAAGCAGAGTTTGCTAGGCGGTTGCTATGGAATAAAATGCAGATCTAGTTAGATGTTCGGACCGATTTAGTTATGGTTGATTCTACATGGCACAATAATGTATTGGCGTACTCCTAGTACTAGCACGCAATAAGGTATTGAATTGGTAGCTGGGGATGAATTAACTGCGCTACGTACAAGGAGAAGGTGAAAACGAAACGAATGGATTGATCAGGAGTACCAGGAGAGGAGGAATGGCTCGTTGAGCTTGTTGAAGACGTTGATGATGAGGTTGTCGTTGGTGACGGCCTCTATCTGCGGCCCCGGGAATTGGTTGTTGATCAGTATCCCCTGCAATCCCATTCATTCGCCATGTTTCACCGTACGCATGATGGTGGCAAGATTTACAGAGAAAAAGCAGAGCAAGAAAAGAAAGCTGAATGCGCCACACCTGCTGCTTGACGCCGAGCGGGGAGATGTCGCCGTAGGTGACCGTCCACGTGAAGAACCGGTAGGGGTCGTCGCCGGCGACTAGGACGGAGAGGAGCGGGAGGCCGACGAGGGAGAAGAATAGCAGAGCAATGGCACCGGCACTGCCTGCCATTGTGCTGCACTGAAAGAGCTTTCCTGCAGCAATGGAGGGAGAGTAAGATGGGGGAGGAAAGGAGACGATGTGACCTGTGACGGGGGGATGGGCGCTAGCTAGCTCTTATGGGGTCGTCACCATGAGAGCATTGCTCGAAAGGTGAATGGGTTTTCGTGGAGGAGATGGAAAGGGGAAGGATTGGGAAGGGCCGAAAGGGGAGTGATGGAAATGGGAGTGCGGGAGGTCTTGGCAGTGGCCTCGCCCGTGGGGTGTCGAGCCCGTGGCCTGTGCGCTGGAACGGTGTTCTTGTGCTTGGTGTACTCCCACCGTCGCCTGATATAAGTTCGTGATCTGAGGAAGCGTTGTCCCACGGTATAAATTCACTGATGAGATCAAAGTTGTATTTATTGTACTATGCTATTCTATATCTCTTTTTTAATGCTGAGAAACTAAATAACTAGATATAATATATCATTTAATAGATGTATGAATGGCCCAAAAGCATTAGTTTTTCCATATATTTAGTGCTTCTCAATGATCATGTGAGAAGCTTCATAGTTTTGCTGTGATGAACTAAGTAAGGCATGGATCGGTGGCACCAGAATGAAAGAGACTTGTCGACGCGTGGCGAACCAAATGTGCACCTATACGTAGCAAGTATGACAATTGTTTACAATGGAAGAAGATGGCCGGGTCAACAAAGAGTACTCCCTTCAGTTCACAAAAATAAGTCGTTTTGGAATATGTGCAGTCAAACTTTGAAATATTTAGCTGCCGAAAATTTTAAAATATTTAAATTAGATATATGAAAAATCATGTATAGATTCATCTCGAAAAATATTTTCATATTATTATAATTTTGTTGGGTTTTACAAATATATTATAATATTTATTAGTGGTCAAAGTTGTATTTTGCAGATCGTGTCAATGTGGATTTGTGTTTTAATGGTCAAAGTTATTAATGGGTTTTACTAAGCATTAGATGTGGCTGACCTGGTTAATCATCCAATATTCTTCTCTTGTGCTCCCTTGTTTAGAGTTAGGGTTTGAAAGTTGAGTGCTTTGTGTACTCTTTGTTCTCCAGGGTGGAGTGGCTGTAAAACTTTCCTCTTTAAGCAGCAATAGAATCAATCGTTGGTCGTCTCCATGGCTATCTCTTTATTTTGTTTGATTTGCTCTTGATTTGGCTAGTTTTTCCTCTTCCCTCTTCCTTCTTGATCTTGTTATGTCAAGGACGTATAAGAGATGAAGATAATCTCGAAAAATCAATATCCATCCATTTAGATATTTGGTTGACAAGTTCATGAAGAAATTCGGTTTTTACTCTTTTTGGTTTTTCCAAGTGATTTCTTGATCTAGCTATTTTTATCTCGATTTCTTTGGTGTTCTTGGTTGCTGAGACATGTGAGAACTCATCTAGAGTCAACTTGATCATCATTCACCTACGAGCAAGTCATATTCACCGTTTGTGGCTTTTGACCTGTTTTTAGTGCAATCGGCCTTCAAATGAAAAAAATGTCAGAACGTTTGCAACGATTTTCTTGATTTTTTAATTGGAATAGGTTACTGACATTCTAGAGAAGGTGCATATCAAATTTCAAGTGATTTAGAGATTTGGTTTGAGAGGTAGCTCAATTTTAGGTTTTTAGCCGGTTTTGGTGCAGCAGAGCTTCACAAACTAAAATATCTTAATTCTCTCAAGTTCTTTTAGATTTTTTGGATGTGATAGGTTCCTAAGGTCATGAACTAGTTTTGGTTCAAGTTTCAAGTTTTTTAGATCAACGGATTAAAAGTTTCATGGTTTTTCAGATTTGAAATAGTGATGTTTTTATTATTCACAAGTTGAAAATTATGCAGCTCTGAGAATTTTTGAATTTTTTGGCTTCTTGATCTTCGCAGCTTCTCATAATTATTGGAGTAAAGATTAGAAGAATACTTAAAAAATTTTGAAAGTACCATTCACACTTCGTTTGTTGCTATTCTGGCCCTACAACTTTCTTAATATGTGTGTATGATGGGTTTGAATTTATATTGTGAGATAAAGCGACTGTAAATAGATTTATTATGTTTGGAGATTTAGGTAGCAGTTGATAACTTTTCAGCTTAGATGGATTTGATGTGAACATAGTTAATTGTTTGTAAAAGCATACACCAAGATGTCTATCTTGTCCGTCAATATAAACTGAAAATTAATGTGGACTAAATTGCCGAATGTAGAAGTTAAGGCTCAAACTAAATAGATACTTGAACATATTTATGAACTTGGATTTAGGCTGGAACACACTTTAAATCTAAATTATTGTAACCGAGTAAAATCTAGTGTGGGCTGTATTAAAGAGAGAGCTTTACTAGCACTGGCACTAGCACAGTGCTACCTCCGATTACTGATATAAGACTGTTTGTATTGTCAGAATTTTCTCGTATGAAACGAATTGTATGATGTGAAATTCCCAGCGGAATTACTATGAAATTCAAATGTGTTATAAATAGGCCCTTGATCGTCCTAGAATTTATGCCAAGATTTGATAACCTACATATAAAAAATTGTCTAGATTGACTTACATAAAAACGACACAAGATTAAATCCCGATTGGATATTGGTTTAGTTATTTTGAATTATGGTTTATAGTTTTTAACTTAGTTTTAAAATTCTGACTAAGAGAGTACGAAGAGACACTCCTGTCATAGACAGTAGCGAAACAGAAGCCACGAAGTCTATGTGCGTGATGCAATGGAACGTCTTGGGCTGCGGATGTGGGATCCAGCTGTCACGGGATGATGAGACCGCAGGATGGGTCGGCGTGGCCGCTGGCCACCACACACCATTGCAGGAGGCCGGCCTTATATGGCGCTACAGCTACACGCCACCACCACCCGCCCACTCGCGCGCCTCGGCCGCTCGAGGCTGGCCTTATATGGAACTACAGCTACACGCCACCACCCGCCGACTAGCGCGCCTCGGCCGCTTCTCGCCAACTGAAGCCACCGCCTAACCCGCCGCGTGAGGCGAAGAAAAAGGAGCAGCTATGTATGTAACACTACTGTCGAGGAGCTCATGGCGGTATAGGCCCTATTTCTTTTCAGCTTTAGATTTCTGTTTTTGATTTTTTTCTATAGTAATTAACTTTTAAATAAAATATTTTTTAAAATAGAGTCTACTAATTAATTATATTACATACTGTACTGACTTCATTTATATCGGTAAAAATCGCACGTGAATTTTTGTTACTCTGTAATCTCTCACATCAACAACCCAAAAGTCACAAACCGTAGCCAAAAGCCATAAGTCCCAGCCAAAAAGAATATGCCCATAGCCTCTCTCTTCTCTCCCTCGCCGCTTTCCTTTCTCTTCCTCTCTCTTCTTCGGTGCCGGTGTAACTTCGCGTGCCAGGGAGCTCTCCCTCCTCACCTCTGTCGCTCCCTATCCCCTCCCTATCTTTTCTTCGATGCTAACGGAGCTCTGCACCTCTTCTCTGCCTCCCATCGCCCTCTCCTCCACCACCGACGACCAACAACGACCTCGTTGCCTCGCTGCGCCGCCGTCACCCTCCCTTGCCACCCCTCTCCCAACATAATATTTCGTGTCTCCCTCCACCGCCACCCACCGCCGGACCATCTCCTACCTGGCCTCCCTCTACATTTGGGGGGCGTGGTGAACCCATTGACGACGATGGAGCCCCCCTTTCGACGTGACGAAGCAGCGGTCAGGAGAGAGAGTGAGCAAGAGAGAAGATACCATACCATTAAAACGAGGAGAGGGAGAGGGTGAAGGAGAAGAAGAGGAGGAAAGATTCGTTTGTGAAGTATTTTTTTTATCTTATAGTGTATTTCTTTGTAGTAAGTAAATAGTTTGTTTAGTGTAAATAGTATAAGTAGCACTCGTAGAAAATTTTAGTTAGAGCAAAAGTAGTATAATTTCGTTTAGATGGCTGGAAAGAGGAGAAAGAAAAGAAAATGGAGGAGAAGCGCGTGTATAATAAAATAATTTTGTCGCGGATATTTAACTGTGAGAATCCTGTGGTTTGTTCCAGAGCTGTGAAAAATTTTAGTAGTTACGTTAAAATGCAAAACATTAATAGACAACATTTGTGATTAATTAGGAATGTTGTAGGTGTATTTAAAATTGACGTATACCGTTAAAACTGGTATATTGGCATTTAAATCACTATGTCGCGTACTTAATTACTTAATTAATTTTGTGAAAGTCATGCCAGTACCCACTACATTGAAAGTGCATTACAGTGTTGGCACCGTTCGTGAAGGTTCGTACGGTGTTGACTTGAGAGCAGTTTTCCGTAAGCCACTCTGGTACACCCGGACGACGAGAGTGCATGAATTGCAGATGTGACGTACTGTCTCATCCGTAGTTTCTCCTTGGACTCTAAGGTGTGCAGCGTCGTCATATAAGGGCTTTGGAGCCGGTCTTCCATGCAAATTAGATGGGAGCTAAGAAGACTGATGCACATGGCTATGTGGAAGGGTTTTCTGGAAGGCTGTCGGCGCCATAGATACAAGTGTGTGCTGCTTGTGCAAACATACCCTAAAGAAGCTATATAGGGCCCTGCCGACAGATATCATCCGGGTGGTGGGAGCAGCTTGGGCGCCTAGCATGTTGGTGAAGAAGAGACCCCAGATGCTGGTGTTACGAAGGGTGTAGAGGATGTTAATCGTGACGAGGCCGACATGATAGATGCAGGAGAGGAACATCGGTCACTACATGCTGAGCCTATAGGATAGGCTGATGAAGGAGAGTATAGGGAGTACATAGTGTGTTAAACGAAGAGCGATGATCAGATGTCCTAGGCTAAAGAGGAAGTTGTATAGGAGGACGACGAGGATAATTCCAATGAGGATAAAACTCATATCCCCTAGGAGTATAACAGATTTGACACTGGGGGTGTAGCTGTGCATGACAAGCATGAATTGCCGCAGGAGTGCCATGCCACAGAGGTTCGGTTACACTCAATGTTTGCTGATAAGGCATCCTGCAAGGATGCCATTAAGCTGTGGGCTATGTCCATGCAACAGATGTTTCAGGTTGTCAAATCTAGCCAGGAGCAGTATATCGTCAAGTGCGAGTAGGCCTGTTGTTCTTGGTGAGTGTATACACATAGATCGAAGTATGACGCTCATTGAATTGCCTTGAAGGTGGAGCTGCACTTTTGCGTGCTCAACAGTGTTTTACCGAGGCATCGTAACCTCACATCCACCTTCATAGCCAATTTGATGTATGGAGAGATAGTAGAGAAGAAGGGCGTGGAGGCCAAGCACATTATGGTGGTTGTCAAGAAGAAATTCAAGTACAAGATTAGCTACATGAAGGCATAGCGTGAGAAGAAATGGAGGAGCTGCACTTTTGCGTGCTCAACAGTATTTTACCGAGGCATCGTAACCTCACATCCACCTTCATAGCCAATTTGATGTATGAAGAGGTAGTAGAGAAGAAGGACGTGGAGGCCAAGCACATTATGGTGATTGTCGTTGCCTTCAAGTACAAGATTCCCAAAAGGTCGTCGCCACTTGATAACTCCTATGAGCCGGGTTTATATTACCTAGGGGTTTACGGGTTCAGGTACTATAGGAACGTACCTGAACCCGGCATACCCGATGTGTTTGGCTTTTTGCCCATTAAGAGACCCATGGGTTAGGAAATTGACTCAGACCCATGCCCTAATAGAGTAAAAACCCACAGCGTATCGGGTTTCGGGTACTTATTGCCATCTTTATGTGCAGGAGGACACCCCATACGACCGTAGCACGTACGACGAGTACCTTTATTGGTATGCTCCTCGGACTCGTACTAGGCTGGTACTTAGTGACGACCCGCCTGTACCATGTGTCCTAGCACCGACCGACACACACCCTATGCACTTCGTGCAGAACATGCATTGCACGGTTCGTTACATCGTATTTTCTAAACTTTGCTTCTGGCAACCCTAGTTACAGGTTTCACCCTGTTGTGTTTTCATTACAGGTGGGCATCGGTGCTGAGATTTTGAGGGACTCCCAATCCGCACTTCAGAGGATCACGGACAGTGAGGAGGTCACACACGAGGAGGTTGCATAGGCTTTCTGTTGTGTGGTAGTTCAAGCCGCACGTCTACCCGTAGTGCCTAGAACTGCTATATGGCTACCACAAGTGGATCGGCCTAGAGATCCACCCACATGACCAGTGAACTCTTGACTACGTGGAGTGGGATGTCAAAAGGGCCTGCGAGATCCGAGAGGAGGAGTGCCGCAACAACGAGTAATCCGAGCGTATACGTTAGGAGACGAAAGCTCATCTCGAGGCATGCACGCGCAGGGAGCGCGAGGCTCGTAAGAGGAAGCATGCGAAAAAGAAAAAAATGGCGGCCAAGGCCAAAGATACTATCGAGGAGTTCAACGCCGAGCTTGCATGGAAGGGAAAATGGTCCCGGTCCACGCAGTAGGTCGAGCAGTTCCGAAGTAGTCCCAGGAAGGTCGAATTTATTTCCATTCCTAAAAGGCGCATATGTATCGTTAGAGTGCTTCAGTTTGTTGCATCGTGCATAATACTGTTTTTTATGCACGTAACCAAATCTTGTGTGCCTCGTTTTTTCATCTTTATTATAAAGTCTATTTTAATTCTCAACATCAAATTTCGTCATCTTTTCATATTCAATTCTTTGCGTAGTAAGGCATCCAACAATATGAAAAAACAAGTTCTGGAAGTAGGCACAAAATATCTACGCATCTTTCATCAGCAGTACTGCCTACCATATGTCCATCCTTGTGTCTCATATTGTACCACACAGTCCATATATCACATAGTCCATATATTAGTCATTTTTTGCAGGATGCAGTATGTATCACTTCTAGGACAAGGCCTGGAAATATTACGCGGGTGTTTATGATGGATATATACGTTAAAATGACAAAGGTTATCAATCAACAAAAAGATTATCAGTCCATATATGTATTTACCCTCAGTTAAAAGGATAGTGTCATATATGGTTCATTGATAGATTCTCTATTTTTAAGTTACGGATTGTTAAATGTTACATGCACATGATGTTATGTATCACTGTAACTTCAATTATTTTTATCTTTCAAAAGAAAGTCTCTTTATTACCATCTTACTACCAAATCTTAATATTCCAAATCAATAAATCAAGTCCGAACTAAATTCAACAATTATCTCGATTCATAATTTACAAACCAACTATAATCACACATGTAAAAGCAAAACACAGTAGGCTATTTTCGCAAAAAAATAAAATTGCAGGGATAATTTTATATTTTTAAATAAAAAATAGATTATTTTTTTTAAAAAATTCCAGATCTCACTGGGGAATCTAACGTACGCACTAGAGCTGAACATTTTGGGCTGGGGCATGCAGACATGCAGTGCAGGTGGCGTTGGTTGCAAATCTGGACCGTGAAAATTGGCCGAATCCGTCAAGCCTGGGGCCCTACTACTGCTACCGCTGGCTTGCAGTGCCAGTGCACCCAAGAGAGGTCCACGAGTGGTGTATTTGAGGCCAAGCCATGTATACTTGGACGTGTCCCTGGCCATGTCACAATGACCCTTCATTTCAATGCAAAAGCCTGAAATTTTCGCAATTTGCACGCCTTCCGTCGATCTCTGTGGTACGGTCGCTAACTTTTCCGCCTGGTTGAGAAAAGCAGAATGGAGTCGTGTGTGAAGTAATAATGCAGCGTTCCATCGAAAGGAAGAAACGGGGGGAAAAGAAGAAGAAGAAGCGGCCGTGATGAAAGAAAAAGATTCGCTGTCACGGATAACGGTAAAAAGTGGATATAAATTATTAAGTATTATTTAGTTATTGTATTCGATAGAATATGAGTATGATATAGATTTTTTTATCCGATTAATAATGCGTATTCTATTCGTATTCGCATAAAAATATATATGCGAATATGATATGGAATTTTACCATCCGAAATGTTATTTTATCTAGACTATCCGTATCTGTATTCGTATTCGACGAAGCAATATGTATATTTTATTACAATACGACTAATTAGTTGGACAAGTTTTTTTAATTAAACGTGAATTCATGTTTTTTTAGGTGAAGTAAATGAGTTAAAATGATTATGCGTGATTGTACAAGCATAAAATGTCATTAATGTCTTCATACTACATAAGTTATGAGGATATCCGGATCCGACCGAATTGAGTAGATATTCGATTCGAATTCATATTCGTTACAATATTCGAATGTGGTTTGGGTACTATCTGATCCGTATCTGATCCGTTTTCACCCCTAGTCATGGGCCATGCATCGAAGATTGTCGAGGTCTGTGAAAGCCCAGTACGCATTCAAGTGCAAAGATTTCTTGTGGACAAACCAAGCAATGAGAGCTAGGCTGGGTTCTTTTGGGCTTTATGCTTACAGGCTGGGTTCGTTTGCACTTTTTGTTTATTGCTTATGTACGGATGAACAATACCCAGTTAGGTAGGGTCTACAGAAAAATTATAGTACAAACTGTACCGAGTTCAACTGTACTGGCTAAAATCGCATGCGAGTATTTCATTCTGCGTACTGTCTCTCACGAACAGACCAGAATTCAAAAACCACAGCCATAAGCCATAAACCACAGCCCAAAAAAATCCACCCATAGTTTTTGGTTTTTGATACAGTAACTAGCTTTTAAACGGTATGTCTTTTCAATGCGAGGTCTACAAGTTGATTATAGTAAACACTGTACCAACTTCAATTATATCAGCCAAAATCCCATGTGATTGCCTCCCTCTTTGTACTCTCTCTCACGAATAGTCAGAATTCAAAAATCATAAGCCACAACCCAAAAGAACCAACCCCTAATCAGTGGGCATCTGCCGGCGCTAGCCTACGCCCCTTCATCCCTACCTTAATGGCCCGCCTCTTTGTTTCCTTTTTTAAGGGAAAATTTTGTTTATGCCATTAGTTGTGGTACACTTATCGCTTTTGCCACTAATTTTTTCAATTCCTCACTTAGTCCATCCATCCCTTAATGCCTTGTTTGCTTTGGCCATTTTCAACATTAGTGTCTCAGATTTTTCAAGGAACCCCATGATACTCTTTTGCGGTTGACATGCTTGTCAACTTCATGTGTTCTAGACGTGATCGATTTGATCTTGAAATTTTGCATGGCTATAGAACATGCCCTCTCCTATAGCTCCAATTTTTCAGAAATTTTTGAAAACTTTTACACATGATGGAATTGGCAGAAACTGGTTGGAGTGGCATTTTTTAACTTTCCCATTAGGTTGTTGAAGATAAGGGCATATTAGTCTTTTCATGCTGCCCTAAACAGACAAAATTGATGCAAAATGGGTCAGAGTGGCATTTGTGAACAAAGTACTAACGGATGGATGGCATAAGTGAGAGGCCAAAAAAAAATAGTGATAAAAGTGAGAAGTGGAACACAACTAATGGCATAAACAAAAATTTCCCTTTTTAAACCATTTTGAATGGCAGAACAAAACCATCAACTCAAAATAATTCGAATTTCAGCTTTAAAACATTCAACATGGTTTGGGAAACTTTGAAAAAAGGGATAAACTTCCAGTTATTTGAACGGGGGTTTTCACCTAGAATGAGTGATCTTTCAACTGATTTTGGGGAACATTTCAACAATCCACAATGGCACCGAGGATCTATCAGGACTGAGAATGGTTCATGTGAAATGGGACCTATTGATTTGGAGCCCCTGGGGTTTCGTTGTGGATGCAATTTGGTAATGACGGTGGCATTGCCGAACCGATGGATAGGGAGGGGCGGATAGGAGGAAGGCATCATCGTGGGTAGTAGGGAGGACTACACGATTCATTGAGATGGTGCTCGCAAGGAAGAAATTCTGATTACTAGTGGACACTTCAGGTGAGAGGTGGGTGCGCCCTATCTTTTTAAATATCTAGATTGGATATATCAAAATCAAATATTTAAATTTTCTTTGAAAAATATTTTTCATACTATTATAGTTTTATTAATATATTGTACTAGAAATTAGTCGTCAAAATTATTTTTTAGAAAGGTAAAAGTCAAGTTTTCAACCTTGAACTATTGGGTGGACCAAAAATCAACCTCGAACTCCAAAACCGTTTGAACGGGAACCCTGAGCTACCAATACTGGTGAAGTTACCCCCTCACGTGGCCGCCATGTGTCTCCTCGCTGGCAAAGACGTGCACGCTGGCAAAGTCGTGTCTCTGTCGTGGTATAACCGGATGCCCTGTGTCTTGTTCCCTATTCTTACAGCATCCTCCCCAAATACCTAGCTCATGGTGAAATCCCTAACTTGTGGTGATAACCTCTCGTGGTGGACGGCAACTGAGGAGCTGGTTCCCATCTATGCAAGCGTGAGGAGCCAAAGGAGGAGGCCGAATCGACGTGGAAAGAGGTAAGCACTCAAATTTGATGATCATCCTTCTCGGATCTGGCTCCGGAATGGATTTGTTTAACTTGGTGGGGGTGTGCATTGAGTTTTTTTGGTGCTGTAGAGTGCTTAATTTAAGGAAATCGTAGATATCATTCTTGTTTAGTGTAGTTCCGTATGGTAGTAGGACTGATTCTTTTTCATCTCACTTGCTTGTAAGGTTGCGGTAGAGTAGAGTAATGGGTCCTTTGTACAAGCTAGCTATAATATTTCACTATGGTGGGGAGTTCTTCAACGATGGCAAAGCATTGCACTTCCTCATTGGTTCAGAGGAAATGTTGTACCTTGAGCACGACAATATTTCTTTGCCTGAGATGTTTAGACATTTGGGTGATCACTGTGCAGTTGTGGATGGGATCTTACTTCATTGGCTATTTCCTAGCAAAGATTTGGCGAATGGGCTGAGGGTTCTGGTAGATGACAAGGTTTGACAATATATGTCCGACTGTACCACCGATGGTGGTGTTACTGACATCTATGTGGAGGCCACCGCAATGGCTGGTGAGTCAGATGATGTCAGTGAGAATGATGAGGAGGAAGGCAGTTATTTTGAGGAGGAGATAGAAGCATTGAGTGACAGGGAAGACGATGATGAAGAGCAAGAGCTGGTACATGTCCCAACCTCTCTTGTGGTGAGTCCAAAGGATGTGTGTGTTATCTCGTTGTCTCCTGAGGAAAGACAGAAGGAAATTGCTTCATTTAGAAAAGTCTATGGTTCAAGCTCCAAGAACACTTCCAAGAAACAACTAGACATGGGCCTTATTGTACATATGGATCCAACAGAAGCAACAACTGCAAAGTTAGTGGAAAACTCTAATTATGTGCTAGGTGATGATGCATCATCAGGTGAAGATGAGGAAGCAGAAGCAATCAGAAAGAAATTAAGGGAGCTCAAGAAGAAGGTTAAGACAGGGCAAGCTATACACCTAGATAGTGTCATCTATGTAGCATCTATAGGAAAATGTCATGTAGGATTTGAACTTTTAAAGGATGAGGAATAGGATGATGCTATATGTCATGACATCAATGATGATGAAGAATCCTTTGAGGAAGACAATGATGGTCAAGTGGTCAGGAAGCAATCCATGTATCCCAGGTAGGACAACAAGGCCAAGGTCCCTTCTCCTTGGGTATGAGGTTTAGAGTCAAGAAATAGTTTAAGAGAGCTATAATCAAGTATGGGTTGGCAGAAAGGAGGATGATTAGTTTTGTCAAAGATAAGGGGGATAGGGTGAGAGCAAAGTGCACATGGCCCAGTTGTCCTTGGGTCATTCTCCTGTCCACTAATACCAGGACAAACAATTGGTAAATTAGCACAATGATAGGTGTGCACACATGCCCCCCAAGAAGAGATAAACAATTAGTGACAGCTAGAAGAATTGTAGATAAGTATGACAAAATTATCAAAGCTAACCCCACATGGAGCATGGAGTTCTTGAACGCTATAGTACGAGAGGAAATGTTTGCAGATGTGAGCATATCCAAGTGCAAGAGGGCCAAATCAATAGTGGTGTAGAAAATGCTTGATGCCACCAAGGGTGAGTACTCCAGGTGTTTGATTACCAACTAGAATTGTTGAGGAGCAACTCTGGGAGCATAGTAGTAGTCAATCTGGACTAGGACATTGAAGAACAAGTGCTCAAGAGATTTTATGTCCGCTTAGAGGGATGCAAGAGAGGCTTCCTAGCAGGATGCAGGAAAGTTATAGGTCGGATGGTTGCTTCTTCAAAGGAGCTATCAGTGGTGAACTGCTATGTGCCATAGCAATGGATGCTAACAATATGATGTATCCACTTGTTTGGGCTATTGTTTAGAAAGATAATAATGATTCATGGAATTAGTTTTGCTCATTTCTATCCAAAGACATTTGCATTAGAGATGATGGTTGGGTAATAATCTCATATTAATAGAAGGTAATAACATCTGTACTTGTATGCATATTGATTGTACTTCATGTCATGATCTAATGCAGCAGCTTTTGGGACTTATATGCATCTTCTGTGGTCAGTGCAGGGCATCATCAATGCAATGGCTTATTGGGCTCCAAAAGTTAAGCATAGAGTGTGTGCCAGGCACGTCTATGCCAACTAGAGGAAGTCCTACAAGGACAAGAATTGGCAGAAGAACTTTTGAAGATGTGCCAAGGCACCATGTTGTATGCTCTTCAACTATCACAAAGCAAAGCTAGCTCAGAATACTCGTGAAGGTGCCAGAGATATAATGAAGATTGAGCCACATCACTGGAGTAGAGCCTAGTTTAAGTTAGGCTCCAACTATGATAGTGTAGATAATAACATGTGTGAGTCTTTTAATAATTAGATAGTATGAACTAGGTATCTTTCAACCATAAGCATCTAGAAGAAATTTGAAGGAGAGTTATGGTGAGGATCTAAGAGAATAGAACTAAGTATGAGAGGTGGCATGGTGAAATATGCCTCAACATCCTAAAGAAACTTCATACCTACATAACCGAGTCTGGATCATGCCATGTAGTTTGGAATGGAAAAGACGTCTATGAAGTCAAGCACCATGAAAATGGATTCACTATGGGTCTGGATAATAGCACATGCTCTTGTGGGTACTGGCAGCTGAGTGTGTTGCCCTGTTGTCATGCACTTTCATGCATCCACTGTAGTGAAATAAATGTAGATGAGTTCATTGCCAAGTGCTACTCAATATAGTAATTCAAGAAGACTTATGACCATTGCCTTCAGCCAATTGAGGGCATATCTGTCTAGCCTATATCTAAAAGGACAAAACCATTGCCACCAAAATATGTGAAAATGTTAGGGAGGTCTAAAAAGAAGAGAAAAGGAGAACCACACAAAAAAAACCTAAGGCAATAAAATTATCAAGGGTGGGCATAATCATTAGATGCAGACAATGAAAGGTTACTATACACGACAAGAAAACTTGCGAGAGGATCAGGGGCTTGGCTACCACAGGAACCACACCATGTGCTAGCATACGCAACCAAGCTGTCTCAGAAGCAACAGAAAATGCAAGTCATGCTCCTAATGCACTGGTAAAACAATCAAGCTCCATTGGTCAAATAACATACTTTATATCATGTAATCTATCTTAATGGTCATATTGTACACAGATTATGTTGAAAAATACTGGGCAAAGCTCCAAGAGTGTCAAAGAGGAGGCGGCCTAGGGCACAGGGAAGCACTTAATATGCTAGCACAAGCAACCAAGCCATCTTAGGCTCAACAAGAAAAGCAAGTCATGCTCCTAATGCACTGGTAAAATAATCCAACTACATGTCTCAATTGAGATGCTTTAATTTCTTCATGCAATCTCACTTGATGTTTATGTTCTGTACAATTAGGGTTCGATAAAACTGGGGAAAGCTCTAGAATTGTATCCAAGATGAGTTAGCCTGGTGCACAAGGGAGCCAAACTTCATAAATTAGCAAAAGAACATGTGGTGGAGAAGGCATTGTCAAGGCTACTACCACGATTTCAGTTGCGACCTATATGAGTAGATCAACAAGTGTATACATGCAAGCACATGTTCCAACTTCACAAGCATTGTCAAATGTGCAATCAACCTCACTTCTGGGATTGCAACATATCGAATGTGTATCTATGGGGATTGGGGAATTCCCCTATTAGGGGATGTATATGGCTAGGGGTGGAAACATATCGAATCCGAATAATAGTGCCCTTACCACATTCATATTCGTATTTTATAAATGATTACGAATACGAATTTGAATATTCTCAAATATGAATATGAATCAAATATTGTAATAATTACAAATTCGAATTGAATATCTACTCAATTCGGTCAGATCCGGATGTCCTCATAACTTATGTAGTATGAAGATATTAATAACAGTTTATCTTTGTACAATCACGCTTAATCATTCTTATGCATTTACTTCACCTAAAAAACACGAATTCACATTGAATTAAAAACCCGTCGAACTAAATTGTTGTTTTATAATAAAATATGTATATTGTTTCGCTGAATATAAATACAGATATGAATAGTTCATATAAAATAACATTTTGGATTGTAAAAGTCCATACCATATTCGTATCCATATTTTTATGCGAATACGAATATGAATATAAGAGAAATTATTAATCAGATGAAAAAAATCTATACCATATTCGTATCTTATCGAATACGGTAACTGAATAATACGGATAATTCGTATCCATTTTCCACTCTAGATATGGGGAGATATTTGTCCCTGATGCCTTATATGGGGATGGGGAATGCCTCCCCTATCCCTGCTCCCTATTATACCTTGTATATACACTTATACATGTAATTTGATACATTTACATATCTAGAACATATGTATTTTGTCTTTTCCCTAATATATTTTGATATAATGTATAGTATAAAGCTCATTTAGTATTATTATATCATCTCATGTATTAATAAATCTATTTATTTTTACATAACCATATGATAACTTTATGAAATTATCTCAATAACATTCAAATTTAGTTTCTCGTTGGAGGCCCCGTTCCCCACCAATCCCCTAGTGGAGATGAGGATGGGAGGAAAGTTACCCCTGATAGCTAAATAGGTGAGGGGATGAGAAGGCATTCCCCGTGGGGAATAGCCCCGTTGCCATCCTATATGTGCTACACTAGAATCGATCCCTTCTCTTTCTCTCTCTGACTCTTCATTCTTGGATTAGTACTTAGTTGCATTTGTGCTTAAAATAAAACCTTGTTATCTGTGTGCACACATGTACTACTCTCTGATCTAAGCTCAGAAGGAACCAACACAAGAACACATGATGTCCTCTTCGGCCAAGACCAACAAGATCAAGTTCATAACGTACAATGCCTGGTCCTGTGAGAACATCACAGTCTACCAGGATACATGCCATTTCTGATCTCATAGCGCGGCATGACCTAGACATGATCTTCTTTCAAGTGATTTTCATACAATCCTTCGCTTTTTAGATGATCTCCTCCATGCTAGCTAGCTCAATGCTTGTCTTTTCATTGATCGTACTGCAGTAGGTAACAGAATATATCCACAACCTCTTCAATGAGGCTCCATGGTGGACGCAATACAAGACATCCTATTCTCAGAACGAATGGCACGATTATGGTCACTCAGTTGCGTGGATAGAGTGGAGGGAGAAGACTCAAACCATTTCTGTGTTCTGGTACAAAACAACCACTACTAGTCTACTACTGAAAGATACACTAATGCTGTAATGCACTATATAATGATGAACTCTAGAGTGGGTGATATTCACCGAACTAGCAGCAACTCTCGATCGAGTAAAGGCTTCCATGGTGGGCTAATTAACCAGAGCGAGGATGCCATATTGCATGAGCAATAGATTTGGGATCCTCTATCTAGTGAACACTATCTGACTAATGAAACATTCAACTCGAAAATTCAACTTTCAACTTAAAATTTTGAACTTTCAACCCTTATTTGAAACTTCCAGCTCTAGGATTGAAACTTTCAACATCCATGACTCAAAATTCCTTGCCAAACTACATGAAATAGGTTTCCTAACGTCCATGGAGAGATAATTGCCAACTACCCAAAGTGCCAAGCAAAAATGCTCTAATAAGCTAAGACTTTCCTCAATTTTATCATTATGAATTTCCAAAACTTGTCTAGTAACTTTACTGACCGAAATACGAAGAATAGTGGTGTCCTAAGCATAGCAAAGGCAAACTTGGGAAATCATGATTCTATAATGGGAAAGAATATAAGACTTATGGTATGGAGTTTTAACTAACTACTATATACCCTGTCTCTGAAACAATATTTAATTTGTTTACGTAAGTAACTATTCTATTTTGAATTTAGGACACAACTAACATGTGCAACTGGTCGCACATTTGCGCAGTAGCACAACTAGCTTGTTTTCCTTTTCCGCTCCACGCGTTAAACTCCTGCGGCGTCGTTTCCTTTCCCAGCTTCCACACAATTCACACAGTGATGTGGGCATGAGATATATGGGCATGTTCTTTTTGGCTTTGGTTGTGGCTTGTGGCTTTTGAGCTGTTCGTGAGAGAGAGTACGGAGAAATAGAAACTCACGTGCAATTTTGTTCGACATAAATAAAGTTATTATAATATATACTACAATCAACTTATTTGCTTATTGTACTTGCATACAAAAACCAAGACACAAAGTATAGTTTGCTTATTGTACTTGCTCATCTTTTATCTTTAAATTATCATATCTCTTAAATTGAGTGTTCAATTTGCATTTCGTCTGAACTGTTATGATCTATATGATGAACTTAATAAAACAATAGCACATATTGATAACATTGAGGTATCTGTTTTTAGCGGCTCGCAATTCTTCGCTAATAGTAATGATAGGTTTTACTGCCTAGGTGATGACAACTAGCAAACTTTAGATGTTGGCCACATGTAGGGAGACCCACACGTACGGTTTTCAGAGGGATCCAGCCGATCGGTACCTAGCAACTCTCGGATACTAACAACTATCAAATTTCCTCTACTAAAATTATACGTATCACTACATAGGCGCCAATAACTATCAATTCTAGATGCCGGTAACTATCAAACTCTATATTAGTTGCTAGTTTTATATATTTCTTGGTACATTATTTCCTAGCAACTATAGGCTACACCAATTGCTAGTTCTATCATGGTACTTTCTATAATTATTAGTTGCTAGCAACACTTCTGCTTCATGGTAGCCTATCACCGTTTCATGAAGGCATAGATAGAACAAATTTGCTTTCTAATGCCATCCGACGTAGATAGAAATTGAACAGCTAATGCCATCCGACAACACCGACATGTCGTTCCCTCTCCCGACCGGCTGGGTCGACGCATGGACAAAACCTGGGCGAAAACGTTGTGAAAGTTGGACTTACAACAGTTTCTGGACCGAAGATGTCGGGGTGTTCAATGGCTACATGGCTCCTTATGAATCGTCGAAGAAGCTACCGGTCGGGCCGGTTTGTGTCCAAGCTGCAAGATTACAGGCTGAGCAGCATCGAGTTGTCGGGGACGAAACTATAAGTCGACTAAAAGACATGATATACAGTTTGTGATAAAATAGGCGGCACACCATGGGGTCTGTTCTTTTTGTCTGCGGCTTATGGCTTTTGGCTGAAATTTTTGAATTTTGACTGTTTACGGTACAGATTACGGAGAGACCGATACTCACTTACGATTTTGGCTAGTACAGATGTTGTGTTTTTAACGTGTACTACGTTTAACTTGTAGACCCCGTTTTGAGAAAATACTCCGTTTAAAAGTTAGGTACTGTAGCAAAAGCTAAAAGCCGGTCGACTTGTGACTTGCCAAACAAGCCCCATAATCTACAGAAGGAAGATCGCAGCAACATGGAACTTTTAGATAGATAAATGGCAGGAAGGCTACTTGAGGCTACGATCACCAGGGTTCACCTGGAACTGGAACCAAACCTTGATAACAATATTGACCCTGTAGAACTGGCCCTGCAGGCGGCACCGACAAAATGGGGGAAAACAGCCTAAAAGATAAGCAGGCAGCAAGCTCTTACAGAAGAACAAAAGCCCACAGGTAAATAATCAAACCATAGCATCATTGGGAATTAAATTACTGATTTCACGGACTGTTGCATCAACAGGATCAGGCTGCCCTTGAATCCCTCCATGCCATTCAGGTTAGGGTTTCAACCTAAGCTCTGATACCATGTTATGAATATTGTGTGTATATTGAAGAGGCCCAATGGGTAATATATATAAAGAGTACAAAGAGATATTACAGGGGAATATGCCACATGGGATAAGAAAAGAGAGGCATATATGGAAAGGAATAAAACGATTCATATTATATCTCTAATACCTACTACACAGCGCTGCTACTTCAGGAATCGTAATATTGATACACCATTTAGTCGCTGAGTTGCTCTATAGTGCAAGTTGACCTGAATATAAGGCTAGAGAAGATTATGTAATAGAATAGGTGTAATAATACAGCAGTAGCATGTTGTAAGAGAACTGGCAAAAATATCTCATAAACCTGAGAAGGTACCAAAAGTTACTCCAAATAGAACAATTGACAGGTTTATCTCTAGAGATGATCTCTATAGCTGGTCTGCATTGAAAGCCTCCGCATGTGCCCCCCACAAAGTAACAGCAGCATAAACGTAATGTGTGACCAACAAAAGAATAAATATAAATTTACAGTACATAAACCTGATGTACCAGCATAGTCAGATTGTATATTGTGGTCTCGAAAACAATAGTGGGAAATAAATAACTAATGGCTGCAAGCAGCAGGAAATAAATACCTTTCATCAGCGATACATACAGTCCTTCAGGTGTTTGGCCTCTCTTTGTGGCCGCAACCGCCACTGTGGAGACAGTCTTCAGTAGACCAACGTGTATAGTTCACACAGCAAGTGGACTATGATTAGCAGCAAGAAGATAGAAGAAAGAATAATATGTTGGCCCAAGAGCGAACAATGTGTACATGGCATGGACGGTTCGCCATGGCCATGATAGGATTCCCTATGTTTCCTTGTTTGATGCATGGAGTGTGTCTGACCTCTTGATCTGAATAATATGTTGCTAGCCTGACCCTTTGTGAGTTGTGATCATCGTTACGTAAAAATATATGTGCTGCATCTCAACTCATTTTTACACCAGGCGGCTGGCGCTTCCTGTGATTAAGAAATCTTCTGTGCACATCTCTGGAGTGAGAAAAGAAACACAAGTCTGAAGGTTCGTGTGATGTAACCAAATAATCCAAACCTCGGACCAAAGATTTACATACGGCTAGGAAAAAAAATACTTTGTGACACTGCCTGTTGCTGCATCCAGTGAGGCACCTTCAATCTCTCATCAGTAATCACTGCTTTTTTTGTGTGTAAACAACAAGATCGATATACCAAGTGACATGTATAAATTTAGGGAATTGCTACCCTTCATGCGTACGGCACGAGCATATGGTACTAGACGCCCATGTGCCCATAGCCCACCACACTCACAGCTCTTCTAATTCTCATCTACTTCATGAGGTGCCCACTCCAGCACTCAAAACACTCCTGCCATTAAAGCGTCAAATGCTTTTCTATACCCATGTGATAACCTCCCCATATTTTTTACTCCTACTCCTTCTAGTCTCTTCTCCAACTAGCGAGGCATAACAACAGACCAATGCTTCTATCTTCCCTACCTCTCTCTCTCTCCTTCTTTCTCTATCGCTATGGCCATGGTTGGCAGGAGCTTGTGTGCTCCTCCCTCCCTCTCTCGCTACTTGTGATCGGAGCCCGCGTGGATGCCCTCCTCTTTTCGAGGTTGATATCGCTTATGCTCACGAGTGCCACCTAAGCCGGCCTTGCTCCATCGTAGGTGAGGTTGGAGTATGTACTCCATGAGCGTCGTGACTATAGTTGATGAAGAAGAAAAGCTCACCCCCTATAAAGATGTGAGATGTTGCAATATGTTGTTTGAATTATTGTAATAAGAATTTTGAGATGTTTCATCTATTTATTTTTTATTGTTGCAACAAAAATTCAAAATGTTGGGTTTGAGATTTTAGGATGTTGTACCATCTTATTATAAATGTTGTAATATCGCAAGGTCATAAATTTATTGTTTGAAATTTCTGATCTTGTTTTAGCACTTAGTTAAGTTCTATATTCATGGCTCATTCAATTCTTTTTGTTGAGAAGGTAATATTTTTTAATTTCTTCTCAACATTCCACTGTTATTATGTAATTTATTACACAAATTGGTTATGAATGTTGCAAAGGTTGTTAACCGATGTTGCTTTGGAGGGTCCAATGGAAATCCTCCCATCGGACGTACGGACGTTAGTTGGTCCCATAAATTTACCATGTACTACATCCGTTCTTTTTTATTTATCGCTTTGGACATCAACACAATCTCCAGTGCACACCTTTAATCATTACTTTTTTATTATATATTAGCAAAAAATATTAAAATACAATGATACAAAAGTATTTTTAATGACAAGTCTAGTATCAACTTGCATTGGAACCTGACCGGACGGCAAGCAGAAGTTTTGCATCACATGTGCAGTACGTCTACCCACCAGCATCCCCACACATCCACCAATGCACCTTGGTTTGAGAGAGATCAGATTTTGAATTGACATCAAACAAAGTTGCAAAATCTGAAATGTTAATTCTTGGGAGTTAGGACTATCCTACCTTGGAGGGATGGGATTTTCGTCCGGCGTTTCTAGGACATGTCTACAGTTTTTATAATCGATGAAGGCCAAACATGTTTTGGGGTACCAAGACATGTATGGGTTTCAGAGAGGATCGAAGGAGGTTAGACATGTCCGGGGTTGCTATGGTAAGCTGGCTAAATGATATTTGAGTGATCCATCAATTTGATGACTTTGGGTGTGTGCATGATGTTTACTCTTTTGTTTATGCCATTAATGATGAACTTATGGATTGTCCATGTGCTTATTGATGGTTGCTTTGGCCAATGGTTTTGGATGTACGTACGTACTTAGACAGGAACAACGAGATGACCGACAACTAGGCTAAGAAAGAAGATGAGGTTCAGATGGTCAAGGAGGTCTGATGACATCAATGGCTCAAGTATGGTATGCCGAGCATAGTGATTGCTAGTAAGATGAAGACCAAGTCAAGTCAAGGGTATTTTTGTAATTTGTCAAATACCAAAAACTATGTTGGATCAAAACCGTGGTATTTGAGTAGCGCTTGGGAAATCGATTTAGTCGAGAAAAAACCGAGATGATCAAGTGGATCAAAGGATGAAGACTTAGTGGATTCAGACTCATATGCTTTGAAAAGCATGCATGAGTAAAACCCATCCTATATAGGGTTAACAGATTTTTCCTATATGTTGTAAGATCGAGGAGGCCGACTAGAGGGGGGTGAATAGGCGGTCTTAAAAATTCTCTACAAATTAATACTAACAATTCAAGACCTTTTCTATTTTCCTAAACCAAGTATATAGTGCGGAAGCGTAAATCAATTTGGTTTAGCTCAAATAACACCTACAATACGTTAATTCACCTAAGTGCACCAAATTCTAGCCTAAGTCAATGGTTTGCAATTCTAAGTATACAAGTAATGAATTTAATTCTATGAATATAAATTGCTTGAATATAAATTGAATACAAAGAAACAAACCACAATTGACACAACGATATTTTACCGTGGTGTTCGGAGAGTTGCCGCTCTCCCCTAGTCCACGTTGAGGTTAGCCCGAACAAATCGGACCGGCTCCACGAATTAAGCCGAAACACCTCAATCCACTAGTGGTAGCTCTTTTCCGCTCCGGGTAGGTGAGCTCCAACCTTCACAACTTCGCCGGGCCTTCTCACAAGCTTCTTGAGAAGATCACCGCGCACGACGTCTAGGAGTCGGCAAACTTCAAGAGTAACAAGCCAAACCCCTCGCTTGACTCTCACCACGTGCAACGGATGCACAAGCTCGCTGGACACAAAATCCTCACCTAGAGGCAACACATGCACTCTAGTTCTCTTCTCCCTTCTCACAAAGTGCAACACATGCACAATTGAGTGGAGAACCTCAAACTAGCTCAAGGGTTCACAAATGAATACTCCAGCCACAGCTCCAACCAGCCTCAAGGGGGTATAAATACCCCACACCAAAAACTAGCCGTTGGAGCAAAGTCACGAAAAATTCGGACGGCGGTAATCTGCCAACCACGGTAGTACCGCTTCAGATTCGACGTAGAATGGCTATGTCAGAGCCTCTGAACTAGCCGTTACACAGTCATAGCGGTAGTTCCGTTATTCATTTTCCGGTACTTCCGCACGACGGTAGTACCGCAAAGTCGGCGCGGTACTTCTGCTCGAGTCGAGCCCAAACTCGGCGCTCTCTAGAGAAAAGGTTCCGCTCGGGATACGGAGCTTCCGCTCACCGGTAGTACCGCTCAACACATGCCGGTACTTCCGCTCACCAGTAGTACCGCTCACACGTAACCCAGTGCTTCGATTTTCTGAGCGGTCAGATATCTCAATGATTTTGCAAAACACATTTGCAAACTACGATATCATGCACACAAGGATCACACATGATTTCCAACAAGTTGCAAAACACATTTGCACAACTTTGAAATCATGACGCAAAGATTAAATATGAGTTTTAACCATTTGCAAAACACATTTGCAAATCTAAGCCTCATATTACAAAGAATAGTCACATGGACTTCAAGCACTTGCAAAACACATTCGCAATGCATAGTCCTATGTCACAATGAAGTTCAATACATGAGCTTCAACTATTTGCAAAACACATTCGCAAATACAAGCCTCATGTCAATTTGAGCTAGCGAGGTGAGGATGAGCTATCAACACATGATGGGACTCAAACTACTAGACATGACCCCTCTTAATAGTACGGCAACTTATACTAGCAATCCGGTCTTTCAACCAAACACCAAGACTGGTAAAAGACTAGGAACACATCCTTAGCCCTAGCTAGTCATACCTTTGCCTTGGGTCAACATCTTGATATGCATTAACACATAATGCATTTTTCACATTAACTCTATCAACACATGATGGTCTTTGCTTAATCAACACATCATCACCTTGATGGCCTTCAACACATGAAGCCTTCATCTTCTTGATAGCATTCAACTCATGAATCTATCTTTTTCTCGCGTCTTGACTTGATGATCTTCAACACATGAAGTCATCCAAGTCATCCTTATTTTTGGAACCTAACCTATTCAACCAACTCATGGAAACCGTTAGTCCACAAAACAATTGTCATCAATTATCAAACTTCACCATTAACACATAATGGAGGGACAAGATTCAACAATCTTCCCTTTTTGGTAATTCGTGACAATCTCCATAAATCATGAGATATAAAAATTGATTTGCGAGTATACAACAACAATTTGTATACTCTAAGATAAGCACAAAGCTTACTTATCCGGTTGTCATTTGACTATTCAACCATTAACATATAATGGAGAAGTTAGTTGACAACCCGATTACACGAGTATATGTGAACTACACAAGTTATATATACCCAACAATGTATTTCATAGTAAAGATCCCAAATATGCATATTTTGATAAGCATAGATCATCACTTGTGAGGTTCCAAAATATATAAAGAGCTCCCCCTAAATGTGTGCATACAAGTGTGTATATTGAGAACATATGCATATATTCATTTTGAACAATTTGTGGAGTTCAATCTATATTTTGAATCTAAGGAATGCACTAATATATGAGAGAATAATTTCGAATGCATACCTCTTTGATTTCACCTTTCCATCCAAATGAGACTAATCATAAATAAACTTAAACAAACATATTAGTCTCATACATGTATTTGTTAATATCATTTAAACAACATAATGGAATATAATATTATCATTAAAATCACCTTATGATATTTGTCATTAACACCAAAACCAACTTAACCGAAGCTTGATCTTTCATATGTGGTAATGGATAGTATTCATTAGGGTTAGATGTGGACTAGTTGTCTCATCTATTTAATGGGTTGGGATGGAAGCTTGCAAAAAAAAGATCCAAGCATCTCTTATTCCAACATTATGTTCTAGGTAAGGGCTAGAGAAGTGTTAGCATTGTGGTGTGCTCTTTTATTCTCCAGGTGGAGTGGCTGTAAAATCTTTATTTTCAAGTAACAATATATCAATTTTATTTATCTTTTATGGTGTCTCCTTGTTTTGGTTAATTTTATATTGTTTTTGTTGGTTTTGATTTCTTCTCTTCCTTTCTTGATTTTATTGTATGTCAAGAGACGTATAAGTGATGGAGTTAACTCATGAAGATCAAATCTCATCCATATAGGCATTAGGTTTTAAAAGATTTCGAAGTTACACGGCTTTAATTGATTTTGATCCAATCTTGAAGTTTCTTGATCTCAAGTTTTTGTTTCAAATCTTTGATAGAGTTTACTTGTCGTGACATGTGGGAACCCATCTTGGCCATTCTCTATCTACGAGCAAGTCATATTCCGAGTTTTCGATTTTTGCCTAATTTTGTTGTAATTTTCCTTAATCTTGAAAAAGATCTGCACTCTGATAAAGATTCGAGCAATCCTTGGATGGAATAGGTGTTGTAAATATTACGGTATAAGCATAATTTCTATTTTAATTCCAATAATAATTACGATAATAGTAATCACCCAAGCATGGCATAAGAATGACTTAAACAACATATTGACATAGGAATCAATCAAGTCATTGCAGAATGAGTGAAAACTCAACATGAACATCATATATGAATTCAACATTAGCATGGCATTCATAACATTAATGTATTTGCATGCTACTTTTATTGAAAGATTAACATATATGATCCGTACATGAAGAAATACATATTTATAACATGCTGCCATCAAGTATAGTCTAGCACAAAAGACTGAAAGCAGCATAAGACCAACAGATTTTTGAGGTTTGAGTGCTCTCAGAACAGAATCGCACAAGTTAAAATAACTTGGCCTTCTCATGTCAATGTTGGATATCTTTAACAAATATCTAAAAGCTAATAATTAAGACTTGAGCTCTAAATTATGTTTTCACTGTCAAAACTCACATAATCAGAGAATGAAAGTTATATACTTTCTGAATCAAAGTTTTCAACTAAAGAATACAGCAGCAGTATTAAAGCAATAGATCTAACTGCAGTCTCAAATAGACAAGCCGAATAAGAGTAGTTCCTTCTAAACCGAAATACTCAATACCATCTAGTGCATAGAAAACAGATTTACTGCTATTGAGAAACCTTGATTAGAAGAAAGTATACTCCACAGTTTAGACAGTGAAATCAATCTTATAGAGCTCAATTTTAATTCAACTAGCTAGATCAATCTCAATATTCAACTAGTTCATCACAGAGCATTTAGTGAACAGGGAAACCTTTGCAATCTTCAACTAGTGATACTCACAGAAACAGATCACACATTGCAAAGTATCAATTAACTGATATACTCACAGTGGAGGTGATATTCTAAATCACCTGAAGATATCAAAATGAAGGCAAGGCACGAAGAACTCGCTGTCCCAGAAAACCTATCAATCCACTATTGCAAGCAGGGAGATGGTTCACGGAGATACAATGCCACTTTTCTCTTCTCAGCCGAAGTCAAGAAGAAAAACCGAAGTACAGGGATGCCGCACAAGACCACAGATTAGTCTGGCCGAGAGCAATCGAATACAGCAGGGAAATGCGCCGCCGCCTTGTTCTTCCTCGGCTAGACTTCTCAAGATCCCGGTAATGGATCGCGCGAAGGCTACGATAGCAGAAAACAAAACTTTTCTACCGCGCACACAAGAACATCATGCTTAAGGAGGGATCATGGATCGTTACCACTAGACGCCAGCAGCAATGAAGAAGAGTTGGAGAAGCCGATCCAACCACGCGTCGAGGTAGTAGTGGAAGTAGTCGATCGTCCCGAACCGATCGTCTCCTCCACGCGATCAACCGCACCACGAGCGGATCCGATCAGAGGTTGTTGATGCCGATCAACGCCGCAACCGCAGCGTCTCCACCGGTATCCACACGTCCCGGGTGGAACGCCGATCGCGAGTGTACCAAGACTCGCGAGCGGCTAGGGTTTGGCTCGGAGGTGGCGGCTACGGATTAGCTCGGGATTATCAGATGCGTTCCCTCACCCCTCGCCTCCATATATATAGACTCCTCACTTGGGCCTCGTGGACCGAGGCCCAATAGAGTCTATCCGGATCTCTATCCGAATTGAGCCCATATCCGAATCACATTCGAATTAGTGTTCCAACCCGTTAAGTGTGTGACCAGAGGTTCACGATACTTGGTCGCGACCGAAACACCTTTCCGGTCACCGTGTTAATAGCGGCCTCTAGTAAGACATATTAACCCCAAAGTATACGTAAAGATCATATCTACCGAACTGTAATGTTCTCATGTACTAATCCTTTGCCTCACGATATAGATTAAGCTCAAGGCGAGACCGTGTCATCCTCTTAATAGCTCAATCACTCTCTCGATTCCGTGATGGATTATAAACTCGTGATTGACTCCTCAATCATCTTGGCATGGCCATGCACTTTCATAATCCATTACATCGAGGGGCCCGAGATATCTCTCCCATAAGGAGGGTAAATTCTATCTTGATCATTCACATCCCACTACATGTTTCATGGCAAACCCAAAGACTACTTTTATGACTACCCGATTCACGGAGTAGTGTTTAGTAGTCCCAAAGTAGCTACTACGCATCTTGGGAACCATGATGATCTCAAGTCTAAGGATTCCACATAAACACTACTTGAGACCAACTGATGACACATGGAATCTCTGCAGTGTCTCATGGCGGGTCTATCCAACATATGTTCACTAACACATGTCCATATTATTGATTTGGTATCTCCATACCATGATCCATGAGACATGATCATCAATCAATACATATGCTGATCTTTGAATCATATTTGTTCCTCATATGAAATATAATCAGGGATCATTTAGAAATAGCAACATTTTAGCATTAAGAGTCTCATGAATAAGTCACATACTCATTGATCAATAATGATAATGTCTATTTCAAGGAACAAAGCAATGTATCATAAACATAGTATGTGATATATTCAACATCTCCATGTTACCTCTAGGGCATATCACCAACACCCGGGATGCACAAACCCAGATTAGGGTTCACACACGGGACCAACACAGGCCGTCGATCGGAGATGGCCCGAAAGCCGAATCTCCGCCAAACCGAAGAACAAAGAGGAGGATCAAACACGAGAGGCAACCAGAATGAGAAGAAGAGATGTCCCTACCGTCGGAGCTGCCCGGCTTAAATAGAGAGGGCTAGGGTTAGATGCAGGGTGGCGTGAGCGGCCGGCTCCGAGGAACCCGGGCCAGCCCACGCCTCCGCTGCCTTCCATCCGCTCGCCACCTCTCTAGAAGCCGCCGAAATCGCCGGATCTGGGCGGAGAAGCGAAACGGCCACAGGCGCACGGCTCACTCCACGCACAGGACGCGCTCGGGGATAGCAACGGACGCGGCCGGGGAGGAGACGGAGTCTCCTCTCCTTTACCTCTTCGCGCGGCTCACCGACAGGTGGGCCCGCCTTCATTTCCCCCTTCTCATATGGGAAATTCCCATTCTGCCCTTAGTGGCTAACAATAGGTTCCTGATATCCTAATCAAGATGTGTACAAAGTTTCATCTCATTTAACTATAGATTTTTTAAGTTACATCAAAAGTTGTTTGGATTCAAGCTAATTTTCTGTTCTAGGATGTTTTTTGGCCGGGTTGTACCACTCGTCGATCAGACCGAAAACTTATTGCTGGTCAGACTGCACTAAGGCAATGCCGATCAAACCGCCGTGCTGCCACTGGTCACACCGCTTTGCTACTTAATCTAGCTGAAACACAAAGAACAGTTGAAACTTAAAAGGCTTGATTTAGAGAGTAATGAAATATCCACATTTTCAACATACAATCGGGAAAATGAAGATCACATAGTGAGCAAGTAATTCAGATAAAATAGAAGTAGGGCAAGTACTAAGAGAACATTGGAGCGTCTTACCAATGTATTCTGGATTGGAACTCTGCGTGAAACGGTATTTGCTTGGAACACAATCTTTGAGAGGCTTGACTGGTGGAAGGGACTGCGAATACGGGCGGTCACGTAGTTCAGAAGCTGCAGTTGATCAGGACTTCTGCTTGCCGGTAGTTTTCGGTAGTTTTGGCCCCAGGAGCTTGAACGCAGCTGGACTTACGACGGCATCTGGAACGACGAAAAGGCCGAGGCGTTCAATGGCTCCTCGCTCGTCGCTGAAGAAGCCATCGGACCGGTCCGTGCGCAAGCTGCAGGATTACTGCCTGAACGGCATCTAGTTGATCGGGAGCCACGGAGTGGAGCTTTGGTATCAGAAAGGCAAGCCGTGTGACCGTGACTTCATCGACGTAATGCCGAGCTGCCACCGCGGCTTGGTCCTGAGCATCGTCCCGGGTGAACCTGCACGACCGGAAGATGCTCTCGCACCCGCCGGAACATCGCCGCGCGTCGCAGACAGCAGGAGTGCAATTGGGGCTCGTGCGTGGAGGACCTGGGCCTTACTCGTTCGAACAAAAAGGAGAGTTCGAGGACTCGAACTAGCCATCGCGACTGCTACTCGCCAGGCCACCGGTAGTAGTTCTCGTCAACGTTTTAAGAATTCAAAACCCAAGAAAAGATTTTTGAATTAAAGAAAATATTAAGAATTCAAATAAGCTTCAGAAAATACGAAACAAACTCTAAAATGTCCAATTAAATTTATAAATACATATTTGAACATCACAAACCCAAATAAATACTTTCAACTTGGCATTGAAGTTTAAATTAATCAGATTAAATCCTTTTGATTTAGAAAAATTCCATTAAACTTTAATTAATTGCAAAAAAGAGAAAATTCTCTAAAGCTATTTATAAAATAAAATTTTTGGAAAATCCCAAAAATTGGGGCGTTACAATGTCCTTCCAGTAACTTTTGCAGCTAAACTCTAGCAGCCCATAAATGCTTGTTGAATCGCTAATGTAGTTGCGTTTTGGATATCCTTTGTATTGTGATGTCCTCATGCTATATATTGGTTAAATTTGCTTGTTGAACCGCTAATATAGTTGCATTTTGGACATCTTGTACGGTTGATTGATCTTTACATGGGTGATATATGTAGTTTCTGTTTCACGCAATATCCAACTAAATATTCGTGATCGAGACTATTCATATTCAATGTGATATGTATTCCCTTCGTATTCGTGAACGAGACCATTCACATTTGTATTCGTATCCAGCACTGTCCATATTCGATTCCGATTCTGAGAAAAAAAATAGAATATAATATGAAATGAGTGATATCTATCCATTTCCGTTTCAATTGCACCCCTAGTTCCGAATGCCCTGATCAGCTTGCACGGGAACCTGACCGATCGGCCGTCGTCTCCCGCTCCGGTCGGTTCGTATGCACCCCCACCGCATTTGTTTGGCACTTCGGCATCACACGTCCACCCGCGCGCCGGCGTCCTCACTCCCACCCAGCTCCAAGGGGATGACCGGGCCGGCCGGGTCGCCCAACTCTCCATAAACACGTCGTTTGAACAAAACCGAGCCAAATAGTACCTCTAGACATTGGCCGCGTGCCCGTGTCCCCGGTCCAAACCTAGCCAATGTACAAGTCAGCAATGCATACCGAGAGTGAGGCCTTGAGATGTTGGGAAATTTTAGATCATACATATGAGAGAGAGAAGAAGAAGAATTTATTGATGCTTATCTAACAATAAAGAATTACTAACATACAACCACTGTCCCCTGAGCCCCTCCTCTAACATGTCATCCCAAAAAATCTCGTTTTGTTACGATTAACATGTTCTTATCATGTCCAAAAGTTTGAATTCGTCATGATAACCGCTACTATCATGCTCAACAGCAACCGGAGGATGAACAAGAACCCTTCCTCCCTTCCAGTTCTCAGTCTCCATATCGCATATCCCTCAGCGTCGCTTGTCTGAGTTGTGGTTGTGTTTGCGCCGCCAGATTTGGTGACGTTGCTCAACAGCTTACTGCATGATGATAGCTAACATTAGCAGAAGTCCAGGTATGGTGAGAATTACGATATGTAGCATTTGATCACACACTTCGCTATTCAAAATATGTCTGAATTCGAGAAGACAGTAGCCTGTTAATTTATTCTTCAGATCACAAGCTCGCAATGTTCTTTAGGAATTAAAATTGGCTGTTATATTTTCAAGCTCCAGGAGGATTTCATAATTCTTTAATTTAAGGGATTTCATTATGCCTCAGTAAATATTCTACTGAAAGACATGAAAGCACATGGAAATTATCTGCATTATTGCTTAGCAAAGGCCCCTACATGTACCCAGTCCTACTGGTAACTTGTAAGCACATGTTTTAAAAAAGGTAGAGAGAAGGTCCACAATGCATAGCAGAATTCAAAAGAAAGTATCATGGAATGATTTTACTGCTAACATTACCCTGTCCCTATTCTGCGTTGCACAATAATACCTTTTTACCCTTAAGATGCCTTGCTATCCAATAAATAATCGGTTGGACAATATCAAGGACATTATTGAGAAAATTTTCAGCAATGTACCTTCCAGGAAAGATGCAGCTATCATGGCCTGCACAACCAAACACGTCAATTTGTTAGTAAATCAGAAAGGAGCTTCAACGCAAATTTGAAAGTGATACTTGCGAAATATTGAAGCAAACTCATCTACATGAATATATGCACAATTTGTTATAAACTTCTTTCTTAGACCACCTTGAGGCAATAAATGTGATCCTGTGGTCAGAGATGGTCAAATATGCGATTATGTGAAAAAAAACAAGCTAGTCTAGACATGTATATTGGCTTGAGATGAGAGGGTACAAAAACAGAATGTGACTTGAGTGATACGAAAAGATGATGAAAATTTCAATTTTTGGTTACAATTACTTGCACCTGTAAATAAACACGTGAGTACAAAATTTCTCTTTCCGAGGATCCTTCAGGATCAGTAAAAGCAGGAATTCGTCCACATTTGTATTTAGTACGTAATACATGTGAGCCCACGAAGCCTGCTAGTACATACCAACATACCATGGGGAGCTTTGCCCCCCATCACAGAAAGACCATGTTGCAGACTTGCAGTAGATCTTGATGTAAAAAAGAGTAGTTCCTTTCTGAGGTTAAAAGCTTAAATCTAACTTTTATTCAGTATGTGTGAACAACTTCTAGTATTTCTAGCACACACATTACCAGTTTGCAAAAGAGAACACAATCTAAACAGCACTAAGGAACGCAAAATTATCATTGGCTGGGCCAGTCTGTAACAGCATCCCCATTGACCACTCTAAAAGATGTCCTAACTTCTAGGTCAGTCAACTAAATACAGAGCTTTCATTCAGTACGGCTTGTACCAGCCAATGACTAATTGGCTCACTAAGAAAAAGGATAAGTAAACTAAAACACAGAATCGCCAAATGCTCGCATTAGCTATCTTTGCAACATGGTTGTATATAATAAAGCAACCTGGGGAGAAATTGGAGAACACCATACGCATGTGTACATGTAATAATACTATCACCATACCAGACAACAATAAATGCACCCAACATACGCTCCAGTTGGCCACTTGCATGGATTACACTTTGTCTTGACTCTCGATCCACATTACGAATTTCAAAAGGTCTAGATGACATCCAGATCCGAAAGATTCCATCATGCACTATCTTTTCGTTTATCCCCTTACCTTTTTCTCTAAGTTAATATAGTTCATTTTGTACAGGACAAGGCCACTGTCCAAAGAAGTTGCTACTTGACCACAACCACCATGAGTTCAGTACTTCAGTTTCGCTGCATTAGCACAATGCAATTCTTATGACATGGTTCCGTAGTCCAAAGGGCAAGAATGCCTTACTTCCTCACCATGTTCCCTATGCTGGCCGGTGTACAGAGCCATTGCCTTTCAGACAATGGCCCCGTCAACATCGGTGAACCATGATTAAATATGGCACAGTGGTATTAACAGTTTATTAACCATAGTTCAACTGTTAGTGACAGGGCACACAAGCAGCTACACGGTCACAGCTATATAAAGCCTCGATGTAGTACTTGGGTGTCATGAGACAACGAAATTTGGGATCCATTGATGTGCCAAGGTATGATATTGCCCCCCAAAAAGGCAGAATTCCAAAGATTCCCGTTTCCTACCCAACAATGCCCAAACCCCCCACCAAGTACACAAGGTTGCCCATGAAAATGCACTGTGTACCAATGCAGGAACAGCTCTACGCAATCATGGGCAACCAGAAAGATCTCAGATCTCAACTTTAGCTTTTGAAGCATGCCACAGGCCATTATGTATGCGAGACCTATACATGAACATTACCCATGATTGTACTTTGTCAAAAGCTGCAATTTTGTTCTGAAACATTACACATTCTGAAGTTTTTTTCCCTCACTATTTGAGAAGACAACCCCAATGCGGTCATATTATAATGCAAGTAAAATAACCATCATTTCCATCTTCTAGCTCCTCCCTTAGTTAAGACTGGGATGACAAGAGTTGAAATGACATACTAAGAAACAAGAATGAGGTTAACCTTACTGGGATGACAAAGCTGGTGGAAGTGATGGGACGAGGTGTGCAATGTGCCCTTCGCGTGTGACGTGTGCTCCTACTCGCATGCCAGAAAGGGATTCTTTTTTGCAATCTTGTGCCGCTAATGGCTTATGACTTATGGCTTAAATATTTGAACTTTGGCTGTTCGTGAGAGCAGTACGTAGAGGAAAATAGTCGTATGCGATTTTAACCGATGCAGCTGAATTCAGTACACTTTTTACTATAATTTTCTTATTAACCCGTCTTAAAAAAACACACCATTTAAAATCTAATTACTGTAAATAATACAAATATAAGCTAACTTTAAACCAAAACTACCCTGCCTTTTTCTCTTTACGAAATGGTATTGGGGGCTCGTGTGTTGCCAATCAAACCAGTACACTCCACGCCCTGAGCACTCTCTCAGACTTGGCAGACAAATCTACAACCAGATCCAGCTCAGCTTCTGTCCGCTCTACACTACCTTTCTCCCTCTAATTTATGTGGTCATGGACTCATTGTCGTATTAAAAAGAGCGCTGCTACGCGCACAGAATGCCAACGATATGTGGCTGACAAGCGGGTCCCAACGAAGGCGAGATTTTGTAGCCATAAACCTCACAAAAGTGTCAAGAACTCCCCAGAATCCTATATTGACTACAAAAATGATTCCAAACAAATGATCTAATTTGTTCTGAAGCCATCTTTTCATGGAACTAACATTCCTCCCAAATAAAACGACACTTGGTTGCTGCACTCTCTTACCCTACCTAGAAGGAAAAGCAACCTTTCTCCTAACCATCAATCTGCACTTGGTGTTGTTCTCCAATGAAAAGACAAGCCGGACAACTTTCCGGAATGGTCTTCCATGAATGCCATCTACTTTTGGGGCGTGACAATGGCGTCGCTCCCACCTGAGATCGAAGGCGAAATCTTCAGAGAAACGTTTCCACTGGCTTATTGACCTACTACACTGACTTCGTCTGGGTCTGACGCCACACTGTGACACGATGTGAAAACTATTCACCAAACAACGAGCATTGCTACTAATACTTGGAAATCCCAAGCAAGCAAAAAAGGGGCACAACCAATGGCAATTGGAAAAGGCAGAGAAAGACCCAAAAAAGGGATGATCAACTGTCAAACCCAAGAATGATCAATGTTCACCATATTAGCATGAAAATTCATTTCCCAAATCCCAAGCAATGCTATATGAATGCATCAGCAATTAGGAAGATGGGAGGTTGATTAGTTGTTGGAGGATGTATTAGTGGTGAAGAAAGAAATTGGAAGTGATCTTGGTACTCACTGGGATCGGTGGTGGTGACCATGCCAGCGCCCTGGAAGTAGCAGGAGCCGGCCGCCCTGCCCTGCGACTGGTAGTAGGTGTCGAAGGCGTACGAGGCGTGGCTCCGCACGTCGTTGGGCTCGTAGCACCCCTCCCCGGGCTGAACCGCCGTGCAGTCGGCGCGCCCGGGGCCGCACGCCCAGTCCATGGCCGCCTGCACCGCCTTATCTTCCGCGTCGTCGGACGCGATGCAGAATGTCCGGTCCGTCGTGTCGTTGGCCAGGAAAACCCCCTTCCCGGACACGTGGAGCAGGTACACCGGCGTGCCGTTGCCGTAGAAGAGGCCCCAGTTCGCCTCCGACACGGGCCCCGGCCGGAGGTCCTCGTTGAAGAGCTCGTAGATGTACACGCTCGCCTGCACGCCGGGCCGCATCGGCGTGCCAGGCTTGTCCATGACGTGCTTGATCAGGTTGGAGTTGTATGCGTCGGCGTTGTCCCTGGTGGCGTACGGCTCGGCCTTCCGGTCCCCGTAGGACGGCCACCCGGTCTCAGTGACCAGCACCGGCACGCCGCCGCCGCTCACGTTGAGGTTCTTCACCGCGACGTGCACCGCGTCGAGCATGGCGTCGAACACGTTGGTGTAGTGGAGCAGCGTGTTGGGGTCGACCATCTCCAGCGACGGCGGCAGCGGCTTGAACAGCGCGTAGTCGAGCGGGATCACGCCGTTGCTCTGCATCAGCGAGTAGTAGGGGTAGAGGTTGAGCATCAATGGCGCGGAGGTGTTGGCGAGGTGGGAGAGGAGCGGGAGGAGGAAGGACTTGGCCAGGGACTGGTTGAAGAAGGCCTGGGACGGGGGGAAGGGGTCGAGGACGACGGAGAAGGGGAGCGGGGTGGAGACGGGGATGGAGGAGAGGTTTGCGGCGGCGAGCGCGGCGGCGAGGGACTGGATGGCGGGGAGGAGGACGGGGAGCGCGGAGGGGAGGGCGGTGGGGACCTCGTCGCCGACGGCGATGGCGGAGATGAGGCCCGGGCTACTGGAGTTGGGTGCCGCGAACGGGAGCACGCGGCGGGAGACCCAGGCGGAGGCGGTGGCCGGGGAGGATCCCAGCGCGAGGAGCTCGTCATTCGGGACGCCGACGATGGCGCGGGCGCCGGAGGAGGCCAGCGCCGAGAGCAGGCGCGGGTCGGCATCGTAGAGCCGCACGCGGGTAATGCGCTGCGCGCGCAGGAACGCCGCGAGATCGGACGGCGACAGCAGGTTCGTCACCGCCGTGCCGATCGTCACGCCGACGTACGGCTCGCCAGAACCACCACCCCCACCCGCCGCCGACACCATCGCGTCTGCAGTTGCAACACCTAGCAATCAAGAAACAGAGCACAGTGAAACTGACAAACAAGAAACAGTGGCAGTATCACAAGCTAAAGGAGCAAAGAATTTGGCAACCAATGTGGAAAGAACAAGCTAAAAATCAAGCAAAGCTGAAGAATCGGGAGCTAGGAAGAACAAGGTGACATCAAGAAATAAAGCAAGAATTTGCAGTGGAAGAACTCCAGTGTGAGAGAGAGGAGAGAGCTTACATGATACTAGAGAGGAACGGATTGAGAGGAGGCGGAGCAAGAGGAGCAAGCTGCTACCTCTGCCTCCTCTGCTCCTACTCCCCATTGGGAATCTCCTGACGACGATTTCTGGGGTCGCGTCTTTTGAGAGATTGATGCTGCTTTTTTTTCAGAGGAAGCAGAACCTCTGCCATCCGATCAAGAAGGGAGCGGTTAGGGTACATAATTAAGGTGCTGCACGTTTTCACTTATTTTTTCTGTTTAGTATTGGAGTTGGTTTATTTTGTATTATATCTATTGATAATATTTTTAGTATAATTAAATTTAAAAAATTAAAAAGAACAAATAGATTAGCTAATCACGGACAATGCAAAGGATTACAGGGAAAAAAAAGAAAAGCCAAAAAACCTAAAAAAATGAAATTAAGAAACTAAAAACTAGAATTCATAGACCAAAAGCTGAAGTCCAAACGAGCTAGGCCTAAAACAACATGGTCAACTCACTCCCAAAGGCCCTCGAAAGTTGATCTATGTCCTCCTAAGAATGTTATCTTTTACTATGTGATCGACTTCTATTAAAAAGTTCTCCTGTTCAAATCTTTTCGAATGTTCCACATGTTATAAATGGTGATGTTGTTGAAGTCCCTTCCTTTATTCTTTAAGGGTTACTTTTGTGGCCTTTCGCCACCACTGTAAAATGTCATCAAAATTGAATGAACGGACCCACTAAAGAATATCATAATCTACTCATCTTAGTACCGTTTGCCAAATCTCCATGACAAAGGGGTGGTATAGGCATAGGTGTAGTCCAATTTCTTAATGGCCATCACAGAAGATGTAGAGCTACCATTGTGGCCATCCCTTGGTGGCAAGGTTGTCCACAATGAGGAACTTGTTTTGAGTCAGGGTCTATGTGAAGAATTTGCATTTATTGTCCATTTTGGCTTTCCATATGAGCCCTCTATTTTATTCCTGAAAATATCCTATGAATTGAGCCAAATAGGCGGATGTTGCCATGAATTTCCCATCGATTGTCCAATGCCAGGCGATGGAGTCTGGAGCATCCACTTGAAGGTGAATTGACTGAAGTCTCGTCCATAAAGACAAATTCTTCTAGTTGTGTAGCGTTGATTATCCTTCCTCTAATTGCCCTCATCCGGTTGTTGTGTTGGGGTTCTTTTTGGATGGTTTTATTTTTCCTCCTCGAGACTCTGAACAAGCTTGGTGCTAGATTTTTTGGGGCTACTCCTTCGAATCAAGTATTGTGCCAAAATTTGGCCTTTCCCCATTTCCAATCGTCACTATTGTCGACATGTGGAAAAATTCTTTGTCAATATAGTCGCAAGGCACAGGGGTGCCCACCCATGGTTTGAGTTCTACAGTCTACTCATACCACAACCATCATAGTCGAAGAGCTCTCCCAAAATTCTCCAAGTTGGTGATACCTAGGACGCCTAATTTTTTCAGGCCTACACACCTTTTTCCAATTTACTAGGCAGTGGCCTCCATTTGCGTCTTCTTTTCCTTTCCAAAGAAATGATCTTGGGATCTTATCTATCCCTTTTTGGCCCATTTGGCTAGCAGGAAAATTATCAAGTGTTAGGTTGGGATGAAGGAAAGAATTGATCTAACCAAGGCCAATCTACTGGCTGGGGAGAGTAGTTGGCCTTTCCTACCTGGGAGTCTTGGTCCTGTTTTTTGATGAGCTGCTAGGCCTGGACCATTTTGAGTTTGCGAACATGAAGCTACAATCCCAAGCATCGATATGGGAAATTTTGTGCTCTCCTAAAAAGGATTCGAGGAGGGAGTCAAGGTCCAGGTTTTCACAGCGGATCGGGTGTATGGTGCTCTTTTCAAAGTTTGTGGTGAGGCCAGTAGCTTGTCCAAAGGCGAGTAGGATCCGTTGGATGGCATTCATCTCTTATTTAATGCGGTTAATGAAAATTGTCGTGTCATCTGTACAGAGGGAGGCTCTCATCTTTGCCACTGTTGTTGAGTGGTGAAAGGAGGTTCTGTTGTGTCGCGAGTCGAGGATTTTTTGTAGCGGTTTGATGGCAAGAATAAGAGCATTGGTGATAGATGATCACTTGATCGCACTCCTCGCCTATGGTTGAAACTCTCTCCTAATAGACTGTTGAGGAGAGTTGTGGAAGAGGTTGAGCCGAAAAGAATGGAGATCCATTCTAGCCATCGGGCTCCAAAGCCTAGTGCTTGGAGGACTTCTAGGAGGTAACCCCAGTTGAGATTATTGAAGGCCTTTGCAGTGTCTAGTTTGAGGAATAATGCCGATGTCTTGCTATTGTAGAGCTCTCGTAGAATGTTCTGAGTATTTAGGAAGTTGTCATATATGTATCTTCTCTTTATGAACACACTTTAGCAAGGCGAGACATGGTCCTTGAGGTAGGGGCCAATCTGTTGGCCAGAAGTTTGAGAATATCTTTGCCATGCTACAAATGAGGCTAATTGGTTTGTAATCACCTACTCGAAGTGCGTCCCCTTTCTTTAGGATCAAGGCTATGTTGGCAGAGTTGATTAGGTGAAAAATGTTTGCTCGGAGATTAGGTGAAAATCATCTGCTCGGAGATCATCAAGTTGCTGGAAGGCTACTACCAAGTCATCTTTGATGATATCCCAACACTCTTTGTAGAAAATCCTCGTGAAGCTGTCTGATCTAGATGTCTTGTCCATTAACATGAACAATATTTTGTTTTTTATTTTATCTTCATCGAAAGGGTCTTCCAAGTACGCGAGGTCAGCTGGCTGGTAGTTCAACATTGCCAAGTCTAATGTGAGCCCTCTCGGAGGGGATTCGCCTAGCTATCGCTTGAAGTGATCAAGCAATGATTGTTCTTTTGCTTTGGTTGAGAGGTTGAGAATAATAAACCATTGTCTGTGTGCAGGCATCTGATGAAGCTTTTCCTCTTGCACGCAGCAGCTGTAAGGTGGAAACATTTGTGTTTGCGTCTCTGCTTTTGATCCAAGTCAATCTTGATCTTTGACTCATTCTTGCTTTCTCAATGGATGCTAGACCCAAATAGTAGAGCTTTAGTTCTTTCCTCAACTCGAATTCCTCTTGGCTGAGTGGTTATGGCTCTTGGGCAACGTCTAACCTCAAGATGATCTCTTTGACCAATGCCAGTTGAAGCCTTGTGTCTCCTATTTTAGACCTGCTCCAATGCTTGAGGGCCACCACCACATATGCCAATTTGATTTGTAAGCGTTTGACGATGTTACTAGATGCGATGGGTTTATTCCAAGCTTGTAGAACAGTTTCTTTGAAGCCTTCCATGTTGACCCAATAATTTTCAAAACAGAAGTTGCGATTTGTGTTCATAGTGAGCTCTCCATTCAAGATGAGTGGGTAGTGCTTTGACATGAGGGTTGGTAATACATGAAGGAAGCAGGTGGGGAAAAGGATCTCCCATTGCACGGTACAGAACATTATATCAATCATTATGTTGGTCGTGTTGTTGTGCTCATTGCACCATGTAAAATTCCTAACATTAAGGTTTAATCTCTTTTAGTAGCAGATCGTCCAAGGCCAACTTGAAGGATCCCATCAACATTCTATTAAGATTTGTATTGGTTTTGTCCGTAGCCTAGTATATGAGATTGAAATCGTCCATGACAATCCATTCATTTTGAATTGTCTGCCCAATCAACCTTAGTTCCTGTAGGAAAGCCACTTTGTCATCGTCCTGTTGCAGGCCATAAATGCCTGTGATGGACCAGCTGGAGCCATCCGCATGCATGGTGATTTTGGTCATGACTACATTTTGTGTGATGAGTGGGTTTGAGTGTTTGAAGAAATATTGTGAGCAGGCTAGAAGGATCCCCCTCTTGTTTGTTGTGCAGGGAGGTAGGTGAAAGTGTTCGCAAAAGGCCAGGCCAAGCAGCCGTGCTACTATAATGTAGTCAATTGTATCTATCTTTGTTTCCTGAAGGTAGATCAAAGTGCTGCTCGTGCTACAATTAGCTCACAAACAACATCTCTATGCACAACCGTGTTCAATCCTCTAACATTCTAGTTCATGATTTGACACTTTCTTGTAGACATGGAGGTTGTGGGGGCGGCGGCTTGGCTGTGCTATGTAAATCTATAAGGTGGTTGGCGTTGATGTCCGAGGGTAGCACACTTGAATCACACATATTCTGGGGCACACATGAAAATCTTGAGGGGGTTGAGTTTACACTGAGGAAAGATTGCAAAGTAGAAGTGAAGTAGGAGAAATAGCAGAAATAACAACAGACCACAAAGTTGACCAACATGACTTTGAGAGTACACACTAGAAGGTAGCACACAAGTGATGCTAGTAGCTCTTGAGGGCAGGAAGCATTGGCTACAGGGTAACGTCACAAAAGAAGATGGAGGGAAACTTCACATAAAACTAAGTTGAACAATAGACATATGTAGGAGTTGCTACTTGTTGTGCTGGTGGTGGTCTGAGTCGAGTTCAGAGTAAATGGTAGCCAGCAACGAAGAGGAAGCGCTTAGGCTAGCGGAGCCGCGCTAGTGGCAGCTTCATTGCTGCCGTCTTGCTTGCTGGGTCCTGGCTCGGGGCAGTCAAGTCCACACAGTGCCATGCTAGCCATTTTCACCAACTGTGTGAGGGGGCCTTGAAAAGCTCAAGGCCACCTCATCGAGGGAGTCATCCTTTCTGAGTAGTCCTAGATTCTTCATATGCAACTCATGGGCTCTCTCCATGGTGTCACCTCGTCCCCGAGTATTGACTGTGAGGCACACACCGCGGCACAAGATAAGGCCTTTGTAGATTTTTTTGTTTGCCCTATTGGTGGGTGCTGGGGTAGTTGGTGTGGTGAGCAAGGGCGGAGGAGGTGTCCTATTGATACGACAGATGAAGTCATTTGTAGGACTTGGGGGTCAGCCCATGGTCCATCCAGTTGGCACAGTTTGTCATCAGCGAGAGCTATGGCTTAAGCAACCAACACCATGACGAGGGTTGCTACAGATCCTGCTTGTCATTCGTGTTTGAGTGCACGAAGATTTCATGATGGCTTGAAGGAGGTGTGTTGCTTGCATGAGCTAGCGGTAGGGAAGGAGCACTGCTGTTAGTGGCCACGCTGAAGTCGAAGGAGGTCACTGACCCCTCAAACGGTGGCATAGGGGGTCGTCGATGACACATGGCTCCAAGTTGTTGGATGCGGCCTATTGGTCTAGCTCTAGAGCTAGGTCAGACTCCACCCGCCCTGGAGTCGGCGCTATAGTAGGGTCAGATGAGGAGGAGGCACTACGTGCCCCCAGTGTTCAAGGTCAGCCAGTCGAGCTTAGGGATCTTGTCTGGGTTAGCCGCCCAAGCCCAGAGGTTGAAGGATGTTGCATTCATGCGGCTTGATCTATCCTCCACATAGTCTAGCTCGCAGGTCTTCCCAATGATCCTATCTGCAACCCCTGTGTGTCAAGCATGACGGGGAATACCCTCTAGGTAGAGTCGAACATGTTATCTCATACCTGAGTGGTCCACGTGTGTTAGGATGTGCCGTGGCCTGAGGTGGTTGTCAAGGTTACCATGGTCGAAGCACTCTTGGTTCACCGCCTCATCCCGATGGTGGCAGTGGGAGAAGGTGGTGAGGAAGGCCTCTGGGTGATGTGGCTCAATGTAGCGATCTTCACAGCAAATGCCAAATTGGGTGCAGATGGCATATCCTATTATGTCTAGGCCGATGTTGAGCCTCGCACGGTCAAGCCATCCAACGATATTGTGGGTGGAGAGCTTCTAGAGATTGCGCTCCATGTCCTCAGAGGAACAGAGGATGGTGAAGCTTTCCCTTGGCCAGGAATGCGCATCACCTAGGCACGGCATGGTCGTTGGCGCTTGGAGCGGTGGAAAGTAGGAGAATTTCAAGCCAGCACGAGTGGTTTCGAATTGGGGGGCGAGGAGTTGCATGCCTTTTATTGCAATTTCTTTCTCAGTGTCTGTTGCAGAAGCAAATAAAGCATTTAATTAGATCTCTGTAGTAGGCGGCGAGGTGGCAAGTGGATAGGTAATTGAAACATTTACCCCTCATCAATTGGTGATAGGTATCTCTACTCCTCGATCGATTGGTAGTAACTACAATAGTTGGACGACGTAGTGAATGGCCCCTGACTTTACGCCACTAGTAGAGTGCTCGGATGCACTGCCAGCTTGAATCTTCTTCACATTGGTCTGGTACTTGGGCGTCAATGCCACTATGGTGCGCTACTGCAATTGAAGATTCTGACGGATCTGTAGTGAATGGTAGGGGCAGTCGGATGTAGGGAAACCACCGACCCGGTGTGCCTAGAAGTGCCTGGGCCTCTTTGAGGCAAGATTTGAGATAAGGTCGCAATGAATGCAAGCTTTGCTCACCTAAGGGCATTGGAGTAGTAAAGGCGTCGCAGAGGCCTTGGCCAGAAGCCAAGACGAAGTTGACTATACATAGTGGATGGAATGGGGGATGTGGATGACCGATTGAAAGCGACTGGAGAGAGGAGCTTGGTGAAGATTCTCCGTAGGGGTCTTTGGCACTAGCTCCAACCACAGATCTGGCGAGACCAGAGCTTCGGGCATCGACGACGGAGAACAAAAGGGGATCTGGTTCAGATTGACTCAGAGGGGAGAGGGGTGGGATAAGAGGAAGGGGGTGGAGGGGGTGACATTGAGGTGGGTTGTGGTCACCGAAGGGGGTTTGAGGGGCAGGGGCGGTGTAGGGATGGCCTTGGATCTAGTGGGCGTGGCTGCCAGGGCTGCGAGTCGTGATGGGGAGGGGGCTCTCGAGGCTTCTCTCATTGTCCACCCTTAATGCTGCTTTTGATGAGCTCCTTTGCCTTGCTTTCTCTGGGAATTTCCTTGCTTGATTTTCTGATGAGTGGGAGCTTGTGTGCTGGGGCTGGGGCTGGAGAGAGACTGCAATTGGAGGGTTGGTGGTGTGGGGGGAAAGGGAATGAAAGGGTTACATCGGGTTAATGTTCTATCACATACTGCAATAGACATCCTTAATGCACCAGACATTATGGATACTACAGTCAGTAAACTGCAGGTGCCAATCCACGTGACATTAATCGACATGTAGTACTAGCAGTACGACGAAATCAATACAAATTTCAGGTTGGGAACTTGTAACGAGGGTCCCATTGAAACTGTGTCGCTCTCGCACATCTAGTACTAAATTTGACAGGCACAACCTCAAATTCCAATGCCTCCATGTTACGTTTCCAACGATAAACAACAAAGTTTTCATAAAAGAAAAACCGAGTAGTCTGTAGTGTCCATAAGAGAAAATGCTGAAATTGTTGTGCCATTACTGTTGCAGTGTCTATTTAAGTGTTGAAGAGACAAGTGCATTTGTTGCCTGGGTTCCATGGATGCAACCGAGTTGCTTGCTGGTGCCAAACATTTGGTGACCAATGTAACTAGCATCATTGTTCAGCTTAAGACCATATTCAGTAAAAACTAGAAATAGCTCTTTTGAGAAAACCAGGGACAAACATAAGCAACTCACGCAAATTTTCCATTTCATTTATAGACCAATATCTACCTCCAACAAACTGAACTATGACATATACATCAGCTCTTCTAGAAACTCCATCAGTGGTGAATGTGTCAAGACAGGACTTCTCCCCAGCAACATCACTACAGCACGTTAACAACAGTAGTATGCCCCCACTGGTCCCCTGCCCGGTTGCTGCAAAAGGGGGAAATCCTCCCACATGTGGACCTGCAATGGATCTCAAAATTATGAAATGAGTGAATATTGTCTTAATGGACAGGAATAGGATGTGTTATAACTTATGACGGACATCATGGTTGAGAATGGCATTAAGAAAAAAAGAAGTATACATAAGCCATTTTGGTAGAGATTTGGATGCTAGGCTGGGGCCTGCCGGGCTGGGGCAGCTTTATGAACCAACTCATTCTGAAAGTATGCTTTGTCAATATTTCTTACTACAATCAACAAGAGATAAACTCAAACTTTTGTCAATATTTCCGCGCCTGTCCTAGTGACCAATATGGTATGCTCAAACTGTGCAGCCCAGCTGCCATCAGCGGTGACAGTAGTCCATCCATCTTCCCATGTAACACACTCTGTTTTTTCCATTGTAAGTATAGGTTCTGCAAAAAATTCGTCAAGATTGTCAACTTGATTACAGTTTTTATTATAAAAGAAGCGTCGGAACCCTTTGTTTCCACTTAAGATACAATACCAAGAGCTTCTTGAATTACATATAATGCCTAATTATCAAAACATAACGACTCGTTAAATTTTCTTTATAGCATGTTTTTATCTTCTGAAAAACATGTTCAAGCACAGGTAAATCACTAGAAAAATAAAGAACATAATATTCTAAAAGAAAAATACCAGTTGTTTGGAAATGGAAATCCAAGCATATAACAGTAAGGATAGTGAAGAGCACATACCAATTGTAAATGTTTGACCTTCAACCATTCGCCCAGAGTTGTCATTGGCTACAAAAGAGAGTTCATTAGTCTAATGCACCATTTAATCATCCTGCATTAGTTCAGCATAATATTATGTTTAACATTAACAGTTTAGCACAGTTCATCTTAAGATGAATGGGAGAAAATAAATCCACAGCTCTATCAATTAGCAACAACTACAGAAAGTGCAGATCTAATAACAGCACTCCAGTCCTGTGAAAACTAAACAGCATGTTCCTGTCTTCCTGGTGATAACTTAAGACACAACCAATATGAAATGGCATACTTAACTAACATGTAACTTCATCGCTTAATACCACATATTGTCAGCCTAAAGAAATCCAAACAAGCAACTGTGTCTAACAAAAAGCATAAAAGAACAACAACTATTAGGATATCAGAGCAGGAACCCGTAAACCTAGTAATGTCATAAGACAAACTTCAAAAACTGTTACCCAATAGAATAAAAGATATCAATAGAAAGGTAGGTCGAAAGAAGCAGGAAAATATCTAAGTACTCACCATGATGTAGGATAAGTGGTTCAGAATGCAACATAGTTCCAATCCCATGTCCAACAAAGCGCTCCACCACATGATAGCCATAAAAATAAGCAAGCTTACTGAAATAATATGAAGCAAAACCACAGATATGCGCCATCATAAATGTTCTTTAGAAAAGCTCAGAACAAGGGAACAGCAATAACAAAACTGAATGGTTTGGCTGTTAAGAGTATTGGTATTAGTTCAGGCTTAGTTCCATAATGGTTTTGGATATGTATATTTGACCCCTTGGCCTACAATAGCAATACATCAATTGAGTTCCTATTTTCCTAACATGGTATGAGGTATCTGTTAAGACTTACTATTACTCTATTAGTTTAGGTTTAGTTCCATGTTGGTTTTGGATATCTGTATTTGGCCCCTTGGCCTACAATAGCAATACAACAGTTGAATCCTTATTTTCCTAACATTGGCATGTTGTACGCTACATCTGAGGATTCTGGACAATGCATTCCCACTGATCGAGGCATATTGTAAGCTACATCTACATGTTTAGCAGAATTATATCAGTGAACTGTGCTTTTTGCAACTTGAACTGTTTCCTAAGTTTTCTCAAATCAGCAAAAGATTTGCAAACCATCTTGTTTGGAAACTGTCTAAGCTACCAAATAGATAAAGGGATGATCGTAATAAAAAAGCAATAGAACAAAGAAACTGAAGGAGATGTTGAGAGGTGAGGGTTGAGTGGTGACCTCACCCCTGCCATAATGTGCTAAAACACGATACTTGAGTTCATAAGTTCAGGTTGCCTCTTTGGTCACTTTTTTCCATGGGTAGATTTACTTGGGGAGTTGGGGGCATTTAAATCCAAAGCATTACCATCTACAGAAACATTGTCTCAACTTGACTGTTTAAGTGACAAATCAATAAGCATGAAAAACTGCTATTGTTCTAAAAGTTTAGCTTGAGAGGTTTCTAGGAGACAGAATAATGAAGTCAAATTAGAGAGTAGAACAAGGATTCCCTATGTTAAGAGTCAAGAACAAGGTCCTGGTGATCCTCGTTATTCACCCCGTCATTTTCGGACTAGCAAGTGAACAAGGTCCTGGTGATCCTCGTTATTCACCCCGTCGTTTTCGGACCAGCAAGTAAGTGCAGTGAGATACTTTTTCTAAGCTTTCGCAAAGCTAATAACAGTGTTATCGTGGTAAAACAAAAAAAAGTACCTTATTTTCTTGCCAATCTTTCGGTAGTTCATACCATCCCTGCAGACAGAAATACCCTTCTCCAAGCATTCTTCAGCTGCCTGATCAAATAAAAATCATTTGTGCATGATCTAATGTTGAAATAATTGTTTGCTCAATACAAGAAAAGAGAAGGTATGATATGACCCAAATGGAAAATCTTTGCACGACAGTTTGCTTCAAAATTAAGAGATTTCTAAACTAGAACAAATACTACATAGGTTGGTTAAAATCAGACATACCATGACACATACACATTGCCAAATTCGCATTAGTGCAAATCACTAAAGCGCAGCTGTGAATACTGAGCGAGTGAACCATTTATTTTCAAAAAAGAATCATCCCACACATCAATTATAGCTTACCTTCAGAAAATGCTTAATAGATCCATCCACTTCTCCACATACAAATGTTCTGGAAGTGCCCCCATGGTATCCCTGAAGTAGAAGATATGAATTTTATTACAAATGGGAACATGCATCAAAATCTGACTCTCTACCAAATATACCAACTAAGCATATGCATAATTTTAAGAGAGATAACTTACATTCAGGAACACATTTACATCGATATTTATGATGTCTCCATTCTGCAGTAGAAAGACCACATGTCAACCCACGGTACTTAGGTACTACACTACATATAGATAGGAAGAGGCAAGTTTCATTCTATAGAACCTGCAGCTGTGTTGAATCAGGTATTCCGTGACAGACACACTCATTTACTGACGTACAGACACTTTTAGGAAATCCACCATAGCCAAGTGGAGAAGGATAAGCACCCGCCTCAACTACCATATTATGCACCACCCTGTCGATTTCATTTGTGGTAACTGATGGCTGAGATGACATTGAAATAATTACTATATTATGATGTGTACGGTATTCAAATGATTGGTATAAAAAGATAATTTTAGTATAATAAAAAAGAAAATATTTACCTTAACCAATGTTCCAGCAAAGTCCAGAACACAGGCAGCAAGTCTGCAAGCAGCTTTCATTCCAGCAATACCTTCAGCATTGTGTACTTGGCGCACGGCATATAGTTCTTGCGGTTTGTTTGAACCTACATAAGATGGTCTTGGAATGTGTTCTGGCGCAGGAAGTTGTGGAGAGACCTTTCCACGTCTCAAAGGTGGCCTTTTCTTCACTTTTATTGAACTTTTCTCTTGTGACCTTCGAATGTGTAAGGGTGTTTAAAGAATCATCAAATATTGAACAGAAAGCAAGTTGTACTTGAAGATGTTATTCCTGGCTGGCGACTACGAGGAGTTTTTTATTTAAATGCAGTATGTAAGTAACAAGGAATCTCTTCAATGCAGTTTGAACGTGTTTCAGAAGTAGCTGAATGGTCAGTATGAACGCATTTTAGAAGTAGCTGAATGGTCAGTATGAATGCGTGAGTCCATGTGTTCTATAAATAGCAGTAGCTAGAATCATTGTAAGTAAGCAAGTAGTAGTCTTGTTTCCAAGAAAAAAGATTCAGAGAATTGCCCCAAGTTCTTTGTTCTTGTGTATTCCTTCCCTGTTTTACTACAACAAGTGAGAGATCGGGTGTGCGATCCTGTGCATTTTCCAACAATTGGTATCGAGCTCCCGTGTTCATGCCCAAGATTCTACGATTGAATCCAATGTCGATCGTTGCTACGGAGAGACGTCATGAGCACAACAAGTCGGTGGTACGCTCCAAGACTATTAATCGACACACACGAATTACACCGCTTGGGTGATTCGTGTTCGTGCCATGATGGAGGATCAAGGCGTTTGGGAGGTCAGTCGAGCCGACGGGCGATGCGTGTCGACGCCCGCTTGACAAGAAGGCGAGGTCGCACCTCCTTCAAGCGCTCTCAAGACCTCCTCATGCAAGTGGCGAAGAAGACGACGGCTAGCGGTGTGGGATCGCCTCAAACGAGGTTCGTCGGCGCGGATCGAGCGAAGGATGCGCTCGCAGACGTTGAAAATGAGTTCGACGTCATGCACATGAACGACGGTGAGTCCTCGACCAAGATGCCGGTCGGCTCACCACCATGTCTGCCGGTACTCAAGTCTCGGCGGACGCCGAGCGATGCCATGCTCGTGAAGAAGCCGCTTGACACGATGCCGAACGGTTCATCGCTGTGATAGCCAGATCGAGCGCTTCTTTGATCTCAACACTTTGGCATTCGAGGAGGCCGGGACGCCTCAAGACATTTGAGGAGCGCACGCGCAAAAGAGACCGGCATCGGCGGAACGCCGATGGGCAGGTGCTCCTCACTCAGGCTGAGTGGGAGGCGCGATTTAAGAAGAACAGCAGGATTTGTCATCAAGCCGAAGAACAAGGCTCCGCAGATGGCGGGAACCCCGCCGTGGTGGTCGTGGTCGCGCAGAGGCCGTGGTAGAGGTGGTCGTGGCGGACCGCCACACAAAGATGGGGCAAGTGGCTCAGCGGCGGTGGTCGTGACAAGAGTCACATTCGTTGCTTTAATTGCAATGAGATGGGGCACTATTCGACACAATGTCGAGCCCCAAGAAGAAGGAGGAGGCTCACCGCGCGAGCCGACGACGCCGAGCCAAGATCGCTGTCGGCGGTCTCGGAGATATCACCGGTCGAGCAGGAACGACAAGATGTCATTATGCTCAGTGAGGAGAAGCTGTGGTCGGAGCTGCATAATGCCGAGCACGCTCAGCGCAAACCGATATTTGGTACTGGACAACGGTGCAAGAACCACATGATCGGCGACAAGGAGAAATTCGTGAGTCGGACGAAGGAGTCACCGGAGGGTGAGATTCGGCGACTACTCATCGGTGCGCAGATCAAGGGTAAGGCTCAATTCTCTTGGCGGCAAAATGGTGATCAATGGCTACTCCGAGGTGTACTACATCCCGCACTTCGCAGCAATATGGCGAGTCTTGGTCACCACCGAGACCGGTCACCGAAGTTCTCATGGATGATGACGTACTCGAGGTGTCCATCAAGGATCCTCTCGCGCTGATCATGAAGGTGAGACGAACTCGAATCGCCTCTATCGCATCGAGCCGCAGCTTGGCGAGGCCGCTTATATGTTGACAAGCCTCGATGACCCAAAGATGGTTGTGGCATGCTCGCCTCGACCATGTCAACTTCCAAGCCTTGAAGATGCTCGCCAACAGGGAATGGCGGCAGTGTGCGTGATTACACATCCCGACCGCCTATGTCGGACGTGTTCGGTGGCAAAGCGCATAAGATCGCCATTCTCGGCGGCACCAACTACCGAGCGAAGGAGCCACTCGAACTCCTCGCATATTGATTTATGTGGACCGATCACGCCATCAACACCACCGGTAATCGTTACTTTATGCTAATTGTTGATGACTACTCCCGCGGATGTGGTCGCATGTGATCGTGACTAAGGATCAAGCATGCTCGGCATTCATGAAGTCAAAATGCTTGGCCGAGAACGCGAGTGGTCACCGCGTGAAGGTTCTTCGATCCGATCGAGGCGGTGAGTTCTGTCGGTTGAGCTCGCAGGTGTGCGAGCAAGCGTGAATTGAACGTCACTTCACCGCACCATATTCACCGCAGCAGAATGGTGTGGTGGAAAGGCGCAACAGATCGGTGATGGCTATGGCGCGCCACTTCTCAAGAGCATGAGCGTGTCTTGCAGATTTTGGGGAGGCGGTGCGGCATGCCGCTATCTCTCGAACCGGCCCCAACCAAAGCGATGGGTGATCGCACACCTTCGAGGCTTGGTCGAAGGAAGCCGCACCGCACACGTCCGTGTGTTCTACCGCACGACGACGCCAAGGTGACCACGCCACACCTCAAGAAGCTCGACGACCGCAATCGACGCCGTGTACTTGGGTGTCGAGGAAGGTTGCAAAGCTCACCGTCTCCGGACCCACATCGCGGCAAGATCCATGTAAGTCGTGATGTTATATTTGAAGAGAATGTGGAGTGGAAGTGGTCGGAAGATGCGGAGATGATCGGTCTCCCGACTTCGTGCTCAAGAGAGGCCAACCCCGAGCGACAGTGAGTCAACACGGCCCGCTCATGGGCAGCTCGGCAAGCGAGCCGGTGTGGAGTTGGAGTATGAAGAAGTCGATGATGAAGCAATGCTTGTGGTGATGGAAGAGCCATCCTCTTATCGTGAGGTCACCGGTCACCGGCATGGGAGAAGCCATGTCCAAGGAGATTGAGGCCATCGAGAAGAACGCGACGTGGGCGCCACCACGCTGCCGGTCGGACATAAGGCGATCGGGCTTAAGTGGGTGTACAAACTCAAGAACTCTGATGGCGAGGTCATCAAGCATAAGGCCAGTTGGTTGCAAAGGTTATGTGCGCAAGGGCATTGATTTTGAAGAAGTTTTGCACCGCTTGCTCGCCTCGACACTATACGTGTCATTCTTGCTATCATGCCAACCGCGGTGGCAAGTACATCACCGACGTTAAGTCGTTTTGAATGGTGAACTCGAAGAAGATGTTTATGTGACCCACCGAGGGGTTCACAAGAAAGACAAGGAGCACTTAGTGCTCAAATTGAGCAAAGCGCCTATGGACTTCTAGCAGCACCGCGCATGGAACACGCGGCTCGATAAAAGTCCGGCGCTTGGCTTCAAAAGGTGTGCACAGAGCAAGCCGTGTACACAAGGGGCAAGGCCAAAGCCGGCATCATTGTCGGTATTTATGTGGATGATCCGATCGTGGATCGGGAGGATCCGTAAGCAATTGAAGACTTCAAGCGGCAGATGATGGGTGAGTTCGAGATGAGCGACCTCGCTTACTCACGCACTACCTCGGCATTGAGGTGGCACAAGGAGATGGCGGCATCTCTATCAAGCGCATCGCATATGCCAAGAAGGTATTGATTCAATTTGGCATGTTTGATTGTAATTCCACCAAGATTCCTATGGAGTCAAGAACCCACCGCACAAGGATCCGTAGGGCACCGATTGACGCCACCGAGTACCGTGCACACATCGGATGTCACGCTATCTTCTTCACACTGTGCCGATCTCTCTATGCAATTGGCATGGCGAGTAGATTCATAGAAGCCCACGGTGATGCATCACAAGGTCAGGAAGCGATCCTCCGATATCTCAAAGGTACAATTGAGTTCTGACCGGTGTACGGGAGAGGTGGCGAGAAGAGGAGATCACCGGCTTCACGATGCGATCCGGCCGGTGATATTGATGACCCAAGAGCACAAAGCGCATGGCATTCTACGTCAACGATCGCTGGTTACGTGGAACTCACGTAGCGTAAGACGGTGGCTCTTTCATCCTGCGGCCGAGTTCATGGCGCCATCGTGGCAACTTGCAAGGCACTCGCTCGGGCGCTAATGGTCGAACTAGTTGGGACGTAACCGAGGACGGTGAAGTTGTTCGTCGACAACAAGTCCGCGATTGCTCTCATGAAGAACTCGCTTTTCATGGTCGAGTAAGCACATCGACACAAGGTATCATTTTATCCGTGAATGTGTCGAAGGTGAAAAATTGACGCCGAGTTTGTTCGCACTGATGAACAACGGGCCGACGCACTGACAAAAGCATTACCACGGTGAAGTTGGAGACTATGCGCACCGCTCGGTGTCCGCGATCTTGGGCTACGCCAGGACTAAGGGGGAGAATGAAGATGTTATTCCTGGCTGGCGACTACGAGGAGTTTTTTATTTAAATGCAGTATGCAAGTAACGAGGAATCTCTTCAATGCAGTTTGAACGTGTTTCAGAAGTAGCTGAATGGTCAGTATGAACGCATTTTAGAAGTAGCTGAATGGTCAGTATGAATGCGTGAGTCCATGTGTTCTATAAATAGCAGTAGCTAGAATCATTGTAAGTAAGCAAGTAGTAGTCTTGTTTCCAAGAAAAAAGATTCAGAGAATTGCCCCAAGTTCTTTGTTCTTGTGTATTCCTTCCCTGTTTTACTACAACAAGTGAGAGATCGGGTGTGCGATCCTGTGCATTTTCCAACAGTACTAAGTCCTCCAGTTCAACGTATTCTACACAAGTTCTCAAGATGTCACATGAAGATGAGTGCCAACTAGTAGGAAATCAAAGATTAGAGGAAATATATAAGTCTCTAGACCAATGCCTAAGGCTATTGTTAAAGCCTAATGTGGTGGTAAAAGAAGCAACAACAGAAGAGTAACAAAAATCGCACTTTCTTATCTCCGCGAGCTCATCTTCAACCCATGAAAGTCTACTTGACACAACGAAGCATCGCTTCGGCGCTATCACTTTCCCTGCAGCAAGACAACCAAGAAGAAGGATCAGCCAGGCAGGCAGAGTTGTGGCACATTTGCCTTAACGATAAGGTGCTCAAACAGTATCCGTACCGGAGCGAGCGGGGAGGTGGGACCCGGCGAGAGGACGTCCCGCGATGAACCCGCCGCCGGTGTGGATGGCGGAGGAGAGTGCGCCCAGCCCCGCCATGGAAGGGTAGGCGTGAGGTCGCGAGGGGAACCTGGAGAGCGAGCTGGGGTTTTAAGGGTGAGGAGGAGGTCAAGACGGGATAAGCACATGCCAGTCTGGGAATAGCAAAGTTGAGTTTTTTCTGGCTGCCAAGTGCTTCTCTCTTCACAATGTTGCTCGACTGGGCCGCTTCGTACTGGCGAGCCAATACTGGCCTAGTAATGGGCCAAGATTTCTAGGGCCGAGAGGGTTGGGCTTCTGGCTGATTTTGGGTCATAGCAAATCGGTCAAGATAACAAAGAATAAGGATAGAGCTGGGCTGGCTTTTAAACAGAGTGGGGCTAGGACTCAAATATGTTAATAACTAGTTGAATGTCCGTGCGTTACTACGGATTTTAAAAAATTTTAGAACATGTTTGTATGCATGTTCTAAAAAATTTTATCACCCGTTAGTTTCAGAACATATAGTATGATAAAATTTTAAAATCCATAGCAACGAGTATTTAGCTAGTACAAGATTAAGCACTGGATGAAAAATACAGCATATGCTCTACAATGCAGTCTAGATGAAATCCACCTTGACCACTAAATCATGGAAAGAAAGATATTATAATGGGAAGGTGGAAAGATTCGGCGCAGGTCTTTTGGGACCACATGTCAGCGCTACCTTTTATGAGAAGGGGTGGGAGAGGCCGGACCAACCACCAACTCCTTCTTTTATAATAGTAAAGATTTCAGGTCGTGTAAGGGCCAAACCCGTAATTGCAGGCCATGGGAGGAACAGGGTTGTGTTTGTGCAAATCAACCCTGCTTGTGCGGCTGTGATTCTTGTACGAGCTATCCTATGCAGCCAGGTTGTGCCGCCTTAACAGTAGATAGCAACACACGGCGTCGGTTGTCTTCAACTCCGAGCACGTGACTTCGGCGTCAGCACATTTCTCTGAGCACGACATTCGGTCGTCTTCACCAGCATATATAAACCCATTTGGTACAACCAAAATTCAATAACAGAGGTAAGTCGTCTTCAACAGCACACCGTTCGACCAATTTGATTCGACCCTAACACGGCCCAAAATTACTAGCCTATTTGAGTCCAGCCCCCACCATGTTTAAAAGCTAGCCCTACCTTATCTTTACCATTTTTTATTTTGGGCCATATAGCATGACCGAAGTTAGCCTATTTAGAAGCCCAACCCTCTCAACCCTATAAATCATAGCCCATTACCAGGCCTAGTAACAACATGCCCACAAGGGAAATAACTCATAGGGCTTATCTACTTCAGACTTAATGGGCCAACAGGCTAGAATAGGATCAACACCTTATTGCTTTATGGGCTAGGGCTAGATTGGGTGTAAATGTTGAGTAGTGGGTTGGATGAGGGTTGAGGCCACCCCTCGTTCAGTAGTGGGTTGGATGAGGGTTGAGGCAACATGGTGCTACACTTTCTAAAAGTTATGATGCATTACATACGCGGCATAATGATTACATAGGGAAAAAAATCGAAGCCTATTGGGTAGCAGATTTGGCGATCAACCACCGTGCCTGCAGAATGAAGGTTACAGACAAGTAAGCAAAACTACAGCTGGAAAAAAAATGTATCAAGAGTAGGGATGGCAATTGTGTCCGTTTACTTGTGTGCCTGCAGTTAAATGCCCTAATGGAGCCAGTCATGAGATGTTTTCTTTGCCCATGGGTATAAAAATGGGAGGAATTCTCTGCCCATCGGGTAAACAGGCACATGCATGGGTGAGCTCTGCCTGTACCCATCTCGCCCGTTTACCCGTGATATAGACTGATAGGTGGGCCAGCCAATACTCAACAGTAGCACGCTTAGGAGTGTAAAACCCTAGTCTCCCTAATCCCTCCCTAAGACCCCAACCCAACTCCCGATTCCCAAGCAAGCCGCCACCAACACTCGAAGTGCCAAAGCCCTCCCAATTTGTAGATCCGACGTCTCCATCCTCCCCCAACCCGACTGCCTCCCACTTCGTCCTACCAGTCAGCTGTCGCCTATCCCCATTCCCTCACCGGCCACCCCTACCCCCCATCCTGTCGCCGCTCCTCCTTATGCCCACTATTGTCCCTCACTCCCTTCTCACCTCTAGAGTGTGGATCCAGATCCGCCTCCGTGACCCATCCTCCTTACAGTTGATTGTCACCCCTATCCTCCTCCTATCCGCTGCCCATCCGCACGGCTTCCTGCCCTGGCCTCCTCCTAAACACTGGATCGACCCCTCCTCCCGCCTCGTCGCCTCCTCAACGCCTGCCCTCCTCCCTCCTCCCGCCCGACCGCCTCCTCAACGTCGGCCTCCTTCTCAAGGTATGTGCATGTGAAAATTTGTAATTTGCAAAGTTGAATTTATAGATTTAAAATCTGTCGAGTACTTCAGCTTGTAATCACACAACTAGCATGTGAAAATGTGGCCATGTCTCAATAGTTATGATCTTCAATGATCTTATCTTTGTACTCGGCTCATGGCATGGCCGGTCTCTTATCTCCATTGATATGTTAATAATGCACTCATGTTTACACTTGCTATGACTTCCAGAACATAAACTTTTCATTGGGATGCTTCCAAAAAATGTAACGGATATTGAATTGACTGATTTGTTTTCCAAAATGGAAATATCAAAGATTTACAAATTTTGAGGGGTTCGCAACTAACAAGCAAAGGTAAGTTATTGCAAAGAAGTTGCTTTCCTTATCAATAGAAGTAGAAACATCGCTTGAGTTTGAAACTTTGCCATCCCTAATGTATATTGTTAATTAACTCTGGTTATTGTAGCTGGCTACACCTTCCTTAAATATGAAACAAAGGAGCAAGCAGTGGCAACTATTGAGGCTCTAAATGGGAAGCACAAAATAGAGGTCTACCAAAAATGAGTTAGGATAGCAAAGCAACTTTTACTTATTGTTGAATTTACTCTGATTCACATGAGAGCATAGTATACCGCTCATAATTCTCATTGAACTATGTACTCCAGTATTTTTTACAATAGTTGTGAACAACAAAATAGTGTAGTCACTTGACCTAGTATTTTGTATTGCCCACAGATTTACATTATCTCTTTAAAATGTTTAAATCAATTTCCTGACTGATGGTGTCAAGACTTCGGCAGCCATTCAATTCTTAGCCACCATTTTGTCTCCAAATATTTGAGATAGTTTGATTGTAAGTTTAAGTATGTAAATCTACTCAAACTCACCATAGATTTCATCAAACTTGTCCTGAATTTACCCAGCCAATCCCATGGTTGGACAATGTTGTTGATTCCCAATCCAAGGTAGTGTGTGATTTCTGAAGATCTCGGTTTTCTGAACATGGCTACATCTCCTCAGCCTCATGTCTGCGGGTACATGGGCATGCCCACAGGGGAAGGGTACCCGCGAGCGACGAGTATGGGTGAGGTTCTTTGCCCGTCATCCTTCGCGGGCATGCCCATGGGGGTAAATAGGGGTCACAAGCATGGGTATGGGTGAGCACTATCTGTGCTCACGCCCGATTGCCATTCCTAATCAAGAGGGTATTTAACAATCATATAAATCTCACACGGCAAAATGTTTCTACTCTTGGTCATGTTGCGATTGTTGCTAGGAATAGCCTTGTGTGATGCCTCTTATGTGCCACAATGAAGGTTATAGGTGCATTTTCATGATATAGTGATTTCCATGCCTGAGACGAACAACGTGTTAGAACTTTGAACGCTCAATTATATGAGTCTGAACACTTCGACAAACAGCATCTCCTGAAACTAAGTTTACCTTCTCAATTCCACAGATTTCTTTCTCCAATACTTATGCAAACTCCCCCTCGCTTACACCATCCCTAAAGATGGAGTAGAAGAGAACTAGCTTCATCAGTTGAGTTTATGACTTTTGACAGGAAGAGGAAAACACAAATTGCAGGAATATATGTACATGTAGTGTAGGATCATATGGCACAATCAGAGGGGAGTGAATGATTGACTCCGCTTTTTGGAACGTAAAACCAAAACTAAAAGCAGAAGAAAAACAATCTAAATTACCAGATGTAGATTACGACCGCAAGATGCGGTTCGCTTGCCCATGCTTGATGGACGCTTCGATCGTCCGATCGCTCCCTTCAGTCGCTCACTACAACCTCCGACGCACGTAGTCGTGATCTCCCTCCGCTCGAAGACTTCAGCCGCTCGAACACTTCGATTGCTCGAACGATCACACGCCGGGGACAGAAGAAAATAGATGCTCAGAAAACATGTCGCCAATGCCAGCAAACTTTTCTTGGAATAGATCTGATCTATTATTTCTGTATCATGGATGTGGTTACAAAAGTGCCCTCATGGTACCCCTAAAATCTCTCTCGACGAAAGCCCTCTAAAAACCCATACAGGATTTCTTCCCGAAAGCCCTCCCAAAAACCACACCACTCGTTAGCCCTTAGTCTCTCCCTACTTTTATAGGCTAACATCCAAGACGTGTCTGTCTCAAATATGAATACACAACTCTATCTCTTCCTCAAATTAAGGGACCCGAAACCCTTCCTAACACGGGTTTTACCATATCTCTAAACATTCCCGTTACGAACTCCTTCCATGACGTCTCCAATCTCACCACGTGATAAAGTCTCTAGGACGCACCTCCTGTATCTCTATCACACATCACCAACTTCCGTGTCGAAGCCTCCAAGACCGTATCTCCTGTAGCTTCTCCATGCATCATCACGTGCTCTAGTATGAGCCCTATCACCTCACATGACATCTTGACCAGACCTCAGATTACCCCCTCCTAGTCCCGATCCTTCTCGTCACTGACCATAACCATCTCCACGCCTCTACGCTTCATCCACCTTCGATCTACACATGCTCCAGTATGAGTCCAACCACCTCGCGTGACATCCCGACCGCCTGGACCTCAGATTACCCCCTCCTAGTCTCGGTCCTCCTCGTCACCGACCATGATCGTCTCTACGCTCACCTGCACATGCAAAGACCAAAGAAACTTTCTCCTGGCACAAGTTCTCCACAACATGACCAACATCATTACACACACGCGCATCACAACCTTGTCCATCCATAGACAAGAACCAAATTATTCACGACTATCAACCAGGTCATCCACGACCACAAACTCTATTTCTTACCTCAAAGCAGCTCCAAACAACTCAATACGACCGAATACTCGAAAACCATAGGTACTCGAGAAATACTATCGCTCTGCCAAAACACTCAAGAATAACATCCGCATCGCTACTAACTACAGAGCCACCGAGTATCGACTACTAATCACAGACCATGATCGTGAAAACCATCGAGTACTGAGTCCTTTCGATTACCAAGTACTCCCACATCCAAGTACCGAAACCTGCAAGTATTGTTCCTCCGAACACTGTTCATCGATCACCGAGTACCTACTTGGTACTGTCGCAACGACCACCAATCACCGGCCAGTCATCCCACTGGTCTAACATGAGTACCTGAAGTACTTGAAGATTACAAGAAGTGAAGCATTCGAACCGGCAATGAAGTCTACGAGTACTGACCGCGAAGCCTACGACAATTGATCGCAAAGCCTTTGACTAAAACCGAAGACAACGACAACAGTCCGCGAAGTCTACGACTATTAAAACAAGATTGTGAAGTTTACGACTATCGACTGCAAAGCCTTCGACTATCGAGTACGACCAGTAAAGTCTATGACCATGAAAAAGTACTGTAGCTGTGACCATGAAAAAGTATTGTAGCTACAATTACCTTCAGTGGTCGTTCTGCCAAGGTCGAAGTCGAATGTGGTCGTTCTTCCGTAGTCATGCTGCAATGCTCATACTACAGTGGTTGAAAGCCGCAGTGGTCGAAGTCTGTCGTTGTCGAAGTTGGACGTGGTCGTAAACGACTCTGAGTGGTCATAAACATGAGGTGGGCCATCACTCTTCGAGGTCGAAGCCAGCCGTGCGATCCTCCGATGCCAATCGAGTGCCGTCCGATGTTCCGATGGCACTTGAAAACCATTCGATGCGCCAATGCTAGTCGGACACTGATCAGACTGGTCCGAAACTACTCGAGGCAGACCAAAACCGCTCGAAGCAAATCAAAACCACTCGAAACCGACTGAAACCACTCAGAGCAACTCAGAATTGAACGAGATCACTCAGATTCAAAAACCTTTGACTGCAATCGGCCTAAACTTTCGTAAACGTAAATTTCAAAGTAATCCAAATGTCAATTATTTATCATCACTTTTAATCATGACCACCACATGGTCTAACTTGTAGAATATTAGGTGTTGAGGTCTTTGCTTAGTCTCTGCCTCAAATGAAATAAGGAGCTCTCTGCAACAATTCAGGAGGTTCATAACCACAACTCAGCTAAGTGATAGTATGCATACAAGAAACACACATAGCATACAGAATGTAAAAAGCCATCTAATCAAGAACTTAACTAGTTCTTCAATATCATCAATAAGCTCCTTGCGACGACCTTCTTGACCTGTATTTGGGATATTACCGTATAAGGCACGGTTCTTATCTGGCAATATCGCGACCAGTAATCCAAGCGTTTGCTTTAACCTCTTCAGCGCTCCATGATAAAGACTATACAGTGCTACTTCAGCTTGATCTGGTTAAGTACGGTGTACATGAGTAGTCTTGTCAAAGTCCTGAGATTAAGATGATGAAACAAGTAAACAATAAAGCAAGAAAGTTGAACTAAGGAAATAAAATGAAAGATAAAATCAGTACCAATCCATTTTTACGGCAATATTGACCTCGCTTGTCACAGAATTTCTTAACAGCACAGTCAGTGAGATCTCCACAAAATTGATACATGCCCAGTTGGTGACCCGTGCACCATTGACCACTTTCTGCATAAACAATGCTGGAGAACCTGAACAAGGACAAATGTAGCAATCATTTCTTAACCTGATGGCATCACATGATGGTATGACCATTTGAAAATGCAACTCCACTGTTTAGAACGGTAAGTACTTTAAACTGCCGAAGGACCAAGGACTACCTTGTTACTCATGTTCCAGAGCCCTTGTCTGGGCCAGCAGTCCTCAGCTCCAGAATCATGGTATTTCAGCTGCATGACAGGGGAAAAGAGCATTCATTTGGTTAAAAAAATAAAAAAATGCTTCTCTACCATGCATGAAAAGCGACAAAAGGCACATTATAAATGGCAAAAGGATTCAGCTGTACCCTTGGAGTTGGCAGAACTCGAGCTCAAACTGAGGCAGGTCTTTCTGCAATTCGCATGCCAACATTCTTGGCACATTTTGCATCTATTATATTATTAAAACAGAAACAAAAGAATATACTACGTTCGCTTTCAAGCGGGTAGGAATTAGCATGTTAATCGGAGGAAAAAGAGAAAGATCTACACCATCGACTGTAGTGGGTCTAGATTATAACGGTCTAGATTAAAAACAAGAGTCAATGTCAAGTATAATAAAAACAATAACTGAAATTCAGAATAAAAAATAAAATAAGTAATTTAACTTCCATACAATTTCTAAGTAAAATCCATAAAAATATATAATTTGGAATAAAAAAAATAAAAAATAGCAATAGGATTTGTATACAGATTTCAACAAAAATAAAAGAAAATCGAAATACAAAATAAAATAATATTAGTAATTTGATTTTGATACGAATACCAAAGTAATATCCTAAATAACTGTAATTCGGAATAAAAAATAAAGAAAAATAAGCAATTAGATTTGCATACGAATTTCAATTGTAATTTTGAATAAAAATTAAAGAACAAATTAGCAATTATATTTTCATACAAATTTCATCCAAAAATAATTGAAATTTGGAATAAAAAATAAAAGGAAATTTAGTGTGATTTTCCATACGAATTCTAAAATAAAATACCTAAATAAATAAAATTCAGAATAAATTAAATAAAATAGCAATTCAATTTATATACAAACTCCAATAAAAATAACTAAATTTTTTAATAAAGTAAAATAAAATTAACAATTTAATTCCGATACGAATTCCAAAATAAATATCTAAATAACCGTAATTTGAAATAAAAATTTGAAAAAATAGCAATTAGATTTGTATATGAATTACACAAAAAATAAATTTCAAATAAAAAATAAAATCAAATTTGCAATTTGATTTCCATATGAATTATAAAATAAAATCCCTAAATAATTAAATTTGGAATAAAATAAATAAATTAGCAATTTGATTTGTATGTTAAATCTAATACAAATTAACTGACATTTTGAATAAATATAAAAGTTATAGCAAAGATAGCAAGAAACAGTGTTAGAGGAGACAATGAAAGAGTGCAATGTGTCGATTTGTCCTACAACATGATACTGACCCACATGGAAGCGAAGAGCTAAGACGGCAGTGGTGGAGATGAGGACAATGTCGTGCTGCTCACCTTTGCTGTTTGACATGGACAACACTGTGCTACTCGCTGGAGCTGTTGAAGAGAAATACCAGAGTTAAAAGGGTTGCGACGATGAGTGGTTAGCGTCAGCATTGTTGAAGAAAAGCTATGGACGATTGGGGCCACTAGGTAGTTAGGAGCATGACATCACTGGTGAGCGCCACGACGTCACCGTTGATGGTGAGAAGATTCTCTATATCATTAGATAATAACTAAAGCAGACATACCGACATCGATGAAGATGAGAAGTCACCACGGTTAGTGAGGAAGTCATAAACATCATGTATGTGTATATACATTCACGCATCTATACGAATAGAAGCACATCCGTACAGAAGCAGAGGAGCAAAGAGCTTGAGTAGACATGATGCAGCCATGGAGAATAGGCTTGGGGCCACTGGAGAAAGTGTGATGGGTGTTCCCGATAGGGATCGGCAATGTTTGCATGTGTATAGTGTTTGATGTTGCAACGGTCTGTAATTAGCAATAATTAGAGAGAAGTAAAAGACAACTATGTTGTAGAGTATTCTATTAGAAGGGGCAGCAGCTGAGAGGAATCCATCAAGAATTAGGCTTGCTGTTGGAGATTGAAGTAAAAAAACTGTGACGACGAGAAGAGATAGAATACACACGGTTCAGTGGAGCAGTCGACGTATGAGGGGAGATAAATTCAAAGAAAATTGTCTATGGTGCATCAGTGTATGCATAAGGTACTCTAATACCATATAAACTAATAATATAATTTGCCACACATATAATCAATGTTCTGTTTAAGATTAAAGAGATGTGCATATACATGCATACATTTTAGAAAAGAATAACTAATGGAGGAATAATAGGGGTATGTATGATGGAGAGTTGTTACGTTTCTAATAACTCTAATAACTTAGTGTGCTCAATTATTTGTTCTATCAAAGCTCATACTTCAATTACATTCCTCAAGTTGTATTTTCTTTCAATATTCTATTATCATTTTTAATTTTTAAGATGTCTTAAAATCTAATTAACCTATAAGATATGTAAATATATTCTCAATCATCTAAATTATGTCGTTTGATAGTTGATACTACAAATTTTGAAACAAGTCTAGCTCAGCTCAATCACAAGGGCTAATCGCTAGTTGTTGTAATTGATAGTGCAAGACATTCGAATATACACACATATATATATATATATATATATATATATATATATATATATATATATATATATATATATATATATATATATATATATACATATACATATACATATACATATACATATACATATACATATACATATACATATACATACACACACATACATACACACATACATACACACACGCATACATACACACACGCAAACATACATACATACATACATACATACATACATACATACATACATACATACATACATACATACATACATACATACATACATACATACATACATACATACATACATACATACCTACATACATACATACATACATACATACGAAGCCTTTTTCGTACTCCCGGGAGTACATACTCCCACTTCCAATATACCACTTAAACGACTATTTTATACCTCTTTATCGCTTTCAGTATACTTATATACTAGTTCTAAAATGCTCCAATGTAGCTTGGTTGAAAAGTTTTCGTTGAATCCCTTTATCTTTGCTATATACAGTTTTCTATATATAAAAGGAGTACATACACAAATTATGATATAAAATGTGGACTTTGATGAAATTTTTCTTAAAACTCACTTTGGAGCATCTTATAATCATTACTAGAGTATGATCAAATAGATAAAGAGGTATAACAACACCATCAAAGGGGTATATTAGAAGTGGGAATACGTACTCCCAGAAGTATAGAACCATTTTCCTACGCGATATATAAAAACATTAACCAACGTGCAGGCATAAAATAAGTGCGCGCCCCTAACTGACCCAACCATCCAACCATTCCACCATCCCACCCCATGCTCAGTTACTAATATTTGTTAATTATGGTAAAGTTACTATCGAATGTAAATCAAGTTATCATCTGTAATGCACGAAGTTACTTACAGTTATCACTATAAAACTGGCAGTAACTTCACTCATACACGATAGTAACTTTATATGACATGATTTTCGCAGGGTCAAAACATATTCAATATGTATCTTGTTTTGTTAAGGTCGTAATTTTGAACACAATGGTGAAAATGGATCGCTGATTGGACTTTTAGTGAAAGAGTTATTGTATTTTTTAGCTTGTAAATAATATAACTCCCTCCCTGGAACACAACTCCCTGGAACACCCTCAACACCTCCAGGTGCGGGACGAAGCCCACCACGGACAGACGATGGGACTCCAAGCTATCAACCTTAGGGAGCATCAGTCCCGACAACACATCCATGGCAGCACCACCAGCCAGGCCACAGCCAGATTCATCGCTAGAACCCTGTGTGCGTCCCGGAGATCGGGGACCCACTGACGCCAGTGATAGAGAGAGGGAGTAGATTGGAGAGAGCCTCACGAAGTCATGAGAAGAGAATGGATTGTTCATATCTGTAGCTCAACTCAGAGAGGCCGACCACAACGCGGAAGCGCCCACGGACCCCAGGTTCGAACTCGATGGAGCAACACCCGAGAACGGAAAGATCACATTTAGAGCCGGAGTCCTCGACGTACGCTGTCAGAGCCACTCGCAACCTGGTGCCCGCGATCATCGAGGGAGAAGATACTTTGTGTAAATTTTTAGGCCCAAACACAAAGGTGGGACCAATAGGCTTTTATTGAAAACTTTTGAAAAGTTCGGGATTTAAAATTTATAACTCGCGTTCACACCATAAAAGTTTCATGAAATTTTTTGAAATTTACTGCAAATAATTTTAGGTATAGAAACACTACTTTGTGTAAATTATTATGCCAAGGCATATATGTGGAACCAACAGACTTTTATAGAAATTTTTTGAAAAGGTTCGGTATTTGCGATTTCTAACTCGCGTTCATACTATAAAAGTTTTATGAAATTTCTTGAAATTTACTATAAATGATTTGAGGGTGTAGAGATGCTACTTTGTGCAAATTTTTAGGCCCAGACATAAAGATGGGACCAATAAGCTTTTATATAAAACTTTTGAAAAGTTCAGTATTTAAAATTTATAATTCACGTTTACACCATAAAAGTTTTATGAAATTTTCTAAAATTTACTACAGATGATTTTGGGTATAAAGATGCTACTTTATACAAATTATTAGGCCTAGCCATATAAGTGGAACCAACAGACTTTTATAGAAATTTTTTTGAAAAGGTTTGATATTTGAAATTTTTAACTTGCGCTCACACCATAAAAGTTTCATGAAATTGACTAAATTTTACTGTAGATGATTTGAGGGTGTAGAGACGCTACTTTGTGTAAATTTTTAGGCCTAGGCACAAAGATAGGATCAACAGGCTTTATAGAAAACTTTTAAAAAAATTTGTTATTTAAAATTTATAACTCACGTTCACACTATAAAAATTTCACAAATTTTTTTAAAATTTACTATAGATGATTTCGAGTGTAGAGATGCTACTTTGTGCAAATTATTAGGCCTAAATGCTCAGATGGGCCTGAGTGAAGCCATATCACGGGTGAAGTTTCATGAAATTTTTTAAAATTTACTATAGATGATTTCGAGTGTAGTGACACTACTTTGTGTAAATTATTAGACCTAGATGCCAAGATAGGCCATATGGGTGAAGCCATATCACGGGTGAGCTATATTGCAGCACCACAGGTTGAGCCCGTTCTTAACCCAATTTCAACCCTAAATTTTAGAACCCATTCCAACTCCACCCAACCCTTTTTCAACTCATTTCTATCCAACCAAAGCCAACCTAATCAAAGACCCAACCTATTTAATTCATTTGAACCCAACCCATTAATACCCTATTGGAAAGGCAGCATGATCAGGGAAGGGAAGCGCTGATGAGTGGGAAAGGTGTTGAATTGGGCAAAGTTTTAATTGAAATCGAAATTTGGTGAAATTCATGTTGCTTTTGAGTTTTGGATTGTTTCAGAAGGAGAGGTGGCATCGAGTGCTTCCCTATGCGTGAGAGGTGAGCACGCATCGCGCGAGTGGACGAGCGTATCTATGAACCGTGTGGTACGTCCGATTTCAAGGAATCACTCGGTAAAACATATTATGAGAATATTTCCAGAATTTGTATCACTCCACTCGAAATGAGTTAGTTCCATTCGCTCAACTAAATACAAAGATGGAGACGTATCTACGACCATCCGACACCAACCATCTGGTTTCCATGTTTTAGTTGTTTGCTATGGTTTATTTGAACAACTCCCTATAGTTGAGGAACCAAAATTCTAGTATCAGTGTATTTCAATCCATCGGATGCTTAAAAAAATCTCTCTTATGAAATGATCTCATTCTTTTCAGTTTATATCTCATTATTTTTTTAAACAAATAGACAGAATAGTTTTTCATTATTTTTTCGAAATAGCCTATCGGAACATTTTTTTCAAAATAATTTAAACATTTACACTAAGACTAAAAACCATCCCATCTAACCATAAGTTACGGTCGGAAACTTCGTCACAACTGAAGTCACCATAGCCATTTTCGACCCAAAGACCTCTGCCCCAGTGCCCCCAGTCAGGAGCCGCCTGCAAACAATCAGATTCCATAATTTAATCATCCGTACCAATGGCAAATTTGCACTGTGATATGCACACTACAGTCTCGGCACTCCGGCCTGCCATGAAGTGATGTCAACTTTACATACACACGGACAGGGAAATGGGATATATGATATATCCTGGATTCTTCTCTATAGCTGCTACATTTTGACGGTCCACGTCCAAAAGGCTCGCGACGACAAGGCGAGGACGGGCAAAGCAACGAATCTTCGCGTCGGGTTCTAATTAACGCATGCCCGCTTGATATATATTATTAATAACGTTGTGGCTCGTGACTTGTGACGGCACTGATCGGTACGTGAGACTCGTGGGTCGTAACGCAATTAGTGACTCCGCTTTCAGTTTCAGCTTCTATCTTCTAATTTATTTTTCACTATTTATAAATTTTACTTTTTTTCTAAATTTTTGACTTTTTTGACTTTTTTCCATTTCTTTTTTTCCCGTATTCGTTCACGTTGGCCATGATGAGTTAGCATATTTTTTCTATTTTTAAAATTTTTTTAATTTAATTACGTCAAATAAGTTATCTTCAGCTATAGTAAAATTTTAACCACTACAGTATACTTTTAGCTATAAACCATAGCTTTTCAGCTCCTTTTCTTCTGTGCAGCCGCTTATCAGTACGATGAATGATAATTATCGAGAGTCGTGACGGCACTGATTGGTTCGTGAGACTCGTGGGTCGTAACGCAATTAGTGACGCTGGGTGGCGTCCGACTGTACGTAAGATATGTATAATGATGGGAATAACCATTATCTATAATATTTTTTATATTATCTATAGATAATATTAAAGATAACTTATATAATAAATTGTTTTTTGTATATCTTTATAGATAGTTTCTCTATAACATAATATGTCTTGTTTACCATATTACAGTCGACTACTGCATAATAGACTGCCTAATTTTCTATACTCTTCTCTTTCCTCCACGTTATCTTGTGTCCTATGTGGTAATATTTATAAATAGCTGATATCGTATCATTGTACATAGGCTAGGTGATCGGATATTTTCTTCTGTGCTACCGCTTATCAGTAAGATGAATGATAATCATTAACCAAAAGTAGTTGAAAAGAGAAAAAAACAGAACCAGGTGTTTCTTGTGTAGAATGAAAAGGAAATGCTCTCGGCGATATATATGGCTGTTCGAAATTTCGGTTTGGGAAATGGAATTGCATGAAGAATGGTATACTCGGACGTAATGTTCGAGGTTACGTAACCTCCAAAGATTTTTTAGTTTACCAAAATTTTGTCCGGAGTCACTATTGTTGTCATGATGGCGATCTGTATTGTAGGATCATACAATCCAGGGGCGGATTTAGGTTCATGGCAAGGTGGATTTTAGCCCGAGACGTAAGAATATTAGTAGTGTATAGTTCAGATATATTCAACCTAGTCTGTGTAGTATTACCAAGGCCAGCCCAGGTAGGCAATAGCCCATTCTGGTTCGGCCCATTCTCGGAGGGCAACCCACCGACGACACAACATGCCGACTCATCACCAGCCTTGCGCGGTCCACACAGGCGTGATCAACTTCCAAACGCTAACCCTATGTGCGATGCCCCCTCCCAGCCAACGCCGCCCGCTCGTCCTCCCTCCATGCGCCGCCTCCCTCCTAGCCAACGCTGCCTTCCTCCCTGTGCCACCCTCTAAGCTGATTGAAACCATTGAGAAGCGCATCAAGGCCATGGAGGATTACATCAAGGTGGTGGTTATCTTGTCTTCTTATTTTATGTGATTTATTTTTGGTAGTAGAGACTTAAAAGGATTGGGAGATGAGTAGTAGGATCGATTTTCTTGAGAAATTAAATCACTGAATTGCTATTGTTTGCTAATTACATTGTGATGTATGTATTGAAGCTGTGAATTTTATTTGGTAGCTAAAAAGGTGCATATATAGGCATAGGTGATTATTGGCTGTGTTGATCCGAAGAGTATTCGGACATGGAGAGGATTTAGTTTCTGTGCACGAGTTTCTTATGTGGCTTGATGCTTCAGAGGAACGTTAAGAAGTTCTATAATGAATAAATTTTCTATGAAGTTTTGTGGCATTTTAGGACCAACTTGTTACTAATGTTGTTCTATTTGCGACTACTCTTTTAATGTATGTTTCATACTCTATACACATAAGGTGTTAGTTCCTGATGTGTGTAAAACAATGTTTCTAGAGGTGCATGTTTGCATTTAACTACATTGAGGATCTAATTAAGAAACCTATTAGAGAGCAATGTCTTAACATGATTGTGCTCACATCTATGAACTTAGTAGCTTTATACATGACCCTGTGAAATGTTGGTGTAATTCCTTTCTTTAGTGCATTTCTGAAATGTGTTGGATACATCATTCAACTAACTTAAATAAAATACATGTTGTTAAGCACATGAAGGATGACCAAGCAAGTTTATTTGGCAATGTCGTCTTGAGTTCATTCCGTCCGATGGTTCTCATTGTTTCAACACCTAACTATGAATACAACCCTATTCTCCAGAGGTCAGTAATGCCCAACAAGGGAATACTAGCAAGGATGGCTGGTTAGTTTTCTCCAACCATTCTAAAGTTGCATCATATTCTTGCAATACTAATGAATGGTGGTCATTATATTGTGTGTTGGAGCATTGAGCTAGAGTTTCATGTCAATGATGCATTTGTGACATACTTTTGTTACGTCATGGTAGGTATAAATTGGCGTTACTTCTAGGCCATTAGCCTTTTAGATTTTAGCCCAGGGCGCGGCAAAATCCTGGATCCGTCACTGCTACAATCTACATACTAATTTGATCTTGGTTCTATTTAGTACCATAATTTGTAAAATTAGCGGCTAAGATCTTCTAAACTTTAGAATATATTTTTCGAGACAAGATATTACCATATCGTAATTCTACAACACAATCCTACCAACGTGAAAACAATTCCACCTAGAATACAACCTTGCTCATGATTTTAGGGGAAAAAGATGGCAAAGTTAAACATGAGCAAAATAATATAGATTAGGCTAGATTTTTAAGAGAGATGTCTAAAGGTAGAGTGAGCATAGATAAAGGGTTATAACAATTACAATAACAGAGGCACAGATAAAGGGTTATAATAATTACAATGGCAGAGGGTAACACATCTAAAATTAGGGAGTGACTTTTACACATCAGTAATTCTATCGCACGCCTAGGCACGCGTCACTTCCCAGCCACACGATGCTGTTGCTAGGAGTGCTCGATTGGCTCAACGCATGCCCTTTCGCAGTTGTACGATGCCAAGTGGATAGACAAGGAAACAACCAATGGACTGTGATGTTGGGGGCCCAATGATAGTTGGGACCACTTCCTTTTCTGGACCAGTTTGCAGCGACGAGGATATGGGCCAAAAAAGTTACAGGATGAATCAACTATTTTCAATGGCAAAAATGCAACATGTTGTTTAAACGCAACATCTACAGCACAGTTAGGCGCATTGTAGTATTATGGCGCATCGCTTTTCTAGTCGTCTGTGTAGTTGTGCGGTAGTAGACAGTTGGACGGGATCATCGAATACGGTTGATACGTGAAACAAGAGGAATCACAACTGGGAGCTCCTGCATGTTTCATGTGGGACTTGCTTTTGTAGGACCTAAAGCTGCAGTGTGTTGGGCTTGGGCCCTGTCTCCCTATGCTCTATGGGCCTATGCAATTGTTTGCGATAGGCCACATTCTCTCTTACACATTGCTAAGCACACTCGTCCTTTATTCTTGCCATCTCTGTCTACATCCTCATTGCCTAGCTATAGATGGAAACTTGTAAAACTTTATTGTAATTTTTCTAATAAAGCGTATGATAATTTATGGTGCAATTGATTGTATTTTTTTAGTTTACAAACCTGCAAACTAATGGTAACTTTCAACTTAGGTTGGTAATTTTGTTTAAATTGTATACGAAAATTTAGGTGCAACTAATTGTGTTTTTTGAAATTTGGAGTGATAGTTTTATTAAAATTGTAGATAGTAACTTATTGTTAGAGCTGATGGTAAACTATGAACTTTTTTCTCAAAAATGATGATGGTAATTTTTGGACTTAGGGTGATACTTTTTAAAAGTTATAAATGATAACTTAGGTGCAACATACAATAATTCTTGAACCCTTTCAAAATTCATAAAATTGATGGTAATTCTGAATTGGATGGCAATTTTATTAAAAACCGTTGATGGTAAGTTAGGGATACCAACTCACAGTAAGTTAGGGTGTAGCTTATGGTAAATATTGAACATGTTTGCACAAACACAAAATGATGATAAGTTCATAAATCATGGTGGTAATATGTTAAAAGTGCAAGTGATGGTAAATTTTGCAATTAGGATGGTAATTTAATAAAAATACAAATGATAACTTAGAGTGTAGCTGATGGCAACTTTAGTGCAACCGATGATAAGTTTTAAAATGTTTCAAACTTATAGAAAATTATGATAATTTTGAACTTAAGGTGATAATTTCTTAAAATTATACTGATAACTTAGGGTCCGAATGACGGTAATTTCTAAAATTTTCTCAAATTCGTAAACTAATGATAATTTCAAACTTATGATGGTGATTTGTTAAACTATCGGTGGCAACTCAGGGTCTAACTGGTGGTAATTTACGTAACTTTCGTCTGATAATTTATTAAAAATCTATATGATAATTTTTTAGTTGTATTTTTTATTTATTGAGTTAGATAACATAGTTTAGTGATAAAATATCATGAATAGAAAACCAAGTATTTCTAAGATTATTTCCAAGTATTTCTAAGATTATTCCATAAAAGAAAAATGTGAGTGCTCTATAAAACTATCCCTTTATACATAGTATAAACAACTGTTACTTCTTTCCTAGTTGGTTACACTGTTAGCAACCATTGTTTTTCTGCCTAGTCAGTTATACCGTTAGCAACAGTTATTGTTCCATATCTTCCAGCAAATTTACATGCCAACCCAACACTCTAAAAACAACCCAGCTATTCTTTAATCGACACTTATCGGTACACACTCATCTATATCGCTTATCAAAAGAATCATCCATGCCCTAGTTTAGCATCACAGTGATCTGAATTCTGCGGTAGACGTGGCATCTGAGGTAGACGGCAGTGACCGAATGGAGGCAGCCACACAACCAGCCAGCTCAGCGTCCCCATGTCAGCTCGGCTGCCATGTGGCGCCCACACTGGGGTGGGGCCGGTGACGCCACGTGACGCCACTGCTTCCATCGGCAGGGAGCTCTCGCGCGCACTGGGCCAACGGGCCCTGACATGTGTCCCCCACGGCGGCCGCTCCCGGAACCCGTCCAGGTTCAACGAACCCGTCAGCCCGAGCTATATGTAACCACCACGCCCCATTTCCCCCGTACGCCACAGAAAAAACGCAGGAGTAAAAACAAAACACATTTGTTCTTGCTCCCCGGAGAAGCATCCCTGGGAATTTGAGAGGCAGGAGGGATTCGGAGCTCATCAATGGCTTCCGCTACTGCTTCCATCTCGTCGCACTCGGTCGCCCTCCGCGATCTCAAAGGTGAGGGTTTTTTTTGTTCTTGAGCTCGGCTTCCTGGTGTTCAGTTTCGTTTGAAACATCCTGGTGATGAATTTTTCGGTTATGGAGCTTGAGTATTCCTTTGATAGTTTCCTATGTGTGCCTATGGTATGGTCATTTGGTCCATTTCGTCCAAATTTGAGAAAGCTCTGATCGAATTTGGGAATTTTTGCTATCTATTCGAGCATTCCGTGAGAATAATCTGGAAGCGTCCCGATTTCTCCCTGTGAAATGTGCGTCTTCGCGTAGGAATTCGTCCGCATTTGCCGTAAGAATCAATTCGTCTAAAATTTCTCTCTGCTTTGGCCGTGCAGCCTTGAGGATTGGAGTCGGGAGGCAGCAGGTGGCCACGGCCCCGGCGAACCCGGCGGCGAGGGGCCCGCGCGCGAGGGCTGTGCGCCCGCTTCGCGCGGCGGAGCCGGAGAGGCAGCCGGTGGCCGCCTCCGCGGCCTCGGCGCCGGCCGCGCCAGTGGCGGAGGAGGCCGCGGCCGTGGACTACGAGGCCCTGGCGCAGGAGCTGCAGGGCGCGTCGCCGCTGGAGATCATGGATCGTGCGCTCGCCATGTTCGGATCCGAAATCGCCATCGCCTTCAGGTGAGAAACGCACGCAGAGCTCATGCCTCGTAGACGTTATAGATTACCGGGTTTGGAATGCACCCGTTTACTTACGTCCCCGTTAGGCTCTTCCTGCTTGGTTCATGGTGGACTGGGTTTTAGGATCGCCGAGCTGGACCCCATATGCCCGCAGCATCATGGTATCTTCTGAACGTGTGGTCGTCGAGATTCCTAGTTTGCTTGCTCGCTCAATGCACGAGCGCCGCTCCGTGGGTGGGCGCACCGGGTCTTGCCCCGCCCGTCGGCTATCGCTGACCTGCGGGCCCCACGCCACTGACAAGCGGGCCAGCGACGTTAACAGTATTTGGTACTCCAGTGCATGCTAGTTTTTGATGCTCCTGACGCCCGACAGCTAGTACTCCCGATTTAGTTTCATGATTTAACTTGTGATTTGGGTAATAATAGAATAGAATTATAAATGGGTCGGGTCGGCAACTGAACCCGTCAGCTATGCATCTGGACGGGTGAACAAATTTGGGAGCGTGTCCAGGTTCATCGTATCTGCTGTCCGAGACTGTTCTTGTACCATATATAGCTAGAGTCATGGCGCACCAACCAGGCACAAGCGGACAGAATAGTTGCTTGACTACCAAACGCAACAGGGAAAATAAAGTTGTGGCGTCAAAAATCGTCAGTGCCGCAATAGATTCCTTTTCTACATCTTTTGCTTTCGATAAAAGCTGGGGACAGTATGCATCATTTATCTGCTCCTTGTTCAGTGGTGAGTAGCAACTTCCAAAAAGGAAAAGGTGCAAATGGTACAAAACACCAATTCGTTCTTGTTTTGTGTCGTAGTCAGAATGCAGAATACAACAGTAAACTGACGCAGCATTTTAATTGTGTAGGCCGCAAGTGTATATTGGCGAACCCCCGATCTTGCAAACAGAATTTTTAACATTTTGACTGACGTCAATCGCTCTTGCATGCCCAGCGGTGCCGAGGACGTGGCGCTGATCGAATACGCGAAGCTGACCGGGCGCCCCTTCAGGGTGTTCAGCCTGGACACGGGGAGGCTGAACCCGGAGACGTACCAGTTCTTCGACAAGGTGGAGAAGCACTACGGCATCCGCATCGAGTACATGTTCCCCGACGCCGGCGAGGTGCAGGCCCTGGTGAGGAGCAAGGGACTCTTCTCTTTCTACGAGGACGGCCACCAGGAGTGCTGCAGGGTGAGGAAGGTGCGGCCCCTGAGGAGGGCCCTCAAGGGCCTCAAGGCCTGGATCACCGGACAGAGGAAGGACCAGTCCCCCGGCACCAGGGCAAGCATCCCCGTTGTTCAGGTTGATCCGTCTTTTGAAGGGCTGGACGGTGGAGCTGGGAGCTTGGTAAAGTGGAACCCCGTCGCCAATGTGGACGGCAAGGATATCTGGACCTTCCTCAGGACCATGGATGTCCCTGTGAACTCCCTGCATGCTCAAGTACGTGCTGTTGCAGCTCAGTTTCCACCATGCCTTCAGTTTTACCCACCAACAATTCTGCACATGAACAATAAAATGTGTCGATTACATTACAGCCTATATTGATTAACTCGACGTATTAGCAATTCTAACTTCTAAGCAATACGAAGTTGTAATTTTGGGAATTGTTTTGCCTCACATACTCCTGTAATTGACCATTGTGCACTGAACTCTCTCTTTCAGGGTTACGTCTCCATAGGGTGCGAGCCGTGCACCAGGCCGGTCTTGCCGGGGCAGCACGAGAGGGAAGGGAGGTGGTGGTGGGAGGACGCCAAGGCCAAGGAGTGCGGCCTCCACAAGGGCAACATCGACAAGGAAGGCCGGGCGCCCAAGGTCGGCGTCAACGGCAACGGCGCCGCCGCCCCGGAAATCTTCCAGAGCCAGGCCGTCGTCAACCTCACCCGGCCCGGGATCGAGAACCTCCTGCGGCTCGAGAACCGCTCCGAGCCGTGGCTCGTCGTCCTCTACGCTCCCTGGTGCCCATTCTGCCAGGTACGTACATAAGTTCACGATCGCACGCGAATTTTCCACTTGCATCAGACACATACATGGTTGCTGAATCGATCTTGGGATGTGCTGTGTCGTGTCGTGCAGGCTATGGAAGCGTCCTACGTTGAGCTGGCCGAGAAGCTGAGCCGCTCGGGCGTGAAGGTGGCCAAGTTCCGCGCCGACGGCGAGCAGAAGCCGTTCGCGCAGGCGGAGCTGCAGCTGCAGAGCTTCCCGACGATCCTCCTCTTCCCCAGCCGCACCTCCAGGCCCATCAAGTACCCGTCGGAGAAGAGGGACGTCGAGTCGCTCCTCGCCTTCGTCAACACCCTCCGGTGAGTGATCAGAGAGAACCGTCGTTCTCCCCATGATGTTGGCGTCCAGGAATTGTATTTTGGCAGAGACGGGTCCAGAGGGAATTGAGGAGGTTAGAGGGAGAGAAGGGTTCAGATTTCAGTGACTGATTGCATCTGTAGCTAGTGACGGATCCACCGATCCAGTATCAGGTCACCCCGAGCTGTGGAGGACTGAAGACCACTACCTCCTAGTCAAGAGAAAAGGTTATACCCTAGGTTACCATTACTTTGTATTGGTGAGTCTAGGCTATTATAGATCTGTTTGTAGCTCTTGTTACTGCAGGTTATTTGTGTGTACTTGTAGCTAGTAATAACAAGAGGATCGTAAGTGAAATCAAATAAGAATTTTGGTTTTAGGAATTTTTTTGGCCTGTTAGTTGTGGACTTGGTGTTGGGTTGGACAGCAAACAAGCACATATTTTCATCCCCTGTTGTGGTGAACTGTAAGAGTTGCAACTAATATACCAGCAAAAGCAATCAACTAACATACAGGAATGATACAATGATTAACGTGGGAAACCTCCTCAAGGGAGGAATAAAAAACCATGAACCGACTTGACCCACACCCAAATCTTTTATTATTAGCAATAACGGGTAAAAATATTCTTTAGAACATCTAGGGGAACTACGTACAACAATAGCAGCAACCATGTCAGGGTGCAGCCTTGGTAGAGGCAACAATGCATTCCCCAAGTTTAGAGCAGTTTCGTTACAACAAGGATCAGCAAAATTGTACCAAGTTTCTCGGAGTTCAGCAGCACGATAACAAGTTTAGTTCAGCACGATAACAACTCTTTTTTGTTGGAGAGGAAGTTAACAACTCATCCGAAGACCAAAATATGACCCAGTTCTTTCTGGATCAGCTGATAGCTTTTGGTTGTGTTTTTTAAGACGGCAATAGACTACGAAAACACCGACTCAGTGAGAGCGCACAGTGTTAAGCTCGAAACACTGTTTGGGAATCGCTTCAAGGAATTGTTTGGGCACCGGTGAGCCAGCCCGAGATCAGCCCGCTAACACCTTTGCTGGAGCGGGCCTTGTACCAGGCTGAATTGGCACGTAAATAACGGCCCAACCGGATTGCCAGCTCTAGCTCTAGGTGGATGAGCCCCCACGTGGACACTTCAATGCCATCACCCCACCCCTATTATTAGTAACCCTTTCTCTAGTCTTCTTCCCCTAGCCGAGCGAGCACACAAAAACCAAATCCAACCTTTGAAAGAAAAATCCTCGAGTTTCCCATGGCCATGGCCCTCCTCCCCCAAAGCCCTGAAGAAATCACCACCCCAAAATCCACACATTCCCCTTGCCACTGCGGGGAAAAGATCCCAATGGCTATCCTCCCCTAAATCCACCTCCTCTCCTCAGGCCCCCACCTCGTCACCTCCCGCCACCCCTTCTCCCTCGCCCACGCATTCCATCGAACGCCTCGCGTCCATGCCTCCGGCCGCCTCGCCACCATGGCGGCGAACGCGTCCGGGTCGTCCTCCTCGTCGTCGGAACCAGAGCAGTACCCGTCTGAGCCCCACGACGGGCTCGTGGAGCTACCGCTGTTCCCACTCCCGCTTGTGCTCTTCCCGACGCGACCCACACGCTGCACATCTTTGAGTTCCGCTACCGCATCATGATGCACACTGTGCTCCAGACCGACCTCGGCTTTGACGTTGTCTTCGCCGGCTCTGGCAGCGGCCCGGCCAACTTGGGGTGCGTCGGGGAGGTCGTGAAGCACAAGCGCCTCGCCGCCGATCGCTTCTTCCTCATCTGCAAGGGCTAGGAGCGGTTCCGTGTCGCTCAGGTCATCCGCACGAACCCCTACCTCGTCGCCGCCGTGCAATGGCTCGAGGACCGCCCGCCCGCGGAGCCGCCGGCCCCCGAGGAGGATGCCGAGGCGCTCGCCTTCGAGGTCAACACCCTCATGCGCGACGTCATACGCATCGCCAACCACCTCAACGACAAGCCTGAGAAGGAGGTCGGGGACCCATGTCGGGGGCTCCTCCCCACCCCTTTCTCCTTCTGCGTGGGCAACACCTTCGAGGGTGTGCCCCGGGAGCAACAGACGCTGCTTGAGCTTGAGGACACAGCCACGCGGCTGCGCCGGGAGCGGCACTCGCTCAACTACCTCACCGCTGCGTCCGCCGTCAAGGATGCCTTCCCCCTTGTTGCCGTCATTGGGGTGAAGCATACCTTCCTCTCGGCTTTATCGCCGGGATGATACGGAGTTTGTGGAGGGTATAGGACTAAACTTTCTTATCACTCTATTTCGCCTTTCTTTTCCATTTTCCTCACAATAACAAGGGTAGCTTTTACTTCGATCTGGTTAGCAGTTTAGCGTGTAAAATTGTATAATTCGGTGTGTATTAACTCAAGAAAATGTGGAGCTGTGATGATGATCCATGATAACGATAAGAATTTTGCTCTCTGAAAGCAACACTTTCGATGTGAAATCGGATTTATTACTGTACGACCCGAAACGATAACAAGAGGGGTGAGATGCCTTCAATTTTAACCTCCGCAGATTATATTTTAAAACAATCACTCTACTAGCTACTAACAGTTAGAAAGATCTAATTAACTTACCAATAAAAAAACATATCAAAGCGTGAAAAAAATGAAATTCGACAACACGGCACCGGTCTAACCGCTTTCTTGATACAGACCTGGAAATCAGCCCAAGCCAAAATCCTAAAAGGCACAAGTATCAAAATACAAGTCTAAATGACTTAAGACTTTGCACACACTTTGCCAAGAATATCAAAACCCTAATCCATCCTAGGATCATATGGATCTTAGTCTAAGTTCTAACCTTTCTTGAGACAAGTAAAGTTGCACCAAAACTGGATAAAACTCAACAATTTAAGATATGACCTGCTCGTGAGTTTGATGTGTCTTTGATGGCTCTAGATAAATCCCCACACATCACAACAAGCAAAAGCACCAAAAGATTCAAGATCAAAACCCTATGAACATGATTTCACAAGAAGAGCTCCAAATCGAACTAAAACAGAAAATCTCCAAAATCTTACTACAATCAGTCCCTAGATAGATGGCATATGATTCTCATGAAGCATCTCTGTCTCTTACATGGCCTTAAAACCAGCAAAATCAAGAGGGAAAGGGAGAGGGCAAAAACATCAACGAAAACAAGACCAAAATTAACAAGATCAATAATACACCATAGGGGATGAACATGATTAATCTATTGCAACTTATAAAGGTTTGATTTACAGCTACTCTACCATAGATGATAGAGCTCTCTTACCCAAGAGCACTCACCCAAACCCTAGCGGGAGTAGTTGGTTGCTTTCCTCTTTGCCTTCTTTTACAAACCCTAACCCTAGCACCAACCACATCCACTACAAATAGATGGAGCAACCAGCCCACATGCCATAATAGATACTATCTATTAGCACAACTGAGGAAACCCGTTAACTCTACGCACACCGGATTTTACATTCACACAAGACTTATGCATATTTTTCAAAGCGCATATATCCAAACCCGCTAAGGAGCAACTTTCTATCTACTTGGCCTCCTCAGCAAGTCCTTAACCTAAACTGCTCTCCAAACGCCGCGGTTTTGGTTCCTTCGCCATTTTTGGTATTTTGGCTTCCCAGTCATAACATCTTTGCATTGCTCGTGGACTTCACCTCTTTTGTAACTTTTGTCTATGGTCATCTCTTTCTTTGCAAGCAATCCCTATACTTGCAACGTGTAGGTTCACTAATAGCTTATTTATCGATAAGTCTCTCCGTGCCTGTTCCCTCTGACCACGCCTTACTTACATCGATTGCACCATTCAATGAATTGTTGCACAAATATGCCCTTCAACTTCTCTTATCTTTTTCGGTGACTCACTTGAGTCTAACTATCTCGTTTGGCTTTCTTGACCGTACCTCAGCTCATCTGCCATCCTAGTCCTAGTCCTTGCCGCCAATCATAGCTACCTCCAAGTACCTACATATCAAAGACTAAGAAACTATTTTGGGTGGTGTTTCAATGATTTCCTCAAAATAATTTGCACAACTTTTAAAGTAGAACTGAATGGTGGATAGTGATTACTTACCCCTTTATGTGCTTTAAGATTAGTGACATTCTTGTTAGAGTGAAAAGCATGGAAACACTACTCAACTATTTTTAGGTATATGTTCTTCATAACTTAACCCACATTAACCCAAATATACTTTATACATAACAAATCCAATGAACTAGACCAAGAAACTCGACCCACGGTCAATTTTTCAAAATCTCCGGAACCCCTCGACTAAGAACTGGTCGAGACCAGTGTGATAGCCGTTGGACAGCCGGTCAAACCACTACCCTCAAACTGATCTGACCGCCAGGGCGGCCGCTACGGCTGTGCCGTGCCGCGGCAGCACATGGCCCATGTATCGCATCGTGACGACAAGCTCATCTTCCAGCCGCGTTCTCTCTTCTCGACCATCACCAAGATCAGACGGACATCAGAGTGGTCTTTTCTACTGGCTATATCGTTCCTCGGCATGATTTGACATGACTTGCCGATGATGATTTGGCTTGCCGGATATTTCTCTCACCTTCTATGGATCTGACAAGTTTAATAATCTGAATGTTAAAGCCTGTAGTCCATCTCGATCTGTTCTTCGCCTCCGGCTTGAGCGCAGCTATCATCAAAGCGCAATCGGACTCCAAGATAGTAGGCAAACGAATCCATTCGCTTACCAGCGCCAAGCCTTCCTTGCATGTCAAAGCCTCTGCCTCCTCTGCCCCAGCGTAGGAACGAAGAACCTCCCTTGCAATCTCGCACAATGATCCCAATGCTTGCTTCGCCTGACGCTTCAGAAAACGATCCGTCTACCTTCAGCTTTGCCCATCCCGTCGGAGGTGGTTGTTCCCATTTGTCGTGGCCCCTGGTCGCCCCGCGTTTCGTGGCCTGCACACCGCCTGCTCCATAGGACGCTTACCTTTCCCGTTGTTGTCGGTTTTCTGCCGGATAGCCAACAGTGAGTCCAAATAGCTCTGAGGGAAGCGAACCGACCCGGTAATAATGGAGTTTCCCTTGTCGTGGACGACATCATTGGGCAAATGCCAAGCACGCTAGAGAAGCAATACTATTTTTGCCTTCATCTCCGCCGGCTCAGGATCCAAAAGGAGCAGAAGCCAGTCCGGTCCAGTGCAGACAAACCTGTCTTCCTCCGGCAGACCCCAATCTTCTCAGAGGGCAACTCGAAGTGCTCGAGCTTTTGTGCAATTCACCGCAGCATGGTGACCGTCCTCATCCTCACAGCCACAAATGAGACAGGTGCACTGAGTTTCCAGCGTTCGTTCGTTTCCGCTTGTTTTCCGCGTTGCAAGCCCCTCTCTTACTAGCCTCTAGGCAAAAACACGTACTTTCTGCCGAACAGGAGCAGGCTGCTTCCATAGCTTCCTATCACCCTCACCTGCACGGCTACTTCCTGCCTGCTTCTCCGCAGTCGCCTCCTGCAAGGCCAGCTTGTAAGCGCTACGAACCGAGAACATACCGGATTTCTCATGGAGCCAGGCTAGGAAATCTGCAATGTCTCTCGCCGGTGGCTTCATCTTAAGAATCTCGTCAGCGTCGTGTGGGTAGAATATATGTCTGACAAGAGGAACATCCCAATCCTTCGTGTTCGGCCTGAATAAGTTAGGCACCCATTTCAAACGTGTAGAACCAAAGTGCTAGACTTAACTACGTCACATCAGCATTATGTGTTCGAGACGTTATAGTGGTCATAGTCATACAGCATTAGTGCATGCGTTAATTGGGTTAGTGGGTGCGTTAAGAGATTTAGTGCGTGTGTTAAGAAAATTCATAAATATCATGAATAGCTCGGATGTGGGATGACATGTCATGAAGAGTTGGACGTGGCGTGTATGTTGCGTCGGTTTCTTATTTTTCAGTATAAAAGATCAACGAAGAAAACGCCGCAAACCAACTCAAAGGGGTGGTACAAAAACTTGTTTTCCTCTTGAGTTCACTATTCTCCAGAGAGTCCAGATATCCGCGTGTGTTTCAGACATCCCCATGTGCTTTGTGGTCGAACACAAGTGCCTTCGTGGTCGTACACGAGTGCCTTTATGGTCGTATACGAGTGCCTTCGTGGTCGTAATAGTACTGTTCACCAAGCACTATAGCAGAGCACTATTCTACGAGCACTGTAGCATAGTATTGTTCGATGAGTACTGTACCAGAACACTATTCTATTAGTACTGTAGCACAATACTATTCTACGAGTACTGTAGCAAAGTATTGTTCTTCCAAGTACTCACGTCGAAGCTTTCGAGTACTCATAGTCGAAGTCTTTCGAGTACTCACGGTCGAATCTTTCAAGTACTCACGATTGAGACTTTCACAAGTCTTTCGACCACGTTATGTGCTTCGGCTTGTCGCAACAAGTGGTATCAGAGCGAGCGTAGTGGTTGATCCTGCCACGATGTTAGAGCATGAATCAAGATCACCATCACGGACATCACCACTATCAAGAGTCCGTGTCTACGAAGACAGCGACAAGAGCTGCAATGGAGGCTGCATGGTCGTGGTGCAGCGTGTGGTAAAGGAGACGGGTGGCACGGTGGTCTACCCCATGCTGACGCACCCAAACTACGATGATTGATCCCTCCAAATGAGGGTTAATTTGCAGGCACAAGGACTCTGGGAGGAAATTGAGTCTGAAGACGCCGTCGACTATCGTGACGACCGCTTAGCGTTGTCGACAATCTTGTGTGTCGTGCCGACTGAGATGTTGGTGACTCTTGCTGTCAAGAACATGGCAAAACAGGCGTGGGATGTCGTGAAGGTAATGTACATTGGCGCTGAGCGCGTGTGCGAAGCCGTGAAGGCATTCAAATCCTTCAAAAAGATCAAGGCCATTGCTAAGAACGAGACCGGCTCCAAGCTAAAGGCGTTTAGAACTGATCGAGGTGGGGAGTTCAACTCCATCGACTTCAATGACTATTGCAATGAGATGGGCATCAAGCGGTATACGACTACGCCATACTCACTGCAATAAAAATGGCGTCATGGAGCGCTAGAATCAAACGGTTGTGGAAATGGCTCGAAACATATTGAAGAGCATGGCGATGCCTGCCTTGTTTTGGGGTGAGACAGTAAAGACTGCATGCACGTTCTGAATCGTGCACCGACCCAGATCCTGGACAGCGTAACGTCGTATGAGGCGTGGTACAAGAGGAGGCCTAAAGTCCACTACTTCCGCATGTTCGGTTGTGAGGCACACGTCAAGAAGGTTGGCCCTGGCATCACCAAGCTTTCTGTTGGCTCCACGCCGATGGTGTTCATCGGTTACGAGGAAGGCTCGAAGGCCAACCATGTCTATGATCTAGCCACAAAGAAACTCTATGTGACATAGGATGTCGTGTTCGAAGAATAGCGATAATGGGACTGGACAACATCATCTTCATCGACTGGCATCAGCGAACTCAACACATTCACCGTCGAGTACACCGACATGACGAGTGACACTCCAGTGGACGTCGATCGCACTACGTCTTTGCCAAATATGCTTGTGACGTCACAGGCGGTGGAATTACTCTAGTCCGCAACAACGTTTGAAGCTACGGTGCAATGGGCAACACCACTGACTGGCGGATCGCGTGATTCCAAGATATGCCGCTCAGGTATCGCACGATGTCAAAAATCTACATCACAACTGAGGCGGTGCAGATTGACAACACCGAGCCTGCTAATGAAGACGTAGAGCACAACGACCTCTGCCTCCTTGGTGTTAAGGAGTCTGCGAGCATACGGGAGGCGCTCTTAGACATGGCATGGAAGCAGGCCATAAAACGAAGAGTTGAAGTCTATCTACGACAACAACACTTGGGAGCTCGCTACACTCCCTGTTGGTCATCGAGCAATAGGGCTCAAGTGGGTTTTCAAGGTGAAAAAAGATCCTTAAGGTAACATTATTAAGCATAAAGCTCGCTTGGTCGCAAAAGGATATGCACAGCGACAGGGGGTGGACTTCAACAAGGTATTTACACTGGTGGCTCGCATTGAGATGGTGTGGGTGCTAATCGCACTAGCGACACACGGCGGTTGATAGATACATCATATGGACGTAAAGTCTATGTTCTTGAATGGTGATCTGTTTGAGGAGGTATACGTCCAACAGAGTCCAGGATACATCGATGACAAGCACAAGAATGAAGTACTAAGGTTACGCGTGGCCTTGTACGAGCTGCGATAGGCACCGTGAGCCTGGAACTCGAAGCTGGATGCCACCTTGGCGTCGCTTGCGTTCACGAGGAGTCCACTCGAGCATGCGGTGTACCGGTGGGAAAGAGGCAACACAATCTTGCTCATGGGGGTGTACGTCGATGACCTTATAATCACTGGCTCAAGCATCGACGACATCACCGAGTTCAAGGCCCAGATGAAGGAACTATTCAACATGACAGACCTCGGTTTGCTAAGTTATTATTTGGGCATCGAGGTCAAGCAAGAAGACATGATGATCACACTGTCATAGAGTAGCTATGCCTGCAAGATTTTAGAAGCAGCGGGAATGACGTGGTGCAATCCGTGCTCAACGCCGATGGATAACCGGTTGAAGTTGAGCAAGAAAGATGGTAGTGCTACTGTTAACGTCACTGAGTACTACAACATAGTCAGAAGTCTTCGCTACCTTGTGAACACAAGGTCAGATATTGCTTACGTCGTGGGCATTGTTAGCAGGTACATGGAGCCACCAACGACACAACATTTGGCCACGATGCAGCACATTCTTCGCTATGTGAGCAGCACGATAGGATTCAGGTGCTGTTACATGAGGGCAAGCACGCCGGATCTTGAACTTGTCAGATATAGCGACAATGACTTGGCAGGCGACACTAACGACCGCAAGAGCACCACAGATACGACATTTTTATTTGGTGCAAGTTTGATCACTTGGGTATCACAGAAGCAAAAGATTGTGGCGCTGTCCTCGTGAGAAGTAGAGTACGTCGCGGTAGCAACAGTAGCATGCCAGGCTATCTGGTTAAGTCAGCTCCTTGGAGACCTGATGGGTGTGGAGTTGAAAAAGACAAAGTTACTCGCGGACAACAAGTCGGCAATTGCTTTGTGCAAGAACCCTGTGCTTCATGATCGCAGCAAACACATTGATATGATGTATCATTTCATTCATGACACAAATGAGCATCTGGCTCACATTCTTACGAAGGCCCTCGGTCGTGTCAAGTTCATCGAACTGAGGCAGAAGATCGGGGTGGTCGAGGTGAAGCTGGTGCATCATAGTTAGGGGGTGATTTGTTGGACATCGCACTAGCATTATGTGCTCGAGACATTACAGTGGTCATAGTTGTACTGCATTAGTGCATGCATTAAGTGGTTAGTGCGTGCGTTAAGAGATTTAGTGCGTGCGTTAAGAAAATTCATAAATGTCATAAGTAGCTCAGACATGGGATGGCACGTCATGAAGAGTTGGACATGGCGTGTATGTCAGGTCAATTTTTTGTTTTCAGTATAAAAGATCAATGAAGAAAATGCCGCAAACCAACTCAGAGGGGTTGTACAAAAAACTATTTGTCTCTTAAGTTCACTATTCTCCAGAGAGTCTAGATATCCACGTGTGTTTTAGACATCCCTGTGTGCTTCGTGGTCGTATACGAGTACCTTCGTGGTCATACATGACTGCCTTCGTGGTCGTATACGGGTGCCTTCGTGGTCATATACGAGTGCCTTCGTGATCATATATGAGCGCCTTCGTGGTCGTAATAGTACTATTCACCAAGTATTGTAGCAGAGCACTGTTCTATGAGTACTGCAGCAGAGTACTGTTCTACGAGTACTATAGCAGAGTATTGTTCATCCAAGTAATTCTTTCGAGTACTCACGGTCGAAGCTTTGGAGTACTCATAGTCAAAGTCTTTCGAGTACTCACGGTCGAAGCTTCCGAGTACTCACAGTCGAAGTCTTTCGAGTATTCACGGTCGCAGCTTCTGAGTACTCATGGTTGAGACTTTCATAAGTCTTTTGACCACGTTGTCTGCTTCAACTTACGGCAACACGAAGATGGCAACAGAGGGAGGAGGGGGGTGAATGGTGTTGTTGTGGCTATAGGCCAAACGGTAAACTTGGAGAGTAGTGTACTGGTTGTAATAAATGAGCTATCCTTGCCCTGCTCCCATGACCAGAGCGGCGAGAAAATTGAACAGCGTGTGCACGAAGCTTCTAGGGCAGAGTCTGGCAACTAAGGAGACGATATGATCACTGGTGCATGAAGGGAAGATCTCAGACCGTGACGTAGTTAGGCTGCCATCCGCTGATGAGACGGAGCCCCATCCAATGGAGTCAGAGGCAGTGGTATTCGTCTCCTACCTGGAAGCTAGGCTCCGATTTCCTACGGTGATGTTCGTCGGTGAGGTGCTGAGACTGTATGGGTTGGAGCTGCTGCAGCTGACTCCCAACGCCATCGTCCGGCTGGCGGTGTATGTTGGGCCTCGCGAACGGATATAGTCTAGCTGAGCGCGTCTCTTTTCACGTTTCTTCACGATGCACGGTGTGAGCCGAAGAATCTTGATGGGTAGGAATACTCCAACTTCAGGAGTGTGAACTTCGTGCTGTGGTCCACGTGCACAAAACTATTTCCGGCGAATGCGACCCAGATGAAGTGGGAATCAAATTAGATGCGGTGGTGATTCTACCACCGCATGGAGAGCGATAGCAGTTTGCGATGGTCGGGGTGATTCTACCACCGCATAGAGAGCGATAACATGTCCCCGGCGGTGACCCTCGACCATGATGACGAGCACCAGGCGTGGAGGCTAGTAGGCATCGCTCTTCGATTCAACATGCGGGACCTTGTGAAGGAGTACTGCATGTACGATGTGCCCCCCCTGACACGTCCGTGGCATGTACAGTTCGGTCCCACCCGCGACGATGGCATACTTCCCACGGTCGCATCATTGGCGATGCCCACTGAGCCAAGTAAGTGTTCGACCATAAACGTTGCACATAATCTAGCTATGCGGTAAATCGTAAGTGTGCTTTGGTTTCATGATAGTGCTCACCCTCGAAGATGCGGAATGCGTGGCGACTATTTTTCTTGGGCCGTATGTGGCTGAGCATAGCCTTCGAGAAGCTGTCACGGTGAACCTCAGGCGGGTGAACCGAGTTTGCGAAGCTCTTGGTATCCCCGTGCCAGAGCGCGCTATGCCTAGTGTTGGTCGGCTTCGCACCCGTCAGGGCGATGGTAAAGGGGAGGGCTCCCCTAGTCGCCGAAGAGGATGCTCTCCTACGACACGACCATCACGCTCGACGCCTCCCCAGAGGAATCCACCGAGGTTGAGGGGGCCACCATGGGCACTGACTCTGAGTTAGCTAAGTATACGAACTCAGATCTAGAGGCCGAGGCGGACCGTGATATTAGTGGCAGCCACCGCGTGGATGGCGCGGGGCCCACGAGCAATGCGGGTGACAGGCCCGGCGACAAGCGCGCTGCTGACGCAGAGGGTGAATGCGAAGGCACCTCACCCGCGACCGCTGTAGGGCCCATCAAGACACGTCCTGTGGTGCTCGCAGCAAAGCATGCTCAGGTGTGTCCGCCTGCGGGCACAAGCGACCATTTCCAAGTGGCGGCGACCACGCTCTCGGAGGGATCATACTCCGACGCGGATGTCATCGGAATCGAAGCGGGCTCCGCGGCCAAGGCTACCGGTGATGCCCCTGCAAGCACACATCCAGCAACCACAGGTGCGGCTGTTTCCCGAACATCTTCCCCTAATTGTGATGCAGTTATAAATACTTCCTTCTCTCCATGCAACTTCGCGAGGCTTCCCCGATTTGCTCGCTGACACCGTCGTTAGCGTCAGTGGACCCTTAGTCTTCGGGGCGTACAAAGGGCTCCAGCGATGGACTGGTCACGCGAGGGGGGGCTAGCACTCCTATGGATGTGTCGTCGATGTTCGCCCCTGTCGAGGCTACCGACTCAGAGACCCAACAATTGTTCGTGGCGGACTTCATCCCTCAGCCGGAGGCGTTGCAGGTGTTCCAGGGGGTCGCAAACTACGCGGACGTGGGTCTGGACCACCAGACCTTATCATCGTGCGGACTGGAACTCCTAGAAAGCGCTCTTGAAGCGACAGATATGAAGGTACTCGTACCCGTGTGTGTCGATTATGTTTATAGGGACGCTGCTGACTGCACTGCGTCGTGCAGGCTCTCGCTCTCGCCGGGGCCGTGCACGCGATATGCCACTCCGCCCGTGCATTCCATCAACGGATATGGGATTACATCGGCGAGGCCATGACGAAGGTTGCTATGAGGCGGAGCCTACAGGGCGGCTATGACCTCGGCACTTGGCTTGACGAAGTGCCCCGGTAAGACGAAGGTGGCGCGGCTGGCTCTAAGCACGCCGTCGATCCGCAGGTGTGATGCTGAGGCCCTATGCTAGCACATGTAGCCGACTATGTACAGTCCTTCGCTCCTGTTTAAATGACACCGCATGCCTACCACTCTTGGCAATACATCTTGAATGAGAACGTGCCACAAGTCGTGTCCTTATATTTGATGTTTCTGACAAACAGGTGCTTGACAAAGGCCGTTTGCTAGTTTGGACCTTGTGGTTTGGCGTCGTCTACGTCACTGGGCTAGGCGGAGGATTTCCTGTTGTTCTGGGAGGAGCGGCATTTCACAGGGGACGCCTCTGTCCGGGAGTATATAAAAATAGAAGATCCGGCGGACGAATAGCGTAGACAATTAGCTTCGCAAACATTATTTGAATTGTTATCAAAGTACCGCGTAAGGTGATGACTTCCCTCGCGCATCCATTTTGAAATAATAGATACCTCTCGACAGTGTTATGGCATGATAACGAGTTGTTTGGACTCGCAGCGGTAGGTAGGACTGGGGATCGACAAAGTTGGCGCTGAGGCAAGAGTATCGTGGACTTTGTCCCCTATTTTTCGGACGCAATATCGTCGAAGTAAGCTGGGGACGAAGAGTCGACATGGCCCCCTCATCCCCGGTGGGGTGAAAAATGGGTGTGTTCGCTTCGTCCCCCACCCTTCGGACTAGCGCCCGCAAAGTTGGCGGTGGGACAAAGTGGACGTGTGTGTTCCATCCCCTACCCTTCGGACTGGCGTCATCAAATGTAACATGTTAAAATTCGGATGTTTGAAAATATAGGATTTAAAACTTTTTCTTGCATTCTATTGACGTTCGAATTCCTTCTGAATATTTATTTGAAATTTTCTGAGTTTCGTGCTATGCAAATTAATAATCAAGAATAATCCCAAGTGCAAATAATGATCATGAAAAATGACATTATATATCATGAATTCAAAATACCAAAATCTTGAATTCAAATTCAAGTCAATAAAATGAAACTAAAAGAATATTAGAATATAACTCTAAATGATTAAACCAAAAATCCCTTCTTTTAATTCAATTAGCATACAAAACCCAAAGTTGCATATTCAAAAATTTATATATGCAATTCAGAACAAAATAATATCAAAATTGAAATCCAAGGGCAAACTAAATAAAATCGAAAATAGAAGAATATTAGATTTTGTGTCTAGATATTTGAACCAAGAGTTGAATTGAAAATCCAAAAAAAATTAAGA